>CM068494.1:20970833-22183750 GCA_034769265.1 Remorina albescens
TGGCAATGACAGAAATGGCACTACGGTGTCCTGTACAACACAAACTATGACACAAATCCTAACCAGACTCCAGTCAGCAAACAGGTCTGCTGCTGCTGATACCCCTGAACAGAAATAGCCTTATGGGTTCAGGTCACACATATTGGCTGGAGAGCGTTAATTTACCTCTGGTCCTAAACTGACTGAGCCTATAACTGGACAATTCTCATGTGGTGTTTAATAATCTGACTTTTAAAATAATTTCAAGACAGTTTATCACCCCAATATGAGAAGATGTAGCATTTTGTTATAAATGGTATATTGCTCGGGACAGTCATATCACTACTGCTGAGTAAATAACCTTTAAGAGAAGCACTCAGAGCATGAGAACAAACTGACCCATAAGGTCAAGTGTTTCTCCATTCAGTCACGTCAACATTTAAGTAGCTGCAGAAATATTTTAACTATAATGTCAACCTGCTGACTAGTCCTAATTACACTCACAGATTTTACTATAGATGGAAGGCCCCACTCTGTGCTGAGCAGCCTTTTACTGTGGAGTCGTCCCTGTTTGTCAATGCCTCTGTCCAAAACATCCACTCCAATCACGCTGGGGTTCATGGGGTTGGGGTACTTCTGCATTGCGGCCTTGGTAACTGTGTCCCAAGGATGGCTGTTGAAAGAAGTCCAAAAAACAAAAACACAGTAAGATTACATAAATAAATCATAAAAAAATGATGCTGACTGACTATTTAATAGTATCTATTCTTATTTTTCTTAACTATTATCTTATGTGCAGTGGTTGTATGTGTGAGCAAATCCACTGAAGTATTTGTATTTGACCTTTGATTTCTTTCCCCTCTAAAAAAAATATATATATATAAATTTATATTTTAATTGTACATTTATAGCTATAGCTACTTTACCTTTTTTTGCAATGATTATGGGGAGATTTGCCAATCCTAACCCAAAGAAAAAAATCTAATCAAATTAATTGAAATATGTTTACATACTACTTTTATTTTGAAATGGCAGCCAAGAAGAATAAAGTAATAAAGATTCTTTCCGGTCGAACGCAGGGTTGGGTGGTTGCCATGGAGACGCGCCCGCGCTGCCTTATGACGCAGCCATGAGCGGTCCAATGTAGGAGAAAGGTCACGCGCCAGTCTAGACCTGACTTATGCAACTCTGCAGTATTTTTCAATTACAAAACAGTAACAGACATAAAACGACTTAACGCCTTAATAGTTTGGGCCGCCATCTTACACATGTCAAATTTATTGGAAAAAAAGAAGAGAAAAAGCTTAATGGTGGTTCTCGTGATTGAGTAAGAAGCTGACTCGCCCCGGTTCTTAGCCGGGGCTAAGCGGTGAAGCCGGCTCATCTCTACTTCACACACAACCAACGGTAGGAACAAAACAAAAACACGCAAACACAAACTGTCATACTCACTTGAAAATGTGCTCTGAGGTCCAAATTTTCATGGTGTTAGCGAAGTGGCGGAGGCTTTGAATGCGGATTAGTCGGCAGGGAGACGCTGTCACACTGACCGAACCCCGTCATCCACGTTCAAAGACAATCCTAAGTCTCCTCCCCCCGCACCGGCGCAGTCACATGACCACCTGACGCATTTCCGACAGTCTCGCGCATCACTCGGCGGAAGTTCACATATCTGCAGACTACAGAGAAAAAGTTCTTATAAAATTAATTCCTGCAAGGAACCATTCATCTGAAGATACAGACTTATATGGCCAAAACTCTGCACTTCCATATAATAACATGAACTGTTTCTACTGAGCAATGCAAACAGATTTGATGTCGTCCATTTAACCTTCAGTGTTACACAATTCAGCTCAGTCAAGGTTAAAATTTGTCTTGTACAACCTTGGAGCAATGACAGCAGCTGGAATCTAACTTGAAAGGAACCTAATATTGAGTTTTATGCCATGTTGCTTTATTAAAATATATCCATGCAGATTTTTTTGTTACTCTATATAAAGCTTTCACTACAAGCTACATGCCATTATTCATTAAAGATATTATCAACACAAATGTATGATATGCTGTGATGTTCTGCATAATGAGCAGAGTATTTCTCAATTTTTACTGAAAAATAGTCTTAATGATTTTCAAGACATTGTCTTGTGTAATGGTTTCTACACTACAAGATGAATTTGAGTTCTGAAATGATTAACATGAAAGGAATATTTCTTTTCCAGAAAAAAAGAATTCAGACTTACAATCTTCATCTTTTTTCTTGTTAATTAATAAAAATAATGTATAATTAAAAACAAATCACTATTTGTTTGACATAGTTACAGTCATTAGAAAGGAGCAACCCGTGACAAGTGGTTGCAAAATAACAGTTTTAAGATAAAACACTGAGGAATTTCTGTTGACTTCGTGCTGGTTTCCTTATCTCTTACCAGGCACTTGGTTAGAGCTTCCCACGACAGATCTTACATAACAAATTATGATCATTCACTTCACATTGGTCAAGTCAACAAAAGTGATGACTCCTTCTTTGGTTCAATATTAACCCAGCCTTCTTAGTGTTATAGTTGAATTCTTGACCCCATTACTATCTTGTAACTTCTGTGATGCAATTTGTCTTCATCATCATAACCCACATTCATGTGGGTTACATGCAGTATTATTCCATTTACCCAGTGTGTGAGTAAAGGGCACACACAAACACACAAATGCGGTCAACTTTAATGCAGTATTACCAAGCCAGTTTGTGCTTATCTCTGAGTGCACACACCGGCCAAGTTATGGGTAATCTACATGCACCAGACTTGTCTGAGTGGGAGGAAACTAGTATCGTTGTCACTGTGGTCGGAGCACTGTCCATCACAGCAAACTTGAATTAGCTGCAATTTAACTTCAAATAATGAAATTGTCCATTTTAGTAGTTTCTTGTGTTGTAATGAGTATACTCTTACTTTGGTTTTACTGTTTTTATTATCCCCATAACTTTGATACAAAACATTAAATGTAATAATCTAACTATAAAATATAAACTGGACTGTGTTAGTGTCACAATTTAATTTTCATAGCTGTGGATTATATAGAGCTGGTTTAACATAAACATTTTCCATACACACATGCAAAAATTTCCATTATTTACAATAAAAGAAAAAATAAAACTTTCATTCTGAAAATTGCAAACAATAATCATAAATGACAATAAGCGCTATTGTTTAAATATGTCACAGCGCATTTATCAAATAAAGCCTATGCAAATCAACAGGCATCAAGTCAATCAAAAAAATAAGAGCTCTTATTCAGACCAACCAATCCCACACATCTACACACTGCACTATATCTCTTCTACTCATCTACAGTTTCACTCACTGTCTCCTTCTTAATTTCTGTGCGAGACTGAACCTTTGTTGACACTGATGAGGAAGGTCCCTCCTCTTCTTCATCCTCTACTTCCCAGTCTTGATCCGCTGTGGCATCTTGATACTGCTGATACTCTGACACCAGGTCGTTGAGGTTGCTCTCTGCTTCAGTGAACTCCATTTCATCCATACCTTCCCCTGTATACCAATGAAGGAAGGCTTTCCGTCTGAACATCAAGGAGAACTGTTCACCCACTCGACGGAATATCTCCTGAATGGCTGTGTTATTGCCAATGAAGGTTGACGCCATTTTGAGGCCTCGTGGTGGGATGTCACACACGGCAACCTTGACATTATGTGGGATCCAGTCCACAAAGTAGTTGCTGTTTTTCTGCTGGATTGCAAGCATTTGTTCATCTACCTCTTTGGTGGACATCCTGCCACGGAAAACACCTGCAACTGTGAGATATCGCCCTCGCCGCGGGTCGCAAGCTGTCATCATGTTGCGAGAATCAAACATTTGCTGGGTGAGCTCAGGCACCGTGAGGGCCCTATACTGTTGGCTGCCACGGGCAGTCAGGGGGGCAAAGCCTGGCATGAAGAAGTGGAGGCGAGGGAAAGGCACCATGTTGACTGCCAGCTTCCTCAAGTCTGCGTTGAGCTGTCCTGGGAATCTTAAGGAGGTTGTGACCCCGCTCATGGTCAAGGAAACCAAGTGGTTGAGGTCCCCGTACGTCGGCGTTGTCAGTTTCAGCGTACGGAAGCAGATGTCATAGAGGGCCTCGTTATCGATGCAGTAGGTCTCATCTGTGTTCTCCAGGAGTTGGTGCACTGACAGGGTAGCATTGTATGGCTCCACTACTGTATCAGAGACTTTAGGAGAGGGCATGACACTGAAGCTATTCATGATGCGGTCGGGGTACTCCTCTCGGATCTTATTGATAATAAGGGTTCCCATGCCGGAGCCAGTTCCACCCCCCAATGAGTGCACCAGCTGGAAACCCTGCAGGCAATCACAGCTTTCACTCTCATTTCTCACTCTGTCAACCACTTGTTCCACCAGCTCGGCTCCCTCTGTGTAGTGGCCCTTTGCCCAGTTATTCCCAGCTCCAGAGTTCCCTGTGAAATAAAAATGTAAAGATTCATCTAATCCTGCACTTGAAAGAAGCAAACAATATCTTCTGCAATGAAGGAAAAATTACAATGTAAAAAAAGGATAAAGCACAGAAGTTGACTTTAACCCCACAATGAGAAATCAAATATAAGATTGGCCTTTTAGAAGGGCAGAGCACCAAACACAATCATTAAAATCATGATAGTTACGGGAAAGACTTGAGGAAACCCTATACCGTGACTATTTCCAGTTATCTCACCGTGGATGAAATTGTCCGGCCTAAAGAGGGCTCCGATTCGGCTTCCTCTGATACTGTCCATGGTGCCAGGCTCCAGGTCAACGAGCAGGGCCCTGGGCACATATTTTCCACCTGAAGAAACCATTGAGATTAACAATGTTAATTATTTAATAATAATTAAATAGATTTGTCACAGTCCAAGTTACAACAATAAAAAGAGCAGCTGGATTATTTGTAATGAGTGGAGGGCCCATCAAACTAATTCGAAATAAATCATAAATCCGCTCTTTTACCGTGTGCCTCATTGAAGTAGACATTGAGTCTCTCCAGCTGAAGTTTGTTGTCTCCCTCATAGATGCCTGTTGCATTGATACCATGTTCTTCACTGATCACCTCCCAAAACTAGAAAGACAAAGTCACAGAGTACTAGTATCGTGTCATGCTTGTAATATGTTCCTTGTAACAAAAGCTTTTGATGCAGAATGAGATGACCTGTTTTCTAACACAACCCAGTACTTCAAGCAAGAACAAGAATATAGTGATGAGGTTTTAATTTCTGACTCGCCATTCAGTAGTTGTGTATGTGTTAAAATTCATTCTCTATAACATAATCTTATATAATTCTTTGCTGACACATTAGAAATCCCTGGTCTACACAATAAAAATATATTGACCCTTAAACAAATGACATTTAATGCAACTGCTTCATTCTTACAGGACTACAATATCATTAGGGGATGTGTCAATTTGGCTACAGCTGCATTATCTTGGAGTTCCTCTCTCTTGTTTTGTGCTAGCCATGATAAAGAAAAAAAAAAAAAGGTCCCACCCATATAGCTTTGGCCCTTATCTTTTCTTTTCCTTGACAGGGAACACCCAGTGTCATGCAAAACTAACAATGTGTAGGACTAATGCATTTCAAAATATGCATGCTAATTAAAGGAAATGTAGAAATTTTTTGACTTATTAAAAATATCTAATTGTTGCGTCACTGCAAAATTTAGGTTTGATATTTGGTGCCACATTTTATCTCAGCAAGTGTTAAGAAAAACATTTAACTTTCTTATAAATGGCTAAATTAATCAACCAGGAGATATATTATAAGTCTTTTTTTCGATTATATAGGTCATTAATATTAGACTCAAAATAATATTGCATGTTTTGATGTTGGCCATGACCATCGACAGAACATATAAGAATCTGAACCTTTTCAACAGAGTGAAGCCTAATGTATGTTACAATTTTAATAGTGGAGAAAGAATTTAAATTTGTTACCTTCGAGCCAATTTGGTTGCCACACTGTCCAATTTGCAGATGTACAATTTCACGCATGATGGTCAGACTACAGTACAGAGTAGCTGGGGTTCTCTGATAAGGCATGGTTGAGAATTGGTCTTTATATAGTACCAGAAACGATGACGTCATTGGGGAGTCACCCCAGCTCTGTGAAGAACCCACCATTTGCTATTTTACATACATTCATGCATAGATAATTATGATAATGTATAAATAATAAAATAATAATAATTTCTGAATGCCTTTTTTTATACTTTACAGGGGTATTTTTGAATTCAATAAAGTTTGGTCCACTGTATTATACAGTGCTGTCAATCGTCATAGGTAGTCTGTTATACATAGCATCATGTCTCTCGTATCATTCTGAAAAAAAAAGATAAACATTTGTCTGCCTTAAAAAGTCATGGTCAAAAAGGTAAAAAGTCACCTGGATGGTCATATAGTGCCTCTAATGATGTTCAAACACTTGTTATATTAGATCCAATGAAATAAAATATATGTATTGTGCATATGAACAGTTTCAGAGGAAAACAGATTATGTCTTCATAACTAAAACACATCTGTGAGCTGTCCATCTGAGCAAAAACAGAAAGGAAATGTTGCAAAGATGAATGAGGGCAGTGTTCTTCATTAGTGAGCATCACACACACTCTATCTCCACTTATGAGTACTGGTTTACATACTAACACATATATTTCACCATTTTGTGTCCATGTCTGACAGGAAACACACACACAAAAGTTTTAAAATACACAAAGGCCAACTTCACCACTGGACAGCTCAACATTTTTGACTGTTCAAACACCATTTAGATATTAGGTTTTTTTATGTTGCTGTTCTTGATCAAAAACTGAATTTCTGATTATTAAACTGTGATTTAGTGATGCATCAACTTTTCAGAAAACAGAAGAGAAAACGCGCCCCTTTTATAATAAATAAAGATAATAAAAAAAAAAAAACCATACAAACTACAGAAACATGGCTGAACCCTCTTTGGCTCAGTGTGCAGTCTGCGGTCAGTAAATTACGCACTCGGAACTGAAGTCCGACAGCCAGGTTTGTTTTTATTCTAAAGGATCATTTAAACGTAAGAATAATTTTTTATACATTACTTTTACGCAAATGTTGGCAGCTGATTTTCCTGTCAAGTCGTCTTCCTACTGCCTCCACAGCTGGACTCATGATCCACTGAGGTCCAGTGGTGTACTCATGGTCTAGTTCAGCTGCAGTCCTGGTACCGGTCCTCATTTCCTGCTGGACACACCGAGCACCGGGACTTTTGATCAGTTAGCCCCCCCGCCCAAAAAAAGTAGCCACTGAAAAATCATACGTTAAATTATTGACGATTGCATTTAAAAAACTATTAAGAGGAAATGTTTTTAATCTCTACATTTGTAAGAATAATTTTATGCCTTGAATGACTTCCGATTAAATAACTTTTATAAAATAATATTTTTATTTGATTCTTCCTCACTTATACAGGTAAAATTATGTTTACTTTTTTTCTTAATCTTTTAAATTTTTCCTTCTTTTTTTGTAATTATTGGACCAATCAGGCAGCTTGGATTAAATTAACCCCCAAAATAAAAATTTTTAAAAGTTTAAAAGATATTTTTCTGGAAGGATTCAAATAACATGACCTATTACACAAGGTCCATTTTCCCTTACTAAAGGCCACAATAATATTACAATATAATCTGTGTGTCCATTTCAGATCTTAAGTCAGTGTAGATGTACTAATGATGGCATGAAAGTGACAGTTGTTCAAAGTTTGTGCTTCCATCTAGAGGAGCAACATGGTCATAACGTCACCTTATTGAATTCAATGTAGTTAATTTGATTCGTAAATTTTACCAGAATTTAAGAACCATGACCATTTATAAGCCATGCTCCAGTGTTTACAGGTAAACCAGTGAGAGTGTGTGCAACTTTGCCCATGAATCATTTCTTCTTTTACTTAATCAGTTATCTGTTGGGGTTCATTATCCAGTCATTCATGAGCTTGTGTTTTGCCCTGAGCTTCTTTCCCTTGTCTTTTGATGTGTTTGTGGAGGGAGGGGTGTGTAGTGTGTGTGTTTGACAGTCTGTACAGTGTGTGTATCTCTGGGTGTGTGATTTGCAGTGCACACAGTTTGTATGTTTGTGTGTTGGTGCGTGAGGCAGTAAAGTCAGAGTCCCATAACAAGCTCATAAAAACCTCGGATTGTCATTATGTGAGAGTCATGAAACTAAAAAGTAATCAATAGAAGATTCAGTAGTATTCAGTACTGAAGAGATGAGGTGATTAGTTGATCAGGCGAAGGGATAAAATTACCTAATTAATTTAAGTTTTCTGCTCAACTGGATTCAAAATCTTTAGGTTATTCTGTGGTGGTCAAATCAGAAAATATCTGCTTAATGGTGGATAATTAAAGTTTTTTTTTTTCCTCAATTTTAAGATGTTTCATAAACAGATTCAATTGATTATTAAAATTATTACTGTCAAAAGTAGTCCCAATGAAAACACTTGCTGGTTGCAGCCTTATGATACATCTTTGATGTGGTTATGTTATTATCTTAAGATTTTTGTTGTTGTTCATTAATCAGTGCACACAGAAAAGTGAAAAGTGGAAAGTGTTTAATGAAATACAACTTCAGAAGAAATTAGCTCGATATAAACTAAACAATAGGGGTCAAGGAAATAGTTGATATTGTGCTACAAATTTCTAACAAACTCAATACCATTCTGTAGAAATTACTCTGAATTACAACCAGGGTCTTTTGGGGGACTGGGAGGGTTCTGTGGCCCCCTGGGTAGCTCTGCCCAGTTGGTGATCCAGCTTTGACTGTGAGGTTTAGTGGATGGGACAGTTTTTAAAATTGATGCCACAGCTGTGAGATTTAATCACAGAAGACCTCCGGTTATTGTTAAACTATGTATGAATTTACACATCCCAGTCAACCTAAACCTGTTCACATTTGTTTTGGTGTTTAGGCCATATTATTACTGTGTATGACAACATTGGCTGGTTTTATTTTTGTATTTATTCTTATTGATGAATGTCTTTTGGATGGATAGGTTAATGATCATTTTGCTTCAAAGAGGGCGCCTTTCCCCTTCTGCACCTCTGCTTCCTGACGCTCCGGGCCGTCATGTGATCCGGCCCTGCGTCAAGCGACTACAAGGAGGCAACCGGAAAAAGCCACAGCCTCAAGTTCAAATTAAAAGCACCATATTTCTTCGCATTGATAAGCTCAAAATAGAGATTTTGATTGTCTGTATATTTGCCTCTTCCTTTATTTTTAAGGTTATTTCTAAAATAGTTATTGTAATGTATAGTACATAAAGCAAAAATATGAGTCATAAAGTTGTTCAGTATAGTATAATACTGAATTATAGTGTGCTACTTTGGTGACTATTACTGGTAAAACAAACAAAACAATAATTATGTAATTATATGAGTTATTTATTGGATTATTGTACTGTTACCCCAGCTGGCTCTCATGTGTTTGTTAAATGTTGCATGCCAAAATAATTCAGTACAGTAACCTCTGAATTTGTACAAATAAAAATAATAAATAAAAATCATTGATGGCACATACTGTCTACATACTATTGTACTTAGTTCTTTTCAGTAGGTTTAATGCTATGTTTAACTTTGCTGCATTTCATTCATTGTACTTTTCCCTCTGACAGCCTCAGGAACCTCAGGAAGAATAATGTACAGACATGAGGGTGGGAAAACTCTCATCAATACTCTCAACTCCAACATGTTTGCTGACAAAAAAAAAATAAAATACTTGATGTCTGTGCATATCACTATCAATTTATATACATATGTCAAAGCATTTTGTAAACTGTCTTTCTAAAAGGTGCCATATGAATAAAGTTATTATTATGATTTGATATTGTTGTACTATATGATTTCAGCTGATATACAGCCTCTGATCCAGGGGACCGCCGGTTTTAGTAATCCCAATAATCCATGCCGATCAATTTGATGTGTAAGATATCTTTTGACCACTAATAAACTCGAACATCTTACTCTCCCAAAACATTTATGAAACGGTGCAGACTGCTTTACTTTTGGCCAATTGTAGGGAGGAACTGGCAAGTACGTGCAAATTGGACAACAGTTTTCATCAGGACTTTATTTTGAAAGCTGCAAGCGGAAGAGGAATCGTGTCGTTCCGGAAAAATTGACCAGCGTTTTTTCGTTCCCAGGGTTCCGGGAGAGCCGTTTTGCCCCACCCCACCTCTTCAGCGCTGTCTATCTCAATGTCCAATCCTCAGAGAAAAAACCGGGGGAGTGCAAAAATCATTCAGGGTGTTTCTGCAAAGAGTCGTTTCTCCTTTTTCACCTCCACCACCGGCTGTCCGAAGGAGACGCAGCCTGACGGCGGAGAGGATGAGTGCCTCGCCGGCGGACGACTGACTGGAAACACCGCGGTATGTTAACGGATCGTGCACATGTAACCAGGATCTGCCGTCCAGATTCAGAAGGACCACAGATAGCCGAGAGACCTGACCGGGGACTGAACCTGCGGCACACCGGGAAATAACGGAGGATTTCCGCCTAAATCACCTGGATGCTGCACTAGATTAACGGACACCGAGCTGCCGAGAGCCCGCCGTCCGCCGCCCCGGAGGAGCTCTCCGATGTGAGGGAGACAGAGAGACCAACGTGACGGAGAGAAAAAGGGACGGAGGAGAAGGGGCCTTTTTTTGGAAGGGGGGGTGGCGGTTGTGGTTGTGGTGGTGGTGGTGGTGGTGGGAGGGGGGTGGGGGGGGTTCTGGTCAAACCCCTTAAACACCAGCATCTGTTGACAGGGGGGCGGGGGAGGGGGGCAGGGGGGGAGGGTGGGGGGGTGGGGGGGAGAAGAAGAAGGAGTAAATTTGATATCGATAGAAACAGAATATTATTGACAACCCACCCCTCCACCCTCCAAAAACAAACAAACAAAAGAGGGGTTTAATGTGACGGATATAGAGGATGATACACAAGCCGTCATTTTAGGAGGAAATTAAATACATTTATTTTATTGCTTTCCCTCCAGCCGCCCTCTAATGTGCTTTCTTTATTTGGATACCCTAAACAAACTCTTCACATATTTAACCTAAAATTAATATTTCAGAAGGAGGTGGTGAGGTGGGGGTGGGGCGGGGAGGAAAAATCCTGATAAAATAGGACTTCTTAGTTAGTCAGTGGAAATGATTTGGATGGCAGTGTGAGAGGTTTACTGAGAGAATAAGAACACAATAGCGCTTAAATATATTTACTTTATAAAGCTGGTGTTTGAATTAAAAAAAAAGGGCCTCTAAGGAAACAGGACCATCGACGTCCATTCATGTGCATTGCAAGGCTGGAAATTTCAGAGCCACTCTCATTTTCCACGTTGATGACTTCATTGCGGACTGACAGTGAAACACACCAGGAATCGAGCCTGTGACAGCCCTGCTCCTTTCTGACGGATCTGACTGTTGATTAATTGCCAGTAAATAAACACATCCATCCATATACATTGTGCCAAAAGCCTGCTGGGGGTTACCCTCTGTTTATTCTGCATCTGGCAACATATATGTCCCCCCGTTTTTTGAACCAGGCGTTCCTCTGCTGGGCCAGTCTGGGATTTTAGGGTCCGTTGATTTTTGTTTTTATTTTTTTGCTTCTGATCAACACCCTCCCTCCCTCCTTCCTTTCTCCCGGCACCCACCTGCCCACCCACCCTGGCTTTCCCTGAACCTTGCACTGGGCTTTTGGGAAGATGGGCTGTCTTGGCAATAGTAAGACTGAAGACCAACGAAATGAGGAGAAGGCACAGAGGGAAGCCAACAAAAAGATAGAGAAGCAGCTCCAAAAAGACAAGCAGATATACCGGGCGACTCACCGGCTGCTACTATTAGGTAGGTCTTGTGAAATTCATCATTATTAGTCACTGTGTGTGTGTTTGTGTTCATTTCTGGGCCAAAGATTCATTTTGTATTGAATTGTTGCACCCACCAAACCCTACAAGTATATTTTCCATCTGTTTAAACACATAGAATGACATTGTTTCAGTTTGTGCTGTTAAAAAATAATGTTTATGATAACTCAGTCTTTAACAGTGAAGCACAAACAAATGATGCAATGACATGAAGTCACTACAGCACCGGTTTGCAGCATCTTTGTACAGTAAAGCCTGAAAAGCAGGCCTGTCTCCTTTATTCATGGCTTATTATGGAGCATGATTACAGAACATGTGAGAGACGGAGGACAGACAGACAGCGACTCAGACGCCGTGCTGAGGCTGGGAGGATACCAACTGTTTCACTTCTGCTCCACGTTTCTCGTTTGTTGGTGCAGTTTAGAGGAAGGCTATCTTCACCTTGAGTTATTCGGGACTATAGATTTCATGTTTGACTCTTTTTCAGACTCACCTTTGTTTAATTCTCTCTACAACAGCCACTCGTTACATGGATATACTATTATCAATCCTTGAAAAGCATTTCTATTAACTTCATAATACATTTTACTATACTAGTTTCACCATATAGGTCTCCATGTCAAACTAACATCTATAAACCAAAGACTATGGTTAGTATCCTACTAAATTTCATTGATTATCGAGAGCAAATTAGTATTACCGTTAGGATTACTAGCTTCCCTTGAATGACTGTCCCACTCATCCTGATCTGAAATTGATCCTAAATTTGTACGAGTACGCCCAGATTCTAAATAAAAGGCCTGCAGCTTCACTAGCTGCTAGTATTTGGGTTAGTAGATGCCATGTTCTGGCTTCTTTCTTTTTCAGTTTGCAAGGACACGTATAGGACTTTTTCTCTTCATCTCATATCTCTTTATTGTACTTGAATCACGAGAAAATACATTTCCTGACTCTTTTAAAGTATTTATTAGACCCCAACAGTTGTTATCCAGCACTCCTGGATGACATCTCACTTCTACTTAAATAAAAAAATCAAACAAACAAAAGACTTAACATATAATATTCATAGTTGATCTTGTTTGCCAGCCTGGCTGATTCTTCTTCTCCTCACTCCTGATGCTGAAGGTACAGATTAAAGTACCAATACAAACACTCTGCAAACTCCATTACATCAGTGCAAAGGTCTTGTCTAAATGTCTTGTCTAATGTTATATTTTTGGACTCAACTTTGATAATGTCAGATAAATCTGCATGAGGTGAACAATGCAGTGGAAAAGAAGAAAAAAAAAAACATGTTCACCACTTTTTAAATTTGTCTTATGTTTTGGTTAGTCATGGATAATCTTACCTTTTTGGACAGAAAAGAGTTGCACTGATATCTAAATTGTGACAGCAAGGCATGACCAGAAATGGCCGTGTGTGTGTTTCTTTTTTTTGTTTGTTTTTTTTGTTTGCTTGTTTGTTTTGGGATTTTTTTTTCTTTTTCAAGGATATAAAATCTTAATTTGAAGGGCAGGAGAAGTGTTAAATAGCAACTGAATGGCAGGTAAACGTCAGTACTTGGTAACTTTCCACCATGTTGAAGAAAAGGCCTTATCCACTGCCTCAAATAGCTCTTTTAAGTTCTCTCTATATCTCTCACCCCTAGCAGTATTTCTCTTTTTTATATGTGGAGTATTGTAAAGGATTGAAGAGTTTAGATGTGGGACAGTGTGGGCTCTGTTTTTACGTGACCTGTGTTGAGAAACAAAGCCGTGACATTCAACTTACTTGTGGATAAAATCTTGTGCATCAAGTTTTGTAGCTCTTTCATGTCATCCTCTGCTTTTCTAATCTTCCACCAAAAAAGGTTTTTTCCTCCAGGGATCCAGTGACAAGTTTTAAACTATTATCTACTTAATTCAGAAAAAGTCCCTATCCTGGGTATTTTACTCTGTGCCATTTTTTTTAATTTAAAGGAGTTTTGTCCAGTGACAAACATCTTTTGACACATCTCTCTGTCCTCTTTCAGGGGCCGGTGAATCTGGGAAAAGCACGATAGTCAAGCAGATGCGAATATTGCATGTTAATGGCTTCAACGCAGAGTAAGTGTTGCTTAACTTCATTCTGTAGGTCAGTACACTTACTACACATTCAATAAAAGGCACTCCCTGCACTTCTCCCCCAGTGAAATGGTTGTAAATGACGGCATTAGGAACTTAGAAGACAGAAACACATATCTAAGAGTTAGTCTGTGAAAGGGGTTGGACAAATTGCATTGTGGCTGGAATGATTTCTATATTCAATGTTGAAACTGCATAATTATACCATATTGAAATTCAAACTACATTGCATAATAGAGCTGGATTTATTACAGAGGTACAATAAAGTTGATATGCAAATATTCTGATCGATGATGATGATTTTTTCCAGTAAAGCATTCCCCTAAAGACCAGAGTATGCTGTGGGGATAACAGAGCAGCTTTGCAGCTGCTTTTAGTTCTTGTTTGTACACCAGAGCAGACTTTGATTATCTTTTTGTTCTGAAATATGTATTCTAGTGACCTGAGACAGTTTGGCCAGTCCGATGTAAATTAGCAGCCATCCTTCTCCTTTTGTAAAATGACTGTGATATATATTTGTTCTGGTTATCAGTCAGAAAACTCCCTTCGAATGACTTTGTGTTACTTCGCTTTTATGTTCATTTCCTTATCTGCACATGGACGATGGACACAACGTGATCAAATAAAGAGAATTAAGTTATATGTTTTGGGCAGATGCTTGCAGTGTTTTTGAGTAAATAGTCAAAGTTTTGTGACACAAAGAGAGTGCTCTATCTGTGTCAGGTTTTCATGGAAACATTGCCCTGGGTGTTTTCAAGCCACCTTGTCTTGTGAATTTCTTAGAACTCAAATCCCACCACGTTGAGGCAATGGAAAAAAAAGTCACATTTGTCTATTATTAATCATCTGTTTCCTAGAAAGGGGTGTTTGGAGTAAGATCAGGAGGAGTAGGACATCATCATGTGCTTATTTTTGGGTCATGTTGAACAGATGCTCCTCACAGATGCTCTAGTTTAATGACCAAAACACTCGGCTGTGATTCCCCCGGTTGCATTTGGCCTTCAGGGTTTGTTGCTCTCTTTGGGCCACGGGGTTTAACCTTGCTGGGTTTTTTCACCCTCGAGTGCTGATTGGTGCCAGTCTGTGCAAGGGGCTGGGAGGATGAGGAGGTTGAGACCAGGAGGAGATGACAGAGTAACACAGTCATGTAGGAGATGGATAAGAGGAAGGATTTCAGAGTTGAAGTGAGATGAGCTTGTGGCAAATGGGTGTTTTGTTCTATTAGCCAAGGGAATTTTAGCAATTAATCAATTATCAACGTTTCAGCTTTTCACCCACAGACTAACGTGACATCTTTGGAAATCTTTGTTTTGTCTTGGCAACACAAATAATTACATTCAAAAGATTCTATTCATTTCAAAAGAAAGCCAGTAGATTATTCACATTTGAGAAGCTGAAACTGTAGATTCTTTAGGCATTTTGTTTAAATGCTGTGTTAATGAATAATTGCATATTAAAATTGCCGATAAATTTAACAATGGCTAATGAATTCTTTTACAAAAGCTTGGCTGAAAAAAATCTAATTTCCATCTATAGAGCAGCAATAACAAGTTTATTCTCTGTTAGACTGACATGAAAAGTTAGAAAACTTTGCAACAATTCAAGTGTGAATTCAAGACAATCAAGTTAACTTTGTCAATATAACACAACAAAAATATTATTTAAGGACGTTGACTTACACAGAGATTTATTCATTTGAATCAAAATATTTTTGATCTGAAACTTAATGTTGTCCTGCAGTGAACTAAGTCAAGGTTTCGTTTTGATTACAGCTGTTTGCTGTTATGCAGAGGCTTTTTTTTTTTTTTTTTTCAGCGAAGTCACTTTGGACAGAACACATTCATGAACAAAACATACTCTTCTGCTCTTTTCTTTTGAATTCCTTCTGCTGATCCACAGTATGACAGACTTCATGTCAGGCTTTACACTGCTGCTGTAATGTGAGCATAATACACTCTAACGCAATTATACACATGCGTTGAGATGTTGATGCTTAAGTAGCCTGCTACACCGAAATAGCCTGAGATGTGAGAAACCCCTGCTCCAGACGGGAGGTTGTTTCATTTTGGAGAATTTCTGTGTCAACTCGTAGTTTCACAAGTCAAACTTGTCTTTTGTCAGGACCTTTGAGAACGCTTACTGGTTATTACTTTGGATTCTGCTTTGTGCTGCTGAAAGGTTGTAGCTCAAAATCAACTTCAAATCCCCCACTGTGCAGTTTTCTGTCTAATTAATCTTACGTCCAAAATTAAGACAAGCTCTGCTTTTCTCATATGGTTTCTGCAAGTACACAAAACTCAGGATTTGCAAATAAAATGATCTGTGCATCTGGAGTGGCAACACAGCACATTTCTACTGAACAAAAAATGTCACAAATTTCACAACAAATGTTGTTTGTTTGTTTGTCTTTTATTTTTGTTTTTTTTAAACAAGCTGTTTACTTTGTATTTTAGAAAAAAAAAGATCCTGTACATTTACATGATCGACATCCTTATTAAAAGCAGATATATTCTGCCAAGTTTAGGAAAACATTTATTCTTGCTCTCCATGGAGCCTTATTTTCATACCTCTTTGGTTAACATATCAGCAAAATGATTAACTGAATTCATTTTTAACCTTCTTTGCTCAGGTCAGTGATGTTTAACTTTTCAAACAGATCCTTTTGTGTTTAGAAAATTATCATCAACATTTCTTTGTCCTTTACAGGGAGAAAAAACAGAAAATTCATGATATTAAAAACAACATTAAAGAAGCTATAGAGGTAAGAAATTGAACTTTCAACCCATTTTAAATGATTGAGTTTTTTCATGGAGTCTTTCAGCAATTTTGAGGAAGATCTAAGACATTTCCTTAATTCTGTCAGAAAAATAAGACAGGAAAATCATGGACCTTACTTTTAACAGTGTCTTGTGATGTTTGATAAATGATATATTTAAAAAAGTCAAAGTCATTATAAAATAATTGCCAACAACAATTTTCAGGATGTTTTAAAAATATTTTTTATTTACTCTTTTTCCTTAGAAATGCTCATGTAGCTCTGAGAGGAAGCTCCTCCTGTGGTGTAAAAGGGGTGATTGTTAGCCCTGTTGCACTGTCAGTGTCTCAGTGTTGATAGGTCTCATATTGATTGTTGTATTAAATGTTCTTTTGTCCTCTCTGTGCAGACGATCGTGGCTGCCATGAATGCACTCACACCGCCCTGCCAGCTAGCTTGTCCTGCAAACCAATCCCGAATCGATTATGTCCTGAACCAAGTAAACCAGAAGGATTTTGAGTTTCCTTCGGTAAGTTGGCCTTTCTCTCTTTGGGATATATCGGCTCTCTTTCACTGCTAGAACAGTTTGTTTCGCTCTTCTTTCAACTGCTACTGCAGTTTCATCTTAACAGCCACCTAAAGTCTAATGTCAGCCGAAGGTCCATGAAAGGGCTCGAGCATCAAAGTCAGATATTTATGATCACATTGTGATGTATGGACCAACATAATAATATTTGCTCATTTTTCTAAGTCACTTTAAGTGAAAAATTATTTGGTTTTGGATTGTTTTTTGATAGTAAACAGCCATATGAATAATGAAAGAATGAATGAGTTGTGCGAATATGATTTAATCCCATTCTGGCTGCTGCTCAGATCATAATGCAGATCTGCTATATTTCTGCAGATTTAGGGTTAGGGTTAGTGGGGTACCTCACACAGCAGCCTCTATGAACCTGCCTGGTGTGTTTGCACAGCGATTCAGTAATTAGCAGGTGTGCTCCCACTTGGGAGGCCATCAATTGAATGAGTGTCTCACCTGAGAGATCCACGCCGCCTACTAACACTAATTTACTGTAATAACCTTAAATGTGTCTGGAGGGACTTGTCCTCCAGAAACACAGAGACTCCGTCTGCTCCCGGAGGCCTGAGAGGCAGCGAGTGCACCTCTCACTGCTGGACCATATTTATTTATTCATTTATCGAGACCCTCTGGCTCATTTTCAATCTTTAAAACTGATTAGCCAATCAAAGAAATAACTGATTTTATCTCCATGGCATCTGTGGTTGATCCTGTCCAACTCGATCCTGACCTTCAGAATCTGGTTGCTTGAGAATAATTTACAGATATGTCTTGGTCCCACTTGATAGCCTTGTGGACTTTGTAGTACTTGAGGTAAAACAGCAACTCCACGAGATCCAAACTGAAATAGTGCTCCTGCAGACCACTATTGGTAAAAGACCCTCTATGATTATATATCAGTTTGGTGATTAAATCCATTAATCCATGGTGACAAACGCCCGTCACAGTTCAATCTGAGTGCTGTCAGGACTTTGCTCTTAATGAACAGCACAAGTTAATGCTACTCACAAAAACCTGAAAGATTCACTGTTATAGATTACAAAAAAATCTGTGACAAATACGTGATTCATCTTTAAATTCATCTTTCAAGCAAGAATGCAAAACATTTGATGGGTCTTACTCATAATGTGGGGATTTACTATTTTTGTCAGATTTTATAGAATTCTTAATTTAATATTTCTATTTGCTGCTTGAACAAACAGAACATTTGAATATACCACATCAGGAAACTGACATATGTGATAAATTGTAAAACAAACAATCAGCAAAATAATCATCATGAAAATTAAATAGTTGCAGCTCTTTTTTTCCAAGTTATAATTTCTGCAATTTTAAATTTGAGATCATGCATTTGATTTTGTGCTTGAAATAAATTTGATGCAAGGGTTTTAAATTTCTTGACCCGCAGATTTCATATGTCCTTCCATGATGTTTTGTTCTTTTTTAATTTTTACATCAAACTTTTTATAAGATATGTATTGATGTACTATTGTCAAACTGTGAAACGGTTATTTCTACCTTTTAAACTTAATTAAAAAGGTGTAACACTATTTAAGTCATTAAATAGCATTTAAATTTTTATTCCGATATGGTAATTTGTCAGGTTTATGAAGAGGAAGATGACTGACACACACTGTGTCTGCCTTGTTTTTTCCCAGCAGGATAGCTTTAGTGTTAAAAGTGTGATTTATTATTTATTTATATATATTTTTTACACTGTCTTCATGTTCAGCCGTTTCCAGTGAAGTACGT
This sequence comes from Remorina albescens, assembly GCA_034769265.1. NCBI lineage: Eukaryota > Metazoa > Chordata > Actinopteri > Carangiformes > Echeneidae > Remorina > Remorina albescens. The sequence continues at coordinate 20,989,901 of CM068494.1, forward strand.
GAGTATTTGTGTGTAAGCAAAAGGAAGTCTCCTGATGCTGTCTCTGTTACGTCACGGCAAATTTATTATGCGGGCCTGTCTCAAACTGACCCTTTGCTTCAGAGTTGGGGGGTGAAACCAGCATCTGATCCTGAGCTCTTATATGCCCGGTCTGCAGCGTCAGAGCAAGTGTAAAAGTGGTGACAAAGCTATTGAAGCTGCAGAGTAACTTGTAATTTGAAGCTGTTGTGTCTGTGCTGCAGATAGTTACTTAAAGTTTAAGTTTCATTGAAGTATAACAGGCAAAAGGTTTGACTTGTATGGACGGATTCCTGGTGGGTTGGAGAATATAGTATTAATCGATCTGATATGCATAGCCTTTCCCCTAACTCTGCCATCATCTCCTCCTCTTCCCGCTCTCCCCTGTCTGGCCTGAGGGCCGACTGGAAACCAGTTGGACTGGTTGACTCTGCCTTCAGCAGGGCAGGAAGAAACAAAGAGAATAAGCACGAGGCCTGGATTGAATCTGTCGTGTCTTTTTGATTTCCTTTTGAACATGTCTAATCAATAATCCTCCTAGTTATTATAACCAGAAGTACGTTTTCTCTCCTAATATATTAATAATAAAATGCACTACGTCTTTCTGTAAGTTAAAATAAAACTGTTGTTCAGGCCCTTTTGTTCCTTCCAGACTGATTGCTGCCGTGCCCACTGGTCCTGGTCCCAGCACAGTTTACTGAAGACGCTCTCTATCCAGAAAAATGCTTGATTTGACAAAAAAACCTTTAGGAGGAGAAAAAATCAGTTGAGAATAACAGAGGCGGGATCCCTCATCCAGACTGTATGTGAAGTGTTTACACATAGAAGAGTTGGCTAACCCTCCACATACTGGAGCGAAGTCTCAGGTGGTTGTAGTGACTCAGCAGGAAATCTTTAAGATGTCTCCGAAGTCTCACTGATGCACAACTCTTCAAATTTAAATAAATATTCAGTCTCAAAATTAAATATAGATGAATGTGAGTTAAAATCAAAGCCTCTTCAATAATAAAAGAATCCTTTTTTTCTCTCTGTTACGTGAATTTACAAATTAACACTATGAAATTGAGCTAGATCTTTTATATCTCCTCCAATATGTTGTGAATTTATTTACAATATCAAAACCAAATTTTGCTGGCATGTTGTAAAATAATCTGGCTAGGTCAACTTGGGCTGCAGGTTAAAGATGTCGACATGAAGCAGGACTGTTCAAATTATAAAAAATAAATAAATCCTTGTATATATGTGTTATTAAATTTCTTGATGTCCCAGCAAGCAATTTTTAATCATCCACTCATTATATTCAAGTTAAATAAAAAAAAGATAATGAAAAACAGTTCATAAACTGACATAAAGTCGAATTACCTTTACAGACAAATAAAAACCTTGACTCAAATGTTATGGCCCAGATATTGGTTTAATTTCCTCAAGTTTTTAACTGCATTGGAAATTCCTGAAATTTACATAGTGGATTACACGAAATATTTTTCCTCAATCCAGTTCTGTTAATGAAATAGAATTTTCAGGCCAACTACTTAGATATTTCATTATTTAAGAAAACAAACAAAAAAACCTAACACAATTAATAACAACGGATGATTTAGTGAAATTGACTTTGTTGACCTCCGCTCTTGAAATGAAATGAAATGCATTTCTGGATCCTGTGCTGAATCTACTACTTGCTTCCTTTTTCCTTTTTTCTTAAATTTGTTTTGTGATGAATTGATCACAAAAAGTCTGTCACTCTCTGAAGTCTTGTTTGAAATAATAAGCTGTTAATTTTACCTACGAAGAAATCCACAGCTTATTTACACTCTTCTGTATCCCTGTGTGACGTTTATTGTCTTTACTTTGGCAGTTGACTGCCATGTTGATAAAAGAATCACTTGGATTACAATAAGTAGTTTTTTCTGCCAATTTTGGTTTAGTCAATAGTTACTGTTAAACGAAACTCGTAACTATTGTTTATCTGTGTACATTTCTGATAAATACTTTAGTAAATGTGTAAAAAAAATAAAACCAATAAATAAATAAAAAAATTCAAGCCGCCATTTCTATCACTTATTACAGGCAGCAGAAATGACAATACTATATAATTTGTCGGCATTTCTCCTGTTTGACAACATTGTTGTAACAAGAAATACTTGTAGTTTCACATGGAAGCGTCACTTCGTCCCATTCATGTATCCGTATGTGTCACCACCATGACGGGCATTGCCGAATCCTGCTCACTCTCAGCTGAATGAAGTGTTTTTTAAAAGTATAAAGTTTAACTCGCTGACTCATAATGGCTTATTTGTGCCTTACGGTACTGAATGTGACCAACTAAAGATCGTAGTGAGGAGATAGGCCCCTGAGCTGTGACAGCCAAGCCTTGTGTCAGTACAAAGCTCTCCATTTCTTCATGAACTCGGTGAACCGTTCTGTTTCCTGCTTCTGTCGGAGCCCAGTCATCTGCTGCTCCTCTCCTCTCCGTACGAGGGAACATCACTGCCTCCTTCCATATATCCTTAAAGGTTTTAACCCTTTTGAAATCCAGACAACAAATGAGCTTATCCAGAGATATCAGTCCAGTTTTCTCACTTTTCCCCACCCAGTCTTTGAAGTGGACCATTAACCGTCTGCAGAATATTCATGTTTGATTATTGTTGAACATTATTTCTCTTTTCTTCCTTTCCTTTCTTCAGGGCTGAAACAGCACCTATTTTCTTTGTTGATTATTATGCTGATTGTTTTCTTCATCGATGGGTTCATCGTTTTGTCTGTAACTTCAGAAAATACCTTCAAAAGTTCTGATAGCTGCTCTTGACTGTTTCTAATCTTTTCTTGATTTTTTCCAACCAACACATTTTAGTCAGATATATTTAATATAATATATGTACTGAAATATATTGCCTCTGATGTCATGTATGATAACAAAATGCATTAAATCCGCACATTTGAGAAGTCTGGACCAGCAAATGTTTTGGTATTTTTGCTTATGATGATTTAATTATATGAGCAATTGTGGATTCATTTTGTATTTATTAACTAAAGCTTCCGCTCTTCTCTAGAAAGACTTGCAGTTATTTATAGGAGTGGTAAGTTATTCATCCCTCTGTTTCTTTGCAGGAGTTTTATGACCATGCAAAGATCCTCTGGCAGGATGAGGGTGTGCGGGCCTGCTGGGAAAGGTCCAATGAATATCAGCTCATCGACTGCGCGCAGTAGTAAGTCTCGTTTGTTCACCTCCATGCATACACTTGCTATTAAGCATATATTTGAAAGGCTTCCAAAGGCTTGATTACATTTTTCTGTCTTTGGCTGTTGAGTTCACCCATATATATATATATATAGATAGACACACACACACACACACACACACACACACACACACAAGCCTCACAGACTGGCCTGGCTGTAAATTCAATGCCTAATACTCATGAGCAGCATCAGTTTAATGCTGGTGTTTTGGTATCTGAACAGGATTGATTGACCTGAATAAGAATGTAGAATATCTCCAGATATATTCACTAAATTTGGTTCTTTTGTTCTGCTGCTGCGCCGGTTGCACTGTGATGGTTGGCCATCATAGACTTTCTTCTATTTGGTTGCAGGACAGATATCAGTCTTGCTCCACAACTATGACACTGACCTTGTGGTTGGTGTGTATGTTGTATATTGTCAGTGACAGCAACTCAGAGTGTCCGAACCCCGCTGATTCCAGGGCTTTCTTTTTTTTATTGTCTGGTATTTATATTCCTCTCCGCCTTTTTATCTCAGTCAGGCCTGCCTCTGTTGTAAGGCATGCAGTGGTCACATGAAGCTTGGGTGGAGGCTCGCTGACTCTGACTCTCCTCTTTGTGTACATGTGTGTTTGTGTTCAGTTTGTACTGTACTGGTGCGTCCATAATAATGTATGAAGTCATCAGGGTTTTTTGGACATTTGATTTTATCCAGTGGTGGAAGAGGTGCATAGTATCTCTTCTCAGAACATACTTGCATTATCAGTGTTTGTACAGATATATTAAATCATGAGTCGGGGGGGAGACAGTCACAACTACTTTATATTGGCTCTAACTGCAGCTTTTCTCTTTTTTCATGAATCTGTTGATAATTTCCTCCATTAATCTTCATTTTACATAGTGAAAAAATGTCAATTATAAATTTCATAGAGCCCCAGTTGACATCTTTAAAAGTCTTGTTTTGTCTGATCCAAAGTCCAAAGCCTAAAGATATTCACTCTGGATTCATACGTGGCAAACAGAAGATGCAACCTCAAACTATTCAGTGAATGACTCAAACAATACATTTACTGTATAAGTCATTCAACTAGTTTGTGAAGTTGAGATAAATGGGTTTTTTTTTCAGTATGTTCTAATCTCTTATAATCTTATAAACCAAATGTTAACCTATGAATTGTGAAAATAATCTTTAGTTGATGATGGAAATAATTCTTAGTTGCACTTACTGACACTGACTTGGTACTTAGTTATTCCACACTGGCGGATTTGTATGTCCTTGGGACTTCTAATACATGGGTGGCCCTGTGTTGGGATGGGATGGGAGGGGGCAGTCTGTAAGATGTTAATGAAAAAACCTAATTTGTAAGAAAAGTTATTGCAAACGGTCTGAGCAGCGAGCTAACGGAGAGACGGAGCAACTGGAAAAGAGAAAGGACTGAAGAGACAAATTGGAATCGAGAAAGAAAGGGCTTCCTGCATTGCAGGACCTCTCCCCTCCCCTCCCCTCGCCTCCCCTCGCTTCCCCTCCACACCCAGCAGCCCCAGTGGTATGGATCAGATGCTGGGCTGGGTGGCCAGACCGGAAGTGCTCCCCTCCCCCCTCTGTGTGCTTATGTAAACGGAGAAGCAGAGAAAGAGAGAGGGGAGAGCTATTTATAGAGTAGGCCTGCTGCAGAAGGAGAAAGAATGAGAGTGTGCATTAGGAGAGAGGCAACTTCAGTATTATTGATGAAGGTTGTTATCATTACATGAAAATGTCAACCCGTGATCAGCGTAGGAAAAGTCAGTCAGAAAAACCTATCCCTTTTTTAAAAAGACGAATATCATTCAATTCATTTGCTGATAAAAATAAAAAAAGGGGGGAAGAAAAAGTTGATCGGGCAGCGATGCTTTGTTGTCTCTGACAAGAGGGAACTAGCTGACGATTCCCCAGCTGTCTTTTTGCTCCATCATTCTCTTGTTTGTTTGTTTTTTATGATGCTGCTGTATTTATTTTCTTCCTTATTTGTCAGGCCATTTGTTGTCTTTTATTACATGTGGATATTTTGAGCTCAGACGGTGTTGGTTGGGATGCTCCAACTTGGAAATTCATATAATAGCTCCAAGCAGTTTCCCCCAACAATATGACAGGCAAAGGGTACGTTTTGTCCCACAAGACAAAACCTGTTTGTCAGGTTTCTGTGTTTGGATATCTGCATGGATACTAGGGGTGGGAATCTTTTACTATCTCACGATTCGATTCATTTCTGATTTTTGGGGCTACGATTTGATTCATAATGATTTCTGCTTCAATCTATAGGTGTGCAAAGGATCCTCATGATCTACTCCAGTCTGCTTTGCAAGACAGAATGACAAATGGAGACATTAAAGTGTCTTTTTCACATTTATTAAATTTTAAACATTTATCCATGTTTAGATGGAATTGTTGCTACTGTTGCATAAAAGCAATATCACACATAAGTAACAAAAATAAAAGTGTCTCTTTTATTAAAAATAAAAACTCTGCAGTTAAACATGGGTTCCCGAAGTGCTTAATCCTCATTTTGCAAACCTTGCACACTTTGAAGCTCATGTCAAGCTCGGTCTTCCCGGGCATTTGGTATATAGGGCCCTGTAAAATCCGCGATCATGGAATCACCGAATTAGACATTAAAAATGGAAATGTATGTGGTGACCCCCGCAATAAGAAGGCCGCGGTTCGATTCCCGGTGGGGGCACCTGAACATGTCTAGGTTAATTGGTGATTTGATGTAAATGTATGTGGTGACCTGAGCAGCACGGTGGCGTAGTGGTTAACGCTGTCACCCCGCAATAAGAAGGGCGCGGTTCGATTCCCGGTGGGGCATGTGAATGAGTGATGAACAGCAACGAGACCTCCCCAGAGACTAGACCAGACCCGAGACCGGACCCCTCCAGAGACTAGAGACTAGACCAGACCAGTTTAGACCAGAGATGGGACCTCCCCAGAGACTGGAGCAGACCAGACTAGATGAGAGACTGGACCCCACTAGAGACTAGACCAGAGACCGGACCCCTCCAGAGGCTAGACCTCTTTCCTCCATTATTGTAGTTTCCTCCTTGTTTTGGTGCTTACCGTGCATGCATATGTTCCAGAACTGGCTCCATGGTGACATCAGGATGTCCCACATACAAAATGGAGGCAGACGGCCTGCGGATTTGTTTTATTTTTTTTTTTAATCGATTTGGGGACATTTTAAATCGATTCTGAATCGTAGTAAATGAGAATCGCAATTCTTATATGAATCGATTTTTTGGCACACCCCTAATGGATAAACACTAATAAATGAGATGAAATATTTGCTCTTTCCTCTCATTTGCAATCATGCCAGAGATCCTTAGAAGAAATATGTCTTTAAAATGCAATTTTATTGTAAAAATATGTACACATTCAATTCTTACAGACTTTTTTTTGTTGTAATTTTTCATTTAGTGACTAAATGCACAAACATTTTACAGCGGCCTATTGTGAGAATTGGCTAATGCATATTTAGCATTAAGGGAGATTATATCACACGCTCACTGTTTCCTTCTGTCTCCAGTCTTACTTCTTAGTTAAACTGGCCATCTTCCTGTCGTAGTTTCATATTTACTGTACAAACATGAGAATGGCATCAAGCTTCTCATCAAAAAGCAAACAAGTTCATTGGCCAAATTGTTGAACTGTTCCTATAAATGAGAAGTGAAAGATATTTGTGAGCGACTTTAAACAGAGAAAACTGATGCAAATATGCTGCCCAAAGAAACTCGTAAAAAACATTTTCAGTATAAGCAGTAATACACACAACTGTTTTTTGTGGACAGTGAACAAAGTTGTATAAAATGAGCTTGGTAACTTTAAACCTTTTGAACTGCCTGTCTTTGGGACATTTTAGAAAATAATTGATATAAAAGAGCGATTCTTAAAATGCTGAGACTGGCCTTTCCATTTGCATTGTTTCATGGTTAACATTTCCGTCTGCACTACGAACGCACATTTTATAGAGTAAACTTATTCTGAAAAATAGTAGGCCGTTCATTAACTAGGTAACCATTGGTTTTCAGTCATGTGGGGATGTGTTACATGTTTGAGAGTAGACTTAAAGCGACTTAAAGCAACCTGATCAGATTCAGTAGGTTATTGTATTGTATTATTGTGATTGGTAGACCTCTTTAACCAGCTCTTTAGATAACCTGAATGGTGTGTGTGTTTTCCAGAAACCTGAACATGACAGGATGAGCGTGGCGGTGCACCTCTGTACGTTCTGTATCTGCGTCTGTTTGCGTTATGTGTCACCTAGCTGTGATACCAGCTGAGCGGTACCGCTCTGTTTATTGTGCGTCCATTCTTTGAAATCTTGTCCCTGTGATAATGTGCCGTCATGTGCCGGAGTCCCCCTGATTTACTTCACTCCTCTCCCTCCCTCCCTGCCTCTGTGATGTGTATTTGTGTTTCAGCAGGGACAGAAAATGGCTGCGATTGAGTCTTTGAGTCATCACTGAGGACTGAGGGAGTGAAGGGAAGAGACAGACTGGAGGAGGGGGGGGGCTAACTGACTGTTTTTGGTGACGGTGGTGGGGGGGGTAGTTTCATATCTTATTGTGGTGTTACTCTGTTATGTGCAGATGTGCAGGTGTGTTTCTCTTATTGTGTGAATTCAATGATTGTGCTGCTCCCAGTGTGAAGCTGCTCTTTCCTCTGTACCTTAATTTGTCTGGTCTTTCTTTACTTTTTCTTTTTCTTTGCTTTATGTGTGGGGGGTTTTTTTGTTAGTTTGTTTTCATCTTATCCCTTATGTCCTTAGTCTCTCCTGTATTTTAAATGTATTTTCTTTCTTTGTGTGTATCCCGTCTTTAGTTCTACTTTGATCTTTGCTGGTTTTTTTCCTTTTGCTTTTCCATCTTGTTTTTCTTTTCTGTCTTCATTAAATCTTTGGTCGTCTCTTTATTTTCTTATTCTTCTGTTATTTTTTAAACTTCTGTAATTCATCCTCTGTCCTTTTTTTTTCTCTCTTGTCCGTCTTTCTCTGCTCTCTAACCCCCTCCATTCCCTGCATTCCTCTCTCTCTCTCTCTCTCTCTCTCCCTCTCTCCATATCTCTCTGGTTTTCTCTCTTTCTCTTTTCTTTCGTCTCTCCTTTGCCGGTCTCTTGTTTTCTCTCTCTCTCTGTCCTTCCTCCTTTCTTTTCCATCTCTCTCCCTCTTTCTGGCCTCGCTCCAGTCGCACAAGATTTTGGAGCTGATTGTCTATTTATAGTGCCTGTGGTCCTGTCGCCATGACAACCGAGCTGGAGGCCAGGGCGCCAGGGAGCTATTTTTGGAGCAGCGCTGTAATGTCAGACACAGCTCCCTCTCTCTTTTCTTTCCTCCTCTTTCCCTCCCTCTCTCTCTCTCTCTTTCTCTCTGAATGTGCACGTGTGTGTGCACGTGCGCGTGTGTTTGATTAAGGATCGGCCTGTGAAACGTTTGGTTTTGGTCGTCTCGCAGTGTGAAGGTGCAGAGAAGCCGTAATGGCTCTGCTTGGAGGGCCGTGCACCATGTCTCCCCCCCTTTTTTTTTTTTTTGAGGAAGTTCCTGCACCATTTTCTGACTTGTCTGTTTCTGAGGCTCATGAAAGTGTAGTTTTTCTCTCGTGCACAGATTGAGTCGACTTTCCTGAAATGACCAGTGAAAGTGGCTTTAAAGTTGGTGTGCACTCTTTTCTAAGCTTAAAACTGGAATTTGCTTTAAATTCAAATTTCAAGTTGTGCAGTTTAACTTCATGATACAGTTTAATACTGTGGTCGTCTTTACAAATGTCATCATAATGAAATACACGAAACTCTGTGTTTATTATCTTTATCAAATAAATACTGATGTTAGTGACAGAAATAGTAGACTTTAAAATGCAATTCACATATTATTGATTATTCACAGATATCTGTAATTTCATAGAGCATATGTTTTTTGTTTTTTTTCCTAATTTTAACACTTCCACCTATTGCTAAGGTTTACTTAGATAACATGTTAAAATTTTTTAAGCTACTTAGCCAATTTTACTGAGTTAAACAGAACTATGAAATCAATCAATTAAATAGTTTTCTGTATTAATCAACATAACTTTCTTTAATCCCCCCATTTTTGGAACTATTAATATTATGTTGTGAAATATTATTATTTTTGGCAACCTGGTAGTTAGAAATGGATTTGGAGAGATGTGGAAAGATGAAGTTCTCAGAGGCGAGGCAAAGTTTCCTTGATGTTGTGTTTTATTTCACATAAATCCTTAAACCCTGATAATTACTTGCATGTCAGAAAACACACTTCCAAAGAAGAAATTTTAATTCATCAATAAATTGCCATTTAAATGTATTCATGCCAAGTTAATATTAACATATGATTTTAATTTATAATCAGACTTATCTTCTACCTTTGCATTGTATTTGATCAAATTCATGGTGTTTTTTTTTTAATAGGTTCCTTATTTATTATTATTATTATGACTTTTTTAGAAATATTAAGTAAGTCTTGTAATTTATTGAAAAAAACAACAACCCTGAAAAGAGACAGACAATAAACTAATAAATTAATTACTTGGAAAAATTCATGATTTGTTACTTTTATGTCATTTTATTGTTTAATCTGCAATATATATATATATATATTTTTTTTTTGGTCTGCATTTGTCCTCATGGTTTAACACCACAGGGTGTCAACATTATATGAGATTGATGCTCTTAGAGTCTTGCAGCTAAATATTTTATTATTTCAGTGCGTGTTTGGGACCATCAGCAGCCCTCCCTCGGAGCTAGTTTGTGGATCTTTATTGGGTGGAATGACCTTTGGGTGGCAGGGAGGGCAGTGCTACACCTCAGTGAATATGGGGGGGAATAAAGGACAGAGAAGATGTGGAAGGATGGACAGGGGAAGGGAAGCAGGTGGTGCTGGTAGGAACTGGTGGAGTGAAAGATGCTGTGCTTTTCCTGTCACCTCACTCAGGATTAAGAGAGTCCAGAGGGTTTCTGTGTATATCTCTGGAGAGATGGGACACCAGATAGGTGAAGGTGTCCCAGAAGTGGAGCCGGGTCCAAGATAGGGTACATACTGTAGTGATGGAATGAAAGAACAACTCAGCCCATTTTAGGCAGGATTCATCAATTCTTCATGATGTGACCCAACACGAGCTGACAAGTGGTATTCTCAGATCATTTTGTTTTAGGAAGGAGTGATCATAACAAATAATGGGAAGATGAAGTGGACTGCAAAATTAGTTTTCATAGCTTCCTTTTTTATTATTTTTATTATGACTTTTTTAGAAATATTGAGTAAAGTTTCTTGTAATTTACTGAAAAATAATTTAAAAAAACTGAAAAGAGAGAGACAATAAAAAATAAATTAATTACTTGGAAAAATTTATATAATTTGTTACTTTTATGTTATTTTATTGTTTAATCTCCAACTTTAACTAAAATGCAACAGAAAGTTTAGGATTAAATAAAAGCAGTTTCTTGTAAATGGGCTATTTTTGATCACCAGACAAGTGCCCTGTGTGTATTTCCAGAGTTAAAGTCAGCCTGTCTGCAACCCCAGAATAACCCTGAAAGGTTGTACCGCAGACCTCTCTGTTACTGGGGCTGCCATTATTATTTAGCTCAGCTCAATAGGCACGGTTATTATTGGCACTTCTCCTATTAATAGAGAGAACTGCTAAAAATTGAGCAGTGTGCTCGTCCTGGGTGTGTGGACGCCTCGGAACAGAGCTGTAGATAAATAAGAGTTTGGCCTCGGCAGAGGTCAGGGGCAAGAATGTTAACTCTGTCACGATGGGAGCTGTAACTTCTTAGATCCTGTCACTCCTTCTGTTTTCTGGAGCTCTTGACAGGGATGTTGTGGGAGGGTGAAGTTAGACTTTGGCCGGGTCTGAGCTCTGGATATGGGGTAGAAACAGACAGCGTGGGCCCTGGCTGTGTTAGCGTAGCAGAGGCTCAGTGGTGTGGGAACAGCTGAACCCCTCAATGGTAGCAGACTGGTCGGGCACTTTTATTGCTTCCGTGGGGTTTTGTTTTGTTTTTTTATAAATATATTTGTCAGTGTTCATTTTTGTGGATATATGAACATGGCTGCTGCTTTTTTTTCCTTAACTATTTGCCCTCCTCTGTTACTCTTTCAGTCCCCCCGTCCCCCGACTCAGTGTCTTTCCTCTGTCCACCTTTCTGCATTCCGAGAATGAAGAGCAGCTCTCAGTCTGTTACCTGCAGCCCTCCTGTCACATTTCACCCCTGCCTGCCACATTCTTAGTTATGTCAGAGGAGGTTACATACCTTTTCTCTGAGAGGATGCTACCAGCAAGTGTCTTGTCTTTCCAGCTGTAAGAATGGCGGACAGGTGATCAGTTAAAACAGCTGTTCAGGTATTGAACAGGCTGGCAGGTTTTGTACCTTTGTCTGTGTTTGCAGCCACCTGACCTCACCCAGAACAGTGGTACCAATCTTTTAAAGCTTTTGAAACCTTATGTGGCTTTTTTAGAGAATTTGGGGAAATGGGAAGCTCTTCTCCAATCATATCAACTGAGTTAGTAGCTGTTCCTAAAAATACATTGAAGTGGTGAGATGTTTCTTTGATTGTAAGCTGTAACTGTTAATTGATAATTATTATATATCATTCGAAATTAACAATCTCAGTGTCTTGTTTTTTGGGGGGTTTTTTCTGACAAATGATGGGGGCCAGTGAAAAGATTTGAGCTAACTCAGTTCAGCTGAATTTAAATTTATATTTAATGTTTGCTAGTAACACACATGAGGCAGCAGACAGAGCAAATCTGTGATTTGAAATGTCAAATGTCTTGGCAAATTGGTACATCTATACGAATCATTCCTTCATTCAATAATCCTTTTCTCTGTCATCCTCTCCAGAGGATTAGTTGTGGGAAAACCTGTGTTACCAGGACATGATCAATTCAGTTTTGGAAGACACTTAACAATAGTTGCTGCTGTAGCTTAAAGATAATGAACAAATTGGCCACTCCCCTTCTCCACTAGAAGAACAGAACCAACCTTTGTTTTTCCTCCTGCATCATATTTCTGCTATACATCTGAAACACTGTCCGGAAAGCTGAGTTTTTTAGTCCTCTTTCTCCTGCCTTGTGTGTGTGTCCGTGGGAAAGGCCTGTTCAGCAGCACTCAACATTTGTTCCGTGTTTGCATGTTTAGCGATATAGCAGCCCACATGAATGAGCGGGGATGATTCATCATTTGGCTTTATTCTCTCCTCTCAACCAGCCTGGGACACACAAGAGAAATAATAGTCTTGTTTCTGCGACTGATGCTCATGTAAATGTATCCGTGGTTCCTCTTGAGGCCTGTATTGAGCACTGACCTGATAGAGTACATGCCTTCAGAAGCTGACACCGATAGAGTCATCAGCAAAAAAAATCTGTGAATCTCACACACCTTGAAAAGCAGCATCGATGTAGGCCAGGTCATCCAAAAGACTGACATGCGTTTGGCTAGTTGCTCTTCTGATCTGAAGGCACCGTAGGCCTGCATACCCACCCACGCACATATAGACTGCCACCACACACACAGATGTGCACACAGACACACACAAACACTTCCTCCTGTGCAAGTACTACTACAGCAGCTCCATTGACGAGGCTTCTCTGGTCTGTCAGAGCAAACGGCTGCTGGTGACTCAGACTGGCGGCCTCAGATCTATCTGTGAATGGAAACACACGGCCCCTGGTGGCCATTCAGACACTGATGTCCTCCATTTTTCCTGCTCTCATTATTGTACTGGGATGTGCTCTTTTGGTTGTGCTTGTGTGTCTGTTTTCACCATGGAAAAGGAAACAAAAATCAAAAACAAACAACCATTGTATTACTGAATTTATTATATATTGCTGGTTGATTGTCTCAGTATTGATGGTAGCTGAGGTCTGATCAGTCGTATTTTTCTGTCTTCTGCAGCTTCCTAGACAGGATTGATGTGGTCCGGCACAACGACTACACACCCACCGATCAGGTGAGATCAGGTGCAAAACACCTGCACTAAGGCACACACGCACCTGTATCACGAACATAGCAGGTCTGTTTACATCTGTGCGCTGTAGTGTTGAAACATAGACAAAATAAGTCTCAACAATGTTGTCACTTATTAGGCAAAAATACTAAAAAGTCTGTTTCCAATCTATCTGCTGTTTAGTCCTTTTGCACATCATTGACTTATGTTGTATGAAATTACAGATTGATTCCAAAGTAACTTTACTTTAAGCCCTTCTTTCTAGAATTGATAAATAGTATAGAAACATTGAATAAAATAATATCACATAAATGCAGGCCCAGTATAAACAGGAAATTAATGTAAAAAAACTGCAAACATGTGAAACATGCCTTCACAGGAGGAGTTCTGATTGTGAACAATCATATAATAGGTTGCTCTAAGCTATAACAGTTATAAATACTTATCAATGTCAAATATTTCAGGAAAATAATTAGTTAAGACTTCAACCTATGGTGCCATGTGCTGACAATATTCTCACTTGTTTGGTCATTGAATTGGCTGTAAATGGGGGAAAAGACACATCACTGTTTTGTAAAGGCCAAGCATGATGTCAGAGTGGCTGTTTTGTACATTCAGAAAACATCAAACGTTTTAAATTTACAATCCCACCACAAAATTGTATGTAGAGTGTTATTTAGGTGATATTACATCTGAATTATTTTTAGCTATAACCTGAATTGCAGCCCACTTGATGTAAAAATGAACAGTCTATATTTAAAGATTTATTTCACTTATTCATCGTATAAATTCTCTGTTGTGTTTTCCGTAATTTATGTTGTCTCTTGCTTCTCCTTTTTATTTCAGGACCTGCTGAGATGCAGAGTACTGACATCTGGGATCTTTGAGACAAGATTTCAAATTGACAAAGTCAATTTCCAGTGAGTTGAGATTTCTTTCAATCATACACTCGCATAAACTGTCCGCTGATGGACACAGATTGAAAAGAAGTAACGCATGGTCTTCTTGTACAGCATCTAAGGAAATTATTGTATTTCAGTAAAAGAAACAAATATATTATTCTTAGATGACATAAAAGTTTCCACAAATTACGCAACTTCTTATTAGACTGAGCCATGTTTCTTTTGTGTGTACATTGTCTAAATCCCAATGAACTGTTTCAGTAAATAAACGTCTTTTCTGTGTAAAATAAACTTTGAACTCCCTTTTCTCGCAGCATGTTCGATGTTGGAGGCCAGAGGGATGAACGTAGAAAGTGGATCCAGTGTTTTAACGGTAAAATGTCTATTGTTTGTTGCCCCATTGTTGTGACAAAACACTGAATTATTTCGGAATTACTGAGAAATAATCAGATAGTTATTTTCATTCATGGTTTATTTCCAGTTCTTTTTTTTTTTCAGATGCATGTTAATTTAAATTTAAAAATAAGACAAAGCCATGCATCTGAATTTTTCCGTAGTTCAGTTCATCATTATTAAACTTTGTCTTCTTTGCATTTGTGTGTGTGATACAGATGTGACAGCTATCATCTTCGTGGTGGCGAGTAGCAGCTACAACATGGTGATCAGAGAGGACAATCAGACCAACAGACTACAGGAAGCTCTTAACCTTTTCAAGAACATCTGGAACAACAGGTCAGGAGTCAGAAATTAAAGTTTTGTCTCTGGACTGGTAAAAAAAATTAAACATGGAACATGAGCACTTTTCCCATCTTCAATCACATGTCAATCATACACATAAATAATGCATCAACAGACTGTTGGATTGAGATTCTAGGAAGGTCCCCAGTGTCCAGCAAAGAATAAATCACTTGCCATTCATGTTATTGAGTAGAAAATGTCTTGAGGTTTGGAGAGCAATTAAATTAGCTCCAGTGGTTTCTTTTTTGTTTGTTCTGCATGTGTATTAAATAGTTGTAATGATAAACCTCCTTCATGACAGCATCTGCTGGGTTAGGGTCAAAGGTACTCTAATACTCTTGTGGTCCTTTGTGGGACATGTGATGTTTACTGTGAGCCCTGCTGAAGAGAAACTGATGCAGCAATGAAAATGGCAGTTTGATAAGTTATGCCATCAGTGGTCTTTGTCTCTCTCCAGCATTTTTAAAAGTGGATTTTTCAATGTCAGTGTGATGTCACACAACATGAGTTGAGCGCAGCTGTAGTTAAGGCTTACTATAAAAGCTTTAAAATATTCTCACCTTTTGGGTGCTAAAAGAAAGTACCAAAGAAGAAATCTGGCACTGAACTTGTTCTTCATTTCCCTCCACAGGTGGCTACGGACCATTTCGGTAATCCTCTTCCTGAACAAACAGGACCTGCTTGCTGAGAAGGTTTTGGCAGGGAAATCTAAAATTGAAGAGTATTTCCCGGAGTTTGCACGCTACACTACACCTGATGATGGTAAGAGGTGTTGACACTGATATCAGTGTGAGTCACAAATCATACATACGTGCGTGTGTGCGTTCCTCTTAACTAAAGACCAATAGATGCATAGTGCTTTTACAGCAACCTTCAAGGATAATTCTGGTTTGACCATTATTGGCATAGTCTTTCTATGCAATGTAGAGTTATTGCTGTGAATTATCACATTGGTGTGAGTAATTTAAATGTGACCAGATTTTTTTTTTTTTTTTTTAAACTTTTTCCCAACAGCAATACCTGAGCCAGGTGAGGATGCTCGTGTCACGAGGGCAAAATACTTCATTCGGGATGAGTTTCTGGTTTGTACAAAAATCCTATTCTCTCAGAAATTCTTTTATGTTTCACATCTTGTCTGTTCCTAACATGACATTTGCTGTTCAACAGCTTATATAGATGGCTGTTATTCTACTGCATTTCCGTCATGTATTTAATCCTTAAGAATACGATGCTGCTCCTTTATTTTGTTCTAACAGCAGTTAAAATTAATGGGATTAAGTTTCACCAATGAAAAACAGAAACTACTACATTTATATGTCAGCATGAAACAGTTAATGAAGATTTTATTTGTTTATTTTACTGCCAAAACTCTTCTTGCAGAGGATCAGCACAGCCAGCGGGGACGGACGGCATTACTGTTACCCCCACTTCACCTGCGCAGTCGACACGGAAAACATCCGCCGCGTTTTCAATGACTGTCGTGACATCATACAGAGGATGCACCTTCGGCAGTACGAGCTCTTGTGATGGACAGCAGCGTCTGGTATACTTATCTACCAACCAACCTAACCCCCCCCCTCAACATCAACAAGTTAGCCAATCACCCCCTGCACTACCACCAACTAAACTGAACAACTGAATGAACAAGCAAATGACTGACCACCTGCCTTCCCTTCCACCCAAAAACCACAAACAAACCAGTGGAAATAAGTGCATTTTTGTTAGTTTTTTTTTTGTTGTTGTTGTTGTTGTTGTTTTTTTATGGAAACACTGTCATGGATACACCAACAACAGTTTGATCAACTATTTACTAGAACTGTTTTCTGCACTCAGTTACACTCTGACCCAGGAAAGAGGGTCAAGACTGGAATCCCTCTGTGCAGGCTACCCCTCCTTTTAGCTCCTTCTCTCTATAAGATACATGAACACAAACTTGCAGGTACACACAGGCTATAGCATATGACAAATAGGTTTTAATGTCTTATATTTCTGTCATAAACAAAGAACCCTTTCAAAGCCAAGTCCTCCTGCTTTTAACAGTTCACAGAGGCTGAATTAAGTAAAATATCATCCAGAGAGAGAGGTAGTTTATTCAACTCAGAGGAATAGAAGACGCAAAAGATGGACATGGAGGGTGACAAACTGATGCAAAGAAGGCTGTGAGCGTTTCTTTTGTGCCCGAGGAGTAACGGCTGCCTGTGGATGTGCGCATGACTCGAACATAAGACCACATGGTTGATGAGAACTGCTCTCAAGGAGGGATGGCAGAAAACAAAAACAAAAAAAAAGATAAAAGTACCATACAATGCATAAATTCAAGCATACCAGTGAACTTCATGCAGTGCAAAAAAAAATAATCAAGCTATATATATAGATATTTATATATGTGTGTATATAAATATGTATATATATAAATATAAATATTATATATTCCTGTGATAACACAATTCAACCTTTAAGTTTTTGCTAGTTTTGACCCCATGTTGTGTGTTGGTGTTCACTGTGTGTGTTTGATCTGCCTTTGTGCACCATTTAACCCCCTTTCCTACCACCACCACTTACACACATAAACATATATGCACACATACAGCCTTCCCCCCTCCACCACTCCCCACTCCGATGCTATTTGACAACTACTCAACATATAAAAAAGAAAAGAGAGGTTTTAATTCAGGAAAAAAACATTGAGAAAGGACAGCATGAAGTAAAAGATGGAACGAGACTGGACACAAGTACCTGGGAACACACACACACTCACTACCCCCCCTTACTTTTGTCTTGTCCTCTCACCTCTCCCAGTCCTACTTCCACCCCCTTCTGGCTTAATGTACGTCTGTCTTTATTTTACTGCTGGACTATTATTCTTGTACAGACTGTAAAATGCATTATTTTGTACAACTTTATTGAAGAAGAAAAAAAAACTTGTAGAAGATCCCTGTGCCTTGATCACGACTGTACGTGTAAAAATGAGCTAATATGTAAGTTATGTTTCACTGCGCTGTACAGCTGGACGGGTCTGTCCCACCTCGTCCGAGCTAGCTCACCCCTCCGCTGATGGATGGGGGAGGGCCATCGGAGTGGGGCGAAGGCCTTTCATCTGTTGCTTAAGCTTCCTTTTTTTTCTTCTCCTGCCCATATTTGTTTGTTGATTCATTTGTTTTGCTTTCACTCTCCTCTGGTTTATATAATAGGATTTGAAGATAAAAAAAAAAAATTAAGAAAAAAAAGATAATCAGACGCACCACCTTAATGCTGTGTAGTGAAAGTTACTGAACCCTAACACGATTTAATATATATAAAATATATTTCAGATTTTATATTTTATATATATATGTACTGTACACGTATATCTATCTCCCTTGTGAGCTTTCTTTTGCTTTCTGTCAGTAACATCTGCATACATTTTCAGAAGGTGGCGATTCAGGGTGCAGTGGGATGGGTATTAATTTCTTTCTTCTTTTTTTTCTCAGCATTAACTCTTTTGACAGAGAGGGAATTATCAAACTGCCAAACATTGCTTGTTTCTACATAAATCAGATTCTTTTTCCTTAAACAAGAAGAAACGGTTGTATTAGTGTTTGGTTCATTCCTCAGCCCTGTACGAGATCTTACTGGAGGTCAACATCACAAACTCAACAGCAGAAGTTGACAGTTTATTAGGTACACATAGCTAAAAGTTACGGAACAGTCCTGCAATAAACACTACCTAATGAAAGTTATAATGTGAAACAAGAGGGGTTTGTCTGATTTGGCTTCACAATTTACTGTATATCCATGAGAACAGAGTAAACATTCAACACCTTTCAGTAAAACAAGGTATAATTAATTTTAATAATGTTTATTTAGACAGCACTTCAAAACGAGCAACACATGTAAACACAGTTGTAGATCCATATATCATGCCTGCAAAGGAGCCTTAGATTAGCGAGAGTTCTTTGCGCATTTGAAGTGGTGTCTTAAAGACAAGTGTGAGTCCAGATAAATGGACAATCCTGTATATGCCATGTTTATTGTTGATGGCACACAGTGAAAGTAACCTCACGTAATGACTTTCAAAAGATATCCAAACTCTGCAATGATTCGTTACCATCCTTCTGTATCAAGAAATGTAAGACCTGAAAAGACTGGAGCTTCTCAGAAGATTTATTGAAATTAAACCAGTAAGCATTTACATTAAGGCTTGTCCATTCAGAGAACCCTTAAGAGTGAAGATTCAAGAAGAATAGGACAGTGTGTCAAATGCTTATCTCACATTGATAGAAACTTTGCTGATACACCATATTATTTGATTGTTTGAGCAACAGGATTATGAGGTGAAACCACTAAATTGTATTTCAGTAACACAATCTACTCTTATGGAATGACGTTATTGTTTCACATCATAGTGATTTATTGTTATTCCCATCTATGTAAAGAATGAAAAATGAGAGGTGTTTAATGAATGCAGAAAATTAGACTACACCTGTCGTCAGGTGATTCAGAGGTTTCAGCATCTACTGCAGCTGACAATCTACTGTTGCAACTTCTTCATCTGCATAATATTGCCCATCCACTGTGTCTAGGGGGAAAAAATTTTAGACATTTGCCATTAATACTGTGGAAGTGCTCTTAAAGGACAGAAAAGGCAATGCCGTTTCCT
This sequence comes from Remorina albescens, assembly GCA_034769265.1. Lineage (NCBI taxonomy): Eukaryota > Metazoa > Chordata > Actinopteri > Carangiformes > Echeneidae > Remorina > Remorina albescens. The sequence continues at coordinate 21,009,411 of CM068494.1, forward strand.
GTTTATTTAACATTTTAAACACATGGCTAAAAATATGGTGACACCGGAGTATTATATCCATGTGTGTTTGTTGAAGACTTATTACCAAAACATAGACATAAAAATACAGCCTCCACTCTGCTGGGAAGTCTTTCTGCCAGATTAAAAATTCCATAGACAGAAATTTGGAAGCCATTTTCAACTATTTAGGTTGTAGCATCATGTCTGAAAAATCAGTTGACCATCCCAAAATTTTGTCTGTAATTCAATATGATGATTCTTTTTTTCCATTTTGAAGTATTGCATCATAACTTTGAAAGGACAGAAAGAGGAGGAGATGCACAAAGTTGGTCAGGAATAGCAACTAAATTCTTCTATGCACAGTGAACCAGACAGGTAGAAATATATTTTTCATCTTAATAAGATGTTAGGAATACTTTTTTTTTTTTTTTTGCAGATTTTAACAATGTTTTTCTTGCAGTTTTTTTTTCTATGACTGAAAATAGATTTATCTTTCATGCATGATTAATTAAATAACAAAGAAATCTTTTTTTAATGTTTGTTCTTATTGTAAAACAAGTTAAAAAAAAATCACATTTTTTTCCGCTACATTTCATTCTAAAGGAATTGTGCATCTGTCTGTAGTGGGCACAATTTTTTATATAAAAAGGGATTTGAATGGAACTCAATACATGACAACAAAAATATAGGATTTTTAAACATTTACTAAGAGACGATGGTATGAACACACATAACAATAGAAAGGACCTTTAAAAAACATTTAATTCTTCTCTGAACTCATTTTATTTATAAAAAAGTGGCTTAGTCACAAAAGTTGGCAACTTGCTGCTAAAAAAATAATTAAAACAAAGATCTCACCTGTTACTATTTGCAAAAATGTCTGCACTGTAAATTGTGTGTGTGTGTGTGAGAGAGAGAGAGAGTGAGAGAGTGACCTGTCCCTGTTTAGGTGGAAACACATAGTGTACGCGTTGAAATAAATTGTAAAATCTCAAGACTGTTTAATATTGAAAAAACAATTCACTTGTAAATTCTATTAAATCGAACAGAAAAACATAAAAATAGATGGTGTAAGTGGCAGAATATAATCCTAGTGAGTTAGTCGGAAATGGTTCAGGCCAAAAATGAAGGGCATCATTTTCCGCCGCTCCACAAGAGGGAACCAAAGTTTACAAACAGAGACGGACCAGAAAGAAGAAACACGTGGGCAGAGCCGGACGACAAAAAATGTGCTTCCTCCTGCAAAACCACGCCTCCACGTTTCCATGCATTGGCGCGCTTCCCCTCTGTTCCCTGCTCCTCCCCGGCTGCTGGCGGTGTTGGACTGACTCTGTAGCGGGCTGCGGGTTGAAAACATAGTCGGCATGAGTGCAGCGGGTAGTGCGCGGTCCGGTCCGGCGGCCGGCCCGGTCCAGCAGGGACTGAAGGACGCTCTGATCGAGACTCTGACGGCCATCCTGTCCCCGGTTCAAGAAGTGCGCGCCGCCGCGGAGGAGCAGATCAAAGTGCTGGAAGTGACAGAGGGTGAGCTGTGGCCGCTTTCTAAACGCTCTTTTCAGGGAGTTCAGGCCGGCTAGCTAACCCCGCTGACCCGCAGCGTGGGCCTGCGTGGACCGGAGCTCCGGGGGGACAGCTGTCCGCCGCTTTTATCCGCACTAATCTCGACTGGCTCGGCCGGGCTGAGGAGCAGCTAACGCTCAAAACGGCAACATTAGCCGGGGGGCAGAGGAAGGGGGGCTTTCCCTGCTGCCGGTAGCTAACGTTAGGCCGGATTGTCAGAAGTTAATGAACACTAAGTTAGCCTAAATTTTCCAAAAAACGTGCCCTACTGAGCCGGGTCCCCTTAGTTAGTTCACTGAAGTTGTATCAAAGCACATGGGGGCTGTGTGGACCCCCCGGCCTCGGCAGCCCGGACACGGACACTCGAACACGGCCAGAAAATAAAAAATAATCACCCAAATACAACTTTGACTAGCAGTTCGGCTCCGTTATGTGTGTAAATATACCATTCATTTGAATTCCGAAACCATGACAACACAAGCACAATTCCAGGCTCGAGCACATTACGATCAAAATTACGTCACTTGGAACAGCCCAACCGTTATTACGTCACAAAGAACGACTATAATGAAGATGGCGTAGAGGTCTCCGGAACGTCACGCCACAATTTATTATTTATCTTTTACGGTCGCTATGGTAACCATAAAACTGCTGATAGAGGAAGTTTTTCCCGCGAAGATCCTTCTTCCATCAGCTCGAGCAGTTAGTTGACTGATGAAGGCCGGCTACTTTTTTAATACTTGAACAATCAAACCTTCTTTTTTTTATATGCAAAGATGGCCACCATTTTTCTGGTTTCAGCATTTCAAATGTGAGATTATTTTTGAATATTGTCACATGATAGTTCATTTCATTTGGGGGGGGGGGTTGCATCATTGTTCAGACAAAACAAGCCTTTCAATGTCAGAACTTAACTCTTGAGAAAATCAAATGGGCAATTTTTGGGAGCATTGAAACAGATAAAACTACTGTGCATGAAATTACTCAACAAGTTATTCTATCATGGAAATAATCATTAGTCTGGACCTGAGTCATCAGTACCATTGCGTTATACATGAGAGGTAAAGGGAAAGAGCACTACTACAATAGTCTGAGAAACAGAATGCCAACTATAACTTCAGTCATTCACATAACTGAATTCAAAGCATTTTTTCATTATATAATAGCACAATTATCTGTCTTATACAATCTTGCTGTAAAGAATTACCAAAAAGATCCCTCTTTTGCTCTTTCAAGTTGTGCTGATTAGGTTAAAATAACTAAAACCATTTGAAAAGATAAGACTCAAGTGTTATAAGGTACTATATTAGTACCGTGTCGGTATGCTTTTATTACTTAAAAACTTTGACAGTGTCATGTGGTCCCTATGGTCTATAGGTCCACATTGGCATCATCGTGTTGAACTATAAAAATGTCCTGTCCAAATTACCACCAAAAAGTTGGAAGGGCACATGTCTAAAATATCATTTTATCATCATCATCATTTCGTGGTCACATTATTTCCTTTAATGGACAATAAAGTGATTTAGACGGAGCTGTGAGAAACATACCTAAAGTACATTAAATTATCTACCTTTGGCTATTTGGCACTCATGGCTAAAACCTCCTCATAATATATATCTTAATAACAGTGAGAGAGTCATGGAGGTGTCTGAATCAGTTCAGCATTATATCCTATGGACGGCCATCCTGTCCCCGGTTCAAGAAGTGCGCGCCGCCGCGGAGGAGCAGATCAAAGTGCTGGAAGTGACAGAGGGTGAGCTGTGGCCGCTTTCTAAACGCTCTTTTCAGGGAGTTCAGGCCGGCTAGCTAACCCCGCTGACCCGCAGCGTGGGCCTGCGTGGACCGGAGCTCCGGGGGGACAGCTGTCCGCCGCTTTTATCCGCACTAATCTCGACTGGCTCGGCCGGGCTGAGGAGCAGCTAACGCTCAAAACGGCAACATTAGCCGGGGGGCAGAGGAAGGGGGGCTTTCCCTGCTGCCGGTAGCTAACGTTAGGCCGGATTGTCAGAAGTTAATGAACACTAAGTTAGCCTAAATTTTCCAAAAAACGTGCCCTACTGAGCCGGGTCCCCTTAGTTAGTTCACTGAAGTTGTATCAAAGCACATGGGGGCTGTGTGGACCCCCCGGCCTCGGCAGCCCGGACACGGACACTCGAACACGGCCAGAAAATAAAAAATAATCACCCAAATACAACTTTGACTAGCAGTTCGGCTCCGTTATGTGTGTAAATATACCATTCATTTGAATTCCGAAACCATGACAACACAAGCACAATTCCAGGCTCGAGCACATTACGATCAAAATTACGTCACTTGGAACAGCCCAACCGTTATTACGTCACAAAGAACGACTATAATGAAGATGGCGTAGAGGTCTCCGGAACGTCACGCCACAATTTATTATTTATCTTTTACGGTCGCTATGGTAACCATAAAACTGCTGATAGAGGAAGTTTTTCCCGCGAAGATCCTTCTTCCATCAGCTCGAGCAGTTAGTTGACTGATGAAGGCCGGCTACTTTTTTAATACTTGAACAATCAAACCTTCTTTTTTTTATATGCAAAGATGGCCACCATTTTTCTGGTTTCAGCATTTCAAATGTGAGATTATTTTTGAATATTGTCACATGATAGTTCATTTCATTTGGGGGGGGGGGTTGCATCATTGTTCAGACAAAACAAGCCTTTCAATGTCAGAACTTAACTCTTGAGAAAATCAAATGGGCAATTTTTGGGAGCATTGAAACAGATAAAACTACTGTGCATGAAATTACTCAACAAGTTATTCTATCATGGAAATAATCATTAGTCTGGACCTGAGTCATCAGTACCATTGCGTTATACATGAGAGGTAAAGGGAAAGAGCACTACTACAATAGTCTGAGAAACAGAATGCCAACTATAACTTCAGTCATTCACATAACTGAATTCAAAGCATTTTTTCATTATATAATAGCACAATTATCTGTCTTATACAATCTTGCTGTAAAGAATTACCAAAAAGATCCCTCTTTTGCTCTTTCAAGTTGTGCTGATTAGGTTAAAATAACTAAAACCATTTGAAAAGATAAGACTCAAGTGTTATAAGGTACTATATTAGTACCGTGTCGGTATGCTTTTATTACTTAAAAACTTTGACAGTGTCATGTGGTCCCTATGGTCTATAGGTCCACATTGGCATCATCGTGTTGAACTATAAAAATGTCCTGTCCAAATTACCACCAAAAAGTTGGAAGGGCACATGTCTAAAATATCATTTTATCATCATCATCATTTCGTGGTCACATTATTTCCTTTAATGGACAATAAAGTGATTTAGACGGAGCTGTGAGAAACATACCTAAAGTACATTAAATTATCTACCTTTGGCTATTTGGCACTCATGGCTAAAACCTCCTCATAATATATATCTTAATAACAGTGAGAGAGTCATGGAGGTGTCTGAATCAGTTCAGCATTATATCCTATGGAAGGGACATAAACAGCCAAACTTCCTGATTTTCTTTTTTGTGGTGAGTGATTTTGTCTGCTTTCTGTTGCAACTTATGAATGGATATAAAGCCATCAAAGGTCACAAAATACCACGGCAACTTGTGGCTATTGAAGTTAGTGGTATACAATCTATAAACAGCTTTTGGCATACAGTGGAAATAATGCAGATAACAAACCACTGCCTTTTATTTTGTCAAAGGCCTTAAAATGAAACCGATGGATACACCACCTAGGGGCTGTAGCTTATACTCCACTAGACTTTCCATTGTCTGTCCAGCAATCCTCAAGCCCATGGTGAAAGGCTAATTGTGCACACTGTCTGTTGACTGTACCGTAGCGTCGCAGCAGGGCTGACCCTTTCAGCTGGCCTCTCTCTAAGGCAGCTGCTCTGCAGGATTGTCAGCACTAACATTGTCTTCTGGCGCCTGATGTCATTCTTCGTAAAACCCAGTGAGTGGGACAGAGCTGGTTCAGAGCCGGAGGTTGATGCTGAATCTGAACTCTCGCTCTCTGCGTGCCTGTTGGGCCAGGTTCAAACAAGGCTGCTGTGAGCATCCGTACAGTTCACGGATTTTCACACCACTGTAAACCTAAACAAAACAAAATCCTGACACCCGTAGCAGTCTCCAGTAATAACACCTGGCTATTTCACACTTTTTGCATTTTTTGTTTACACATTATTCTCTGTGTTTTTCTGTGCTGCTTTTCATTTGGCATCACTCAATGCCTTGTTACATCAACATCTCCTTCTCCAGCACTTATACAGGGATGTTCTTGCGGGAAAGATATGAAAAAGCACCCTTCTTTAATATCAAAGTGGAAAAGAAGTTTCAAACAATTATAACTAAATCATAAAGTAGTGCTGACTTGCCTATATGAAATCATTGATTTGATTCATTTATCTTTGGCAGTACTTAAAGCCTTTAGTTTGTTTGAATAGATCTGTGCAAGATACAATGATTAAGTTGAAATCAATAAAAAAAAAATTCCCCTGTTTATCACTGTCTAAATATCCTCAATGTGGCCACTTTAGTCCAGTGTTAAGAAAAGAATACGAAACAGCTGCGCTTTGAGCCTGCTGTTGTCTTAAAGTGTATCTTCCATGCTGTCTGATGTTTGTTTGTTTAATTAATTAATCCCTCCCCCTTTTCCTCCTCTATGTTGATACATTCATATGGTAGAGTTTGGCGTCCACCTGGCAGAACTCACAGTTGATCCTCAGGGAGCACTCGCCATCCGTCAGGTGAGCCAAAAATCAAAGTAGAATATTCTACTCTGGGACCAACAACACACTTACAATAAAAATGAAAGCCCCAGTTGTTGATTTGTTTTTATCTTTCACAATGCCAATTGCAAATATGATCATTACGTAATTATATCTGACTCTTACAGTTAGCATCAGTCATCCTGAAACAGTATGTGGAGACTCACTGGTGTTCCCAGTCAGAGAAATTCAGGCCTCCTGAAACTACAGACCAGGTAAACAATTCCTCACCTTATGAATATTTCTTTCACCTATTTTCTATTTCAAATTTCTTCCTGCATAAAATTTTACTTTGGCATCTGCGGTTGCTTTTGAGCCACAATTTGTCCCACTCCTGCTGTCCTCCACCAGGCCAAGGCTGCCATCAGGGAGCTGCTGCCCAGCGGTCTGCGGGAGTCGATCAGCAAAGTCCGCTCCAGTGTTGCATATGCTGTGTCGGCCATCGCCCATTGGGACTGGCCTGAAGCTTGGCCGCAGCTCTTCACCCTGCTCATGGAGATGCTGGTCAGCGGAGATGTCAATGCTGTGCACGGGGCCATGAGGGTCCTTACAGGTGTGCATTTAACTTCCCCACACACTAACACACAGGTACTTTGGGCCTAGATATTCAGAATAACAAATTTTTCAGATATCACCTTCATAACAGGTCATTTTCCCCCCAAGGACAAAAGCACTTCATAGTTTTCGAGATAGTCATCAATTTATATGAAATATATTTGTACATATAAGCATCCACACATTTATGCACAAGAAACTTGCCTTCAGAGTTACAACAGCAACATGAACACTGCAGGATCTACACATACAACAACAGCAACAGCAACATAACAGGACTCAGACATACTTCTGCAATTACAGAAACAAATTGTGCATTTAATGCAAAGAAATTAGAATTTTAATCTGAGAAGCAAGGATTCTTTACCATCTATGTAACTGTCTCACTTTCCAGAGTTTACACGGGAGGTGACGGATACACAGATGCCACTGGTGGCTCCAGTCATCCTACCTGAAATGTACAAGATCTTCACCATGGCTGAGGTAGTCCTGCAGCCCTTACCTTTGCTGATTTGCTGTGGCACAGTATTTGCAAACAAAATGTGCATTAGATATTAAGGGTAACCCGATAACTACAGTTTAATCCCTTGTCTGTGTAAGTGTGAGCTTATGGTTGATCTTAATGTTCTTTAACTGTTGCAGGTTTACAGCATTCGCACCCGCTCCAGAGCAGTGGAGATATTCACCACCTGTGCCAACCTCATCTGTGCTATTGAAGAACTTGAAAAGGTGAGACAATCACTCTTTATTTTCTAGGCATTTTGAATAAGTACGTAACGCATAGATATTTTTAAAATTAAAAATAAGACAACAATTGACAGCCTGCTTGAGATTGATTTAAATCAGTGTTGTTAAATTGTATTTGTATTTCTGTGTGTGTGGAATTAGGGAGCAGCCAAAGCTTTGATCTTCCCAGTGGTGCAGCAGTTCACAGAGGCATTTGTGCAGGCTCTGCAGATGCCTGATGGACCCTCGTCTGATAGCGGTCTTAAGATGGAAGTCCTCAAGGTGAGAGAGACCATACAGTATGATCAGCAGACACTTGTATATTTAGCTGCTAATGGAAAGCAAACATTTGTTGTAATATAAATCTATCAAATATGACTTTGTAAAATTGTTAGTAATTCAAAAGATTTTGTTGAATAAGTCTGAGTGGTACTTTTCATTGTTACATGGAGTAGTTATGGTACAGAACTGGTGGTAGTGGAACTATTTTGTCAAACAAACACAATTGTAATTGGTCCAAAAAGTAAATTGTATTGCAGCTACAAAAAGACTTCAAATTTGTTTTTCTTCTTCTTCTCCCAGGCAGTGACAGCGTTGGTAAAGAACTTCCCCAAACCCATGGTTTCTTCTATGCAGCAGATATTACCCATTGTATGGAACACACTGACTGAAAGTGCAGCTTTATATCCTTTGGAAAGCTAACTGTGTATTAGCCAGTCCCATGCTGGGGCAATCACAGCTGTCCATGTGTGTTAAATCATTGTTGCTTCCATTTTGGAGTGAAGGGCCATAACTTGACTGCGGTCGACTTCCTTTTTCTGCTTTTCCCAGAGCTTTTGTGCTTAGTGCTTGTGTTCCTGAGGCCACACAGCAGCCTGTCTAAACCATTAATCCACCACACTCCAGCAGAGGTCACCGCCTTAGTCAGCAAAATATAAACACTTCCATGTGTTTAAAGAATCAAGGTGTTGCAGTAGACTTGGGATAGTTATTTATTGCCTTTGAAAAAGTAAATTCGGCTTCCCAGATAAATTGCGCATGCTTTATACTCATAGATAGTTCAAATTTAGTTGGTTCAAATTTACAGATTTGATTATTCATGAGATTGCATGCCTCTTCAGAGATTGGATCACAACTATTCAGCTCTTCCACATCCATCCTGAGTGACCACTAGTCCCCCTGTGGTCTTGTTTTTAGCAAATTCAGCAGATGGGGCAATTGAGTGGCATGAACATGCTGGGCAAGGGCTGTTAATGCTCTGCTTACAGCTCAAAACTTTGCTGAGACTAATTTGACTGACAAAGGGAGGCGCTCTTTCAATATCCACATGTGGGCCAGACCACCTTCAAATGTGGTCTCAATGTCCTGATCAACTCAGATGAATGTTGGTTCTGAACAGGGCCTTGTCTTAAATTGAGGATTCCTTAGCCAGAAATTCACTTATGTAAGAACAGAAGTCAACTACACAGAGGAAGTAGATGACCCAGTGGACTCAGATGGTGAGCAGAGCTGCTGCATGTAAAAAAGACCAGCAAGTTTGACAAAAGTGATCCTGTACAGTTTATCATAGGAAGACTTGTAATCCTCTGCTGCTAATGTTTACTCTGTTACAGGTGAAGTTCTAGGTTTTGAGAATCTCGTTTTCAGCATCTTTGAGTTTGTTCACACGCTGCTGGAGAACAACAAGTTCAAAAGCACAGTGAAGAAAGCCCTGCCTGAACTCATCTACTACATCATCCTATACATGCAGATCACTGAGGACCAGGTGAGGTGTACCACATTTTGGGGGAAATGGGGAGCAAGGAACAAGTGCAGCATTCACATTTATGTTGGAATGCTGATGTCAGTACTGATGATTTGTACTGTTTTCCTTCAGATCAAAGTGTGGACGGCCAACCCCCAGCAGTTTGTGGAGGATGAGGATGATGACACCTTCTCCTACTCTGTCAGGATCTCTGCTCAGGACCTGCTGCTGGTGAGATACTATCAAAACCTATAAGTGTTGCTGTAAACTGTCTACAAGGCTGCAATAATATACAATGATCAAACTGACTTATAGAAGCCCAAATTCCCCCTCGAGAAATCCGTTCCATCTTTTTTTTGAAGCTGACTGAGGTTATGTCAGAAAATTCAAACTTTTCATATTTTTTTACTTCCTTCTCATTTGGTTCAGTTGGATTCTGGCTTATTTGCCTGTTTAATATGGTTCATCTGGGCTGCTATGAAAGCTGTCAGTCAACCTCTGGTGCTGACCAAACATCCAGAGTTGCTTTTCCCTGAGGTTTAGTTGGATATGGTTCAGTTGGGGCAAAAAAATATCAGTCTGACCTGCTCCTTGTTCATACAGACTGTTAACAATCCCATCAAGAGAAGTAAACATGCTCTCTAACTCATTATTTGGGCTGTTGCTGTGATCTTCACACACCCTGATGGTCGAGTGCTTAGCCATATGGGCATACTGAGCTCTGAGCAGGAGGTTCCTGGTCCAGCTCCTGGCTGGTTGGACCCTGGCCGTCAGATTTTCTGACTCTCTCCACTTTGCCTATCAAATAAAAAAAACACTAAAATGAAAATGACATTTATTTTTTTTTCTTGTTGGCAAATAATATGAAAGAATCGGAATAATATTAAGTTTTAGCAAATCAATTATTTTTGCCCTCTGGTATTTGAACTGTGTGCTCTCAGGCTATAAATGAGTGCAGCCAAAAAGCAGGAGACACTATTTTGAAAGTACAATCAGTCTATCTTTGTGTGTGTGCATTGGTATGGCAACTCACAAAATGATTCTCAAATTCCTGATCCAAAACAAATTTTTGGTTCACTAGCTGAGACTATGTGTGCTAGTTCCCAGGCATACTTTATTACAATGACAATATATTTATTATAGACGAATACTGCAAAATTATTCATGTTTTCCAAAGAATCCATGCTGAGAGTGTGAGTTATGAAATAAACTTTGGCCTGTTCTTCCAGGCTGTGGCTGCAGAGTTTCAGAATGAGAGCGCAGCAGCGCTGGCAGCAGCTGCGACCAGACACCTCCAGGAGGCAGAGCAGGCCAAAAACAGTGGCAATGAGCACTGGTAAGAAGCATCTCTCCATCAATACTTCTTACTCTGTTTCTTTCTGAAATCATACCTGTGTCTAACCTTAAAGCTTTGTTGAATTTGATACTGATTCCTGCTCATTCGCAACAATGGACAAATGGAAGAAAAAAACTTTAGCTACCAAGTTTGTTGTGTAAAGGTGTTCATTGTGAGCTTCTATGAACTGATGACAGACAGTTAATAGTTTGACATAATCAGGGCTTTTAATGCTGAATTTTTTATTTATTTATTTTTTACCAGGTGGAAGATCCACGAGGCTTGTATGCTGGCTCTAGGTTCGGTCAAAACCATCATTACAGAAAATGTGAAAAACGGTCGTATCCAGTTTGACATGCATGGTTTCCTGGCCAGTGTTATCCTTGCTGATCTCAACCTGGCAGGTGAGTCCAATAAAAGTCCAACAGAAAAATTGAAAACCTTTTTGGATTTTAGTTTTTGTCTTTTCTTGGCTGTATCCTGACTGCTGTCTCTTCTTTTTTTCCTCTCTCTGTGTCTCTGTCTCCTGAACAGCAGCGTCTCCGTTCCTGCTCGGGCGGGCTCTGTGGGCGGCCAGTCGCTTCACAGCAGCCATGTCTCCTGAACTCATCCAGCAGTTCCTCCAGGCAACCGTCAGTGGGCTTCATGACAGCCAGCCGCCATCTGTCCGCATCTCTGCCGTCAGGGCCATCTGGGGGTGAGCAAGGCTCTTTTTTTTCTTCTTCTTCTTCTTCCTCCTTTACTGTTAAACTGTGTGCTATTTCTGTGATCTAAGACATTCAGTGTGAACACATTAATCTCTTGGCAGACCACTGAGGTCTGTGACACATTGAGACAAAATCAGGCTTGTCATTTAACTTCTCAATTGCTACAGCTCCACACACATTTTCACATCTGCATAAATCTTCAACAATCGCTATTCATGGAAGGACTTTGTAAACAGTTAATGGGCATGTTGAAAACTATTTAAGCCTGAACAGTATGACACAGTTTTATTAACTACACATAAAAAAATATATTTTCTTATGTAAAGGTTATATAGCTAGTGAATATCTACTGTTTATGGAGCTGTATATTAAGGAGATATTTGACATTTCAGCTGTTAACCTTTTCTTCATTAACTTCTGATCCATGTCATTCTCCAGGTACTGTGATCAGCTGAAGCTGTCAGAGAGCACCCATGTGCTCCAGCCCTTCCTCCCCAGCATCCTGGAGGGTTTGGTCCAACTGGCCGCCCAGTTCAGCTCAGAGGTGCTTACGCTCGTCATGGAGACGCTCTGCATCGTCTGCACCGTTGACCCAGCCTTCACTACCAGTGCAGAGAACAAGATCTGCCCCCTCACCATTGCTATTTTCCTTAAATATAACAATGGTACTGACAATGATCCTCTTCTGCACTGTTATTGTGTTCTTTTCCCTGTTTCCCTCTCTCACCAAATATGTTGTCTTTTAATGGTTAAATGGAAGATATATTGTAAAGATTTGGGACTTTACATTTCCCATTTTGGCTATTGACAATGGATGAGCTGCATACAGTGAGGAGGGGAAAGAACTTCACGCAACAACTAAAAACAGTGTTTCTCAGGAATAAATATATCAAGAGACACATAGATTTGATATGTCTCTTATCTTTTCTCAGGCCCTGTCTCCCTCTCTTCTCCTCAGACCCTGTGGTGGCCTCTCTGGCTCAAGACATCTTTAAGGAACTGGCACAGATCGAAGGCTGCCAGGGCCCCATGCAGATGCGCCTCATTCCCACACTGGTCAGCATCATGCAGGCACCCCCTGACAAGATCCCCTCTGGCCTCTGTGCTGTAAGTGGTGCAAAGAGACTCAATGGCTTCTAAAAGATTAAGATTCATTTGTTGGAAGACAAATTTATTTAACATTATAGTGTGGACACAGACATCCGCCTGACATGTGCTGCTGTGGTGGAACTAGTCATGGCTGTAGGCTCAGCTGTCACCTCAGTCAACAGTTACTTGCTCATTAACTCATACAATTTATTCTATTGTTGGCGGTAGTCTTTATAAGTTATCAGAAATCAGATTAGTGATGAATCACACACTCGTCCATTCCCTCTGCAGATTGAAACCTCAATTTGTGAAAATGAGACATGAGCAAACTTTCCAGGACCAAGTCCAAATAATCAGGTCTCCTTCTGTACCACAGACATCCATAGACATCCTGACCACCGTTGTGCGCAACACCAAAGCACCTCTGTCAGAGATGTTGGTGTGCCAGGCGTTTCCAGTGGTGGCACAGTGCACCTTGCGTACTGACGACAACACAATAATGCAGGTAAACCCAACTGACTTTATTTATTTTAATTCAAGCAGAAAAATTATGATGTTGTCCAGAAAGGATCTTGAGACACTTTTAGTAACAATACCAAACAACCTGATTCAATCAATCAGCCTAATTTGTCTCCTGATTTATTCTGATCTGAGGTGTTTACTGGTCCAATCTTTTGGATCCGATCTGGAGTAGTGCTGTCTCTCCATAAAAGAGACATAACCAGCTCCGACATCAGTACATAAATTGAGCAGGTCGAAAATGCAATTTAATTTACGCAGAGATAGAAACAACCAACACTGTTAGCAGGATGATGCAATATCATCCATTGGATCAGGTTACAATATTGATTGAACACATTTTCAGTCACAACACCTGTGAGATCCAGATTACACTGAGACCAGTGAAAATCTCTAAGACCTCCATCTTGTTTCAGACAAAAGAACGTAAAAATACTACACTTGCCTGCTCTTAAAAACACTGGACCAAATATATTAGTTTGAATGTCTAATATTTACAAACTGCATTGCCTCTCCTCTGCTCCTCTCCTTCATATTTGGCCTTTCCTCTCAAGAATGGTGGCGAGTGCCTGCGAGCGTATGTGTCTGTGGCGCTGGAGCAGATTGCCCAGTGGAGGGACGAGCAGGGGAACAGCGGCCTCTGGTATGTCATGCAGGTGGTCAACCAGCTGCTGGACCCCCGGACCTCTGAGTTCACAGCCGCCTTCGTGGGCCGGTTGGTGTCTACTCTGATCTCTCGAGCAGGAACTGAGCTTGGGGAGCAGCTGGACCAAATCCTCCGAGCAATTCTGAGCAAGATGCAGCAAGCCGAGACTCTGAGTGTCATGCAGGTAGGACAGAGAGATGCAGAAAATACTTGTCATGGCCTTGCCTTTGTTGCCAGTACTCCACCCTTACAGTCCCTATAGGTACAGGTACCTTCACACCTCATGTTTTCTCCTCCCTGCCCTTTTCTCGTGTCCTGACCCTCCTTGTAGTCTCTGATCATGGTGTTTGCCCACCTGGTTCACTCCCAGCTGGAGCCTCTGTTGGAGTTTTTATGTAGCCTGCCCGGACCAACAGGAAAACCTGCCCTGGAGTTTGTCATGACAGAATGGATGAGCAGACAGCATCTATTCTATGGACAGTACGAGGGTAAAGTCAGGTCAGGCAGCATTTAATGTAAGAATTTTTATATTTGAATGCAAGAATTTTACTGAAGTTTTAAAAATTGAAGCCACACCACCACCACACTCACTAATGGTTTAACCTCCAGACAGTCAAATGATCACTCACACACTCACTCTAACCTGTACCATCAACAGGAATGACAGTAGTTTCCTTTTTAATTAATAAATGAAAAAGGAAAACTTTGGACACACACACAAACAGACACACAACTGAACATTTGGAACATTTGAATTCGTAATTAATAATAATTTGGCCTTTACTTCCATTAAATGTGTCCCCACACACTAAAACAGCTGAAGAGAGTTACATGTAGCATTGGAAAATTCATGGTGCTCAAGTGGCACAAGGGGTTAAAAAAGTTTTATATTAATGACCTAGTTCCCACAGCCATTTATGTTTTCACACCTAAAAAGCAATAATTGACTGGATATGGAACATAATGATTCTTTAAACTCAATTGTCAAACTTTGTTTTTGATTTTTTGTCCCCCTCCCACAGTACGGTGGCACTATGTAAGCTCCTGCAGCACAGTCTGAACACCGACGACAAACGTCTCCAGGATATTGTGGTGAAGGGAGAGGAGATCTACAGCCCAGATGATGGCATCCGCACACGATCCAAATCTGCCAAAAGTAAGTAATGACCTTGATTTGTTACCTGACTTGACCAGATTGTTCTCTTGTGTCTTGAGTACTGAGATTGATGGATCTGTAATTTTATGAGTGGATATATATTTTAACAAGTTTTCAACAAATCACTATGCCTCCATTATTGGATATCAGGAGGTTTAACACATGCATTGTGTGTTTGTCCTCCTCAGACCCGGAGCGGTGGACCAACATTCCTTTGCTAGTGAAGATCTTTAAACTGATCATCAATGAGTTATCAACGGTAGTGGAGGCAAACACCAGCAGAGCAAACGCAGCAGACTGGAGCCAAGGTCAGTACAAGAAATTCCAATGCTCCTGTTACACTGGGTCATGTCTGCAACCTAGACAATAAGAAAAGCAGACAGTTCTGCCACCAAGATATGTTTGTTTCAGATTCTAGCGGCATGTGGGAGGAGCAGGAGGAGGATGAGGGGGAGGATGATGAAGAGGAGGATGAAGGGCTGGCAGGGCAGCTGCTTTCTGATCTCATTGCCTCCAACAAATATGGTATAAGGATCTCCTCTGTGCATCAGCTATTCCTGGATTTGGTTTTCTGCTCACCTTTTATGAACATATACCTGTTTCTTACAACTTTATTTCAGGTCACCACTAAAAGTTTTCTAAATACCCACTGCTGTATTTTCTTTTGTTTTCCTCAGATGATGATTATTATGAGGATGATGAGGAGGATGATCCAGATGCCTTGAAAGACCCTATATATCAGATTGACCTGCAGGTAAAGTCTCTAAACTTTGAATTTTACCTACCTTCTCTAAAGGTGGCAGACACGTTGAAAGTTTAAGGGATCTGTCAGAATTACTCGAAGGTTGTGCATGGATATTCTGTATCTTCAGTTGTACATATTTTCAGTAACTATGATGATGATTTGTTGCTTTTATTAATATTACTGTAGTGTTCTTGATGGGTATTGTGGCACATTAAGGGTGTTCTCAAATTCACCATGTAGGCATTTGGGGAAGAACCTGTCATTGTTGCAAAACACAACATTTGTCTAAAAAATTTCCTCTCTCAGAAGGTCAAATCAGATCAGATGATGCTCCAATTATAAAAGAACTTTAGGGTAAAAATACCTAGATGGATTAGTCTTGAATATTTAAGCATCCAATTGGTCTCCTAACTGCTAATGAACAACTGTTATTTGTTCATGCAATAATATTTTCCAGGAGCTTAATGTCTTGGTGAACTTAAGGTAAAGCTCTTTAGGTCAAAGACCTTAGGAGCAATAACACGCTTAAGTCAACACTGTCCACAAGCGAGGGAAAGGACTCTTTCCAACAAAAGTCAGTATCTGAGCAAAAATCAGACAGAAAGTAAGGAATAAATGAGGTAAAGAGAAACGCTGAACAGAAATTTTACAGGGGTCAGGCTAGTTACTGTCTCTTGAAGCTAATAAAACTGACCCAGTGCCAGACTTTTATGACAGACTTTTAATGGGAGGGAGCCCTATCTTAGTTGCAGGGTCCTTCTCTGTCCATGATCTTCTTTATGTTCAGCACATACTAGTAGAGGCAACATAAAGTGACGTTACAGAGAAGCTCAAATTCAAATCTCAGTATTATGGAAAAACTAAAATAACCAAATAATTTTATCTACACATAAGAATTCTATCCTCACAGTGTTGATGCTGTCAGAAACTCTGTTTATTACTGATAACATAGTGCAGCCAAGTACAAGGGTATCACTATAAAATCAATGCTAAAACATGTAAAAATAGATGTTCAAATTCCTTTATTTCCTCCACTGAGTGGGAAAAATATTTACTGGCTTTCTAAAAACAATTCAGTGTAAATAACTCAATTAAATGTGTCAAAGTGACAATCCTGACCTGTGTAATCTGTCTTTTCCCAGGCTTACCTGACAGACTTCCTGACACAGTTCGCCCAGCAGCCGTGTTACAGCATGTTCTCAGGCCACCTCAACAACGCTGAGAGACAAACCCTGCAGTCTATAGGCCTCTAGCCTCTCCATCAGTTTGGCCCCTTCAGTACATCATCTTCCATCTACAATACCCTCAATCTCTCCTCTATTGCCCCATCACTTATGCTCTTATGATGAATTTACAACCTAGCAAAAGAAAAGAAGAAAACATTTTGGGATGTTTGTCCTGCCAGAGGGAGAGTATGGGGTGCACTTAACCCACAGCTGCCCTGTTTCTCCATACATGTGATGGGATGAAGGACTTTGCAGATGTGAAAGTGAGGAGGATGAAGAGGCGAGAGACTGCACAGGAAGTCCAGGGACCTGCTTTTCTGGAGTAATTTCAGACTGGATGAGAGGATTGAACAAAGAGTTTCAAGACTTCAGGATCGGACAGGTCAACCATGAAATATGAATGGACGATTTTGCCACGTCCTGTTTGTAACGTCGCCTGTTATTTTTGTGTTTCTGTATAAACAAAGTGAAATGCAACATGAAAAACACTTCCAAGAGACTTTACACAGAAGGAAAGTCAAAAATGAAATGTTGGCGGCCTTATAGATGATAAATATTTGACTGTTTCTGACAGGAAATGAAAAACGCTTTGACCAGCTATCTTGTCCTGAGATACGGTGGGTATTTGGGAATTCACACTGTTGCCATGGTGACTCACAGCCTTGTCATTTCCTTGTACCCATTGAAATTTGGGATTAAGAAATTTCTAAATTAAAGTCCCAAATGGACAACATTTCCAGATTGAGTTCCAGACTCCTTTCTTGTGTCCTTTGCCTCAAAGATGAAACCTTTTTATTTGTTGATAAATTTTGTTTATCAAAAAATAATATATTAAAATTTGTTGATATTTTTTGACATTTAAAAAAAACATGACATGCTCAGGAGGGAAAGGTTATCAATAGCTAAATATTAAGTATAACATTAAAGAGCCATTGTACTAAAGAGGACAAGCAACATCTGAATGTATGACTGACTAGTTGACATCATCATGAGTTAGCAACTATTCCTTGGATTGTCTGAAGGTGGATAAAACTACAGATTGGAAGTCACATCAAGTCTGTAATTTTGCAGAAAACTGACAGTTCTCAATGTTGAAGCTGAATTTGTTTTGGACATATGCTCTGGAAAATTATAGTTTTAACATCCACACAGTCTGATTAAAAACACTTCATAACAGAGCAGCTCGAAGTTTTGCCTTCTGCCATTTACCTTTAACCTGTCACTTGCTTATTACCTAAATAAAAGAATTTGATACAAGCAGGGTCAAAATCAAATCCATAGAATTTATATAAAGTAAAACTGCATCTATCAATTATTTTCAGTGAACAAAACAAATGGGAGAAATCACATTGACCTAACACATTTTTTTACATGAGAAATGATGGAAGCAATTGATGAACCAATTCATTGATCTACAACAGCCAATATCTCTCAATATGATAGATAAAGACTGTCCCAATTAGACCTATTTCTTCAGAATATTTTGTGTGTGTATAGGTTAAATAATGTTATGGTTTTATTCCAATAAGAACACCACTGTGTTTCCTCCTGGCTGTCAACACAGTTAATAAATAAACTATCAATCATCATAACACAACAATCTTTTGTAAAATAACCATAGTTGTGGTTCTTCGCCGCAGCACAACAGGCCCCTTTATGTAGCACTGCAGACATATCCGAGGTTTGGGGCGGTCCGTGAACGCAGCATCGAGCTCATCCCGGTATAACGGCGTCACCGGCTCTGTGAGCCATTTGGACGGCGAAGCACCGGCCGTCGGTCCGTCCGTGGAGCGGCTCCTCAAACCGGATAATGGACGTGAAGCCCCGCTAGCTGTGGAGATTTTGTCCCGTTTCCGACCGACCACAGCGGCTGTTTTTGTCTCTGCTCCCCGCTCGGTGTGAATCCAGGACTTGGTCGGTTTTTTGCGGGGGGGTGGTGGTGGTGGTGGTGGTGGTGGGGTGAAGGAGAATGTTCTTCCCGACAGCCGGCAACATGTCCCTCATCCCGGTGACTTTGGCTCTGCTCGCCTTCGTCCTCAGCTCTTCTGCGGGTAAGACGGCGGCTCCTCGCCGGGTTATCGGTCCCCTGTTCACGGTCCTCCACCGTCTGAGAGGCCGCTGTTCCATCGTGCGGGGCCGGACCGACCCGGCCGGAGCCTGAATGCCCCACATGCTCGCTGCATCATTGTGGTGTGTGTTGTGTTTACTCGGGGAGCTCGGTGTGTGTTTCAGGCCTGGGGACCAGAAACGGCCCCCCTCGAACCAGATCACTGTTTTGTTTTTTTTTTGCCTTAATTCAGCTATTTGTGTTTCTTGGTTTTGCTCCTAAATGTCCTGCTAAGACTGGTATATTCATTTCATCTATTTTTTTAGTTTTTAATTTTTAGCAAAACGCCTAAAATTCATTTTCTTTGGCAAAGATGAAAAATGGATTTCACATAAATAATATAAGAAAATCCCATTTTTTTCATATATGATTAATACCTTTCATGTTATATATCATCCTGACAGACTCAATTTTGCATAGCAGCTTTTATACAGATACCTGCTCAGACTGTAACATATGAAGCCCATTGTAAAATTAAAGAAGTAACTGACAGTCATTTCTATTTCCAGTAGTCTGCTGATCATTATTTTTTATTTATTTATGAATTTTAAAATTGAGTAAAAAACCATCACATTTTCTCAGAGTTTAAGATGAGATCTTAAAAAGCCTCATTTTGTCCCCCCCAATTGTCCAAACACCAGTTTAATGTGATATAAAGAAGAGAAAGGGTTGAAATGTTTCTATTTATCTATTTAAGAGACATATATTGCAGAAAAAATAGCTTTTCACCAAAAGTCCTGCCAAAAGTGGGACAGTAAGTTGTTTTGATCAAGATGAAATTTGTTTGAACAATATGACAGTATGTAGATAGTCAAAACAGATAATTGGGGGAAAAAAACAGTCATTTATCTTGAATAAACTTAAGTTGCAGTTGTAAGATAGCATTGTGTCAAACTAGCTTTAAGGCTGACTGCATGGTATAAACAACCTAACAATACTAACACAAAACAGCAAGATAGTATTTGATGTTGTGTCCCATTGATATCAATTTTAAGCAAATTTTATCTTATAGCACTAATTCAAACATCCCATCGTGTAGTTTTCCTCACTTAGTTTAATAATTTGATAAAAGACTGCATGGTGCAGGATGCTTTACAGCATGTGTCAGGCTCCATAAAACTTGTGTTGAATCTACAAGGCTGGTGTGACTTTTAGCAGCCTGCACACGTGGCTGTTGGGACAAAGCTGTAATTTAATGTTGCCTTAAATTGCGTATTGTGGAAAACATAATGATATATGTGAACCAATGTCTTTAAAAACAGGACAATATGAACTGACATTTGAGTGTTACATGATCCTTTTTTATAAAAAAAAAACAAAAAAACAAAACTCTGCCTCGAGGAGTAGTTGAATAATGCATCATGAACGTTTTTGGTTGGTGCAAAGAAACGTGGAGAGAAATAAGAGCCAGTTCTAGTTTTAAATAAATATTTATTTTCTCCTGAAGGCAGGACAAAGTCGGATATGTAAATGAACAGTCAAGAATACAGAAATAAGAGAGAAACAATGTCATTTCACTCTGACACTTACAAAGTGAGGATCATCCTTTCTTTTTGCTTCCTTCTTGTCTCTACTCTCTCTGAGCATCTTCCCCTTGTTGCTGTTGTTTTTGCAGTTAGTGGGAACGAGGACTGCCTCTGGTATGTGGATAAAAACGGCACCTGGCACAATGGCTTTGACTGCCCTCTAATCACCTTCTGCTGTGGGAACTGCCACCGGCGCTACTGCTGCCTGGATGCCTTCAAGATGATCACAGAGAAGGAGCAGAAGCGCTGCATGCTCGTTCAGTTCAGGTGGGGTCAGCGGCGGCGGCGGCGGCAGCTGGGGCGTATTTTAATGACAGTACATTTATGCAACACCAAGAGTCGGTTTGTGTTCACAAATCAGAACTATCAAGGAGGGATCATGTGTCCTGTTGCCACAATCTGGCCTGCAAGATAAAATATTTATGAAGATATATTCCTGCACACAAAGGATACACAATACTTACAATAATAATCTATTAAAGGCACCTCAGGCCCATATAACAAAGACTGCAGGAGTGCAGACAAGATAAAAAGAACAATAAACATCATTTGGTGTGCAGTCGTGCATCGAGGTAGACTCCAATTATGTTGGCAAACAGGATGCACCTAACTGTTAAATGCTACAACAAAAGACCTGAATATTTCTGTGAATGAGATAAAGAATTGCTGAATTATTAATTATGAAACACTTGATTGAAAGCCAATAAAAATGATGGTGTTAGATAAAGTGTTTAGTGCTGGATATGTAAACATTAAACGGTTATATTAGTGTGTAGGGGATAGTAAAAATGACAGGATTGGAGAAGAATGAATATTATATGAACCAATGTAGGAAAAAAAGCAGCTATCTCTGCTAAAATCTGACATGCACACACACTGAGGCCTGCTCCTAACGTCCCATTGGCTGCATGCATTTAACTAAATGAGCCTACTGTGGTCCCTTGCATTAGTTGTCCAATCACCAGAGCTAGCTGTACATTCACTGGTATTACATACCCACAAGAGATCCTGATAATGCTGGACTATGCAAGCTTGTACCTGAGAGGCTGCAACATCCTCCACAGCCCTGCATCCATCATGATCCAGTACTGAGCAGACAACTTGCAGCTTATTAACCCCAGTGGGAGATCAGATCAGTGGTCGGCGGTGGCCGTGCTGAAATGGAGGGCCTTGTTAATTTATGAGGACGTGATGGAATCTGGTAGAGAAACAAAGAGATGAAGGATCTACGTCATTAACTGGGATGTGATTTGGGTGCGTCTGAATTGTAACTAGGAAGATAGCGAGGCAGGAACAACACGAGGGTAGACGATCAAAGTAATTCCTTTGCTCTCTTCTTCCTCCATTCTCAGCCCGACCACTTTAGCTGGCATCGCCTCCTCTATCCTCCTGTTTGTGGCCATCATTGCCACCATGGTGTGCTGCTTCATGTGCTCATGCTGTTACCTCTACCAGAGACGACAGCAGAGGGGCAGGACACCTTATGATGGTAAGAAATAAGTCACATTTTACTCCCAAAATCACAAATCCTCTACAAGGGGGTTAAACAGTCTGTGCAGCGTTGAAACACCTTCTGTCCTTTGACCATTGCTTCATGCCCAGCCCTGGTGTCCATTCCTTTTCAGGCAACATTAGATTCATAGTGTTCCAAACCTACAGTCTGTGTGTTTTTGAATCTACGCAGCCCAGCAGATCCCCATGGCCAACTACCCACTGGAGCCCATGTACGATGCTTATGGAAAACCGCTAGGCCCCTCCGAGTATCCGCATCCAGGCTATCCAATGGCCACCCAGTACCCCGGCATGCCCCCACAGTATCCAGTGATGCAACCTGGACCGTATCCACCACACCCGATGGATCCTGCATACAGCCAGGGTAAGATCAGCTTAGCTTTCGTCAGAGAGGGAGGCTGCTCGAGAAGGAGGTGCAGCTTCCTGCCCACGGTGTGATGTCCAACTATTGTTCATCGTATATTCTTTTTTCTTGTTTTGTTCTGGGCTCCTTAAACTTTTAAGTGTGTCCCAAAAATCTGGACGGGAAATTGAAAATTGCGCATACCGAGTTACACTTTGCCTTTAAATATTGTTGTTGCAGTTAATTTTATGAAGGTCTGACTTTTCGTTTTTCTCCTTTTCTGACTGATTTTTGGAAATAAATTTAGCTTTCTTGCTTTCAGCCCCCCCACCTTACTCTCCACCTCAGTATCCTGGCCACTGATGGGCTTGTCACAGCGGGGAGCGACACCTGATAGACATGACTGTTTCAAAAGGAGAAGGCGGCAACACTCTCACACAGTCAAACACAAATACAGACACACTCAAATAAACACAACAGCTTGACCCGCAATGGCTTGCTCATGAAAGAGAAGGGTTTTTTTGTTTGTTGTTTAAAAAATATTTATTTACAACAGTGTCCTACTTTCCTGGAGTACAAATGTTAATCAACTTGATCTGCTACCTGATGCCTGGATGCTCCAGGCAGGCATCATGGAAACTGAAGAGTTATACAACCAGCATCTCAATTCTGGGCTGCCACCCCTGCTATCTGACACACTCACCTCAGTGGCAGTGTTATCTAACCTAAATACAGGGCTCATTACATTCCAGAAGAGAGGTAAAAAGATATTTAAACACCCTTGTTATTTGTTGAAGGGGAAAAATGGTTTTACCTTCTCATTAATATTAAATTTGTGTGGAGTGATAAACTGCCTAAGACGACATTCCAGGTCATCTAAGTCACGTTCTCCGAATACAACATGATGACTTTATATCTGTCTTCAATGTTTCTTTTGTAACGTTAAAAAACAAATTGGAAAAATGTCAGACATGATTGATTTTAAAAAGTTGACACAATTGTCTCAAAATAAGTTTGATACGGCCTTAAATTTGCTCAGATGACCAAATGATGTCCTTAATTCTGTGTAAGACGCCTTTAGTCACTTGTTAGTTTTGACTCTGTCCCTTCTTGACGAATTCTCTCATGGTAGTATATTAGCTGCACTGTTTTAATGTAACATCTCAACATCAGCATGCTACCCAGTCAAAGTTATCTGTTCTCTCCTGCTTCTTTTCTTGTTTTAAATGGAATTAGAAAAGAGAAATAAGATTAATCCCATAATGCCAGGTCATTTATTTCTGGTAACATATCAGGTCAGGGGAGCTGCAGGTCATGCTGCTTGACAAAGCAAAATGTCCCAACTTACAATAATTAACTATGAAAATAAGAGATTAAGTATTTAAATACATATTTTGTAAATCTGTTCTTCAGCTGAATATTTTCTGATAATGTAACATGATGTAAGTTATTTTAAAACTAAAATGTATTGTTATTGTAACATAAGATAAGACATTTTGGCATCTTTCTATTTGGTATTTACTATCATTGAGGTTACCTTTTACTGTGAATAGGTTCTCACCTTCTGGACTAAGCTACAAAGCCAAAAATGACTACTGCTGAAAAAGTAGATCTGTTAACCAACCTCCCTTCTAAAGGTTTGACATTTTCGGAGATGTGCTTATTTGTTCTCATTCTGGGAGTTAGAGGAAACGAGTAATAACGGTGATAACTAAATACATTTTATTAACAATGGTGCTCAAATCTCTCACTTATGTAAAGATGGCAATAATGAAGAAATACTCAGTTACAAAATTTAACTTTAGTGGAAATACAAGAAGTAAAGGTACGCAATATGCAGAATGGTCCATTTTACAAGAATATAAATAATAATATTGGATTGTAGGTATTAATGGATTATTTTATCATTGCAGTAAAGTTGGGGTTAATTGTAACTACTTCATGTGCTGCTGGGTAATTTGTGATACATTAAGGAAAAACACCAGTTCACAGTGGTCACGTGATTTTGAGGAGGTCTTGACTTTGCAGTCCCAGCAGCCTGAACTAGCCCTTTTTGTTGTGTTACATTTGTTGCAAGTTTGGTACCAAATGAAAACTAGATAGAAACAGTGTAGCAAAAAGAAATGCCTAATTTTTTTCTAATTTTATGTGTTTCATTCACCCTATAAATCATGACATATTTCATTCCTGTATTTGATGGTGTCTTGTTGATCTTGTTATCAAATGAAAATCTAATTTTCTGATATCGACCACATTTAGAGCTAATGGACATGAGAATTGCATATCCCAAAATGTCAAACCAACTATTCAATAATATTTTTCCTAGAAATTTGGGTTCCAGTGAGCTGAGGGCCTGAAGCGTGTAGAGTATTTTCCCTGTAACTGGGTTTAGTTTAGCATTTAGCACAGAGGAAAACAGCCCCGTGCTCTTGTAAGATGTATGAAGTACAAAACATGACATCTCCAGCATGTGATGTATATTTAACTCACTAGTAATTTGTGATGCCTGGATTATATTTATTTGGGTGTGAGGCATCCCAATTTGAAAGTCAAATGTGGCACTTTTTTTTTTTTAATGAAATATTTGCTGCTGATTAGAGAAGCCTGGCCTTTCTCAAAGTTTTCCTTAAGACTAAGTGCTGTACTTTGTCTCACCTCTAAACCACGCAGTGAATCAGATAACTGTTATTCCTGCTAGTTTACAGCATAAATTCAATGATGACATCCATGTGTACAGATCTGTTGAGTCTTTGTGAAGCGCGAGGAGAACACTGGAGTTTTTCTTTGTAAGATGCTTTATCTGTAGTTTGACCTTACATTTGCTCAACGATGTTTCTGTTTTTTTGTGTTTCTAAACCAACTCCATGAGTGTGTTAAATTAAACTGACATCAGTTGGCAAAATAACTAGCTCTCTGTCGTCTTATGGATGGTATGTTATTGTAATATAAATCAAAGTCAGTGAAAAGTTTTTATTTCTATTAACATAAAATTTAACTTTGGAATGTAAAATACATCAGTCTGCTGTGTTCTTTATTGTATATTTAAAGACATATGTTGACAAGAAACAGAATTGCAATGCTTTTAAAAAAGGGGACTAGTATGTGATTGCAGCATTTTGACCACTAGATGTCCATATCAACCTCCAACCAATGATAAATGACTTCAGATGTTTGGCAAAGCTGATTTATCTTACCAAGCAACACAGCCCTAATGTACTATTTTAATAACACTTTGTTGTATTTGTAAATTTAGTTATTTTCAAAATCTTTTTCACAGCTACAACCGTTGTAGAATTTCCCTTCAGCAAAAAATCATCTCAGTCCTGCCATATTAACTCTTAGTTCTACTACTACTTTTGAATACATTTAGCTAATATTTTTTGTTGGACAAAATTCAAAAACAAATTCTAGTGCTTGTAAATCAATAAAAAAGTAGGATGTTTTGATTTTACATTACATATTTAATTAAGCACACTTCACCCCCCTAAATCACTGGCTTTCGGGTGTTATATAGAGCACATATGTGGAGTCAGGAAAGGTTCTTTCAACAAACAGATATAATACCTCTTAAGGCACAAAGCCTAACGTTCAATTCTCAGCTGAATAATTACTAAAGAAATAATCGGAAACTTGTCTCAATATAAACATGGGCTGTGTAATAGAAATTCTGTGTAACTCTGGCATCTCTGTAAACTTCAGCCCTTCCCATTACCTTTAAAGGAGTGTGTACCCTAAACTAAATATGGACATGCACTTTCACAGGATTTCGAAGAATGTCCACCCTCACAGTCCACTTTGATGATGTGAGCCTCTTGCAGTTCGTCACTGTTACACAGTGCAACACAGAGTCTTTTGCATCAGGATTGATGCCTCTGGTGGCTTTTTGGTGAGTGGGACAGCAGGATATCACCTGGGGCCTACATGAGAATACTTGATTTCACCTCGTAGGAGAAGATCTTAAATAAAAGGATTTACTGTCCTAACATTAACAGAACCTCTGGAGAAACCAAACTACTCCTGTTCTCCTCCAAGGGCTTAGCTTTTACCCAAGATTTTTTGTACGCAACCATGTCCAGGAGAAAGGTGAGAGGCCTGACCCGCACGGGCCGCCAGGTCAGTGAAGACCCAGACCTGGACAACCTGCTGTCCACCCTCTCCCCTGAAGAGGTGGAGGAACTGGAGAAAACCATGATGAAAGTGCCGGACCTCAACCCAGAAGATGGAAAGATCATCATCCAGGGGGAGAGCCAACCTGTGCAGCAACCGGCAGGCAACAATCTTCGGGATGCTAAACTTGACAGCAAAAGGGAGAGTGACACTAAAGGGAGGCTCAGTCAGAGGGAACAGTCCTTTGAGGTTAGTGGATGTTTAAAAATGATTCCTGAACTGCTTTAATGGCAAATTGTGTTGGTTGTTTCATGAAAGACACTGACATGCCTGATTTGAAGTGAGTCCTACAGTTTTTATGAAGATATATTACCCTTGTTAGAGGTTTAGATTTATTTTTCAATTACAATGTAAAAGAGTCATTTTTAGACTTTATAAAATCCAAAAACATATGACTGATGGACTATGGGATTACATAACATCCAGTGTCTCAAGATAATCTAATGATAGCTTTCATCTGCTATTTTTGATTTTGCTTTGAGTAAACTGCCAAGTGGACCTTGTGCACCCTCAATCCAGTCCATCGGCTCATAAATATTGGTCCCAAGAGTTAGCTTCTGTGCCAGGAAAAACTGAGTTTTCCCCTTAGAGGCTTGCTTAGATCAATTTGACATTATTATTTCCTTCCTCATTAGAGGAACAGCCTCAAAAACATGTAAAACCATGTCCACTATTCTTGTGTTATGCTGTATAAGATCTTTAGCATGAGGAGCCCTCCACAGTTGAGTGTTACAAAGCCAGACTTCCAGCAGTTTCTCTGTTTAAAGGAAAGGCACTTCAGTCCATCAAGCGGTGGCCCTGCAGAGCTTCTTAATACTGGCCTGATGGAATTCCTCGGTTGATTGCTCCTACGCTTACTGCCTTTTAAGGATACATCTGCCAGGGCTGTGGCCTCACACAGCAAAACAGATGGAGACTCACAAATCAAACACTTAGCAAGCTACTCACTGCAAATGTATCCCTGCACTATAAAAATGGTTCCCTGCTGAATGCAAACATGCATGCTGCACTGTGCCTTGGAAAACATGTTTGCAGTGACCAGAAGGTTGAACTGCTTCATAGAATGGAAATAATGTGTTTACACAAGTATTTGGATGGTTATATTATCCTATACATGCCATGCAGTTCTGTATGTGATGTATATATTTAACAGCGGGCTCAGTGTTGACATTGGTTAAATGAAATTGGTTAAATTTCACATTCTGAACTAACACTGTATATATTATAATTTCCCACACATTCATTTCTCTCATGCAGGGTGACCCAAAGAAGGAGAGTAGGAAACAGGAATACCTGAGGAAGATGGGCCTGAGCCAGGAGGGCAATGATGACACTGAAGGAGGGTTACGAAAGCAAGCTAGTGTTGCAAGCAAAAAAGATACCAAAATGGAGGACAGTAACAGCAAAGGTCCTGAAACTTTAAAAGAGGAGCGAAGTCGGCTTTCTAGTAGGTACAAGAAGCAGGAGAGCAAAGACCATGACGTGAAAGAGGAAATGAACAAGAAAGAGAGATGTGAAGACAGCAGGCTGAGAGACAAACCCAGAGAGAGCACAGGGAGCAAAACAAAGGATATGATCTCCAAGTTACAGGAGAAGAAGGATGATGGCAAAGAGAGGGACAGGAAAGAAGACAGCAGGAGAAGAGATGACAGCAAAACCAAAGACATTATCTCAAAGCTACGAGAAAAAAGTGAAAAGGAAGTGGGCAAGGAAAAGGAGAGAAAATCTGAGAGTATTAGGACTCAAGGACTTGTCTCTAAAATGGTGGAGAAGCAAAGCAAGGCACAAGAAAATCAAGAGAGCAAATCAGAAGAAAAGAAACCACAAGCAGATGAGAAAAAAGATCAGGACAAAAACAAACCTGATGTCAAACTTGAGCGGAAACCCTCTGGAAAGAAAGAGGGCCATGAGAAGGCAGAAAAAAGAACAGATAGAGAGGAGCTGGTTAACCACAGTGACCATGTGAAGGAGAAGGACAATATGATTAGTACAGAGACGAAAACAGAGGAAAAAAAGGAAAGAGATGTCAGTGAAGGAAAAGTTAAAAAAGCAGAAGAAACTGAGAAACTTGGCAACTGTGTTACCAAAAACACCCCAGGCAGCAAGGCAAAGCAGGAAGAGGACGACGAAGAGTCAAGCATGTTTGATGAGCTGATGGAGTATGTTCGATGCAACGACCCCTCCCTCACTGAGCTCAATGTCAACAACTCCGAGGTCATCAAGACCAAAACACTCATTGAGTTTGCAGAGGCTCTGCACAACAACACCCACGTTAAAACATTTGCCTTGGCCAACTGCCGCGCAGACGACCATGTGGCTTATGCCATCGCCGGCACAATACGCACCAACAAGACGATCACCAGCATTAACCTTGACTCCAACCATCTCACGGGCAAGGGCATCCTTTCTCTCATCCAGGCACTGCAACACAACTCCACACTGACTGAGCTTCGCTTTCAAAACCAGCGACACATCTGTGGTGGGAAAACTGAGATGGAGATGATCAAAATCCTGAAAGATAACACCACCCTGCTCAAACTGGGCTACCATTTTGAGTTAGCCGGGCCCAGAATGACCACGACAAACATATTGAGTCGCAACATGGACCGGCAGCGGCAGAAGCGGCTGCAGGAGCAGAAGCAGGCCCAGGCCAATGGAGACAAGAAAGAGACACTGGAGGTGCCCAAGACTGGAGGTGGAGGATCTCTTAGAGGTTCACCCAAAGCGTCCCCCAAACCTTCTCCCATACCCTCACCTATGCCCTCACCTAAGCTAACACCTAAAAGAGGAGCTGGAGGGCCACCGCCACCTCCACCTCCTCCTGGGGTTGGACCTCCACCTCCCCCGCCTCCTATGCTGGATGTAAACAACACAAGGAACTCTCTGACTCCAGGTGGTAGTAAGAACTCAAGGGACCAACTGCTTGCCTCGATCCGAGGAAGCAATATCAAACAACTCAAGAAGGTGTGTATGGTGTGTTATCGAAACAGTAACTTGGGCACAATACAGCCAAACATACTTACATTTTATTTTTTCCCCACAGGTGCCGGTGCCAAAGTGGCTGCAGTAACAATTCCTGTTGAAATCTGAGGTGAGAAAGAAGAAAGAGGGAGAACTGACATGAAGGAGTGTTTCTAGGAGGTGAACTCTACAGTCCCACACCTGCGGTGTTAGAGCTGTGTGGTGGGATGGATGGAGAAAGTGAAACATGAGATGCCGATTGGTGGAACAAAAAGCCCTCACTGTGAATTCTCCCCTCAAACACTGGACCAAACAGACTCTGGGAGAATGAGTGAGTGCAGGGCTCTCTATTTTCTGACTGCAGAGAGTGCCATGAGTCTGTGGTTGTTTCTCTTTAGTCCATATTGACGCTTTGCTGGTTATTTGCACTAGGTAACATGAAGCCAGTCATATAACATGTTAGCTTGTGTATGCATCTGGATGTGAGCGTGTCGGGAGTGTACAGCAAGCTTAATAAGAGATTCAAATAACTATATAAAGTTCTAATATACAAAAGTTTATCAATGATATAGTGGACATTAATTTGATCAGTTATTTATTTGTGGAGAGCAAAGCCACCTTATACTTGTCAGTTGTAAATCTGTTAAAACTGGGAATTCTGAAATGGCGGAAATATCAGGGAATTAACAAACATTGTGGCCTGACTGAAAAAAAAAAAAAAAACTTGGGTAAGGAAAAAAAATAACAGGTCAAGGTGATCCTTGATTGTGTCTGATGGCCAAATCTCAAGACATTTCAGGCGGGGTTTGACTGACGGAAAGCAGCCCAGTGGAATCCTGCTGCATGACAAAAGAATTTAAGCATGGTAATAATTACATAATGCATTTTTATAAGAAGGTGGAAATGGCTGTCCTTCAGTATCTGATGTTACATTGTGTACAGAATCATTCTAGCCTGGGTGTTTGAATTAATACATCTATATGTCTTAACCTTCGGGGATTTGGAAAATCATTACTGGTTTACATCAACACCTCTGTTGCTTCATGTCTTACCCTAAGGAGAATGTCATTTCTAAAGGAAGTTATTGTAATTAACAAAAATCAGAGCGGCACTCGTAATGTATGTGTCTTGTATAATGAAGAATTCTCTGCCCTATTTGATTACAGCTGCCTTTCTTACAGAACCTGTATGTCTTCAATGAAAGATCCTGGTATGTCTGCAATGATAATGAAATGTAATGTTATACCTGGCTGATATCATTAAGAAGAATATGCAAAATTAAATTTTTATGTATGATAAATCAGGTACCTATGTATTCATATCTGTTGAGCCATTATGCATTTCACTTGATTTGTGGTCTACGTGAAGTTACACAATTTTACTTCCATATTCCTCTGTACACATTGAACCTCAGTTTGGTGTTGCTTGGAGGATGTGCACACGATACATAAAGCCATGTATAGATATATGGGGATGTAGCTAACAACCCGCATGCAGCATAAACCATGCCTCTCAAAATTAAAAGGATTTACATTCATGAATTTATTGTGTGTGAATCCTGACAACCAAATTACATAATTACATTTTATGAACTTCTACATAATTATAAACAATTTTCCATTTCAGTGATTCAGTACCAAACAATGAAAACAGGTTTAAATAATCAGTGGCTTCATGACATGCTTGAAGCTGCAGGGAAACAGTGAAGATTGTCTACAGTTTATCTAGCAGCTGGTAGGGCAGCCATCATTCTTGAAACTCAGAGGAAAAGAGAAGAATAGTACTCATAGCAGCTACAGATCAGTTAATGTCTATCACCCTGCCTCAGCCTGTGTATTCATGATATGCCTATATTTGGTAATTTCTCAATGAAGGCTTGCTCTGCAAGTCATTCCTTTCCCGTTCCTAATATTGGGACACAGGCCAGTGGTCCGTCTCATGGCTGTAGCTGCTCCCCTGACCAACAGCGCTGATCTCAGATGGAGGAAAAAGGAGAAGGAATGAAAGAAAATGTCAAGATAACAGGCAGTTCAGTGAGAAGAACATGGCTGTCACTCGTATTTAAAAAGTAACTCATCTGACATAATAATGTAGCAGATTTCTTGTTTGGTGTTTAGAGCAGGTATAGAGTCCACTGCATTTTAATCTTCAAGTTAACTATATAATGGGTGCTTTTCAGCCATGTTTCCCTGGTGCACACTGCAAATTTAGCTTTCCTGTGTGGTAATCTAAATAAAGCAGTACAAATAATGTGACCTCGAAACTGGATGTTGACACAGTCTCCAGATTCAACAGCAAAGTAGGTCTGGTCCTTAGACACTAATGTGTGACTTAGTATTGTGCTTTAATGGTGCAAATTCACAAATGGGGCGGCACAATCATGTGGTGGTTGGCACAGTTGACTCACAGCAGGAAGGTTCTGGGTCCGATTCCCACGCCTAGGGCCTTTCTGTTCTGGGTCTCCTCTGGGTACACCAACTTCCTCCTATAGGCTAAAGCTTAGGTCAGTTGGTGACACTAAGTGGCCGATAGTGCGTGTGAATGATTGTTAGTCTCTGTATGTTGCCCCTGTGATAGACTGTACCCGACCCTCACCCAATGTCAGCTGGGATTGGCACCGGCACCCCCAGCGACCCTGACAGATAAGCAGTATAGATAATGACAGGTTATATTCACAAATGAATTCTCTGTTATTTTTCACACAGAAAATCTGCTTTTTTTCCAGCTCTGTGGATCCACATGTCCTTCAGCAGTTGGTCTTTTTGTGCCCCACTGGTTATCACTGACAACCATATGATTAATCATTTGCTTCATTGCCGGTCTCGTATATCATCTTTAGTTGTATTTCTACTCCAGAGGAGGTATCAGCCAATCCCGGGTACAGTTGCTTCTCTGGACCAAAATGTAAAACCTCTCACCTTGTGTGGAGTACTGTATGCCTTCTCCAAAGAAGCATTGATATCATCTTCTCCTTAAGACTATTGTTCCAGCTTAATCTTTCTAATTTTCTTGTTGTTGCTCCTCCAATCTAGAGCAGCCCTGTGCAAAGTTTTAGGGAGGTGACATACAAAATATAGTTTATGAAATTAAAAGTCTGTGGTACCAAAGGCAGTTTCTTTTTACTGAAAACAAGCAAACAAAAAATCAAATAACAGACATGAAACGGTTGCACTTAAAATATTAATTAAATGATTTCCTGAAACATTGCAGCACTGTAGTGTTTACTAAATGTTTCAATGAAGTGTGGTGATCATTTAAGACTATTTTCGATTGAAAAATAACACGCATTTCGTGCTCATGTGCATCTTTACAATGCAGGATGGAAAACTCTAATACATACATTTTGATAAGAGATCCTAGCCATACATAGAAGGTCGGTTCGTTTATTTTTGTCTTTTCACCGGTTTTACTGAAGAAAAGGTATAAAAAAGACCACACTTGTAGTCCTTTAAACCAACACGTGACGTAGTTACGTCAGGTTGCCGATAAGTGTTACGTCAGAGGGAACAGCTTAAGAACAAAATGGAGGAATATGCTAGAGAACCATGGTAAGCCCTAAAAAAAAACTGAGTAAAACATTA
Organism: Remorina albescens; assembly: GCA_034769265.1. Lineage (NCBI taxonomy): Eukaryota > Metazoa > Chordata > Actinopteri > Carangiformes > Echeneidae > Remorina > Remorina albescens. Next base: position 21,042,375 of record CM068494.1, read on the forward strand.
CTTTTTGGTTGTGTTTTGTGGAGTCCAGCCCACGTTTTCTTTCGACGTAACTACCACGTTATGTGTGTTCGAGTATTTTTATGGCACAAAACGTAGTTTACTCAAATTCCTCTAAATCTGGTTTATTAGCTGAAGTTAGCAACAATGCTAATACTACATAGATCTGCGTTAGCAGCATCAGACTCCAGATGCTAAATCACGTTGTTGGTGACCTTGTCGGTGTTTCATTTCACTTAGTCATCTGACGTTACACTGGGCGAAATGGTTTTCACACAGTGTGAAATGTGACCCACAACGAACGTGAAGCACCACAGCGGCCAGATTTAGCGGTGTTAAAAGAAGTTAGATCAGGATGTTGCCTTAGCGTGTGAAGCTAGCTAGTTAGCCACCTGACAGCTATCTGTTAGGGGGCAGCATGAGCATTGCACAACAGAAGGTTAAAGTCAACTTACTGGGAATTCAAATTGCACAAGGCGATAAAGAGTTGATCTGATGGCTTTTTCCGAACTTGGTTTTTTTATGACGTGTAATTAGCCATGTGGGGTATCATGTAGTGTAGTATGACAGTCCTGGGTCATTGACCAAGGTATTGCCGGTGTGACCTGACCAGGTTTATCATCGTAGCTTGCCATAAATCACATGTGTTCATAATCGTTTGAGCTGGGGGAAAAAGTCAATAATAGACAAAACACGAATTTCAACACATATTGATGCTCACATTAGCAGTTAAGCATAGCAGTTAACGGTATCAGGCCATTGTTCAATTGTATGTAAATAATACTGTACAGGTGTGCTGACAATATGGACGTGACTTTAACAACAAACCTCAACTAATAAGTGATAATTGTGGGCCTCATAATGTGGTGTACTGTCATATTTTGTTCAACTGTAAGTATTTCTTTATTTAACTAATTAATTGTTTAGTCTATGTTATGTTAATAGTGGTAAAACGCCCATCAACACGCCCCACACCCAAAGATGACTTCTTAAAATGTGTTGTTTGGTTCACCCAACAGCCCAAAATCGAGATTCACTGTATCCATAAAGCTGTTCCTTTCACTGCATTGTGTAGTGGGTTGTGCAACAGTGTACGATGGACCAGAATTCACAATTAAGAGTTCAGTACACTGCATTATCAAGGCTAATTTATCATATGAGAGGTTACTGTAATGTTGTGTTTAATTACAAGTTCAAAGGCTGTTTTATGTATAAATATTATGACAGGGAACCTTAGTTAATGGTCATGTTATTCTTGTAGCCCCTGGAGGATTGTGGACGACTGTGGGGGAGCCTTCACCATGGGAGCTATTGGAGGAGGAATATTCCAGGCAGTAAAAGGTTTCAGAAATGCACCCTCAGTAAGTTCAATTATGTAACACAAAGGTGTATCTTGCTGTATTATAACACACAAGTAATTAAAAAATCCTTACACTACTGTATACAACTCCCTGTGCCTACAACTGACACAATTATTTCCAGATGTTGTCACATGTTGAATGACACAAAATGTATATGCTGAATAGACTAGGAGCAAAATTACTTTTGCACAATGTTTCAGTAAATAAGTCAATGACTAGGTCATTATTGATTTAAGTACCATACAGAAGACAAAAGAGTTTTCTGTACCCTTATCCTTTTTTTTTTGTTGCTCTCTGTAGGGGATGAGCCACAGAATGAGAGGCAGCTTGACAGCCATCAAGACCAGAGCCCCACAGCTTGGAGGTAAGAATAAAAGTTCAATTTAAACATCTGCCTCCCTCTTTGGGGAGGCAGATATTTACTCTCCCCCTTACAACTCCCCCTTTTCTCTTTCTTTATTTCAGCAGCTGTTGTTGACACAAGCTGAATGGACATTTTAATAATTTTTTCCATTGTAACTGGCAAAATAGACACAAATCTTGGTTTTCTATTCTTAGTTTTGCAGAACTGATGATGTGTATTTGAAGCTAAAGAAGTAATTTTCGTTAACAAAACCTACCAAAGCATACATTAACAGGTTTTTTTAAATTATTTTTTTTATATTATGTGAATTCTTTTGGGTTGCAGGTAGCTTTGCTGTATGGGGAGGCCTCTTCTCCATGATCGACTGTGGTTTAGTAAAAGTGCGAGGAAAGGAAGATCCCTGGAACTCAATAACAAGTGGGGCCATGACAGGAGCTATTCTTGCTGCAAGAAGTGAGTAAGCTCAGAGGAAGCTGGAGTTTGAGAGTAAACAGAAAACACATACATGCATCATATGAATGTCAAACGATGTAGCTGTTTGATGCAAGTCAGTGAATGGTGTAAAATGAGCTCACCATCTCAGAGCCCTTTACTGTGAGCAAACTGATTTACAATAGTATATTTATTTTTGTCATGACCATTTATTATGTGGTGTAAATTGAACCGTGGTGAACCTTTTCTCATGAAATCTCAAATTCCACATTGAGTCTGAAGTTTATGCATGAGCTGTTCACCTGAGTTGCTATAATGTGTCATTATCTTGCATTCCTCTGTAGATGGACCAGTAGCCATGGTTGGATCTGCAGCCATGGGCGGTATTCTGCTAGCGTTGATAGAGGGCGCTGGAATCTTGCTCACTCGGTTTGCTTCTTCACAGTTCCCAACTGGTGAGTAATCCTTCTGATATTGAAAGTTTTTGTAATTGAACTGAGTAAATGTAGAGGCTGTTAGGCCTCTATTTGGCTTAGCAGCCAAATAAATAATAAAATAAAGCAAAATTTATCACACCTGACGCTATACCACTTTTTCTCTCCAGGGCCCCAGTTTGCAGAGGAAGCTGCCCCCGCTCCCATGCCCACCCCTTCCTTTGGAGACTACAGACAATATCAGTGAGAGGACTCCCCATGTCTTTATCCACTAAGCCCTCCTGAAATCCTTGCTGAAATAACAAAGAAGAAATGGGGATGTAAAACACCATCCATCAAACAATAGAAACTGCACCCAATTTTATGAACTGTCGAAAAAGGACAAAAGACATTTTCATTTTCTGTCTCTCAAGAGCCATGTACAGATTTGCCTTTTGCCACCCAGCCTTGTCATGTGCATCTGTTTCATCCCACATTTGTCAAACACAGAGATGTGGTGAAATTTATTGTTCCGTGTTTGTAGGGCCTGTTGGGATGAGATGTGTTGTTTTGTTGTTTTTTTTTTTTTGTTTTTTTTTTTTCCTTTTTTTTTCATAAAAAGAATATCCTGTAGCCCAACAAGGGAGATCAGGACAGACAAACTCTTGATAGTGTTCAGTTTTGCAAAACCATGTCACACATGGGCTGTAATAAATTATACTAATATATAAGTATAATACTTATGTATATACAGTAAAAGGTTTCCTCTTGTATTCAGTCATGTTAGTCTTTATTTGCCTTAAATAGGTCACCTGCTTGTGCTGGCCATTGAAATCTGGCTGGTTTTTTTTATTTGATTTTATTCAGAGTTATGAAGGCACACATCTATCAAATACACTGCTATTCCTGAAATATTCGTTTGTTTTTAAGTGATTTATTTATTTTAGATTGTAAAGACTGCCCATGACAAAGGTTGGCATAGACAGTGCAAATAAACTGAGAAACTCAAGCAAGGGATCGATGCATATGCTGTGTTAAATCTGTATGAAAGATTGTATTATGACACAATAAAAAGAAGTTGAAAAATATGTCTTGAAGCCTTATGAAGAAAGTTGCCCTCATAGTTCTGGTCTGGATTGTGAAATATATAGCTTAAGGGAGAGGATGGGTTGACGTTTTTCTTCTGTTTTTTAATGTTCTTGAATTGTCAGCCACAACCCACAGTGCCACTAGAGGGGGCTCCTCCAAAACATATCTAGACTGCCAAAGCTCCTTACCTGCCCAAATCTGTGTAGCTGTCTCTTTCAGGACACATAAGGGAGAACTTCTTCTCAAATTCTTGTACATCTGTGTCACACACTTGCTTTCTGTTTGAGACCACCCTGGTGTAGTTCCAGCTGAAAGAAGGTGGATGAGTATTTGATGGGGAAGAACCATTGTGCAACTTTTACACCAGTTCAATAATAATTGTCCACATTCTGTTGCTAAACACACACCATGAAATCATAATTTCAAACAGACTCAAACATGAAAATTAAGTCTCAAGATATTGTTCACACTCTCAAAACATGAATTAATAAGAATTTGAGAAGACTGCATGTTCCACATCCTCCTTTGATACATTTATTTTGACATTTACATAGAGTAGTTCCTCACAAGTTCTCCACCTGCCTGTGGTGCAAATCCTATGTTTACCTACTGTCACAAATGGATAGAAAAATATTTCATAAATATATAATTTCTATCTTGAACAATACTCAATATCTTTCTAAAACAGCTGGGCACTAATGTTTTCAATCAAGTTACTCATGCAGAGGTACAAAGTGCATTTTGGAGTGTTTTAGGCTATTTTGGGTATTTTCAGAATAGTATACACATTTATTGTGTATTGAAAGGATGTGCTCATATTCGTGTAATAAAGGAACGAGACAGCCAGTCTAACAGCTCAATCTGTTTTCAATGTGTTTTTAATACTTTAGAACAACAATGAAAATAGCTTAATCTGAGGATTTTCCCAAAGATGTATAAAATATATGACAGTATCACAGAGCCTAAGGGTGAGATGGGCATTTTATTTTGTGTTTCCCCCTTCTCACCTCTCCTTCTCTTGCATGTATGTGATACTCCTAAAAACTAGAATTAATGATAGCAATGATCCTGAACAACGACATCGTTAGCCTGTGGTAATAATAATAAAAAGTAATAATAGTGATAACATGGATAATCCAACACATGTACAAACGTGTTTTGCCTACACATGTATGATAAACATAATTTTAAAGAGTCAACAAAGTCTATGACTGTATCCATGGACATACACAACGACAACAGACACCTTTAAATATAATGTCCTGTCCTGCAAGAAGAATGCAGCTGATGTGCAATGTATAACATGCAATGAATAAAAGTCATGTGTGTGTATATTTCTGTTGACTGTCGTCATTCCTGTGCAGCCTTCAGTGTGCAGATGATGCAGGCCGGGTGGCCCACATGTCATGCCCTTTTAAGAAAAATGAGAAATAGTGGGGAGTGACGTCTCTGCGCACACAGGCCGGAGGCAAACTGACACTTGCGGAGCGGCGAGAGACAGTGAGCGAGAAACGGTGAGTGCAAAATACCAAACTTTACCGGCTGCTAAACGTCGTCAAATAGCTCGTTTGCCTCGGCGCAAGTGCTTTGGACACTCCGGGGACAATAAGCAGACGCGGTAGGTCGGGCAGCTTGTTTTTTATTCGGCGGATAAACGAGAGGAATTTGTCCGCAAGTACAAAACGGGAGTGTGCACTCCCATTTTTAGTCAAGGCCAGGCGGAAGGGCAGCCCAGCGTTAGCAATCGGTTCGCCCGTTCCCGGGACGAATAACACCGGAATACGGGCTGCTTTAAAAGCCTGCCAGGCCCGGTGGGCATTTGAGACGTGAAATGCGTTTGATTCCCGGGTGTTGCCGACAGCCCGGCTGTGTTTTTGGTCGTGAGCCGACGGGGCAGTGATGTGTCAGCTAGCTAGCCCGCCTGCTAACGAGCCGCAGCTAGCGGTTCGTGAAGTGTCGGGCCGTCAGTTAAAGCTAGCTAGTTAGCGGCATTTCGCTAACAAGCCTGATAACGGGATTTAGGAGTAGATGCTGATATGAAACTGGATTGTTTATTGTCAGATGCTGGCCTCGGTAGCCAGGATTATAGATTACGGTCTATTTCAAGGATTTATTTGTAAGCGGGTTAATGATTTGAACTGATTTTTGAATAAATTTTTTAGGGCAAGCTACGGTGATTATTATCACACATCGGCCGAGTGTTGATTGGTGGAGTCGCAGCCACAGATTGCAGGGACTTAGCATGACCTGGAGTGATAACCATATGCTACTGCTGTAAGCAAATTAGGTAGATTCACAGCGACAGAGACAACAAGAGCTTAAAATGATTTTCTCTTGTCCGGTTCCAAGCTTTTCTTGCAGCCTGTTGCAGGTTTTACCTGCTGCAAAAGAAAGTGGTGTGAAACGGGAAAGGTACTCATTATCCTGAAACTACTTTTTTGGTAAAAGACTCTCTCAACAGGGCATCTGCAGAGCTTGAAAATGATGATGATTTTATTTAGGTTCCCCCAGAGAGGAGTTTAGTAGTTGTGACTAAAACTATTGACTTGAAAACACAAACGTCTTAAGATTTTTATGTTGCTGCAAATAGCAGTAATGTCAGTCATAAATGGACTTGAGTTGCATAATTTTAAATGCTCTAAACAGATTTAACCATAAAGTAGGAATGTTTTCACAATTGATTGATTGCACCTTTTTCCTTGCTGATGAATTTCCTGTTGCAAAAACTACAGTAGCTAAGAAAAATACTTTGAGGCCAAATTCTCTCGACAGGTTTTTCATCGTATGTTCACATTTGGGATGGTGTGGTCGGGAAACATGCGCGAAATACTTAATATGTGTTGTTAAAAAAGGACTTTTAAAGTTTCGAATTAGATCTGATGAATCCTATAGACCCTCCCCCCTTCCAGTTGTCACGTGAAATAGATATTTCTTCAAAACTATCTGAGGCGCCATTTTTCACTGTTGATAGATGTGATACGTCTGCTTCATCCTGTGCCCCCGAGTCTCTTCATAACCAAAAGTTTTTCTCACTGATATACATGCTATTAAACCAACTTCCCCCTGTTCTATACAAGCCTGTTGTCTGGACTCTTGAACAGGAACAGAGACTGGAAGAGGCTATTTTAGTAGACTACTCCTTTTCCATCCTATCAGCATGAAGCCTTCTTGTGCTGTGGAAAGAGGATGTGGTTACAGGTCAAAGCCCTGGTGACACAGATGCATTTGGCTGATGGTGTTTGTCAGTTACAGATCTTTGTCATAATGAACTCACAGCAAAGTTTTGTGTGCCTAGTTGCAGTTTTGTTCTGACTCACTGGGTCACTCCAGGTTGTAGTAGGTTGTAGAGATGCATCAGGACAGTGCTACTACATAACGGGAGCATTTTTTAAATATATTTCAGGTTAGATAGGTCTTGCAGTATGTTTGATAACTGTTCTCTGTGAGAGGAACAAATTTCTGCATCTGCTTTGAAGATACATTGTCGAAATATCCCTATTACTCAGAAAACTGTTTTATGAATGTGCTTAATTGATTATATATCATACTTGGAAGATCAGCTTTTTAAATATGGCATTGCATTACCTGCCACTGTGAAAATCTAGCTATTCTTTTTTTCATGCTCTAGTGGTAGCACTTTATTTTACAGACATTCACTTTCAACTTTCCCAGGAAGTATCCTGAGAAGACTGATGTAATTTAGGACTAATTACAAGTATATTAAAGACAGTTCAATTATTTCCATCCAATTAATTAAATTCCAATTAGCTGCTGCCCTAGAAAGTCTGTTAGGGCAGAGCAGGCCAGCTGAACATGCAGAAATGTGCAGTGTGGCCGCAGGCAATCTTGTACTTTAACATAAACTGGTATTTTATAGGCCCATTATGTCCCAATAAATTTTTCAAAGTTCCCAGGTAGGAACCAAGTACTTTGATAGTAGTTACAGTAAAACAGAGCCTGACACTGTTATTTTAGTCTGTTCAGTTCATTGTGTTGAGTTTATTATTGAGTTCCAGGTGAATTTCTTTGGAGGAAATGAAAACCAGTGAATATTACTTCATCATTTATTATCAAAGCCTTATTGAAATATTACATAATAGAGTGTCAAGTTTGTGCCAGCTTAGCATTCAGAGTTGATTATTGCTAGAAATTATGTAGTTCTTTAAATGAAACATATTACTTGGGAATAAAATTGAATTTACAGACTTGTGGGTGGAAAAAGTGCAAACAAAGTTTGTAATAATGAAATACATTTAAACTTGGCTGTAAATGGAAAAATACTTTTGAAAGAAATTGCTTTGGAAATCCACAATTCCTACCAGGAAATGTTTAACATAATATCGTCATGCCAGTTAGCTAGAGTTATGTTAGCTCTAAAATGAAGTGTCTTTACTCAAACTAATTTTCACTCACTCAGTACTTCTGCTTGGTTTTGTGAGTTTTGGTTTTCCCCTGAACCTTCTTGTGCCTAGGTGGCTGTGAACATTTCATGTGAACTGTGGTTTTGGTGGAGGTAATCAGCAGCTAGGAGCTCATCAACATCAAAGCACACTCTATCAGAACAATTATTATCCCACAATGTTTATTTATTTATTTTCTGACCCTGATGTTGGGGATGTCTTTTTTTTTATTTGTTAATTTTACAAATTTGATTCATTTATTTCTTTCACAGTGTAGCTACTGTAATTGTCATGTGGGCGACAAGCAAACACAATAAATGCCACAAGTGTTAGTATCATGCTGCTTGCTTAACAAGCGGATATGTGCATTTGTTACCATCCGCACTGGGTGGAAGATAAAGAGGGCAGCTGTCAGTCATACTGCCTGGTGAGTCAGTTGCTGTGACAGCTTCTTTGCTGTCGGATTAGCCACATTAGAACAGGAAATGATGTATCCTGAGAGTTGTTGCTTAGCTGTGTAGCCTCCTGTTCTCTAAATTGACTTGTAGTTGTTTCAGACTCACGATCGGTTGCTAGCAGCACAGTCTCGTCCAGTTTCCAGCCTTAGATGGATACATACCTTTGGCTGTAGAGGGTGAGTGATGCTGTGATGTCATAGTGGAGCTTGTTTTCTGTGGCATGTGGCTTTCCCCCGCTCCTTATTTGCTGGGGTTACTACGAGAGCAGAGGACCGGCCATGGTGTGTTTGTTTTGTTGGGAATGACAGTGTGTAGTCGAGGGCAGTGGAAACAGGGAGAGGTTTGGTGTGAAAGGGAGATGTCCTTAAATGGCCTTGCGTGTGTGTGTGCATATGTACTTGTGTGCGTTGTGAATGTGTCGGCTCTTGGATGAGTGAATTTGTACTTTTGTTGTTATGAAAATTTTTATGCAAAATAGATATCAGAACAAGAGCATCCCCTTCAGTCATTTTCATGATTTCGTTTTTATATTTTGTAGGAAAGGCTGCTGCCACCACTGCAATGCTACAACAAAAAAGGAGTTCAAAAGAGACGGGCGCTATTCATTAATTAAATTTGGGGCAGAATTAGTTTGAGTCTTCATCAATAATGTCATTTGGTTTGGAGAAGGTGGTATTTAGGGCAGGCATCAAACACAGTCATTTTATCTATAGCAAATGAATCAACACAGATGAGCTGAAAAAGTTTGTCCTTAAATTTTATTCTAGGTTGTTAAAACATACTTGCCACCTGGCTCTTTTTAAGGGGTTTAATGATGGGTTGCAATAGGTTGTTAAACTAGTTGCTTTCATTGTAGATTTTAAATGTTCCTTGTTTAAAGTGAAATGCTTAGGTGGCCATTTTTCTGCTGTGGTAAACACTTTCAGTTGCACGAGGGGGAAAAAATTATGTATTAGTTCTCCTTTTAGTCATGTTTTTACATTAGACTTGTGCAGCTGTCAGGAATATTTAGCATAACACTCACCTGAGGTATGAACATGGTGTATAAACTTTATAAACGCCGTATATCAAATGAACTCATACTGAATTTATTGATTAAAAACAACATGGAAACTTTTTTATTTTCATTTGAGATATTAAAAAGATAAAAATTGGATTACAATATGCAAAACATTTTAGCATGTTGGGTCAGGAAGGTGGCATCCATAAATAACTGATAAGCACTAAATACCCTCTATTCATACAGCACCTTTCAAAGCCAAGGTTGAAAAATGTAAAGGAAGCATTAAAGATGTCTAACTTATAGACAAAAGCTTAAAGAGGTTGAATTTACAATGATGCAGCAAATAAAGCACATACGTGGGATTTTGCTGTTTCATGAAATGTAGAAATGAAATTAAAACTAATTTGCTCATCTTTCCATAAATTTAAAGAGGGCATGTCTGAATGAACAGATGTATTTTATTATGACCTTCTGAGGCAGTCACATACTGTAATGATCTAACAGCCAGTGCTACAGAGTAGACTCCTGACATCATCTGTCTTAGCAGGGGTCAGTCCACAGCGTCCATACAAGAAACATGATGTGCAGATACCGGACAAGTGAGGCCTTGCCTAAATCGAAGTGTGATATTGTGCGTATGACATTGTATATGTGACACTGTGCACACACTTGACTCTGCACTTGAATGTTTATATGAGAGTGCAGCAGAGCAACATAGCACTTGTACAGCCCTGGGGCCTCATTTATAAAACTGTGCGTAGGATCGTTACTAAAAGTGTACGTACGCCCAAAAGCCATGGGTCAGAGTTTGCTTAGGGGTGCGCACATTCTCCCGTCAAGTCTGCTTTTTATAGATCACAACCTTTGCGTTGAAAGTGACATATGCCAATTTCAGGCCCCGTTTTGTGCGTACGCCACGTTTATAAATAAGGCCCCTGGTCTTTTTCTTTCAGTGGCTCCCCCCTAATCGTGCAAGGAGAACTTCTTTGTGTGTTGAGGATTAGTGAATATGAATTATTCACAGTTGGGCTTCATATCCCCAATGGCCACAGCTTGCGATTGAAGTTGGAGGTCCTTAGTTCTTTGTCCACCTCTCCTGAGTATTTCGACGGAGTGAGCTGTAAAAAGAACAGTGAAAGAGGGGATCGTTTCATTCCCACAGTGGCTGGCGTTTAGCTTTTTCATGGTTTGAAAAGAGGGTTGATTATCAAACGAGGCTATACTGTCATCTTTGGGACCAGATTTTAACATAAGCCACATTCTCATCTTAAACATGGGCATTATGCCAGCAACCAGTGATCTTCATGTAATAGTCTCTTGTACAGTTATCTAGAAAACACAGTGTCAAACTGATTCCTACTTTTCCTGAAGAAACTTGAGCAATTGCACAGCCACAGATCAAACTTGTGTCACTTGTGGGAAAATGTGTTGTTTCAGTCATTTATCAAACTAAATCTCAGTTTTTTTATTAGGATGATTGCATTTAAATCACTGTGGACTGAATATCCTTGAATATGGAGATTTAGGTTGTTAGTCAGATCAAAACAAGACATTGGAAGATATAACAGTGGACTCCATTCTGTTATAAAACAAATGATTAATTGAGAAATAAAGAATATAATTTGCAGGTTAAATGTTGATGATAACAATCACTAGTTGCAACCTAAGTGTCTCTTTACCCAAGTTTGTGTTTGATTTCGTTTTTTAACTGTCACCATTGTGATCTACTCTTTGTTTTCAGTGTAGGTTGAAAATTATATCTCTAATTGAGCAGTATTTATTGTATTTGTAGTTAAAATCAGACATTTGAAACAGCCATGAGAGTTTACAGAATTCAGTGAGGACAGGTTAATAGACAAAGAACCAGAAATCCCCCTCTTCATCATTGGACAATCCCCAGCTACAGCTAAACTTTAGTCCGGGATTCTCCATTGCCCAGCTTGTAGTGACCCAGTTGGCTACCTCAACTGACTCTATGCCGCAACGTGTGCCAATGATTCAAAGCCTGCACATTTCTTAAAGGGATATTCCTGTGATTTCACCATTTCCTCCAGAGTACAGTTTCCCTCAGCTGTTTTCTGTCATTCATCACTGACATTATATTGCCGTTCTACACCAAAATTGAGTCAGTAACTAAAAATCTGACAGCAGGGTGTGTTTTGGTGCGTGAAAGCCAGAGGATTGTGTCATTAGGAGGAATATATTCCAAATTCATGTAGCATCTCCCCTTCAGTTCCCCCTGCACACATACACCTCACAGCTGGTTTGTGTTAGAGAGGGGTCACATACTCTTCACCTCCTCCACCCTGAAGCAGCTCCACTTATGGGTGTTCCCTCCATTGTTGCGCTCCGTCTTGTCCGTAACCTCCAGGAATGACTAAAATCCTTCCTTACTAGAGAGGAAAAATTCTGAGACCAGACTTGGGCTTTGTTTTGTTTTACTTCAAGCAGAACCTTTTTTTTTGTTTTGTTTAACTTTTCTCAATTTGTTTATCCTGTTTTGCTTCGTCTTGTTTCTCCACTACAGACTGTTGGGCTGTCCAGTGAAGCAATCCCGCCATGCGTGAATACAAGCTAGTGGTGTTAGGCTCTGGAGGTGTGGGCAAGTCCGCTCTGGTGAGTATTCAGATTCCTCTGCCCGCCCTCCTGCCTCCTTATGTGTGTTTCCTAAAGACTTTCTCAGATACCTGTCAATGAAACAACAAAATATTTTGATAGCTTTTGGTTAGCATACCGTGAAAGATGGTACAGCAAATAAGGGTGGATGACTTTTTTTTATTTTTACAGGAAACTACAAGAGAGCAGATCAAAGTGTCTTTTTCCTGATTGTCTAATTTTGTTTCCTGACATCTGTTCATGCCTACTGTGTTCTTGGCCAGTTTTATGGAGTTCTTTTAAAAATTTAGCTATGTCTGCTTCAATTGTGTCTGTTGGTCCCACCATCTGTTTGTTTCTAGATGAAGTAATCATGTACCGATTTACTTTAAAATAATTCAAATACAAATTCCATAAGAGGAGATTTCAATTTTCCTGTAATCACTCCCCATGAGCCTGATGAAGAGTAAACAAACATTTTGAACTTGTATGTATTTTACTATCATTACAAGGTTGTCAGGAGAATAGGCATGTCCGGGAAATGTTATATGCCCAGTTTATCTAACTTGGACCAGATGTCAGTGTTGGATTAATTCCTGAAACTGGCAGGCTAACATGTTCAGACCTTAAGACGTTATCAGGTGAACTCAGACTACCTCAAATGTAAACCTATCACTAAGCACAGTGCTTCATATAGCTTGGTGCAAACTTTTATTTAGCATACAGTCAAACATATAGATAAAAAGACTAAACTGGATTTGAGTTACTAATTTGACATGCTCCATTTTAATGAACGTCATTGTTCCAGATGTCCAGTTTTTTTATATTACGGCAGGAGATGGGACCCTTTGCCATATTTGTCACTTTGGATATTTTGTTCTTGTGTCTGTAAGGTCACATTGATCTGATGTTGGTTTGCCGCTTCTTTCTTGCAGACAGTTCAGTTTGTACAGGGAATCTTTGTGGAAAAATATGACCCTACAATAGAAGACTCGTACAGAAAGGTGAGTGCCCCGTGAGAGGGAGAGGCAGTGAGTGCTGGCTTGGAATTAGCTGATAGCTAGCAGCTGCTCTACAAGCTCATGTCATGATATTGTGCTCTAGTTTTCTCTCCTTTATCTACCTTAACTTCTCAGTTCTCTATCTCCCTTTAGATTGCCCCTCCTTTTCTTTCTCCTGCTTTACAAGTTTTCTCCTTTAGCATATTCTTTTTTGCTGTGGGTTAGTTGTTCATCATTTTATACTGGAATTTAAACATGCAATATGATGTGCCCAGTGACCTGAAATGAAGTTTTACATTATCTCACTCTGTTGCCATGTTTCTCTTTTTTCCTCTTTTTCCACAGCAAGTGGAGGTAGATGGGCAGCAATGTATGCTTGAAATTCTCGACACAGCAGGCACAGTAAGTAAATTGCTTGCCATTAAAAGCTCTTTCAATATCCAGCTTTTCTGTCTCTCAGGGCGGCTGAGTCACTGTTTTAAACATCTTAATTGTAGGTGAAGGGAAACTGTGCCTTCCGGAGCAGTAAATTTGAGGAGAAACAGGGATGGTGCAGATAAATTACATTTGATGAGACGTGTAGAGTGGATTTTGCTGGTAATAAATGAATTAAAGTACTCACAGATCTTTGGTAGCTTAGATGTCATCCAATCAGAACCTTCCAAAGAGTGAACTGTGCCACCTCAAAGTAACAATGTGTGGTGTGTGTTTGTTCACATTTCTGTCCGGTTTGCTAGAAAAGTGTTGCTTATAGTAAATCTGATCCTATAGGCAGGTTGTCATTTTGCTGATGTTGCACCAGCAACAAGTTGAGGTCAGTGGGAGCTGACAGCAAGTTTCTGAATGGTGCTGTGTACTGTACCATTTTTTTTATGTGTCAGTTGACATCAACTGATTTCCTCTGATAATTATTGATCTATAAAAGGTCTGCAGATGATTAAAAATATATTTTGTGTAACAAACAGTTCAAAAACCAAATATATTATCAGTTTACCATAGAAACACAAGGAAACTGAATCTTCACATTGCAGGATAGAGTGTGAAACACAAGATATTTTCTTGATGTGACTTTCTGTTAAAGAGCTCATGCCTTTTCTTCTTCTTTTTTTCTGCTGTGTAGGAGCAGTTCACAGCAATGAGGGACCTGTACATGAAGAACGGCCAAGGCTTTGCCTTGGTATATTCCATCACAGCACAGTCGACCTTCAACGACCTCCAGGACCTGAGAGAACAGATTTTACGAGTAAAGGACACAGAGGATGTAAGTATACAGTATGCACAGTTAGACTTACAAGCATGTTTCTATCAATGCTTCTAAATTTAAACAGAACTTTTTAGCTCAATATCATGCCTGGATTGGTTTTAGGCATTAGATCTAGTGGAGAATAGTACACATTGGTTACAAGCACCCCACTTTCATATTCATTGCCACCTACATTGTTCAACAACTTGATCACATTGTTGCTATGGATACCGTTCAACACTGTAATCACTGCCTCTTATGCCAGTAATATTTGTATTACCTTGACATAATCCTGTCATTGTCACAATGTTAGTTCTGTGTTGCTTGTAAACAATGAGGAAGCACTGAGTGAAATGTGTACTTTGTGTAGCCTAGCATTAGCTAATACTGCTGCCATGGAGGTTCCAGTGGTTTGTTTACTTCATCTGTGTTCAACATGGAAACACAACATTGGTCTCCACTTAGCTAAGATTCCTGTAAAAAGTTAGTTATTTATGTCTTTATCTCACTTGGAGATGTTAAACCATGTGTTTATCTTTTTGTAAAGACAGTGTGTTGTGGTGCAAAACAGAACAAAAAAAGAAAATGTAGAACCAATTATTTTCCCATGTTGGTGTTTGTCGACAGCATATTTCTATTTTCCTGTATCTCTGGTAAATTGTTGGGCTGTTGGAGTGAGTAAACCCTCTAACCCCTTTCTGGTGGGGCAGTGCGTCAGCACAAACTAAGATGCCCTTTTTTGGTGATCTCTGGAGGGAATGAATGTTACCATAACCCTCTCACTCACTCTTTCCTCCCCTCTCTCACTCCATGTTCTCTGTCAACCATCTATGAAACCTCTCTGCAGCCTGGTGCACAAGTTTTTCACCACTCTTTTCAGTCCCATCATTCTATCGATACCCCTCTTGCTGGCCTCTCTCTATGTCACTTCCAGTGTACAAATCTCTTTTTTTTTTTTTTTTTGACTGGCCTTTCCTGTGCCTGTTGCTCTCTGTTTCCCCCTCCTCTCTGTGGCCTTACTTGTGGTCTTAATGTGGTCTGGCACTCTGTGTTGGTGATTGGACTGTCAGGGATCATGTGCAAAGAAAGCCTCAGCTCATCAAAAACACACTGGATCGTGAGGCTGCGGTACTTCCTTAGAGCTGCTGTGGTTACAGAGCTGAGGTTAGCCTCAGGCTAACAGATGGACTGCAGGATCCGTGAATCCTCAACATACAAGAAAACAGTTGATGTCCTTCTGCTTCTTAAATGTTTGGCCAATTTAAAGAGTTTGGCTTATCTGGCTATTAGGCCCACTCTGTGAGCTATCAGTCCAGTGGTGATTTAAGGCTTTACCTATAATGGCAGTGACATCTGTTTATCTTTCTTTGCCCCTTGCAAGAATTCATGGCTAAAGGAAATGCTTTGCATGTTTTACTTTTTTATTCAAAAGGACAGACTTTTTATTGAGTAAAAGCACTCAGGCTATTTCAGCTAAAGTAGACCCTCTGGATACTGCAGCTGTTCTCTTTCTCAGCTCTGCCACACACCATTTACTGCAAAACTGGCAAAATGTACAGACGCACCTAATGTTGCCAAGCTCAAATAAAAAAAACCTTTTAATGACTGTACATTGTACACAGTACAGCCAAATTCTATCTCCAAAAATAAGTCAATAGGATTCAAGAATAAAGTAGTCACCAGTGTATTAAAGGCTCACTTCCCTTCACTTCCTTCCATAGTTCTTATCTAAGAGAGGTCTTCTTTTCTGGGCCATCTCCTTCTCAGCTTGTCTGGCAAGGATGGTACTAATAACTGATTCCGTGCTTGTGACTAACAGGGCAATTGGAGTGACGAGCTCCATTCATTTTAACTATTCTATACTGTCATGTTCTGTGTTCCCCACAAGCCAATCTCTAGCATGCCAGAGTAGGCGGGATAGGACCTGTCTGTAGCATGTTAACAGGGACTGAACAGATTCTCTGTGGTCTATGTGGATTCTTCAAGTAGGCTAATGCTGCCACATGTGCTGCTGACACTGAGCATTTTTTTTCTTCCTTGCATCCCTTCATCCTGCCTTCCCTCTCTCAATCTGTTTCATCCCAGTTTGTCTCAGGATGGCATACCGCTGCTCTTCCCAGGACCCCTGGGAGAAATGTCTCTAGCAGTCCAGTGCAAAGGCTTGTTTGGATATCAAACATCAAGATGCAACCTCCATGGGGTTAATGTAAACATGGTAGTTTCCTGTCATCTGCCCCACAGCACAGAGAGAGGCAGAGAGAGAAAAGGGGTAAAAAGGACCCTGAAATATCCCTTACCATAAAGTATAAGAAGGAATGTGGGCGTATTGCTGTCATATAATGCAGGTTATTAGTAGACATGTGAGTAGGAAAAGATCTGCAGTATGAGCAAGTTAGAACATGTCAGGATACTACCATATAGCTTTCAAATATTCAGCTTTTCCAGAACCATAAGGTGTGTGTAAGGGCAGTTTCTGGCCCAGAAGAGGGTTGTGAAGGCAGGACTTGTATAGGTTTATTCGTTTCAGGCCCACCACAAGTAGATTTCCCCAATTGATATGCTATTGGTGCCTGTTGTGCTGCATGGAAACTTTCCCACTAGTTGATTATGCCTGTTAATGGCCGAGCTTCACCACAGTCACAAATATCCTGTGGACCGTTGGAAAGCTCAGATAAAAGGCTGAGTTTGTTCTCAAACTCAAGGCTCTGGTGTAATTGTAACGTCTTACACTGGAGCTGTATTGTAAAGCCTTGTTTCATTGATATATTGGGGTATGAACGAACGTGTGTGCACACACACAAACAAACAGTCTGACACTATCATGTAATTCCAGGGAGCAGCCAGAGCATGGAATCAAACTGAAATGTTCGAAAACATTCAGGAAGGAAAACGATGTTATCCTGGCTGGGCGGGGCTGCCATGGCTTCCTCCGGGCCAGCGTGCTCCCTAGATAGCCGGTCAGGAAACAGCAGGCAGGATGAGACGCATCCCGACACCCCGACTACCCTAGCTCTGCCCAGTGTGTCAGTTGGAGTTGAAGTTTTGCCCAGAATATTCTCTCTTCCTCAGAGAGTTTTTGTTTTTTTGACCATGGTTGTTAAAACATCTGGCTGAGTGCACAAAAGAAGAAGTGTTGGGTATTTGGGAGATTCCAGCTCCAGCTGGACGAAACTTTAGCAGTTGTGTTCTTGGTTTTAGTTAGAGATTTTCTTTCTACAGAACCAAAACAAAAATAAACTGCCTTCATTGCTACCTCATATTGATTCTTTAATCTCCCTTACCACTTTTGTGTAACATAAATGATTTTCTTTGCCCGGCCTGAGGGACCGATAAATTTGCTTGATTGTCTTTGTGAGCCTCCCACATTCAGGCTTCAAATTGAAATTAAAAGACTACTTAGTTTGTAATAGTAATCATGATGTTTGCTCTTTTTGTACTCTGAGATTGAACGTGTACATTTCTTTTCCTAGATGAATACTTTACAGGTAGACTATAGCCTGTATGAAGGAATTTATTGAACATACCGGTGTGACTAAAATTAGGCTCCTTTATATAGTCACTGTGATGGTATTGATGTCTTCTTTACAGGAGTACAGCAGGCATTACAAAGCCACTTTATTCAAGTCTGTTTCCATCAGTTTGTAGTGTGTTTTCATTTGTAGCTATATATAAAAGTATGATTTAGGAATTCACTCTGAAGTATAGGTTCTGTGTAGGCATGGGTACTAAAAGCATAAAAAATACTACTTTGCCAGAACTATCTTTGTTCTCATTGCTTGAATTCCATCTTGTGTTTCATGCTCACTTCCTGCCTCTGTTCATCTTAATTATCGTTTCATTTCTTCTCAATTTCCTCCTTATCAAATATTCCTCTGTCCCCCTTTTTCCTCTCTTTTTTTGTGGAGTCAATGCTGAAAATAAATGTCAGACACATATGCATTCGCTCAAAATTTGTTGAGGTTCTTCTTCACATAATGATAATTTTGTATTTATTGATGTATACATTTTGCATTGATGTTCTATACATATTTAACCCATTGTATTTTTGTTGCATTTATGAAGCAATTCTATTTTATTTTCATTAGCCAAAATCAGAAATCTGCCTCAGGGGGATTAATTAATACTTTATTTTTTCTTTTCAGGTGCCGATGATCCTTGTGGGTAACAAGTGTGACTTGGAGGATGAGCGTGTGGTTGGGAAGGAGCAGGGCCAGAACCTGGCCAGACAGTGGAACCACTGTGCCTTTTTAGAGTCCTCTGCGAAGTCAAAGATCAATGTCCTTGATGTGAGTAGGCACAGATACAAACCCACAGTGACTGCACTGTAAACAACCAGTCCTCATGCGCTTGCCTCCATAAAGTCATACAATTTTGTCAGGAAATTGTTAAATTTGTGGTAACTTAAATTACAAAAGCAATGTCTTAAACAGTTTTATTATGTGTTAACAAGCAAAAGTATGGTTTATCTAAGATGAAGTTAGTAATTAGCTCAACTGGATTGAAAGGCACTACCCTTTGATACAACTTGATTAAAAAAACACTGTGTAAATCCACTTGATGAGGCTTCAAGTGATTGTTTTGTGGTGCAGCTGTGTGCTACAGTTGCATGTAAGACGAGAGATGAGCTGAGTGTATACTTATTAATTATTGTTTTCTCCTTTTGGCTCTTGTGTGTCTTTAGATCTTCTACGACTTGGTCAGACAGATAAATAGAAAAACACCAGTGGAAAAGAAGAAGGCAAAAAAGAAATCCAACTGTGTTCTGCTTTAAAGACCCCCCCTTCAGCCCCTGCAGCAGCTCTGAGCCAGGTGTGTTGTGTGCGTGTGTATATATGTGTGTGTGTGTGTGTGTCACCTAAAATACATAATGTAGTAATAAATACTCAAGCAGCTGCCATATTCATGAGACCATTATGCATAGACAGGCTGTCAGGTTAATTACTGTGATGTAACAACCTTGTTGTGTCATCTTACATGGTGCTGCCTTGTTTGCCTGCATGTAAAGGCCTATATATATATATATATAATCTGTTTATTCCAGATTTTATAGCCTTCTGGATATTTTGCATGGTTATCTACAGTCACCTACTCTCCTGAGGTGGTGATGATATTTTGCCTTCTTGAACTCAGGAAGCTTATCACTTTTGGAAATTTGGAGACACTATTGGAGATGCAGTTCAGAGTGATAGCCCCCTCTCCAGGCAGTCGGGGGTGCAACAGATCCTATACTGTAGGTGGTGGAAACTCAGATGACAACAAATAAAGTCTATGTAAAGAGAAGAAAGATGATTTTAGCTTTACACGGTCAGTTTAATCCAAATAAACTCACCTCTTAGTTACTTGTGACCTGGATTTATATCACTGGAGCTAGTACGTTTGAAATATTTTGCATTTGAATTTCTCCGTGCAGCTGACTGATGGTGTCTGTAGTTAATTTCTGAGGAAGAACTTTTCTGCATAACATCAGATTAGTCAGGACATCTTGCTCCTAGTTGTGTTGGATTTCTCTTGTTACTTTCTTTAAACAACTGCAGTTGCCTTCCTCTCACAAGTATTATTTCTGTCAGTCTAATGACTTACATATTCAGCAAGTGCTTTCATTAGCACTTTTTTGTTTTATCTTTCTTACTCTTGAATGAATGAATCATGGCATGGTGGTTATAATTAAATGATGTCCTCAGCAGAATGCAGCAGTTGGTTTTGTCTGAGGAAATCCTGCTTTGTCATCATGTTGTTTCTGATAAAAATCAGAATCACTTCTCCTTTTTTAATTTTTCTCACATTTCTTTCTTAAAAAACTTGGCCTGGTTCCTGTCAATCCCCCTAAACAGACATTCACTTGCCTTAAGTGAAATTCACTGTATTATTTTTGTAAAAGGGATTTTTTTTCCTTTTTACTGTAATTTTCAGGCAGTTAGTTTTATTTTTACATTAGCCTATGTATTATTTTAGCTGGAAGTGCCACAGTACATCTATTTTTGTATTGGAACTGTACTATTTTTAGTAATATCGTAAATCTGACAAAGCTACTACAAAGAAGTCATGCTTATTGAGTTGAAGCTCTCCCAGTAATGACATAAGTAATCAAACACACCCACTTTGGTATGAGTAGTGTGGAATACAATATAGACAGAAAATTAGTTGAGGTTAAGTCAGTTGACAAAATCTTGGGAGATCTTATGACAGGCATCCACGCTAACATGGTGCGACTACTTAGTTAGGCTTCAGTGTTTCCAAACATTTAAGGTTGTGAACTCGAAAGGATTCAGTATGCTTCAAAATAACGTGGTTCTTTGTTGGTGGCAATTGTGTTTATAGCTCCTTTCCATGGCCACACCGAAAGTCAGGGGGGAAAGTCTGCTGTCAACCTGGCTGAATCCTAATGCTTTCTCAAAGCCCATTATACAACTGTAGTTTAAGTAGGAGGAATTATTTCATTGTAGATGATTGCACACACTTATGGACAGTCTCCCCTTGATATGGCAATCATTATGCTGCACATGATTGTACATATAAAAAATGATAGAAGTTGTAATAGATTGCTTGAGAGAGAAATTTAAAGCCTGACTTACCTTTGTACCTTCACACACTTGGCAAGTCCGTGTGTAAAGGGATTGTTGGGTGGTATGTCTTAACAAAATTAATAACTGTATGTGACTTGACCTGTTTGACAATAGAGAAGCTTTTCTAGAGATCATGATGGCCTTAATTTTTGGCTGTGTTCTGTTTGACCACTGCTGTATTTGCTGAGTAAGATAATGTGCAGCAGGATGGGAGACTTAATAGCGAGACATTGACCCTCAACTTAAGGACTTGAGTACAAGCTGTCATTTCTTGGCTGGAAAATAGGCTCAAGCATCCCTGAGCAAGACAGCAGCTCTGTAGCCTGGTTAGAGATTCTTTCATGTAGCTGAGCCCTGTTTTTTTCAGTGTGGACAATAATTTCTATGCATGGATCAGCACATGTCCTTCAGTTATTAATAGTCTTAATCATATAAGATCCTCATGTGAACCTCATCTGTTGACTTTTTTGTTTCTGGAGATCTCTAAAAAGAAACCAATGCCTCACTTTCCATCCATAACACTCAGCACCCTCTCTCCATGAAGCAGTTTTAAATTATAATCTATAATAGACTGTTTGCTATCATTTATGAATGAATATAGTGAAAAATAAAAAAGTAAAATTTAAACCTTCTTATGTTTTAATCATGAAGAGCATAAACAGTTTCGTAAGACTAGTAGTGCATAGGATTGTTAATATATGCAGACATGATTTTACATAGTAAGATAAAAATGTGTTGGGCTCACTAATAGGGCTGTTAACAGATTTTGCGTCACAATGTTGTCAGGACAAGGCGACAGTGCTGTCAAACCAGCAAAGCACTGCCAGCTACAGAGATTTTATATCTACCTTGTTCACTTGCTTTTAACTTGCAGTGTGGGGAAAATGAAACTTTGATATTGCCGATAACAACGGATTAGTGAAACAGACAGTACCATTGTGCCAAGCCCAGACATCAGGGTCCCTAAGCCACCCACCGTGTTCCTCGTCTGGACCAATATGTGTTGGGCAGTTAGAGGTCCAGAGTGTGTGACAGTGGGGCCTCTGTCAACAGGCCCTGGGGCGGTGTCTGTCCCTACTGCCCCCGTTCACACACTTGCCAGCCCAATGAACCTAGACTAATGGGATTACAGCCCCACTGTTCCACTGCTCACAACGCAGTACTTCACAATACACTGGGAGGAGGGGGGGCAGCAACAGTGCCAGTCTCGGATGGGACGGAGAGAAGGTTACTGGGCTGTTTCACTCTGTGGCCCTCTCCCAGTTTGCTGGCCTCATGAGGTGAACTTTGTGATTTTTACAGTATTCACTGGGACAGAAACTGGCAGAAACTTTCTGGCATGATACTCTGAGTTCTGAGGTGCTGATTCATGGTTATTCATGGTTGTATCATTTTAACCTGATACAGTATCGGCCTTCTTTAAAATCTGACATTTTTAAGGAGTCAGAAAAGAGATGCTTTAAAAGATTAAAACGACCTAAAGGTTTCTAATGGGTTTGAAGAAAACTCTGTGGCAGTTAAAGCAGGTTCTTTTCCTCTGAGTTTAATTCAGTGTAGCTTTGAGCCAGATGTAGCCACATGTTGTTTTATCACTGCCATACAGGACTACCATTAATTTTTACAGACTTGCTCATTGAGCTGGCATGTTTTTGAACTTTGCAACCTAGAACTCAAGGTGGGTGTTATTCCAGCTATGAATTTTGAATTTTGCATGTAACTTTCTAACAGACTTGACAGTGGACCCTTGTCACAACCGACTTTATGATTTATCACCTCAGCAAAATCACAGGTTTTACAGTAATTAACACTATATCAGCATGGCCCTATATCTGGAATACCTAAAATTAAAGCAGCTATCACTGATCACCTGTGTTTTTCTAATTAAGTCAAAATAGCTTCAAAAGGTCTACTGGTTTGCTCTTGGAAAGCTCTATCCCTGCACCCTGACACCAGTTAAATACATTCCCTGCCCAGTTGGATGCCCCATAAATGATTTGAAAACCCAGCACTTGAGGAGCCAGCCCCACATGGATTTAAAGGATTATGCATATGCTCACTTTAATTTCTATTTATCCTCTGCGTCAACCTCAGATGTTGTCAGTGGTAAAACTTGAGTCTGTGAGGGATTTGCTAAGACAATATATTGCTTCTCACCAGTGGCTCTCAACATCCAACCACACGAACCTTGTTTTAATCATGGAGCTAAAAACACCACTGTTATGTCAAGCTGAGCAAAGAGGGTACCAACAGCAGCTGTACTAATGCCATGTTTGTGTCATTTGGGAGGGAATGGTGGGAAAGATTCCCATGTTTGTAACTTTTAAACACTCACATCATTGAGCAAGAGTAGCTTTAAACACTAAAACTAAATAAAAATACAAAGCCAACCTTGGGTGACCTGAAAGGCGCCATATAAATAAAATGTATTATTATTATTATTATTAAAAGTGTTAATCTTATTTCTAGAAAGATGATAATGATGCATAAACTATGGGAGTGGACATATCAGTGTTGAATTACCTACACCAACTGACTTTGCCACCAAATAAAGACCAAATTAAGACAATGAAGTGGGGAAACGGGTAAATGCGGTAACTGATATGACATGACTACGGCACTGAATGTGAGAGTAGATTCGGCTGCAGTAAAGTCTTTAAATTTGGGGGGGCAATAAGAAACTTCACCGTTGCTCCTATGCACTTTTTATACACCCCTGAAGGAGCTGGACAGGCTGCCTCATACATCTTTTTAGAAAATACATGAGTGACGGCAGCTGGTCAGAAGATGTGAGCAAAATAAGTCAATGATCACTCAGAGCGTCCTTAAAACGTCCTTTAGTCATTCAAGCGTTTCTGTGGGAAAGGGATGGACAGAACCTTTTTGTCTCTCTGGGCTCTCTCATTGAGTGCTGGCCTCATTTCCTGCTGTAAGACCTAGATTGTAATAGACAGTAGGTGATGTAAATGGGAAACCAGCTTTAAAAATAGATATTTTTACAAGTTAAAGAAAACATTTATGTTTGTCAAGACAGTGGGTTGTGTATAACTCACAGACAAACCAAACATCGGCTCTTGATGGTTTTATGTTTGGTATTTTTATGTTGCCTAAAGACCACTGTAGGGTTTCCTACATGTACAGAAAAGAAGGGGTAAGTGGAGGGGTGTTCACTTATTAAACAGAATGGGTGGTCCTTGGCTTACAAGTCGATATATTCTTAGTAAAAAATGTTGATCCAGATTCCAATAGCAGATTTGGATAACTTCACTGACTGTAGCTATGTTCAGTGCTGTATCACCTGTTCATACACATCCTGCAATGGTTAAGACTGTCCAATTTTTTATTTATTTTTTTTGTTACACTTACACTCTTCAATATATAAGCTTTTCTCAAACTGAGTTTTGATACTTGGCAGCGTCCATATATTTCTGTTACTGTGAAGAATATGAAAATATTCTTAAAATAATTTTGAATTTTAGACCAGGATTTCTCCAGGATTAGAATTTTCCCTAAATTCCTTTGCCTGTATTTATCAACATCCAGGAACTACACAGTTTAACATAATGGTAAGAAAAAGTTATTTTCTGTGTGTGCGCAATAAGACGAAAGTAATAGCCTCCTAACAGTGAAGTTAAGATTAATTCTCTCTTCCCTCTCTCATGGAAACAAGTTATAGAGTTGTATCAGAGAAAGCATATATGGGAGAGAATCATTGCCATTGCTATTTTTTTTTTTTTTTACCTTTTACTTACATCAGTTTTTAAGCCGTTTACTGTCCCTTATTTACAGGATTGTGCAAAGAGTTGTAATGTTAATAAGCAGCCAGCAGAGGTCAGCAGTAGCTAAAGTCTGATGTTGAAGACTGTAAAATGAGGACTGAGTCTGACAGTTGATGGTCCACAAAATGACAGCTGATCTAATCCAATGTTTTGTTTTGCAGAAATGCTGTAATGAAGAACTGTTGCCCTGATTGGAACGTGCCAGCATTCCAACAGCCCCGACCCCCCCTGCCCTCCATCAGCCATAAAAGGTGAATCAGCTGACTGAACTGCTCCTATCAAAGATGAGGATGATCTACAAGAGAGAGAGAGAGATGGAGAGGATAAAGAGCGAGAAAGACAGTAAGAGAGTGAGAGAGAAGACTCTGGTCTCTCGCCTCCAAGGACCTTCCTCTGTGTCTCAGTTTCAGTGTGAACCCTGAACGGACAGTCTCCTCCATTTCTGCACCAACAAACAAAAACTCCACAAACTGATGATAACGAAGTATAAAAGTGTCCATGAGCCGCCTACATGGCCAGAGAGCTGCCCCTTATTTTCATTTTTTTTGACAGTTTAACAAAAGGAAAAATAACCTTGTTAAAGAAGGAAAACAAAGTTAGATTCAGTATTTTTCATCTTTTTCAATGTCAATATTGTATTTGAAAGACATGGAAGCTGACTTCTTTAGTTGTATGATTATAAATATTCTTCAAAAATGAGCATGAAAAAATGCATCAGTTATTAAGTGTAGATGTTTTCAAGTGAAATCAAGTGGACAAGTGAGACATTTTTTTATAGCCATACACCTATTCTCCATGCCTGTCAATTCAGTGATGATAGATCAAGGTCTATAATATGTATTATTTTTATTATATTTTTTTCTTTGTTTGCCCTGTTGTTCATGGACTTCTCTTCTGCAAATATCTCTCTTTGATGTGACTTAATTTTATACTCAGTCACTGGGATTTCATAGCTCCCATAATATATTCTAATGCCATTTTTTGCATAATAATGCTTCAGAAAAAAATGGGCCTTTTATAGAAGAAATATGGGGAAAAATAAGGATTGATTTCTATGTCTCTTGAAGCTGAAATATATTATACTAAACCAACTCTAATAATGCTTCTTGTGTTTTTCTGTCAATGATGTTCCAGCTTTTATGGATTATTAAAGTACATTTTAGTACATTTTCATTATATTGGTCAATGTATTTTTGTGAATTAAACTTTTATCCAAAGTGGATTTGACTCATTTGAGAAGAGTGAAATTAGAAAGTGTTTTAAAGGTTCTTGAAAATTTACATTTTAATTTAATGGTCAAACTTTCCTAGGTTTAGTGAAATAAAGCTTTCTTTTGAAGACCACTAGGAGTCAGTATATAAACAGAAATAATTCACACATTGTGACGGGAGAATGCCCAAGCAATAGATGACATAATTCGGGGTAATTGTTCACACAGCTTGGATTAATGCTAGTTTCTTACCTGAAGTGCAGGATTTTCTGTAAACTTTCCGGACTCATTTCTGATGCATAGTGCACCAAAAGAGCAGGAATTTAGAAAAAGCTGAACAGATGAATTCATCTATTAAACTATTACAAGATTTTGGGGGAGAAATAAAAGCACGTGAGTTTTTTTCATTGATATTGACATAAAATAAATATTTACCTTTGTACCAACTGAACACATCTGATTAATAATACATTGGTATTACGGTTTAGTTTAAGGTGCATGTTTGGTATTCATGCTTTGTGAAACTTTCAGGATGCAGTTACTTGGTAACACAAGCCTCTCCTTTCTCCCCACAAACTGTAAATATGATTACTATTAGATTTAAAGATGGTAGTAATTAATTTGTATATCACTTTTCAATACAGGTAACAAAGTGTTTCAGCTGAATTAAATGAGAAAACATTATTCAAAGGCAGTAGAAATACCAGATTTCCTCCAACCAATGGTTTAACTCCAATAAAAATTAAAATCCTGATCATAAGATAAAGAAAAACAAACAACACATTGTACAAGCTTAAACTAGTGCATAATTAGTATATTTGCTTGAAAAATGACTCAGTCGATTAACTTTACAGTGGATGAATCATCTAGCAGTTTTCTGGTAACCAAATGAGAAGCTTTATAGATGCCAATGTTTTATTTATTGTAGGAATATCAAAGAGACATCTGCATCAGTGTATAAGTAAGGCAAGCATCCCATGAGCACGAGCGCATCTGCAAGTTTTTAATCCTTTTTTTCCAGTGAAGGAAAAAATAAAAGTGCTGCGTCATCTAAGCCCCTCATATATGTGAGGGGGATGTGTCAAGCAGAGGAGGATGCTTAATGTCTGCTGGTGAGGATGGTGGAGAAGGGATTAGAGTGTGTGACTCACATCTTCTTGTTGTTTTTCACTCTTATCACCTACACTGCAGCCTTGATTTCGTCCTTAATCCCTTTAGTGGTTGAGAAGCACAGTGATACTGAAACACTTCTCCATTCATTGGCCATGCAGTGAAATAATACTCACTGGCATCCAGACTCCAAAGGTCTGAGCTTTCTGCTGCTTGTCTATGTCTCCTTGGGAAAAGTAGCAGGACGATTTAGGTACCAGGTGGGCTTGAGTCAGATCAAAGTACTCACTTTCAGGGTCTTATAAGTGTGATCCTGACTCGTGTACAGCTTTAAGAACTTGTTTTTAAGACACGATATCATAAGCTTAGAAGAGTATGCGGACACAGATGTGTGTGTTTTCTTGTTCTAGTGCTCTGGTTGTTCATGGTTTTGACAAGTACTGTACACAAACAGGTAGAAGTATCATGCAGTAACAGCTGATGAATATCAGACGCCACCAGTTTTGGCAAGAAAGACATTCATCAATGGCAAATATACCAAAAAACAGAAATCAAAGTAAATATTATGGCCTCAAACCTCTTAAAGAAATATTATTAGAATTTCTATTTACGTTTTATCTGTAAATAACAATAATAATAAACATTTTAAGCACAGCGTGATAGAAATATCAGTTTAAATGTCCGTATCTGTCAACTTGAAAAGCTAAATAACATCTTCAAGACGTGTGACGGTAAAACTTTGTCAGATAAAGTCATCAATAAAGTGGGATGGATGATTTCTTAGAGACAGACTGCAAACAACAGCAGGCTTATACCCATAAATGTCCCTGAAGTCATTATGAAAGATGATATATCTCTACAGTAATGTCATCCCTGTCTCCCACCACCACCACACACACACAAACACACACGTACACACCCTTTCCCTCCTCCCTCTCTCTTGATCAATTAACAGATTAGTGCTTGTTTGGAATAGATTGAAGGCCTGAGCCTGAGCTATCATCTCAGTCTAATGCATTTTCAGGAGAGGGAGTGAACATGATCTTCACTGTCGGGGGACTATTGACAGTTTGGAGTGCAAGGTTACATTTGCCCTCCAAGGATTCATCATCTGCCATTTCCTGCCTATAGTTTATTTATTTTGATGATGTGCACTGATGCTGCATTTATGCTCAGTTTTGATGCAATTCTCTAATACCTAATATAATATTAATGCCAGTTTTCCCCTCTCTTTTTCTCTGGATTATATTGTATGTCTGTTTGACTAAAATGGACAGGATTTGAACCTCCAATGTTACCTCACTTTGTATTATATTCTGATAAATATAATATTAGTTTCTGCTCTTAAAAAAGTAATTTTAATCATTAACACAAATGAGAAACTGCTCCAGCCAATTCCATGACCCTTTAATGATTAACGCAGACTGCCCTTTTTTAAAATGTGTTTCATAACCCTGATTTTTCCATCTACACATTTTTGAGGTGTTATTTTACTCTTAACATAGATAATAGATCGTCTGCCTGGCTGTGATTACAGCAAACAGCTCTCATTAACAGCAGCAGCTAACTGGAAATGGTGATGATGTTTTTTTTTTAATATTTAACCAGTTTAATGTTTCAGAGTAACACTATAACATTTTGCTTTTACTTTTACTGCATCTTATATCAATACTGTTGTATTTTGTTTGGTTTATTTTTCAAGTATGTTCGACACATATTTACTACAGTGAGTCACTATCTGTAAGAGACCAGTGGGTTAGATGGCCGGCATTAGCGGTTTAACTTCCATGGAAGAAAACATGATAGACAAGAGTCTCCTTTGGCGTTGTTCTCCACTTTTGGAGAAATTCAAAAAGATTTAAATATTTATCTGTGAAATACTAAAATATCAGATGGTAGGAACTCAAATATAAAAAAGAGTAGTAAAACCATCCAACATCTATTTAAAGATTGCTAACACTTAATCTTATCATGGTGATTTCTCATCCAGATTGCTATGTAGCTGTTATTTCTTACTGATATCAAACAATACCTTAAATAAAGCTAAAGGTATCAGGAAAAGGAATCAACTAAAACGTGCTGCTGTAAATCACGCTTGTCTTTTGGCCAGGAAACATTACAATGGCACTTCACTTCTTGTCTGGTAAAGAAAGCTCCTTTTCCAGTTTAGCTTCCTGATTCATGACTTGTACAGTTCATGGTGACAGGAAAACAGTGAAAAATCAATAGTAATGTGTTTAAGGACCAAAGCGGCGGCCACACTTCAGGGACCTTCCTGTGTCTGTTGGCTTGAGTTCTAGTCAATTACTCTTTGGTGATAACATCTCAGCCTCTCGGTGTCCGACTGGAGATCGAGCTTAAAGCATCACAGCCTCTGAATGGCTGTGAATGACAAACGGCCTACATTAAAACCTGTGGTTGCATCATGCTCATCCAGAAAAAAAGATTGGGCTGCTAACCAGGTTTTTATGCTGGTTTTAGCGTGAGACAGGAAAGGGCAGTGTGGCTTTGAGCCAAATGGTAATGGCTGCACGCTCGAACAGTCCCAATAGCATATGGATGCTGAACAGGTATGATCTGTATAATGTTTATCATATAAGCTCAGCGTGTTTGTGTGTTAGTCATCAAGAAGTCAGTGAAGTGACACCTTGCTGATATTTAAAATGTAACCATTACCTGAAGATGAATATGAAAATGTAAGATGCTAAATTGAGCAACATGAATGCCTGTAAAAAAAATCAGAAGGCAACATTGAGATACTAGCAGTGAACTGGCCCATTGTATGACAAACACATGTACACAACAAAAAATAAAAAAATAAAAACATAAAAAAAATTCAAGTCCAACATCAACATTATTTGCATGTTATTATACTCAAGGAAAACAAGCTCTCCATGAGCTTAGAGAAATCATTTACATTCTATTTAACGTTCTTGTTTGTTTTTAGTTACCAGCAGCTTTTGCTTATTTGTCTTATTCCTTCATTAAATTTGAGCACTTCATAACAAAGCACACATTCATTTCAAACTGACTGATTGTGTACCATCACAGTGAATGATTACTAAGACGCTGCACTATTTCACAATTTATTCATCCTTTGCTGAATTTTTGTGACTCTGTTGCTGCATTCGTCTTTCCCTGCATTTTTTTTCTTTCTTTTATTGTCTGTGACACCCTGGCAATGTTTTTAAGTTTCTGTTTTTCTGCCATAATTTGTGGCATATTTTAGTTTTTATTGTGTCATATTTTTTTTTCTGATATCTTTTTCCAGGCAAACGAGAGATGAGGGAGGTGTGTTTTCAATTCAGCAGCTGAGCATGTCTCCTATAACTCATCCTCTGAAAATGTCAATAGCTCATTAGAGGAGGCTGTCTCTCTCCTTGTCTCTTCTGCTCTGCCATGGGCCTTTTCCATCATTACCTCGTCTCCCCCGTGCACCAGCTCCCACATATCTTCGGCACCATGAATGTGTGTGTGTGCCTGTGTGTTGGTGCCTGGTCATTACAGTGAAGGTAATGGCGGCAGTAGTGTTAGTGATGTTTCAATATCAATTCTCTGGAAGGCACGACTCCCCCCTTTGCTAGTCTGCTGTGCTACCTGTGATATAATAAGCAGGCCATTGGCCTGTATAGTTATTCAGGGTGGTGGAGGTGGGGCGCAGACTTAATGTATGCCCCCTGTCACCACATTCGCTCACAGGTATTATCAGTAACATTTTTCTTTTCTTTTTGACCCGTATTTCTTAAATGTATTTATCTTTATAATCAGAGGCAGGAATCTGTTTCAGAGCTGTGTAATGGTTTCAGTGTGGTTCAGTCTGTTTAATTATTTTATCGTTGAGGTTATATTGCAGGGGGAGGTTGGGGATAGGATGCATTAAGATTAGGGAAAGACATTATACTGAATATTGATACTGTGTTTTAATATATTGTCTTGCCACATTTAATGAAGTGTGTATGTCTGAAATACAATGCAAGCAAAATACAGTGTAAAGATGGTTCTGGTTTTGGACACAGATTGTCATCTATCACTGCTGATGGGTAACAGGTCTGTTTTCTTGGAGGCTCGCCATAATTTGGTCTGTTAATATACCCAGATGACAAACCCTAAAGATTTTTATTTTTACCAAAATACATGAATAATTTGCAGTCCAAGCATCACTGCCACATGCTTATTAAAGATAAACTTAAATAAAATAATGCTTGATAAACTGCAAATAAAAATAGGTTCTTAGTCACCATCCAACGCCATGTTGGATCCTATCAAGCCTGAAAACAATGCACACACTCTAACTGATTTTCATGTTCTGGTATTCCATGTTCAGTCATTCGTGGTGCAGGTAACCAGCTGGCCACTTTGTACTTTCATCTTAGGATGATTTTAAAAGATATGAAACTAAGTCTTCATGAAGCTGCTGCTGCAGACATCTTGTCATTTGCCCACACAGAACCTGAACACGAGGCCTGCCTGTCAGTACAAATTTTACATGCTTCCCTCCTTTTAGTTATGTAGTCTTCATTCAACCTCGACAGCAGAACAAGAGGACTATTTGTGCCATTAGTCACCTTGAACTGGTGCTGCAGAGCACCCTGCCATTGATTTAAGGCCCTAGCAAAAAAGCAGAGGGGGCTTATATTATCACACACCTTTGTACTATGGAGCTGCTGAAAAATGGATGTAACCATTAAGGACACACACATGCACACACAAACACTGGCAAATAGAGCTATTGTCTTGCCGACTCCTCTGGGCAGCTCTTGGAGTAGGAGGATCCTCCTCCACAGTGTGATGGCCACTTTCTGCCTGCAGTCACGTTTATGGGCCAACAATGAGGAAAAAAATTGTGGGGATAATGGAAAAACAGTGGTGGGGGTTGGAGGAGGAGGACGGGTTTCCACAAGTGTGGAAATGCGGCTTGGAGGAGGAAATCAGTGCCACGGGAGATGGCTGCTCTCATTGAATCCTGCTCTGCTGTTCTGCTGACTTGGGGGTTTGTGGCTGTAATGAATACCTTGCCTGGGATTGTGAAGGCTTCCCTGGGTTGCTCTGTATTCAGCTGCAGCTCACCACAGAGTAGACTCCATAGCTCCTCGGCTGGATGGTTAGATCTTTTTTTTTTTCCTGCTTTCCTGCTTTACTACTTCATGAAATTCATTGCTTGCGTGAAAGAGGTTTGATTGTGCTCTGGCTGGGTTTCATAATCTCCTCTCTGTGCACCATGAAGATAAATCACCCTACAGAACATCATTCTGGGGTATAATTGCTTACACATCTAGGAATCACCTGGGCTTTGCCATTTAGTTACCTTGTGCCGTTGCTGAAATGAGAATAAAAACACCAGCAAAGTGTAACGTGGTGAAAAGACATAATGTGAGGTTTGTCCTTCAGGGTGTAAAGGTTGCTTTAAGAATTTAATTTCATTTAGAACATTTTACTGAATAAGAAACTCTCTTCTATCGCTGACACTAATTAATGTATTCTGATTATTTTCAGTCAATGCTTTTGCTTATTTCTGACAATATATTCCAATTTCCAGTTGTGCTAATGTAATTAGGGGATTTAGTGAGTATAGAGTATGTAAGTCAGACACAGCAATTTCCACTTCCATTAGCTTGATCGACACATTTTTCATCAACACCACAATAAATGGCTTTATGTGGAAATGCAAACACTGACAGTTATAGAAGAGATTTTTTTCCTCGTCCTTAATTTTTTTTTTTTGCATAATCAGGAAATAGGTGAATTAGAGGAAACCAAAAGCCGTACATCTGCAAAAACATCATCAGAACAAACTGAACATTCGAACAAGAAAACAGGAAAAGTCTTTTTACTGTGTATTTTTTCCCCTCATAATCAGACTGGGGGAAATCCATTTATATGTGGACTCTTGTGTCTCTGCCAAGGTGGGAGCACGAGGAGGTTTCAGCCAACTGGCTTCTCATCACAGAGCTTCATCCTCATCACTGACTCCTCCACACGCACACAATAATAAGAATGCCGCCTCCTCGTCCCCCATGTGGTTTTCTACTACACAACCAGCGATGAATGAAGCAAGGATGGAGATGCTTATTGGAGCATGATAACACAGCGAAGGACCCACAACTAAATATCACCCAGATGATCAGCCATTTCCCTACAACATAGCAAATTGAACACAGTACCCTGCTTCTCAAACACTGTGTTGGGGGCTGAGTGAAGAGCTGCAGGTCGATATCTTTACGCCAGGCCTCTTAAGAATTTGAGGATCCACAGCTGCTGTCTGTGTTAAGTGGGCCTAATTTCCTGCAGTGTATCAATCCGCAGAATTGATAAATGCTGCTGATTCATCCTAAGTAGAGACAATTTTGATGGATGATCCTGTTAAATGCACACAATTACACCAGATCAAAATGACTTGATTTGCCCAAGTTTGTAACACTGCTTCATTCATCGCTTCATTGCCACAAGAACAATGACTGTATACAAATGTAATGCAAGCGCAAATGTGATTTTTATCAAATTAAATGCTTTCCATGAACATAAAAGTTTCACACTGAACATATCAGCAAAAGCTTCAGTGTTTTTCTGGTAAAATATCACATCTTAAAAATAATATCTCCCTAAACCACCTCCATATGACAATTATGTATCTGGAAAAATGAAAGTGCTGTTGCTATTTTCTTGTGTAGAAGTCTAATTTTTAGGAGACAAGATTGTGTGAGTAGAGGCTGGAAACAAAATGTGTCCAAAATGGAGCACACATGTTTTGAAAGCATGAATTTCCAACCAATGGTAGAGGTTAAAACAAAATGTTGTCCAAAAACAACATGGCAATAGCACGATCCCACACAACCATAATAATCAGTTATCTGTCATGACTCCACAAACTTCAAACCTCTGCAAATACATTATTGTGAGGATATTTGTTCTAAAATTTCAATATTTGAATGTGAAGATTTAAATAGATTTTTCAAAAAAGCAGCATATACACTTTTGTTGTATCTAAAGGTGTACTGTATCAGACATGTTGCTTACACTCAAAATATTCACCATAATAAGCCTCACAGTTGAAGCACTGGTTACAGAGCTGTTGCAGCAGATTGCATAACTGTGGAGTTGATGCTATTTTCCCTGCTGTCCTGCTGTAGCTCTCAGTTTCTTATGGGAATACGGCTTCGATATCAGAGCCAGGCGTGTTGTCTAAGTGTTTTGACACATTGTGTTGAGGTGCAGGATATCTACTTCCGTGGAGTCAATCTGACAGCATTATGCCCCCTCTCTTAGTGCAATAACTGTGGAGATTCCTGCATTGTAGTATGTGTGTGTGTTGTCTGTCTCTTTGTTCGTGTCTGTGTGTGTTTGTAACAGACAGAAAACTACACTTTGTGCAGATGCATGTGTGTATCACTGTACAGATACAGAAGAGCTTGCAGTCTGCACTCTGCATGTTGACACATCAGACAGAAAGACAGACAGACAGACTAAAAGACTGACATACAGATAGGCAGTCAGTCAGACAAACAGACGGAAAGACAGACAAACATTTAGACAGTCAGTCAGACAGTCAGAGAGACATAGTCAGACAGATAGTCAGACAGACAAACAGACAGACAAACAGACAGTCAGACAGACAGACAGACAGACAGTCAGTCAGACAGACGGTCAGAGAGACAGACAGTCAGACAGATAGTCAGACAGACAAACAGACAGACAAACAGACAGTCAGACAGACAGACAGTCAGTCAGACAGACAGACAGACAGTCAGTCAGACAGACGGTCAGAGAGACAGACAGTCAGACAGATAATCAGACAGACAAACAGATAGTCAGAGAGACAGTCAGTCAGACAGACAGACAGGTAGTCAGACAGACAAACAGACAGTCAGAGAGACAGTCAGTCAGACAGACAGACAGGTAGTCAGACAGACAGTCAGTCAGACAGACAGTCAGATAGTCAGACAGATAGTCAGACAGACAAACAGACAGACAGACAGTCAGTCAGACAGACAAACAGACAGACAGACAGTCAGGTGAGCCTGGTGCTCCTTCTGGGTGGCTTGAAGGATGATCCTGGCTGGTTTGAGCCTCCAGGGCTTCCTGTCAATCTGTCTTCTCCCATCACATCTTTATCTTAATGATGATGAGATACTGTGGCTGCGTGGGCCGAGGCTCTCGAACGCTTCACTCATCCAGGCAGGCAGAAACTGACTTATGCAGGGATGCTCTTGATGGAAGCTTTCTGTATTGTGACATTTTATCTTTGAAAAGCTTTAATTGGTTGAACATCTTGACCTCAGGAACACATATTCTGAACACAAAACCCACTGACTTGACTATTCCACTGTATTATGGCCCTGTTCAGCAGGGGTCAAGCTCCATTAGCTGAAAACAGTTGTGGGTGTCTGGATCCTCGGGTTTCCAATGTTTTCCCTCCCCTTTTTGTTTGTGCGTCTGGAACTGTGCAGAGCTGGAGTCACCACTCACCTGCACACCTACCAGCCATCTGCAATCAAGCAACCTTCTCTCCTCTCTGGATAAATCCTGGTTCAGCTCGCCACTCATCGCCAGATTGTCTGCTTACCCACGCAGTACCACACCTTGGCTCCAGATGACTGTCGTGTTTGCATCTCTAATTCAGCTCTCTCTTTGCGATTCAGACCCCAGTTCCTTTACATCAGTTGTGACTCCTCTCTGCCCTGTTTCGCTCAGCAACCAACCCTCCAGCTTCCACTGCCCCTCCAACCTTTGGAACACTCTCTCCTTGGACCTGGATACCCCAGTGAGGAACCCCACCCTGTACTGCTGCAGCCACACAAGACCGACTCTGCATCCCAAGCCTTCTGTCAACAAATGCACTTCCTTGTCATTTCGCCAGAACTTGCTTCAGAGTTCTTTTGTTTGCATTTTGGGGTCCAATATTCCACTCATTATGACGTAGGGACGTTTACAAAGGCCATGAGCATATTTTCATGCACGATAGCATGCATTTCTTGAGGTTTTGCTCAGATTTGAAATATGACTTTTACATTGAACACAGTTAAACCTGGTTTATACACACAAACCACTAAACACATGCATCTACTATGATCTAGGTTTCTGACTAGTGCAAGTTGATCTTTGATTTTTTTCATACAGAAAGTCAGTCTCGTCATGTGTGTCCTGACTGAGCTACAGTATGTCAACATTGGACAAAGAGCTAAACTTGGTGCACACAGTACAATTTTAGTTTCCATTTAACCTCATATTTTGATTTGTATTTCTGTTCCTGTAAAAATGTCCATTTCTTTATGTCTTAATGGGGCTAAATCCATAAAATTGAGTTATGATTGTGCTAAATTAAAACTTATTTTCCTACAGCATCCTGATGGCAGACCATATGGACATACTCAACCCTTAGCAGCAGGCCACTGGTTTGACTCCCATTTGGCCGGACCTGTATCTCTTTCTGACTCTCCCTCCATTATTTCTGGTCTCTCTCCACTCTGCCTATCAAGTAAAGACATAAATGCTGAATTCAATATCACACCAATCCAGATAAGCAGTCTAGATATTACAGGTGAGTCTAGACCAAAGGTTTGGAATGACCTGCAATGCCGTCCACATGATAACTTAAAAGTCTGATCATAACAAAGGTACAGTTTGCATCTAAACACACTCAATTATACCAAACAGCTCCTTGGTAACATCTTGTTTTGTGCAATTTGATTTGATCTAAAACAATGGCAGTCTGTGCTTCCGTGAGAAGATTTTTCTTGAAGCTGACATCGAAATTGTCATGAAGCAAATGTTGCTGCATTCTACATGGTAGATGTTAGTGGGGATTAATTGACAATATAGACGTATTGAGGGCGATTATAATGGGACACACGCATTTTCTGGTTCAGACATTCTAGTTGTAAAGGAAAACTCATTTGGATGTCAAACAACAAAGCAGCTCTGGCTCCAATGGGGGAAATCCCTGGTTAGTGGGTGTGTTGTCTGGTTTTATGGCAGTGGGTTGCTAATGTTCACAAATGCAAATTGGCCACAGTGGGCAAGGAGGGGAAAACTTTCTGGGTTGGATTTTTTTTATTTTTTCCTTTCACATACTTCAAATGAGAACATGAAGGTGTCTTTGCCTTTCGGGGCGTACATGTGCGTCTGTGCCGAAGATTCACTGATGTTTAAACTGTGTCATCTGGCACATTCAACAGAGCACAGCAAACTGTCTTTGGGACAGTCAACCACCATCAAGAGGGATTAAATTCTCTGTATGAAAGAAAGCAATGCATTGTCCAGTTCCTCATAAAAAAAAAAGACTCTTTGCCTGAATTTCATTTGGCATTTGCCTCATTAAAGACTAATACAGGCGAACTTAAAAGAGGTTTGGATGAAAAACAAAGAGGTGCCCAAACCACTCATAATTTTCTCTGAGCCTCTGGGTTTGGGGTTTATGGCCTGAGTTCCTGCTTTGTAAACAGCTTTACTTCACAAAAGGGAAAATTTCAGTGTCTACGTGTGTCTTTACTGAATGTGAATCTCTGCCTATGCATCTGCAAGTGAGTCAACTTTGAGACTTTTTGGGTAATCCTATTAATAATTTAGTTGATGTAGGCCTATGTTTCATTATTTGTTTATGTACACATAAGCATTTTGGGTGCTCTGTGTGGGCCTATGTGTGGGCTTTATTGCAGGATAATGGAAGTAATTTTACACATGGGCACCAAAATGCATTCATTAGATCAGTCCTTAAGGGAAATGTCGTGTTTAACACTTCCTGTCTCATGCATTCATTCCTCTTCTTCCACTTATCTGTTTCCGGGAATGCTGGAGCCAATCCCACCATGGAGAGGTCGACAGCCCATCACAGGGCCAATATGCAGAGACAGACAGAGATGAACAACCACTCACAGTCACATTCAGACCTATGGACCATTTAGTCACCAATTACCCCAAACATGATATCTTTGGACGGTGGGAGGAAACCAGAGTATTTGGAGGAAACCCACGCAAGCATGGGGAGAACATACAAACTCCACACAAAAAGGCCCAAGGCCCGGGAACCAAACCCACAACCTTCTTGTTGTGGAGAAACAGCGCTAACCACCATGCTGGCCCACTTCCTGACTTTTTTTTTCTTTTTCAAAATGTTTATAGCAATAATTACATCTCTGAGTGTCCTTTTAGTATTAGCATATATTGAATGTGCTTGTTAACTGTTTTCTGGTTGAAAGATGACAAAATGACACAACATTTTTGCAGGAATGTCACAACACACCAGCACACAACAGCATGAGGACCAATGTGTGTGTCTGTCATCCGTTTTACACCGTTACAGTTCAGCTACAGCTGTGAGGAAGGCGACAGGCTCCATTAAATTCAGCCACAGAGGCTGGAGCAGCTTTGGAGGGGGAGGGAGCAGCCATGGAGGGTTTTACACAGTCACATGTCCTCTTTGCACCTTGTGTTGCCATCGCCTCGCTCTGTGTCTCTGTTGTTGGAGACATGATGAGTGCTGAAGGTGCCCCATCTGCCACAGCATCCAAACGTAATACCCAAATGGTATCAGAACACTTTATCAATGATGAATCACATATTTAAAATCACACAGCAAGGTGTGAGGGAGGATAACAAAAGGACGTATCATCAGTCGTAGAGTAGGATGCATCCTTTTCAGCACCCAGGTGCTGATTTTAGTGGATGTTAGATAATAAGCTAATGATGGTGGTAACTATTTAGAGCTATTATTTCAGGAAAAGCTAAAACCACCTTAATTTATATTTACTCCATAAGAAAAGTCCTGCATTTTTATTAATTATAAATGTATAACATTGTAAATAAAAATATCCAATCATGTAATAATTGCATTATATACTATTAGATCATTCAAGCTATAGCAACATATCATAGTCTCTGTAACAACAGATTATAGCTGTCAAATACATCTGCTGTAGCTGAGTAAAACGTGTCATATTTGACACGTTCAAATGTCATAGAGCCGAAATATAAAGCACGAATAAAATGGAAATACTGTGTGTAGTGTGTGTTTTTGGTAGTGTAATGGGCCAAAAACACAACGTATATATGAATGCATTCTATGTTGGAACAGATGGATAGATGATTTGTGCTGGTGAGCGTCCAACATCAGCGACACTGTGATGCTCTGTCTGCTGAAAACAAGCTCAACTGTGTTGTCATGTGGCCCCTGAGGAGCAACTGCTTAATAAAAGCAGTAGGACAGTCTGTAACACTACGAGCCCCTGGGGACGAGCTGACTTCACTGACGCACACACACACACACACAGTTGTGTAAGGACATACAGCCATGGGCATAGAGGCAGGCAATTGGATAAATCTCTTCTCCCTCTCTCTTTCTCTCTCTTTTCTTTTTGTCTTTGTATCTCATACACACAAACACTGGGAGCATCGCTGGTCAGGTTTAATATTTCTTTATTTGACGCACAAAGGGATGTATAAAAGCTGCTTAAACATTTGCGTAATAGGACACCTGTGAGGAATTTTAACTGTATGATCTGAGTGATTATCTCCTTTAAGTGTCCCTTGCGCTCCAGAAAAATAAAAAGGTCTGCGAGGCATTGTTATCTGATAATACATATGATTTATGTTTGCATAGTGTTGCTATTTTATTTATTCATTTAGTCTTGGTGCAGCACAAAATTTCCACCTAATTGTTGGGAAATTTTTAAAATGTGACAAAACGAGCTAGAAGCGCTAACATCCTGTTAGCATCCAATCTTTAGTTAATTAGCACTCAGCTGAACTACAGGTTGCTACTACAACTGAACTCCAACGGATGTTCTCTTTCAAAAAATATTATTTACTTAATTGACACGTAATTTCTCTGCCTATGTTGTAGTTTTAACCAACAGCCAATGTGAGTGATGTTAACAAAATAAAACCAGTTAATTTTATTTTCTCATTAATTGAAAGCTTGGTTATTAGATGTTTAACCTGATAATGAGGAGTGAATGGATGTGATTTATTTTATGTGTGGCATTCAGGATTGAGCCATCTTGTGGCTTCATGCTGGTGGCAGGAACACACACAGCAATTTACATTTCCCATATTAAATTAGATTCTGCTACAAATAAGAACACAGATTTCCTGACTCACTCACTTGTGTAAAGAGGGCAACAGAAGCCTTCAGGTTTGAAAAAAAGGGGCGTTTGTGATGGAGATTTATATACCAGTTGGCAAACACCGGGGGAGTGTATGAATGAGTAATGCTCGCTGAATACCACTATGGTGCCTTTGAGCAAGTCACAGAACCGTACATCACTGTGATGTTGTCGGGCTGCTCCCATTGCTGAGTGTTGTTGACCTTATTTTTTTTTTTTTTCTGTGGTTTCATTTGATTTCTGCGTCATTGCTTTTTTTCACCATCTGTGGCACAGGCCAGCTCGTGATTGTGGGCTGATGGAATAACTGATTCCTGGGTTTATTTGTAGAGAGCCACCAACTTCAAACTTCAAACAAGTATGAAATGTATTTTGTAGCCACATACATGGGTCAATTTGAAATGTATTAGAAAATAGTTTTTTATTTCTTACATTATATTAATCTATAGCAACTAGAAAATTGCTGGAATGTAGGTTTGTTTAGCAAAGTTAGTAAACATGTTAAATATTAACATTCATACAACATGTTTACATTGTACAATGTGAGCATAGAATCATGCTGTTAGCATTCAGCTCGAAGCCAAAGCCGTAGGGCATCTAGACTCTTGGTCTTCTTACATATTTACTGTGAAGCTTGGCAATGTGGATCAGCTCTACAACAGAGATCTATAGAGGTTCAGGGATGTAGGTTAAGATGTAGTTACAGTAAGTTTGAAAGTGAAATATTTGCTTTGATGTATTTGTCTTGCTGTACTCTGTAAAATAAAACAATATGTCAACAATTTTCTGAGTTAGCTACATGTGAGCGACGGTCTAGATGTGAGAGTGAAAAGATAAAGAAAAGACATCCTGTGGTCAGTGGGTCACTGCCAATTCACCCTCTTCCAACTGTGTGGAAAATCCTGTCAGCGTTGTTAGCGTGGGACTCTCAGATAGTCCAGCAGCTACTGCGGGGCCATAAATATAAAATTTCTGGGCTCGAGTTGAGAGATTTCTCCATCTGGGGACTTCTGGGGACTTGCAGCTGCCGTGACGCAGAAAAGGAGACCATGACACAGAAAAATCTAGCAGAGTTTGTAGCCTAATGGGTTAGTGTTCCAGTAGTGTGCCTTTCTGCACCAGGAGATGATGTGATGTAAGGCTACATAACAGCGCCTGCTTTCAGCCAGCAGTGTCATCCTGCTCCGGTCTGCCTTCATATCGCTTATGCACCGATAGAGTCTCTTTGCATGTTCATGTGCTGAGGGAAAAGGATTTTGTTGCTCTGAGAAGCTAGTAAAAATCGTCTGTTAAATGTTTAATGGCTGCTGCTGTGCTGAACTTTCAGGACGAAGCGTGGCAGATGAGAGGATAAACGAAGGGCAGGAAGGAAGAGGCTGAAGATGAGACGTGATGGATGTTTCTCTGAAGGATAGTTTTGTTGCAGAGGTCTCACCACCACGACACAAAATATACACAAAGGGATGCATGGAAAAAAGATGGTTTTTTACATGACTCTCTAAATTCTGAATTCTAAAATCTAAATTTAACCAAGCGTCAGCGTTTCAGTCTGGAAAGAAGACTGGGGCTGCAGGCAGAAAGAGACATTACAAACATGCCCTGTTTGAAATGAAGGTTCTGGTATTGGGTTTGGCAAATAGCATAGGAAAACTTCTCTGTCCTGTCAGTGATATATTAAAGTTTATACACAAAACTCCAAATTGTCTTGCAAATGCTTCCACAAGGATTTCGGACATGTTACACAATTTCTCAATAAATTAGTCCATCAAACATTCAAAATTTTGAAAGTATGTTTTGGTACAACTTAGTCTGCCAAAACGTTGGAAGTTTTCTGGAGCAACATTCTGAGAAAAAAGTGTAAAACCTCTCAGACAAATATCTGACGGAGAGCTAGACTGAAGCATTTTGTTTCAACCTCAACTGAGCAGCGTGAGCTTGACGTTGGTTATTTAGGTCAACAGGATGTATGACTGTGGATCGACACACATTAGCTCCTGTGGGAATCAACATTATGACTTTTAAATTGTAGGATGGTACCAAGCTACTGAGATATCTGGAACAAAAACAATGAGCAATTTTGGCAGCATTCATTGGTGAATTTGGATATGAT
Source organism: Remorina albescens (assembly GCA_034769265.1). Classification (NCBI taxonomy): domain Eukaryota; kingdom Metazoa; phylum Chordata; class Actinopteri; order Carangiformes; family Echeneidae; genus Remorina; species Remorina albescens. The sequence goes on from CM068494.1 coordinate 21,084,597, forward strand.
GGTACTGTTAATAACATACAGGAAACTATTCAAAAAGTCCCATTTCTCGGTCAGTACTTGGCTAAATATAAACACACAGAAAAGTAAGTATTTTGAATCACCATCTGCAGTTTATTACAGTGCAGGCCTCTAAAAACAGACATTTTACAACTTGCAAAGCTGCAGAATCTGTAAAAGTTAATGCCATTTTTTCATTTCAAATGGGTCTTGACTTTGTCTCAGAATTGCACTTAAATGCAGTATTGACCAGCCAAATTTGACATCACAAAATGTTAGACTTCATCACTTCCCACATTTTGGTCAAAACCAAAACCTTAAACAGCCTTCAGAGATTTCCACCCAGTTGATTTCAACCAAATCCTTTTGTAAACAAAGGAAAACAGAGTATAACCTCATTTTAAGTCCATAAGTGAAGCTGATAATACCAGATATATTCAATGACAAGATAAAATTTTATTCAACAGGAAGGATTTTCGCATCGCTGCAAAACTGATGAATTGTTGTGATTATTCTTGTACTTTTCACATCCAAGTCATTTTGTCCAACAATGCTTAACTTCAGAAAAAGTATTAGACTCTGTACAAATCAGTATAATGACCTTCTGACCCCAGCTCTCTGCTCCTCTTACCACAACAGTCTACACACACTCTGTTAGTTATGCGGGTCCTCCCGAGCTGTATCGCTCTCTTACTTTAGCTTCACCACATCAGGTTAGTTCTGGATCGAATCGAAGTGCCCTCTAATTGCCAGGCCGCAACAGCTGCACCGATTCTGGGCAGGGCCGTGCCGTGCCAAACTGCTCCATGGGGGTTAAAATTGAAAACCGCATCCTTCATATGGGATATATCTGGGGGAGTTAATCACAGAGCTGGGAGGAGCTGAGGTAAACTGGGGGCCTTTCATTACCCTGCACTCTGCACACACGCACTCAGGGATTGTTAAGAATAAAGAGCTAAAGAGATGCAATCCATTTACCATTTACATTTAACACACATGCATAGGTGGTGACTTATATGGAAAAATATGTGCACACTTCAAATATTAAATGCTTTATTGAGACTCATGCATGCACGTCATTAATGCGCATGAGAACACACAATGACACATTCACACGCTCCATCTTCCACTTTTCTTCATGTTTCCAGCTTCCTCGGGGGCAGTAGTGAATGTCTCATCCAATCACCTTTCTTCCTCCTCCTCCACCTCGACTTCCTCCTGTTCCTCCTGTTCCTCCTCATTGTCAGACTAAAATAAAGGGCAGACATGCTTCTCAGTCTTTTCTCACCCTCCTCTTGGCTTCTGCTTCCAACCCCTCACAAAGAAAGTGAAAAAAAAAAATCATCTTGGGGGGAAGTGGTTAAAAAAGAAAACCCCCAAGAAACGGGCTGCAATTTCAAGTCCACATCATTATTACCTCAAGTGAGTCCTTTCTGAGCTGATGTAACACAGGTGTTATGTTTGCTATACACCTATTATCCCCAGACCATCTGCACCGTTTTTCTCGAGTCAAATGAGGGCTTGGATGTAGTTTAGAGGATACACAGTAAATTCAATCTATTCTTTAATAATCACGCACCCACACTGGGGCTGTGAGTAACTTGTTATGAATTTTTCTGGCTCAGAGAGAGAAGGCACAGAGAGCTGATTCAAAAGGAAAGGATGTAGGTCAGGGGGAATCAAACTGCTTAGTCACACTGTTGGAAGGAAATACAGTTTGGAGAGAGTTAATAAGGAGACACAGTGTGACGAACCCCGGACTCAATGGAGGCTCAGTGGCGGCTCTAGGAGCGAGGCCCTAATTGGACCCCTGAAGTGCCCCGTCCTGTCACTCATCTGTCGCTGGAGAATGAAAGATTATAGGTGAATGCAATTCCATGTCCAGCCGTTGGTGGCAGCAGTGCCAAATAGACACCGTCAATAAAACTGACAGAAGAAGACTGTCATTTGAATGAACACAAAAATTTAAATGAAAAATAAAAATGGAGGTTGCTGATCTACCATTTTTCTGCTGTGTACCTTGAGCAGCACGGTGGCGTAGTGGTTAGTCGCCCCCAATAAGAAGGTTGGGGTTCGATTCCTGGTGTGGGCACCCGAATATGTCTAGGTTAATTGGTTAATTGGTGACAAGTGATGGACTGGGTTACAGCAAGAAATGGCGACCCCACCCAGGTCATAGACTGGACCAGACCAGACTAGACCAGAGATGGGACCCCTCCAGAGACTGGACTAGACCAGACCACACTTCAGGATTTCAGGCAATAAACTGTGGTTGTTCATAGTAGATAGAAGTGGAGCCATCATGAGTGAGTCCATCCCTCTGGGCCCCGTGCTGAGTAAGGAGGAGAGGACTGTAGCAAAAAGGAAAACAGAGGGAGTAACTCAGCTCAGTTGGGTACATATTATTCTTATATACAGCTAGTCTGCACCAATGGATTAAAAATTTAAAGGCAAATGTATCTGGTAGTGCAGAAATAATGTGACAACATCATCATCATCACACAGAGAGAAAAGTCCATTCAGTACAGGATGTTATTGCATCCTTTAGACACCAGGGGACTATGTTCACTTCCTGTGTCACACCTGTGATCACTGCACTAAATTGCAGTGATCACAGTGTTTCTTGTAATTTCAGTGGTCTCAGTTTATCATAAATCCATCACACCTGTTGATCTCAAAGCTGGTACTGAGAGTGACTAACTGCTGCTGGTGGAGCTTTGAAAGGGGAGCTAACCTGCTAACATTGCCATAAAATGGCCTCAGGATCAGGCTGTGCAAAGACAATAGTTTGCTTTGATCACTTTTGTCGCTGCTGCCTGTTTGGGACATTAATTCTTTCCTCCTGAAGCTGGAATAGGACTCTTCCTGTGTTGCTGTCAGCTCTGGACCACTGGATCACTGGTCCACATCACCAAGGTAAGAGCTGGGAGCTTTGTGTTTGCTTGTGCTGGTGTCTTTTCAGCCGGTATTGTGAGTTTGGTTATTCACAGCTACTGGGCCAGGTTGCTAAAACTGATTGTCTTGGTCTTTGTTGGTCTCTGTCAGCGCTTGTGTTGCCTTTGTGATGACCTGAAGTGTTTTTCTTTTACACTTGTAGATTGCTTCCCTGAAATAACTTCGCTCCTCTGTATTTTGGTTGCTTACTGCATGTTGTGATGCTTCATGCTGTTAATTGCAAAAATATGAATGCTCTTATTTGTGCTTTATCAGTTAAAGGGCTCTCGGTTGTTGGCTGGTGCTCTTTTTACTCTGGCTTTACTTTCATGAGTTACTCAACATAGTTTTGTCACATTTCATACTTTGTTTTCATATTAAATACTCAACTAAGCATGAGAAGAATGTATCAAATCAGGTATTGCCAGCTTGCTTTACAGTTGGTCAATGAAAACAGTTTGTGCCAGTGCTAAATTCATCTCCAGCCTTAAGTTTATTATCCAGAAAGTCATTTCAGTCACATAGCTGATAATAGAATTACAAATATAAAACAAAAAGAGCAAAACCCAAACTTAATGGATGCTCATAAATTAAATAACTGCTAGAAAGTATCAGAAACCTCTGGTGGAAACAGGCTTCTTAAAGTCAATAAAAAGCTTTTTAAATCAGAGATGCCACAGAACCCCCCATGGGGAAGAAGTATTAACCTTCTTTAAGTAAAAAACAAACAAACAAAAAACCCCCACACTGTAGAAACATGCCTCCACAGCCTTAATTAAAAGTCCCCTTGTCAGCTACAAATACAGAAATGCAGTCAGGAAAGTGTACTCATCAAATGAAAATAAATACTGTGACTCTGCCACAATGTGTTGGCCCTGTTTTTGGTATTTGCACTAGTTTGAGATACAGTTTGGTAGTTTTTCCCATTAAAAAAAACAAAAACAAAAAACTAATTCTATGTTGACCCTAATGTTACTATCTTATCTGCTGTATATCAAATACACTGCTCGGCTCGGCTCAGGCTTTTCACTTCATAGTGTCTTTATTAAACTATTTGGTGGAAGGCTGACCACCTGTCTGCCCATCCACTCAAAACCATATAACCTAGTTAAGAAAATCCACATAGCAGATGTTGACACTGATACACCTGAGAAGGCACCGCTTAGTCTTTGTTACGTCACACTCATCTTTATCCTGGAAATACATTAACAGGGGAGGTAATGATCAACGACTCATTTCTCTCTCCCACATTATACGTTCTGTACTATAACATATCCTCTGGTGTTGAGAAAGATATAGAGGAAAATGTAGGCAGACAGTGGGGACAGCTGGTTTAGTCGGGTTTTGAGGGACTTTTACATGTTGGACTGCAGATATCAATTTAAGATCGAATGATTAAAAAGAACAGACTTTGAAATGTTAGGTTAAATATTTTTTGGGGGGGTGAAATTGTGTCAGTAACAGACATAGAAAATGGCTGTCGATGATGACTTATGTTGAGTAACAGAGTGCAGATTTAAATAACTGTCTGTGGGTGTGAGTCGGAACCAGAGATTTGTGTTTAATCTGGATTAACAGTGACAAAGAACCACGATTGGCCCACAGTTTGTGATTTAATGAAAGCAGGGAAGAGGCAGACCCCCCAGGGCGATATGTGTGTGAGCGTGTGCAGAAAGGACAGAAATAGAGAGCGAGGGAGAAATGAAGAGAGCAAAAGGTGGAGGTAGGAGGGAGTGGATCTGCACACACACACACGTGTGTGTGTGTGTGTGTGTGTGCGCCCCCTAACTTTAACACCCTGTGGAGATAATACCAGCTAAGTACATGGCTCAATCATTCCCTGTTTGAAGGGTTTAAGAGAATCGCAGGGGATTGTAAGGGCTTCATGAAAACTGATGCTTTTGTTGTTGGGGGCGGTGAAGTTTAAATGGACGGCTGCTGAGCTATTAGCAGGGTTGCCTCAAATCTGAGTGCATGTCAGTCAAGTTGGTGCTGGAAGAGTTTAATGATGAATCTGATGCCCTTAAAGGAGGAAAAAAAAATAAGTCTCACGCTGCGTCTCTGCAGGCACTTGGATCCGAAGCTGCTGCTTTGAGATGATCTCCGAAATAATTGCTGAGGATTGTTGAATGGAAACACTTAATATGTTGTGATGTCAGTGTGGCAGCAGGCTTCATGCTGCGTGTGCTGAGTGAAAAAGTGTTAACAGAAACAAATTAGTTGATCATCTTTTCCCACAAGTAACTGCTACTGTGATATTAGATGTAATGGGCTGCAGAAAAAGATAATTTTTCATTATTGGCTCATCTGCTGATAATTTTCTTGATTATTCTCATAAAAAATGGAATAACAGTACCAACTGCAGTGATTTCAGATTACGCCTTTTCTTTTCCAACCCAAAGCTATTTAATTTTCATTTTACAAATGATGAGGAAAACCAGCTATAAATAAAATTGTTACATTTCCTGGCTTACAATTTAGGACTATTGCTGGCAATGCTGGTTATGTGGAAGGGACTTGATCTCTAAAATTTTTTAGAAGATTAAAAACATTGAAAATACCCATCCATCCATTATCTACTGTATACCGCTTATCTGTCAGGGTTGTGTGTGTGTGTGTGTGTGTGTGTGTGTGTGTGTGTGTGTGTGTGTGTGTGTGTGTGTGTGTGTGTGTGTGTGTGGTGCGGGGGGGCTGGACCAAATCCCCGCTGACATTGGGTGAGGGTGGGGTAGACCTGGCACAGGGCACAGGGCTGTTAGGGTGTTTGAGGTGGAAGGACAGGAAGTGCTTTCAGAGGAGATCTAGAGATTCTTGAAGATACAGAGGCGGTCCTGCTCTGATTGGTTTTGGTAAACCTGTTTCCTGTTGGCTCATCTTGAACACTTTGTTCTTTACTACAAAGAAAATCAGTGTAGTCATAATCCATGAACTTCTTTGACTAATATTTACTATGACAACTGACTTTTTTTTTTTTTTTTAAGAATAGTAAGTGCATATTGCTTTAGTGTTACAATCAATGTTTATTTTCACTGTTGAACAGCCCACTGATGACTTTATCAAATTTTCTTGGTTCAGTTTGTTGATAAAATGTGACATGTTAGTTACAGTTAGCTATAGCCTGAGCTAATGTGTTAATACCCTGTGTTTGGTTTGACCAAAGTCCCAAGGTCCATGAAGGTATCGAGGTCCAAAAACCAAACATGTAGTACATGGGACCCCCCCCCCCCCCCCCCCCCCAAAAAAAACCCATTGACATTTAAATTCGTTGTTTAAGTTCATTTGCTGTTTTTCAACTCAACACTAAATCCACCAATAGTTTCCACACTGGAATAAATCCCATCTGCAAATACAGCGCTCGGATCAAACTGTTTCTGATGTCACCCCCCCAGGAAGATTACGGGCAGGACACAGCAGGAGTCAGAGAGCTGACAGCCCTGAATCAACAGCACCAACAGCACTTCTGCCAGTCTGTGGTGGAGTCAGACTCCAGAGCAACATCAGACTGCATTTGTACAAATACACGTTGAATTCCTCAGATGCGCAAAAGACTGGCAGGCAGGGAGGAGATCAAAGTGTGGAAACATTCCTGTGTATTAGCTTCAACTGTCAGAGCATCCAAAGACATCAATCACAGATTCAGACGAGGGTGGTCTGCAGGGAGCTTCGTGTTTCAGTCAGGCCCAAAAAAACCACAAACAAACAAACAAACAAACAAACAAAATCCAGGTTGCCGTATTGTGTCAGGTTTTAATATTCAGCACTGAACAATTTTGGTGCACATGAAAGGGTCAACATGTTAATTCTCTTCATGAATAGCAACGCATAGTTCATTGTACCTCCATTAGTTCCTGTTAGTCAGCATCTGTACACACAGCATACATGTATCCATTATAGCCCTGTGTATCTTACACTGCCATACTTAAAATTCAAGAATGGACACAGAACTGTTCACATGCAAAAAAAAAAAAAAAAAAGGCAAAATAAGCACGTCCATAAACACATGGAAAAAAAGACAGCACTGAACCTTTTTGGAGCATTTTGTCTGAAAGGCTTTGCCCCTTTCACCTCATTACAATCCTGGGTTAATAATGTTTGCAGCTTGGTTGCATGCCTGTAAAGTTCCTCTTTGCATGCATTAGCAGAACAAGAGAGTGTGAGACTTAACTTGTACCATAAGCATTGCACTGCTGCTGAGCGGCCAGATGTTAAATCCCAAATAATTCGCCCTAGATTTTAACTCTTGCATTTATCTCTCTGCCAAATCTGGCTCTGCTTTGTGGCTTGAGGATGTAGTCTTTCATTTCCAGACGGAGGGGTGTTTATGTGCTAGTACAAATGACCTATGGTTCTGCAAGCTCTAGCATGTGTGAGAGTGTATATGAAGGCATCTTGTGTTTCTTGTGGGAACTTCTCACAGTAAGTCACACTGACTCACAATTCTGGACTTTTAGTTGCTGACGATTATAAAACGTGAAACGTGAGCACATTCCTCAGGGCCAAGGTAGAGCTGTGTGGCTGCACAGCTGAGGGCTCATTGAAAGATGAGCGCTTAGCAGGAAATGAGCCTACAGTAAGATCCAGAGGGGTCAAAGAGACACACATGCACACACATAAATGGGTGCTCATTCACTGCAGAGGCATCTTGTTTTCTAATGCACCCCCAATCATAAAATGATCTTTTTTTTTTTTTTTTTTTTTTTTTTTAAATCATTGCAATAGTCCCATCAGTGTCCAGGCAATAAGTCACAGCTGACTGCTGAATCTTAAAAGGATCCAGCTTTTGTGCTCAGTCCTGCTTTTAAGTGTAAGATCTGCAGACTCTGACTTGTAAACTTGTACAACTGTGCTGCGCTCAGGCGTTGCGTGCTACAGATTTGGGGTGGGAGTGGTGTTGTGAGGCTGTGAGAGAGCGACAGCTGACCAGCTGGGGCTCGGGATGGGGAGGAGGAGGAGGAGGAGGTGGGAGGGAGGGAGGGAGGGAGGAGTAAGAGGGGGCAGGAGGAGGCAGTGGTCAGTCCACTGTTAGGATCCCAGGGGAAACTGAGCACAGAGAGCAGGGGCTACAGTTGCAGCTGTTGTCGCTCGCACAACCCACTTGAATAAACTCACACACAGACACAGATTATTCTTAGTTCATTGCTAAATGAACTCTGGAGTGCTTACTCACCTGTTTGTACAGTATTATGTAAAGACTTAAATAATTTTGATAAATTGTACTTGGACATCTGTTTATATTGACTAAAGTGTACCATTATGTGATTTAATGTGACGCATTTAGTAAAATGGCAAAAAATAGTGAAAATTCTCTACTTACTTGGCAACATCTTCTAATTGCTTGTTTTTTTGTTTTTTTTTCCCCTCCTCAAACATCTAAAATCCAAAGAAGTTTAAAGTAATAACAAATACGATATATGAATACAGATTTAAGAATATGGAACCCACCAAAGTGCCACAAGTCTTGGTAAAGTAATTGTTGATGTGAATTCAGCTTTCTTTTGATAAAGCAATAAACCTAAACAATTGATCTACATGTAATCAGAACTATTCCTCTCTGACTAATAAATTAGTATATTTATAGTTTCAGCACTTAACAGCCATGACAATATATTGTAGAACGATTTCTACTTGCTTTACTTGGACAATGTGCTTGGGGACAGAAAGATGAACTGATTGATGTGGTCTGTGTGTCTCATAAAATGCATCTCAGGGATCGAGTGTCATCAAGTGCCTGTGATGAACTGCAGGGCCGCAGAGTTCATGTTGCTTTTGTTTATTTATTGAAGACGCTGATGGAACTGTGGTACATATTTAGAATCAATTTAGTGCACAGTTGATGCACAGGCAGTGAGCGACTTGCTGGCTTCGCCCTCAGTGAACCTGTTAGTCGCACAGTAGCACTTTACTGTAGTCAGGATGCAGAGCAGAAACAAATCACACTAAGAGCTACAACCTGAAAGCTTGATCCTTTGATGCTGGAGTCCAACATTTTTCTTTCTTCCATCCATATCTAGTTTTGTATTTTAGATTATAAACCAGCTAAAGTATTAAGTAAAACACCAATTTGTGTTTTTCAATGTTTTTAGAAGTACAAAAACATTTCTTCCCAAATAAATGATTCCAACCAGTAACTTGTTTTTTTTTTTTTTTTTTTTCATGAACGTTGCCAGTTGTCATGAGCTGCACTGGTAATACATAATATTGATTGATATATTATTTTGCATTTGGATTGATAGAAGAGATTGTTGGTTTAAGGTTTCAGCTCCACACTAAAACTAACAAGTTGTTTCACACACCAACATTTTAACCAGATCATTCAGAAAACTCAATCAAAACACAGTGACATCACTTTCTGAAAACAGATTTAATTTCCAAAGAGTCAGTGACAGTTTTACAGCGCACATGACACAGAATCACTACGGAGGGTTTGCAGAACCTCGATGAAAAATATCAATAGTGCTGAAAATTACATTTAGACAACTGTAAACAGGAAGAATTTAATGTTACATTTACACTTATTGTGTGATATGGCATCTAGACTGTGTGTGTGTGTGTGTGTGTGTGTCGGACCCTCTTCATGTGTGGTACATATTGACCTGAATACTGAGACGACACCATATGGATCTAGCAGCCAAGACACTCGTAAGGCCTAAGGCCTAATCCCTGCTGCCTAACTTGACTGGTCTGCTATTATATTTAAAACTGAGTTTAATCGCCAGTTTTTTTCTTTTCTTAAAAATAAGTTAGAGTTTCAGAGTATCAGATTGTCCTTGCGTAACAGTGGTCCTACATACAAACACGTGTTTTGCATCAGAGCTGGCAGTGTCCTCTGTAATCCTGAGGGAATCCTGATATTTCTATGTATTTGTGAAGCAAGCTGTAGTTAATTTTTTTTTTTTTTTTTTTTTAACTGCTATGATGCTGCATGAAATGAAACACACTAACATTTTATTGTGATAAAAGAGAATAGAAACGGGTTGAAGACTGACTTATCCATTAATGCCTTAGTGGCTTTGTTTACATGTAATGTAGGAACCATAACGTTGTCACACTGTGGCATATTTATCTGCGCAGAGTAAAGAAAACCATGCAATGGGATAATCATACAAAATGTCTTATTGCTGCAGTTTGCTTGACAGCAACTATGTACAATGTGCTGTATATTAACTCTGTCAGCTTGGTCCTGTCTGAAAGAAATGATGGAACTTTACTTCAACCCCCAACTGTCTCATGACTGTTACAGCTCTGCGATGTGTTCACCTTTGTGTATCCAATAAGTGACACAATCATCATCAGTCTGTATATCTAGAACACTTTGGGATTAACTGGGCTGTTTTGCCTCTTCTTTGAGCCTGTAGTGGACAAGTTTTACATAACGTCAGTGTACCAGATGGCTGGCGGGCAGTCAGTCAGTCAGTGCTTGTAGTTTGCTGCACTATCTTTACTCCCTTCACTCTATGTTACAAGCCAGGAGGACTGACAGTTGGCTCAACATGTGCCATGTATATGCGGCAGAGAGAGAAAAACAAGTGTTTTTTGCATTGCAGAGCTCAGAGGACAAATCTCCAAGTTCACTTTTTGAATTAGTCATGCACTGTATTGCTTTTAATTATTACTAGGCTAAATGAGATGAGGCAAGACTACTTTAAATTGAATATAAATCCCATTTAGATGTGGCAGTGTCTGAGAGTTTCCTCCTGTGGTGAATTCATTCCCTGAGTGAGGTGAATGAGGCTGAAGGGTTCAGTTAAACCTGAGTTTCCGAGGCATTGAGGCCTGTTGGAAACAAAAGGGACTTATGAGTAGTAGTGTAGCGGCAGTGCGTTAAGTAACAGCTGTTAATAGCATCGCTTATAAAAACATTAACCATGCAATTCAACAGTTGGTGTTTCTATTCATAGAGGTGAGATATGAGAGTATGTCATGTAGCATAGAAGTGAAAAGGTCTGGATGTGTTTCTTGAAGAACTGCAATGATGTCGACATTCTGAGAAATGTGTCCTTTTAGTACTGTCTTTTAAGACAACCAGAGTACTCAGTCATACATGCATACACACATAAACAATTTGACTAATACAAAATCTCCAGCATTGCATCCAAAAAAGAAAGTCTGTGTCTTACTGTTGACACACCCAGCTCAGACTAGCAAGCCCAGACAGACAGCAAACGAGGTTTAGGTTTTAGGATTGTCAGACAAAATGTTGCCCTGATAATCTCTCAGAGAATCATGTTGTTGGTGTATCAGTTCATTTTTGGAAGATAAGTGTATCCAAGCTGCTCAGTTGTTCGTTCATTCATCCGCTCCAGATCACCCAACAGCCCCCCCCAGCACCTGTCACTCACTCAGTCTGGCATCACTGGTGGGCTGTTGGCCTGAGACTCACTGTCAGACCCACACAGCTGTGTTGTAGTCAAACAAGGGCTGCATTTTCTCCAGACCAGTCTCTGGCTGTCTCCTGTCTAAATAAATCCCTGCAAATGGTTGCTGGTGGAACTGGGGGAAGTCCTGTTGGTGGTGTTGATGCAGTTGATAGTTCCTTTCTGTTTCAGCTAGACACGGCCTGCCTTTGCCCTGCTGTCCGTTTGCCCAGAACGGCAAGTAGAAGCTGCCTTTCGAACTTTTGGGGGCCAATTTCTTCGGCCTTTTGAAGAGGTCGCCCTCCGGCAGCTCGGGAGCCATCCAGCCGGGACGTTCCTTGAGCAGCTTGTCCCTATCAGGCCTGACACTGCGCAGGAACTTCTTGAAGATATTTGTGGTCAGCGAGAACTTCCTGCAGATCTCCTGCGAGCGACTGAGATGAAGTGGGTGAGCTGGAGTATCTGGTCTTTCTGCTCCTCTGTCTGTTATCCTCTCCTCTCTCTTCTTCCTCCTCTCCTCCTCTTCCACTTCTTCCCTCTCTACCTCTGGCAGATCTAGCCAGTTGCCCACCAGGTCGGCGAAGACATTGTCTCCGAGCACTAAGGGCTGACGGTTGCGGCTGCGGCTCATGAGCGAAGAGGTCCAGTCGCTGGCGTCATCCGTGCTGTCCTGGGAGTAGTCGCTGTCCAGTGAAGGGCCCTCTCTGGAGAGGCTGTACAGGATGCCAGGCAGGTCCACTACCTGAGCATGATGGGGAGCCTGTGTGTGAGGGTAGGGCTCTGGTGGAGGGTTCCCCACCATTGGTCCATAAAAGTCCACTTGAGGGGCGGTGTATCCTGACCACCTCTGGGGTATTGACTCAAGGTCGTTCTCACTTCTTGCAGTTCTTGACGTCCTTTCACTTTCAGTCTCCAGACTGGATCCTGAGGAAGATGAGCTTCTCAGGCTGCTTCTGTCTGGAGATGGGCTGTTGTCGTCTTGGCTGAAAGTGTTTCTGCGCTCCAAAGATGGCTGTGAACTTGGCATTGGACTTGGGCTGGGCTCCTCCGTGAGGGTTTGGTCAAAGCAGGACCTCTGATCCTTTTGTGAAGCTGACGCTGCTGCAGCTGATGCGTCAAGAGGAACTTGCGGAGCAGGATGGGGAATCCCACGGTTGATGGGCCGACCTGAAATGTCAAGGTTTTCTAGCGCTGTCTGAACCTGAAGGAGCTTTAGTTCCTGAAGGGCTCCCATCATTGAATTCATCTGAGCGTGGAGGCCATCCCCGGCTTCTTTCATAGACAGCTGCAAGGAGACAGAGAGAACAATAATGAGATAAAGATAAGTGACAGAAATTAGCAAAATAGCAGCAGCGAAAATACTGAGTCATTTGGCTCCAGCAGGTCCCATCTCATCCATCAAAGGTAGAATTTCTCACTGCCCTATCTCTTGTACATCATTTATCTCATAAGCACAACTTCAAATTACACACCATTAACTGATAGCACCATGCGCATTAAATGTTCCCATCACAGCACAGCAACTGAAGTGCTTTTTGTCTCTGTGTCAGTGAGACTGTGTGCTCTAGTGCGTTTCAAAGGCTGTGCACCTTGTTTAATTATGGGTCATGTGACCTAGTTTTGGATGACAAGCATAGGTCCCATATGGCCTGCGTATGAGAGAGGATCCAACCCATGACAGCTGTAAAACAGACAAGCTTGTTTTTTTTTTGTTTTTTTTCTCCTCACTCTGTTGCGGCGTCTCTTTTTTTTTTTTTTTTTTTTTTTTTGTATCCTAACATTTTTGTATTATCTCATTTGCTTTCTCCTCGCCGCATTGTCTGCACTTTTACTTTCCTCTGTGCAGCCGTAATCACACACTCTGCTTTTATCTGCCTCCTCCTCCTCCTCCTCCTCCTCTTCCATCTTTCCGCTCTCATCTCTTTAAGAGCCTGTGTCATGTGACCTGACCAACCGTCTTCTCCTGAGGGCAGACAGAAAGCCCAGAGGCAGGATCCTGACCTGCGTCTTAACTTGCAGGCTTGAATCATTGCACACCGTGACCCGGCCTTTGAGTCTGCTCTCTTGGGACAACCCGTTTATCTTTTATCATTTAAGAGCATGCACACATTGGCAAAGATAGAAATGGAATCATGGTTTTTCTTTTTTTCTCAACATCTGTGATAAAGCAAGTCAGGAATCTTGTAAAACGAGCAGGAGTGTGTTGGAAACTGTTGGTGAGAGAGTCAGTAAAGCAAAATACAATGTCTTTTCCATTTGGGTTAAGCTGTCAGTCAGAATAGGTTACACAGCATCAGTGATAACTGTCAACTAAACATGCCTGCATTTTAATGAAAATAAAATAAGTGAAAATGGTTATCTCTATAGCATTAAATTAAATTCCCACCTTACCTTCTATAAAGTCACAAAGCAGGAGGTACAGATATCCCTGTGTGCCTCACCTCTGCCAGCCTGTCACTATCACCTTTCAAACGGATCAGTCTGACTGGCTCTATATGTATCTCTCTCCATTGAGGGGGGGTACAGCTGGGTGCAATAGCCAATCAGCACTGCCCATCTAGACTGTAATCCCCAAATGGTGGAGGGGGGGTTCACTCAGGCAGAGAGAGATTGAACAATGACAGGGGAGATAGTGAGAGGGAGCGGGGGGGGGGGGGGTGAGAGTCAGCCGGATAAGTAGGAAAGGAACGAGGGGAGGGGGAGAAAAGAGGAGGAGGAGGGCTGATTTGGGATCCCTCACCATATGTTGGGATGCCAGAGAGAAAACTGTTGATGGAATCAATTATGGATGACACCATAAGAACACAGATTGTTGTGTGTGTGTGTGTGTATGTGTGGGGTACTTAACCATGGGGGAGCAGTGATTGTGATTGTGTTGACCCCTGGGTGGGAAAAGTAGCGGTTTACAACAACTGACAGTATAGCATCATACACGGAGACCCATAAATACCGTGAGAGGAGGACGTGGTGTTAGAGAGTGAGTATTCTGTGGCAAAACAGACAAATGGTAACAAATGGCATGTCAAGTCAACATGTATCTACCTTGTTACTTTTAGCTCCCCCAAATATCTTTAACACATATTGATGTATGGTGACTTTTCTGAAGCATGGGACTGTGGCAATTGTGACCTGCTGGTTGGTCCATCACTTTAGCGCAGACAGGAATTTCTTAGGAAATGTTGATGCCTGGTCTTATTCCCCAGATGATGAATTTAAATGACACTGATTGTTTAGAATCATTGAGTGAAATTTAATTTTGTCCAATGTTGATCTACAACTGATGAGATCAGCAGCACTCGTAGTTTGTATTTAATGCTAACTATAGCCATGACTTGTTTTTCCTTGGTTGTTGTTGTTTTTTTATTTTATTTTAAATATAGTCTATAATCTGTAAAAAAAAAAAAAAAAAAAAAAATCCCAATTAGAGAGTCTTATAACGCGAGGTGAAATAGCTTTTTGTTTTCTCTGAAAGGCTTTTAAACTAAAAAGCTATTTTGGATTTGGAGAGGCAGAGGGTGCTTGACATGCTGTCCTGATAAATTCCCTAATTCATCATTCAAGTTATTGGTGATTAACTTCCTGTTAAACAACTGTTTCAGCGCATCTGCCTATAGGCTAATTCACATGGTGTGCCCTCCATCTCCACCTTGACAATTTTCCAATACCTTGCATCATTAACATTAAACCTGTGGGTTAAAACTCTTGGCTCATTGCTAACATCATACGGCTGAGTAGGAGCATGGGGGCGTCTGTAGCCTGTGTGATTGGATAATAAATCTGCACATGCCGGGAACAAAAGCCTTTGAGCTTCCCGGTGGCTCACTAAATTAGGCAGTGAAAGTATGTGTAATTACCACAATCAGGTTGTCTCTTGTCTTTTTGCCTTCCACATATGGCTGACTTCATTAGCTGTAATTAGCTGTGTCAAGGGAGAGGCTGGGAGAGAATGCATAATTATGGTTTACTTTCCTGTACATCAAAGGTCAACAAGTCTGAAGACAAGACAAGTGCGGATTTCTGTATTGTTGTCACATCTTCGGTGGCAGACATGTAGCTTCAGTGAAGTTTGCAGAGAGATCAGTTGAGGGATTACCACAATCTGAGATCTGGACCACTTATATGTATTATGTTTTGAATGTTTTTGAAATATTATCTCCCAAACAAACCCTTTTTTTTTTTTTTTTTTTTTTTTTTTGCAGTCTGAAACAGACACACCTGTTTGTGCATGCGATCCAAAAACACCCTAATTTAGCATTCACATGCAACTTTCCCATTATCCCCAAAACGCAGGCGTTCCTCCTGGCTATTTAAAACACACCGAGTTGTTTACTGGCTTTTCTATTCTAAGGCAACATTAATAATTCATATTGCACCCTGCGGAACAAACAGGGGAGCAGCAGTAGTAGACTAAACCCTATTATTCCACGTTGACCATGCCAACTAACTCTGGGCACTCCACCACTGCCATTTCAAGGCTGAACTTTGTGGCCCAAATATGTCAGCCTCTTCAACCATCATTCTGCCTTCTACTCACAATGCTGATAGTGACTTTAGAATAACGTCCTGTGGCGCTTCCTAGTTGAGGCACAGATGTTGTTCATCCTGAGATGTCTCACTTCTGCAATGTGTGAATCAGCCAAGGGCCGGGTTAGGACAAAGACGCAGAGGATGCAGACCGGATAGCACCGTGAGGTCTTAACCAGAAGAAAAAAGAGATTTAAAAAAAAGTCTCTGTCCAGTCTAATTTAATAAGAGAGTTGGGATGAAATTGGGGCTGCGGGGAATAACTGTACTGCCCAGAAGGACTTGCATCATTAACCCAGTCTTTTGAAGTTTAGTTAAATCCTTTTGAATCAAAGCCACCAAGTATTTTAGCCATTTAATCCATCAACTGTTTATTTC
This sequence comes from Remorina albescens, assembly GCA_034769265.1. Lineage (NCBI taxonomy): Eukaryota > Metazoa > Chordata > Actinopteri > Carangiformes > Echeneidae > Remorina > Remorina albescens. Next base: position 21,100,784 of record CM068494.1, read on the forward strand.
AATAAAAAGATTATTTAAAAAACCAAGCCAAGTGAAAGATAAACAGGGACTGTCCAGAATCTGTTCTGTCACCCCCCCCCCCCCCCCCCGTCTTCTTCTGGCTGCTGTGATGGAAGCCAACCAGAGATAATTACCAATTAAAGCTTGAATACTTCAAAGTTAAACAACAATGGCTGGCACTCTTGAGTTAATACTGAGTGGAGGTTTATTAAGATGTTCTTACCATTTTCATTTAAATAAAATCAGTTCATTGGTGTGTCTTTATTTTATTTCCTCATTTCAAGATCCATTGACTGTGAAGCTGCATCCAGGGGGCCATTCGATATGCATTCAAATGAATTAAATAGTGCAAAGTATTAATAAATCAATGATTTTTGCTTTGCTGTGCGTTGATATTGATCACTTTACCTTCATATACCTCCCTCACTTCACTTATGTAGGGAAAAATATATTCTGCGTGCAAACGCAATGAGCTCACAAATCCATACGTGTGTCCAGACTTGCTTCTCTTCAATGAAGTCAGTGTGTTGTATCCGGGGTATGTGTGCAGTCTGTTGTGCTCACTAATGTACATTAACTGGATTATGAGGTAGAAAATAAAAACGAAAGCAAAAAATGAAAAACAAACCGCTGCTTTGTTCTGGCGATGAAATATGGTCTATTCACTGTTGTTGTTTGTTTGTTATTGGCTTTAGGGTGGAGGAAACTGTGAGACCAAGGTTATCAGACCCAAAAGGTTTTCCTGTTTAGAAGGAGCTGCCCACCAGCAGCAACAGCTATGGTGTAGTCCCCCCTCCCTTCACCTCCAGCTCTAATTAAAAATGAATGGTGGGCTGTGTGGGTCAAGGACAGGAATGAGGTCTCTGTCCGGGGGGATACAGAGAGGGTCTCTGTGACTTAACTGCTGGACAGGCCGTAGACTGCCGAGGACAACCCCGGGGTCATGATCTAGAAGGCAATAAAGCTGCACAGCATTCACTGAAATAAATGAATTACTGTGCACACAGCAATGAATGCCCCTTTGATGAAAAGAGTATATATGGTAACTGTTTGGTCCGAGGGTCACGTTCAGTACAAGAAGAAGTGTGAACCATGTTCAACAAGAGAGTGTGGCGCACAGAAACCTCTTGTAATTGGTTGTGTCAAAGTTGTCTTTAAGCTTTTTGTCATGTGTTGCTTGCAGAGGCTAACCATCAAGAATGATCCTGCAAAACTCCTGTGTTAGAATTTCTGTGAATGTGTTTATTTTTTGGATGTATGAAAGCATGAAGCCCTACATTGACCTCTAGCTTATTATATAAAGGGCACACTTAAAAACTAAGAATCTAATTATGGAGGTGCCAATATGGGTGTAATTCCTATAAATATTGAACAAGGCTTTGAGATATTTTATTTTCAGATCTGTGCACCATCCTCAGTGGAATAAATGTTGGTAGAAGTTCAACTTATTTATGTTATACAGTGATAACTGCTTGGAAAGTTGCTGTCTGACAGTCATCTTCAAATAAAAAGCCTGGAACTTAATGAAAATGGGTGAACTGGCCATTTGAAACCAGAAAAACTGCTAACCAAAATATGATACTGTTTTTATGTACGTGCTGCCCAGTGAAGCCTCCCTGATGACCTTTTGAGAGATGGGAGGTGGTTTAATTGCTTCTTTCCTGCTCGTTCTCATTTATACCATCACGAAAATGGTGATGCCGTGGGAGATGCAGGATGATTAGGATCCTCATCATCGTCTTTGGCAGATGATATTTGGATGACAGTCTCTTTTCTTCCTGGCTCTAAACTCTCACTGGACACAATAATCGTTATTTAGATGCTCGATAACGCAGCAGTTGACGTCAGCACCTTGTGTGTGGGTAGTGAAAGTGCTCGGCCAATTCTCCAGCCCACAGTTGTATCATCAAGTCTGACGTTAATTTCGCTTAGCCTAACAACACTAGGAATGTCAGGGCAGCATTTCCTGAAGAAAATGTGAGTGATTGATGTAATCAGTCTTGAGGAATGGGCTTGGGTTTTTGTTTTTGTTTTTTTTTTTTTTTTGTGCAGAATAGGAGTTCAGCGGTTCAGGAGTGAATGGGCCTGCATCAGCTTTATCAATTTATAGGAGCATGTGTTAACTGACAGTAATGTCCAGCGGTTCAGAGCATTTTGGAATTTGAATATCATAAATTGGAGTATATGGGCTTCCAATAGACTTTAACCCCGCACTCAATGTTTTATAGCAGCAGTGGATGAAATGATGGCTTTATGATCATAAAGAGGCTGCTTTTAGTGGAAAAACTGCAGTAAATTATCCCCCCTGAACCCCTCTGCCCTACTTGGTGTTTTTATTTTGACAAACGAGAGAACTGAATAAAATTCAAGGCTTTTAAGATAGGATGAAATCACGATATTGATCTACACCTCAGTGACAGCAATACCCATGTGTTGTGTTTTGTTTTTTTTTTTTGTTTTTTTTTCCTAGTGAAGGTAGCCAAAGGAGAGGAGTGGCAGGACCTGGTCTTAGACATATATATATATATACACGTACAGCAGCCGACTTAACCACTCCGTTGTTTCTATAAACACTGTTTCTGGAATAAGTCGACACTTTGTCGTCACAGGCAGTGATTTTCCATTCTGTGAACCATGACTTAACAGGTTATATGCACGGTGCCTCAATTAAAAAAACAGGCTTTTGTCAACGGTTTGTGGTTCTATCTCAAACACAATGATCACTCACGCAAAGCCCCACAGCTGCCACTGAGAGTTGGGCCAATTTTAGCTGAGGGGAAGGAAGGGCAGGTTGGAGAGCAGGAGCCATGAGGGAGGCACAAAACAAACGAGAGTCAAGTTAAGCCGCTGCACCGCTCTGTGCACTGTACAGTTTTGTGATCCCACGCCCATAAAGGTAACAAAGAGGATGAATGTACTCCCTCACACGCTATAGGTTTGGCACTTGTGTGCAGTTTTCTCAGATTACCTGACCTCGTGTTTTGGAGGCTTATAGATGTTGAATTCCAGGGTGACAGACATGTTCGAAACTAGCCTCAGGTGTGAAAGGGCTAAAGGAAGGGGATGCATGTAAAATCGGCTTCCGAGGTGATGATATTAAAAGCTCTGATTTATGCCTTTGTGTCTGGAATGACGCTATCCAGCAGGTGTGAACACTACTGAGGGAAGGTGAGTCAAAGACATGTCAGTGTTTGCCCGTCCATCGTATGAATGAGTCAGGCATGAAATGTAAAATATATCATTGTTGCCATCACACTTGTTTCCCCTGGATTTCTTTGGAGCCTTGAAAGGAACCAGTGGAAGCTAACAGCCTGTTGACAAACGTTGTTTTCATTTAGCGTAACACAAGTAGAAAGGCAAAAATGATGACACATTCCTGACTTGACTACCTATCTGTTGGGTTTGAGTTTTAATGTTGGACGGGGTCAGCTGTGACGAGAAAAAACCCCAAGGTTTGGTCAGGTCAGGGGGGTCAAATGTTCAAGTGTGACCTGACACTGCCACACATAGCCTAACCCCCCCCCCAAACTGCTGACACGGTGCTCACACTCTCATGTGGCACTCTTTTTCTTTGCTGCATTGGGCTTTAATGGAGTCTGCTGCAGGTCCCCAGATGTTAGTTACATGCTGGCTTTGCTTACAGCCTGGTGTCAGTAGAGAATTACCTTAGTTTTTATGACAGTCAGTCATCCACATACATGAGACCTAGTTAGATCATCAGGCTCGCAGCCATGTTGTATATATGAGCGACTAGTGCACTGCAGTCATATCGATCCAAATAATGAAACATAAATTAATGTAGGCTTGATATTGAACGTGATGGTTCCCACAAATCAAACAGTCCAAGAGTCACTAATTGATCCGCAAAGAGTAAATGAATAAATAGAAACCAGTGGATGCCTGTGCGGACAAATACACCCAAATCGCTAAAACACACCAGCAAGGATTGCAAACTGTTTACCATTTGTGTGAGTTTTTTGTTGCAAATTTGTTCTAAGCAGTCCAAGACATGTGCAAGAAGTTGCATGGTCCTTTTTAAAATGACATCACAGGCTTTGAAGCAGCTTAAAGTGATACTGAAAGGGCCACTCGACTCAGCCTCGCAGCTGCAAGTCGGTAGTTAGATGTTTGTGATGTGCGTGTTGCAGATGGAGCCGGTTTGCCACTCTCCACTGAGCACTTGATGAGAAACTGTCACAGTGGAAAGAAAAGTCACAACTTTGGCATAGGTGTCCCCAGTGTTTTCAGAACGACAGATTGCGTCCCACATGGTCCTATGCAGGGGGAAGCTGCCTTGGCTTTTTAACCGGCATCTGCTCCCTGTTCTCCCATTTGATCCCTGGCATGGTGTGACACTTTTTTCCATTATGTTACCAAACTTTGATATGGCAGCTATAACGCAACATGTCCTCCTGGCATCAATGTTTTTTCAATCTCAAGTGTCACTCCACAGACATGTGGCTAATTTGGAGCAGGGAATCAAGAAGTCACCGAGCAGATCATGTCGCAACACGCAGCCATGTGACGCTTTTGTTTGGGCCAGTGGCTGGATAAAAAAAGAAATAGAAAAAAATCAGTGTATGCTTTGAAGATGATTCCAATTAAAATCTGTGCCAGTTCAGGCTCTTTTGGAAATTGGTGCACATGTCCCTGCCAAATGATTGTGAGGGTACAGCTTAGATTGTATTTTTACATTTCAAATAAGAGTGGGAGAGAAATGGTTGCCTTAAGCTGCTACCATCATTCAAATTTGTTTATTAGAGGAGAGGAGATTTGCTCACATTAAATTAGGGAGAGTGACAATTTAATTTAGTGTGTGATAATGTGATAAAACCCTGACTGACAGTGTCACACTCTCCCTTGCGGCAACAAGACCTCACAGCGGTCTAATCACAACAACCAACCACAAATATTGGGCAAATCTAATTTTTCGAATAGGAAGTTTGCACCATCGGACTAAAATCAGATCAGTTTAAGAGAAGAAGAGAAAGAGGACTGTCTTGAGCTCATTAAGCTTAAAACATCTGTCCCAGATGTGGGGACAGAGAGGAGGAGGATGGGTAGGCTACATGCCCCCTGGTCTGCTCCAAGATTTAAGCCAACACTCACACACACACACACACATGCACAGCACTTCCAACTGAAACTATAAGCCGTAGTATGTGAGAGTCAGGAGTACAGAACTCATACGGATAGAGAAAAAGCTATGAAGACGACATGTTGGCTCTTATTTACGAGGAACAATGTTTAATAAATAATTGTATGCATTCCTTTTTTCTTTTTTGTCTCCGCGCCAGTTTTCCTACTAGCAACACTGCATGTTTACATTAGATAAAAATAATCAATAAAGAATAAAGTGATCCACTGCTGTCGCAATAATAGAAGTAAATCCAACAACAGTACGTACCAGTTCTTGCTTCAGTCGCCTCAGACACGAATCCATGTTTTTGCTCTCAGCTTTGGGGAGCTGCTTTTCCATGTTTTTTTTCCTTTAACCAAAAAAAAAAAAAAAAAAAAAGAAGAAAGAAAGAAAGAAAAGAAAAAGAAATATAAAGGGATCTCAGATGAGGCGAGCGGCCGGTCGCCACTCGGTCATGACTGTGCAGCTCTGTGCAGCTCTGTGCTGAGCAGACACAGTAAAACTGCGCTCTGCTGGAGATCCGGAGAAACACTCTGAGGCTGGAGATGCGCAAAATCCTGCTGAGGAATGCGCGCTGCTGGTACTGACGTGAATCCTGAATTAAAGGCAAGAAAAGGGACAACTCCTGATGACGAAAGTGTATTTACTCCAAAAATGATAATGAGCTCCTTCTCGCTGCTCCGCGCGTCTCTCTCTCTCTCCCTCTCTGCTCTTTTTCTCATTCAAGGCGCGCGTTTACGTCGCCCATCCAATTTCCTCCAATCAGGAGCCTCCCAGGATTCAGACTTAATCCCATTCAAATCAGGATAAAACGACGGATGCATCGCTGTTATGGGGGAGTAGATTTGTCCAAAGCAGCGTCTGATGATTTCACTGAGATATGAAAATCAAATCTGGAACATCTGGGAATATTTTTGAATGGAGACTGAAAGGTCACAGAGTTGGGGCCATTCAAAGAGCATGAAAAATTAAATGTCTCCATCCCATAAAGAGATACTGCTGCAACTGTTGCAACACACTGAACTGAAGGAGGAAGTTTAAGGAGGATGTGTCTAAAAGAAAGCATATGTGTCATGAAACGAGCCTTTGGGACTAGTTTCCTGGCCACCCTTCCCCGAGGTCAGAGAGGAAGCACCTGAGCCCCGGATATAATACTTAGTTGACAGGGGAAGGAAGAGGTGCATATACAAGGCAGCTAATCTGGAGGTTGTTTGTCAGTCCCCTCCCTCAGAATACATATTGGACATCTATGAAATGTTGCACAGGCTGCTTAAAAAACAATCAACGCTTCTCCAGCAACTTGAAGACGTCAGTGAAACTACATTAAGAATGAGCTCTGTTGTTCTTGAGTTTACATTAAGATTAATAGGATCTTTTCTACTCTGTTTTCTGAAGTCTATGTTTTCTATGAAAGTAATAACCTGCTAAAATTATGCAAATGGAAGGCTTGGTACTGAACTTCGGTATCCTAATCATTTACAATACATAAGAAATATGTTGCAAAAATAGCTTACGGGGATTGAACAGTCCACGTATAGTTCACAGGGTTATATACTGTGTAAAGCACCAGGTATGATAAAAATCATAATCCAGTCAATCAATCCGCTTCCTAAAGAGACCTCAAACAGACAGTCAGGAAAAGGAAAAGCTTGGTGCCCTTTGACCTGCTTCTGTCATCTGGAAGTTTTAATAACCGGTCTGATGTTGGTTAGTTTTCCCAGATGGATGGACGAACGCAAAGAGAGGAGGAAATGAATCTATTTCAGATTCCAAAAGCAAGAAAACGGGCCTAATGTATAAATCATCTGAGGCTAACTTCACTTCCAAGAGAGAGAGAGAGGAAGAACTTTAACTGAATCTCATCGCTTCTGAATATTCAGGCTGGATATGATAACTGTTTTCTCTGTGCAATCATCGTTTGTTTGATCATTTCAATTAGATGTCAAAAAGTAGTGTAACACTGCCCATCACAGTCATTGTGATACCATCAGAAATATCCCCCTGTGGATAAAGTATTTAGTCTAAAGCCAAAAAATATGAAATCCTCATATTTACTGGATCTGGAACCATCAAATGTATAAATGTATGTATGCATAAATAAGTTATTCTATTAATACACCATGAAAAAGGGTGTTGTGGTCTGTTGATAATCTGATGAGTCAGATGTTTTTTTTTGGATGCCTGTTTTGTCTCTACACCTCTCACTGGTGTGAAGTGGGCGGGTTTCTGCCGGAGAAAGGTGGTGCCATACATGTCTTTGCACCAATCAGGATTTTAGCTACATTTGAATCTGACAGAAGCTGTGAAGTCGTTACCAGATGTTGTCAGTCAAGTCTGATCTCTCAACTTTGGGGTTAGTTCTGAACTTTAATTTTATGAGTTGCAAGCAGAACTCTTATCATAAGATTTGGAACCAGGTGGCTTTACAGGTGGACAGAGTCACGGGTTTGTTTATGTGTGCATTATGAAAACAACAGCAGGAACTACATCTGCATACAAAATGTACTGAAACAATTGCATCTCAGATGGGTCAAGTTTTTAAAGAGAGTGTGTGCTATGCTCAGCAGGCGGGTTCGTGATTCGGAACAATTTCCTCCTGAATGTGACCCCGACCTGCAGCTGCTTCTTGTGCATGTGTGTGTTTCCTCCCAGCTGTCAGCAAGAACACACACACTGGATAAGGAAACGTCTCCTCAGATCACTCAGCAACTGAAATACAGGCAGCACATGCAGCAGCAGAAACTGTCGACCTATTCGTCACTGCAGACAGAAAACATTATAATCCCTTCACTGACTCACTGACTGCTAGGATTTGTTCGGTTAGTCAGAAGTTTTTGTGTGTGTGTGTGTGTGTGTGTGTGTGTGTGTGTGTGCTCAAGCCAGAAATGAATAAAACTACCAAGCAAAGACAAAACATAATTGTCCTTGGAATGAAAAACCACTCCCTGTGGCATTGTGACTTTGTATCATAGATGTTATTACTCACACACACACACACACACACACACACACACAAACACACACACTAGCAGTGTTTTGGTTGTAAACAGAGACTGCTAGAGATTCCATCTTTCTGGAAAAAAAAAAAAAAGATGATCAAACTTAAACCAAAATAAAGCCAAGGTGAAGCCAAAATGTGTTGCAGGTTTTATTCTATCTTTGTGTCGAAGGATTCACTTAAAAATGTTACAACATGTCTATAAGGCCATTAAATGCTTTTATGGCCCTAATACATCTCATCCAGACCCCTCAGGTCATTGGGGACAAGTGTCCTTTGTTATTTGTTGCAAAGTGAAGGAGCTTGTAGTTACTTTTCTCATCACCTGTGTACCAAACACCTGAAAACTAAATCAGGGCTGAAGAAGTAAATTTTCAATTTAAAAAGGGTTCTCCTACCTTTTTAATACAACATTGAACTTGTTTTTATTGTTTAAATTCTATTGTAATGTCATTTGAATGTATTTCCATGCCTCTGTGAAACCCTTTAACTGCTTTGTCTGAATGGTGGTAAGTTTGTGGAGCATTGGTTCCTCAAATTTTGAGTACAGTGGTTTGAACAACAACAAAAACAACAAAAAATCTGTCACAGCAGCTGATCTTCCCAAAATTATAAATCGGAGGAAAAGCAGCCTGTTTTCAAAACCAAAAGTTAAAAGTAAATTCACCAGCCCAAGTTAGTCAGTGTGAAGTGGGAGGTAACTGAGAATCCAAGCCTAGTCAGCCCTATTTAAAATTCATAGGAATGATGCATCAGGCTATTAATGGTTTCACTGTATATTAAGTGTGAGGGCTGTTATCTCCTTGTTGTGTTTTTTTTTTCCTCTTCACTTACAGTCACAATAATTAGATAAGATGTCATGCTTTCAAGTTTAAGAGGAAATGAGCAGGCTCTGCAATGATTCAGCGTCTGGTAGTTAGCATAATAACTTTCACCTGTAATCTGTTAAATATGTGATTAAAAACCACATCAGTGCTGTGAATTTATAATAAAGCCAAATCTGTCACCTCAGAGCGCTCATGGGAGTGATGAGAGGAATGTAATTACATCAGTGTGATAATAATGGATATCTTTGGATATTTCACAACCACACAAATTCCAAGTCAGGATTTATGAAAATGTGGCATGATAAGAAGTTGTTACAGGCAGTTTTGGGAGTACGTGGCCATGTAATGGTACAGAAAAACAACCATTTTATGGTGAAGGATGTCCCATTTACAGACTTCAAAAGAGTCTGTACCTACCAAAAATGTTATACTGCCATCTAAAGTCCAGATAGTGTCACCACAGGACCCACAGTAATCAGTGTTATAGGCAGATTTTAAGTGCTGAACTACATCATTCTTTTTTTTTTTTTTATATATACATAGTTGCATAGTTGTATCATTTCCGCTTGTCTCTACTCATCTCCTGTCACATTTTTATAGTTAGTTGTCAAATTAAATTGTGTAAAAAGTAGTTTTTTCTAAAGCATCATCATAAATTGCAGCAGTGGTTTGATGACCACAGAAAACAGGGATTTTTAGGGTTAATCTGTAGTAGATTTTCATAGACAGAGACCTCAGATTTTGAGTCAATCAAATGATTGTGTCAACATTAACACTAATGCTACTCCTACCACTACTACTACTAATGATAATAATAAATAATGGAGATATAATAAGAATAAATTCAATGAAAAATCAGGAGTTCGATAGCTTTTCTTGCAGCCTGGTCTGATAAAAGAACCTCTGGCTCATGTGTCATAAATGTAACATAAAATGTAAACAATAATACATTAAAAATGAATATCTTAGTCATACATAGTTAATGTAAAGAAGCTGAAACTAAAATGATGTGATCACGTCTCTTGGCACTGGTTAGAAGCCTGGCAGGTGTGATCTCTCCAATTTGGAGTCAATTAAAAAATGTTGTATTACTCTCCTGTCCAAACAATAGATTTTCTTCACTGTATGAAAAGATAATGTGGTAATTTTGGTGCCTTCATTCTGTTATAATACAGGTTAAATCATTTAAAACAAATCCTGACGCCCCAGAATACTGTGAATACAGAGAGAAGATGTATCTCTGAGTAACATCTTTAAAGATCTCAATTTATTTAATTCTCAGCTTGAGTCATTTGTAAAGCCGATTTATGAAGCAGTTTGACGTGAGTTTCAGTTTTAAATCTCCAAACAGTTCGTCATCGCGTGTTTGAGTCATCCATCCTTCTGTGTGGAATGAGCTAGTGATGCTAAATTCGGATCTTTCAATCTCGTTCAGTAAAATGAACAAATCTTTTTTTGAAGTCATTCGTTCATTGGAACCAGTGTGGCGCTGTAGCTGTCATATGAGTAATTACTGAAAAAGCACGGCTTTCAAACACGGAAGAGCAACATGGTTTGGCATATAATACACAAGTTTGCTTTTGTTAAACTATTTATCACCTTTTTGGGTCACGGTGTACTTAAGTACTTGTACTTGACGATGTACTTGATCACTTCATTTGCCGGTAGCAGAGCGCTCCGCCTATCATTAAAAAAATTCTCATTCTATGATGGCTGTTCACTTTAGCCTACCTGGTCACTGAAGACCCGTACTGTATGAATTCGTTCCAACGGAAAGGCAAACTAAACATCCATCCCGAAGCTACATAGCTAACGTTAACTTTCGTGCTAACGTCAGATAGCTCTCCTCACCATTAATAACAGCATTCTTACTGCTGTAACCACGTCAATAATGAACGAAAGACCCGAAGACCCGTAGTTATGAGTCGTGAACGAATCAGCCATTCCTACACAGGGAATATGCGGCAGAAAGCATCTGGGGGGAGGAAACTCTCTCGGCTGCCCTCACCGGCTACAGGGGGGCGGCTAGCTACACTAGCATAAGATGGGCTAGCTAAGGTGCGGTGCCGCGACTCTTACTCACTTATTTTCGCCTCCATTTCTGCCATCATCCTGCAACTATGACAATAAGTACTATCATAAAAGGAGGCAGAGGAGGAACTAGACATGTAGCACACAGAGAGGAGAGGAGAGGAGAGGGAGAAAGAGAGAGTAGAGACAGAGAGCTAGAGGACATTGCTAATCGTTTCATTAGATTAGCGGAGCAACAGAATCGTCTGAACAGTTTAGGGAAAGAGAAAAGAGGTTGAACTATTAGCTAAGTATAAGTTTGATAACAGTTTACTGTCTATTAATCAACATGAGGTAACTCACAGCGCAACAACCAGAGACCGGACCCCCCACAGACCTCCGCGGACTGGACCCCTGGACCCCCAGACCCCCCGGAGTTTGAGACTGTGTTTATTGTGTCCATATAATATATGTTTTGCTGGATAGGAAGCAAAAGTGGAGCTTTGTGGATATTAACCAGGTGTTTTAGCACAATATCTCGTGCCACAAGAATTTCCCTCAGGATAAATAAAGTGTATATATATATATATATATATTATTTATAATATCGAAGTACTATAATATCATATTACACCTGTACATGAACTGGGACTTAAATGAAAAATAGAGACGGAGGTTGCTGATCCACAGACCACCAGCACGGTGGCGCCCCACAATTAGAAGGTCGCAGGTTCGATTCCCGGCGTGGGCACCTGAACATGTTCAGGTTAATTGGTGACTTGAGCAGCACGGTGGCATGGTGGTTAGCGCTGTTGTCCCACAATTAGAATATTGCGGTGGGCACCCGAACATCTAAGTTAATTGGTGACGAGTGACGGACTGGGCAGCAATGAAAAGCGAACCCCCCAGGGCCTAGACCGGACCAGACCAGACTAGACCAGAGACGGGACCCCTCCAGAGATCGAACTGGACCAGACCGGACCAGGACTCCTCCAGAGACTAGAAATTTAACCAAATCATGAACGACACAACTCCTAACAGGGAATGAGCTGTGAATGATCATCAGAATTACACTGACAAAAAAAAAGATTTTTTGGTCTTGTAATTATAACCTTCATTATTTGTTTAAATTTTACAAGGAAATATTATGTCAGTGCTTCTACTTTAAAATGTCACCTTTTTATTTAATGTGTTACTTCATGTTTATTTTTAGTTATGTAACCTCATTTCGATATGTGAATATTATAAATCACGCCAAAGTAATATTAACTTAACTGTATTGACTGTACAACCTGACATAAACAAGTCAAATTTACTTTGGGTCATCTGAGGTGAACTTGCAATCCTGGTGAGCGCATGCTCACCGGGTGACGTCAGAGTGTGTGTACTTTTGACTTCAGAGTCACGCAGCAACAACGGGACTTCTGGAAAACACACTTCGTCTGGAAGACTGTGGGGGTGCTCATTTGATGAGACGATTCATGGACGTGGAGCCTACGTGGGTAGGTCATATGCTTAATGAACTTTCTATTTTTCTGTCGGCTCGTCAGCTTACGTCAGTGCTAGAACAGTCTAGCCTGCTAGCTAGCTAGCTAAGGGCTCTCCCCGCGTCCACGGACCGCTTTGGACTTGGACTTGGATAATTCATCTTTTTTTCGGAGGGGCGCGGACACAGACACGTTTCTGAGCACAGGTAAACATGGCTACAGTGTGTTAATTGTCCAGGGTGTGTGATACTGAGGAGCCACTTTCCTCAAGGGCCTTCCCGTTGTGTTCGGTCCGGTAACGTTAGCATTAAGCACAGAATGGAGGCGCTGTTTTGGCTTGTTGATATTAGCCTGTTGGTGAACTGAAAACACGATGCATGCTTTGTTCAGATATGTCTCTGAAAACCAGTAGGAGTTATTGAACTTTTAACACTGTTGTGGTACAGAATTTATCATCGTAATCGGTTTAACATATTTAAAAGATCACTAATGATGTTAGTCGGGAGGCTAATCGCTAATGGCGCTAGCCGTTATGCTAACCCAGGCATTGTCTAACATTGAAGCTAGCCAAGCTAAGTTGCTACACTGCAGTAACGTTAAATGCAGTTTGTTAGTAAAGCAGTGAAGATTTGACTGAAGTTAGTATGTTATAAGAATATTCACTCAATAATGATTATAATACAAATGCAGTCTGATTCATTTGATTATTAAAACTTGCATGTTGATTTAAAACAGTAACGGCAATACAGTTCATTTAAATGTTTTGAAAGGGAAATATATTAAAATAAGTATGTATGTTTAAAAGTGGATTATATTACAATTAAAATGGGGTGCTAAAAAGATAAATAGTATTGGAAAGGTGTTAAAAATATAAATAGTGCCATATAAAGGTAAATAACTTTATTTGCGTTATTTAAAATATGGATTTGGGAATGAATATTTTTTTTGTGGTTGTTAAAACTGCATTTCAAGAGTGTGTCTACTGGTAAGACTGCTATAGATGGTGTGTAAATATGTTCAATAAATGTCTCATAATAACACATGATTACGTTGTCATATTTTAAAATTTCCAGTCAACTTTTACCATTGATCTAATGCAAGACCGTATGGAATCACAGCTTCTAAATTCTATTACTGCATTCGTGAATCCGTCATAGGTAACAGTTACCTATAGGTCCTTGCCATCATTCAGTTGCTGGCCTGTGTCAGGCCCCTATCACTAAACACACACAAGTTTGATATTTTAATGATATAGCACTACAATATTTGTATTGCATTTTGTGTTTTCTTTTTTATACATCAACAGATGCTGTTGCTCTGAGCATCTTATTTCTGTGGCATTATTCTATAAGTATTAAATGGCCACTTTAATTAGCCAACCCAGAGAATCACCTCTTTCATATTCAGGAGCTTTAAAGAAAATATCCAGGCTATAGTATATTGACTTCTGAGCACTGCTTCACATGTTTTTGACAGGATGTCAGCAAAGAAGCCATTGGAGATGACCATGCTCATCATGTCTTGGAAGATCTTTGTCGTCCATGGAAATGCTGCACAGGAAGCCCAAACCCCCGCCCGTGTGTTGGATCATCATCGAGGGAAAGGAGGTTCTCGATGATTGTAAAAGTGTGGCAAAGGCTTGCCTTCTGCTCATGGGCTTTATCTATGCAATGAACTTGACTTACACACCAAAGTTGAAATAGACATTTGAAGTGTTTCAGAAGCTCTTTCTTGAGCTTGACATCCTGAAGCTGTCTCCCAAAGTCTGGGCTTTGCACAACAGACTTCTATCATGAGATGAGTGTTTCCATGCAAGTTTCTGAACCAACTGCATTGTTTAACTTGCTGCTCAGAGGAAATACTTGGTGGTTAGTAAGAATAACTAGTTCAAGAAATGTCCTGTTCCAAATATTGGTCCCAAGCCAAGTTTGTATATTCTGTTATAGTAACTGGCATATGGAAGCATTGCAGGTTGGGGTGATAAACCACATTGTGAATAGTTACATACAATTGTTGGAGTTACCTTTAAAATACCTTAAAAGAAAGTGACATGTTTATGACTGCACTTTGTTTCTTGCAGTTATTGCACTTAAAAGTGATACTTTTAGGCATTTCATTAGACATTTTCTATGTAAATGTTCTCGTCAAGGCCCTCTGAGATACAAAGCATCAGAGGTCAAATGTCCCATTTAAAAATGTTTGTCTCAGACCAGAGCACACAATAAACACCAATGATCAGCCAAATGCTGGCAATCTATTGAGTGGCTGGTTAAGCAAAGCACTTTAATGAAAGTTGTTCTTAAATTCTAACTGGCAATGCTGTTTTGAAATGTATCTGGTAACACCAGCCAGAGTCAATATGTTGGAATACTGTAAGCAATAACCTCTTGCACCAGTGTTGGCAAATAAAGGTGCTGTTTAAAAAGTTATTTCATGTTTTATGTTTCTTACTTAAATTTTACTTAAATGAGAGTAAGTAAGAGTAAAAATTACAAAGATTTTCTGTGTGGAAATTACCAAGTTTTTTTTCAAGTAAGTGTTCCTGAAATAATGCTAAAATAAGAACTAGGTACAGCCAATTAAAAGCTTAGAAAAAAACAAGTATTTTTTTTTCTTTTTACAAAAGTGTGTAAGTAAATGCGGTGGTAGTCTAAGAGTACATTTTATTTAAGTAGAATGAGTAAAATTTGCTAGTAAACTTTACAAGTATTTCTTGATTAAATGTAATACTTATTGGTATGTAGTTTTTACTTGAGAATATCCTCAGTTAAATTTACTAGGAATTTCTGTGTGGAAATTGTTACCAAGGTTTTTTTTAAGTAAATCCCACTCCACATTTTTTTCAGTATACTTCTGTGGCTCAGAGAGAGGTGATTGAGAGACGTCTGGCTTCATACCTATGAAAAAGTGTGTAAATTGTGTGTCAGAAACTTGACCTGCTTTGGGCCTACATCATATTGTATGACAACAAATGTTGGATCATGTTGGTTGACTCACCTTGTGGATAATTTATCAGATAATGTTGCTCTTGTACATTCATAATTTCTTTTTTAATATGCTGATTTGGATGTGACAATAGGTAATAGTGGATTTTTAAGAGTAGTTAAAATTGAATATATAATATGGATATAGAAACAATGTTGCACTGTACAGAAAGAAAAATTCCACTGCCATCTAGTGAGACATGTACACATGTGCAGACATTTGCTTGCACGTTTTTAACCAATTGTGAAGTGTTTACTGATTTTTATTACAAATGTGGAACAAAGCCCTAAAAATAAAATACTTTATGAAGGAAAATGCCTTTATGCTGTTGTCTAATGATTTTGAATGATGGATAAGAATTAAATAAGTACCTAAATTCTTATTTATCTCAAACATTTGAAGCATTTTTGTCATAAGTTTTAGATGATTTCAAAAAAAGTTCACACTGAGACAGAAAGAGTTGAACCAGACCGAGAATAAAAGAGACAATGAGGAACAATAGAGAGATTACCTGACAACATCGCTGTCTGTGCAGTTTAGATTTTGACTATCGTTCATTGTTACCAAAGAGCCGTACAAAATCACTGGAGTACACTAATGTCTTTTGCTAGTGTATGTTTGTTCTTAGAACTCCAAAAATGAAAGATTTAATCTGACAGTATCCTCTTGAAGTACATGCAAATGTAAATCTCTGTATGCTTTAAAGCCACTTTCCTCCCAGCTGATGGTTGAGATTTTGAAATGTCTCAAATGATCAAACGAGACTGAAAACATAAATTCTCACTCAGTTACATCCGTGTTGTCATGAGGAGCGAGAGCAAAGATGATGCTTGATTTTTTTTATTTATTTATTTTTTTCTCCTTGTGTTTAATTTTCATCTGACATTTCATAGTCGTAACAAACAAACCGACTGAATACTGTATACACAGCAAAACAGACAGAAAAGCTCAGTTCAAAAGGATAAAAAGATAAGAAACACCACACACAGCAATGCCAAGACTTTTTAAAAAAGTGACTCTCATAATACCTTTAAAATTCAAGTCCATCGTATCATGATGAATAATCGTGATGTGAGAGAAGTGCTTTCTTGAAAAAACTGTTGAAGCATGATGATGATCTATGATTCTGCACAAAGCCTTAATGTTTAGATACTGTTTCAGTGGTAACCAAGAGCCAAGTTATGAACAACACAACTGCTCGTTTTTAGCAATAACAGTGAGAGAAATTATCTAAAGGGTTTAATTTTTTCAGTTTTATATAGCAGCATAGAAAGTACTCAGAGAATGGAAAAGTGACCATTTTGGCACAAAGCTTACACCTCGGTTTTAAAAACATGACAAAATACAATAAAGCAACACAAAGTATACCATTACAGCCAAAAAACAACCTCACTTTGATGAGCAAAGGACACCTGAAAGCAGCTTTCACTTTCGCAAAATGAACAAAAAGCAAAGGACAAATAAACACATTGTTTGCTTGATACAAAGAACCATATCACACTTCGCTAGTAGTCACAAACTATTCCAAACACCAGGCATCTACTGACATCAAATGAATAGCAATTTGTAGCAGGTATGCAAAGAAATTATATTCAGACACAGGAGTAAGGCCAAGAACCAGACCAGAGTTCATATTCAGTCCTGGTTTGCTTGCCACCTTGTGGCCATTGTTGCATTGTTGAGACTAAGCAGTGGAGATTTTAATGAAAAGCTTTTTGTTCTTAAGCATTGAAAAAAAGCCTACTTTGAAAAGAGAACCCCTTCTCACAGAACCCACATTGGCTTTGTATTTTTCTTTTTACCATTTCAGGTTTTCATTACATCATGAATTTGCTCAAATATAATGAAGGGGCATCTTCAGAAGCTACTACCTTTAACCTGTAGTACATTTTATCAACTGGACCTACAAATTCAACCAATCTGATACAAAATGGAGCAAATTTCAAAATTTCTTGTGAAAGTTCTTTTGTCGATCTTATTTTGAGCCAGAAAAATATGAACCAGGAGTGAACAAGTTAAATCAAAATTCACAAAGAACATCTTTCTTGTTACTGCCATCCTGTTTCTCACCTCCCTTGTTTGGGCCATGTGGTTTCAGCAACTACTTTGAATGGGCCACTTGGTCTTTGCCTGTTTTCTAACACATGCACACTGTGATCTTATGAATAAATGCCTTTGACTATACCTGCTGGTCTATTTAATGATGCACAAGAGCTGCTGACTTCGACTCTGCAGAGCTCCTTCATCTTCATTAAGTATTGATATGGGATTATGGATATTTTGATTATAGATATCAATCCAAGATACAAATATTATTATCATTGTTATTCAATAATTATATTTCGAAATTTAATTATATGAATAATTTAAATACTTTTGACCTACCAATGCCCAACACACTTTATGCACTAATTTTTTCAGTTTAACTTGAGACACAAAATGGTACAAACTGAAGGTGGTAGACTAGGGTGCCAAAGGAAACACCAGAAACAACTCAGACAACACTGTTCTCTTGCGTCTTTTAAGTTTATCCCAAGGCAAAAAGGCAAGGACAAGAGAAGATGATTTTGCAGCTAGGACAGTGCACATTTAGCATTTTTCCCTCCATTTTCAGACTCAATAAAAGGACAGAGTTTCAATTGCAGCTTTCAGTTTTAGTTTGAGAAAGACGAATTGCATGTCAAACACAACCGTACTTTTTCCTGTAAGACTCCAGGTGGTTGTTTGATAGCACAGTGGTGCTCAACCTTTTTGGCATTCAGTACCTAACATGCTTACCCAACCTTAGGAAGAATATCCAGAATTGCCATTTTTTTGTATTTAATTTTTTTTTTCTCAGCTTATGATACTTGACAAATAAAGGAAGCATTAAGAGTTGCAGTTTTTTTCCAGAGAGGAAAAGGCACCAATTCCATTCATATAAACAGGAACATATATTGATAAAGGAAAAATACTCCAAGTTTTTAACTTCTTTAAAGGTTAAGATGATTTGTATTTTTCCTTAATGTCTACAAATTCTAAAATGTGATGGAGAGCTCAAATATTACATCAAATATAATATATCTGATTACACTGCATCAGTTTTGACTTTATCTTTTTTAAACTGTCCATTTGTGAGTCTGTAAATATTCTAGCAGTGAAATAAAAATGTATTACTGAGCCACTGTGACATGCTTCTTCACTTGGATTGATTGAGTTCTGAATTGTCCAAACAAGTACATAACTTATTCTTGCTCTATTGGTGTTCAGCTGTTTCAGGAAATCACTACGACTTCTATCAATGCCAAATATTTAGGATTTATTGCTGGAGGAGCAAATGTCCTTGTGCAAGGAAGTCAAAAGGCTTTCAGCAAATTTTCCTTTTCATATCATTTGCTGACAGAAGGAAAAATGTCTGTAGAATATCTCTGGCCTTATCTTTCAGTGGAAATATCAAAAGTCACTTCAGGGGTTTGGACCATCGGGTTGAGAACAACTTTCTGGTTTCACGTCAGTATGCACACCTATGAAGTCATAAGGACTGAGTCAGCATCACTTACTACATTCAAGCTCCAATTTGAACTTTAAACATGAAGAAGCTAAGCAGTTTGTGTCTTTGATGTGATGAATGGAGACAGTTTGATATTTGCGTTGGCTGCGGTGACTTCTTTACTGTGATTCAGAAAACCAAAGTGGTTTTCAATTTGTTTTTTTTTTTCCCCCTCAAAATACTTAAGACAAATGACACATAACACAAACAAGACCAATCAAATTCAAGTAAACACAGTCAACAGTTTTCTTCATCTTTCTTCAAACATTTAAAGTCGACAAAATACTGCCTTCACTACTTCACCATGAAGTCACTTTAAATTTACTGTGAATTTATGGTATCTTGACAGCATCTGCTGATGTACGAATATGGTAATTGCACAATGTCTTTCAATTTGTTTTCACAGTACTGCAGAACATCCGTACTCCTGTTAGAAACTATTAGAAATGCAGTGATTCTGTCCATATCTACTGGACATACAACACAAGACGAGTGCGTGAATCTCGGTTCACATATCTACAATCCTCTACTTCAGTAATGTCTCCAAATCATCTGTCTTCTCTCAAACATCAACAAGTGACTCCTTTGGAGTACAGCGCTCTTCCTCTTGACCCTGTGACACAGGACGTGTTGCCACCATTGTGGTAGTTAAACCTGCTTCCTTCCTCCTCCTCCTCTTTCTTTCTCTTCTGTGCTTTCCTCCTGCTGTGCTGAGTTACATCTGCCACACAGAGAGTCACAGAGCAGAAACTTTGACGATGTTGGTGCTGGCTGAGCTTGTTGTGGTCTGGATGCTCGGGGCAGCGGGGAGACCCGGGGCTGGGGGCAGCCTCCTTTGTGGTGGCCCGTGGAGGCCATCGCCATCAGGAGTCAGAGCGGGGGGCGTCGGGAGGCTGATGATTGCTGTGGTGATTCGGCCGCCTTTGCAGTTGATCCTGCTGCTGTCGTCGGTTTTTAGGTTGAGGTTTGATCGACTAGAGACGGAAAAAGAGGGAGGGAGGTGGAGAGACTATAGCTACAAGGATTCTGTTGAAAAACAGCTAACCTTGACTCTACATCGAGTCATATTTAGATAACACTGTTTACATATTATTTACAGAAGCAGATTTTTTTTGCACATAGGTGTCTGTTTATTTGAAGCAAAATATAATCAAGATTTTCAAATCTAATCTAAGTTGGAAACTGAGTGAGACTATGCCATATAACAGATGTATTGTACACTGTTTCTACAATCCCTTTTATTGACTACATTGTGGAGTTACTCTTTTGCATCAATGTCAATTTTTAAATGACCGGACATTTTTCTTTCTCCGCCTTTAGTTGTATCTACCATTAAACAGATTCAATTTAGTCTGCTGATAGAGGCAGTGAACAGGATTTAGTTTTTGTTGTCAGAGGGTCTCATCACAGTTGCCACCTCTAGGATATTCATATGTAACTTAAATTTTTTGAGGAGGACAGGAGGATAAGAAATTATGTAATTCTTTTGTTTGGGCGTTAAGTGGAAATAAGTGTTGTTGCCGTCTCCTGTTGGATTTATAATGTGTTTCTGCTGTTGAGACTCACCTGGCGGTGTGTGATGGAGGGTCTGCACACTGTATATGGATGGCGCTGAGCTCCTGTAGGGGCCCCTGGTGTGTGGGGATGGGATGGGTGGAGGGCGTGCTGGCATTAGGTAAAGGAGTGTTCCTCTTTATCCGGCGGCCACAGCAGGTCCCCACGGAGCTGTCGTGGCTGGATATGGAAGGGCTGCGGGAGGGGTAGGTCTGCAGTGCTGTCTCTAAACAGTTCTGCTCGTACATCTGCTCGTCCACAAATTCATGAGCCTGGAGAGAAAATCAAGGATGATGGAGTAGGAAATTAGTATCTAAAGAGTATCTAGAGTATCTAAATTCTACACTTTGGTGAGAAGCCTAAAATCCCTGTAAGAAGACTAGATATTACCCTCTGTTTACACTCAGTGTCTAGGGAGAAGTGATTTTGAAGCACAGATTTGACAAGAGGGAAATCATCCCTGTCATGGTGATTGGCATCTTTTGGTTCCATAAAACTGTCATTTAAACCCTTTTAGAGTCTTTTTGGAGGATTTGGGCACTAAAGACAGGAGGTGGGAAATTGGAGGTATGTTGCTTTTTAATGATAGAGGATACATCTTTTAAACCTAACTTACTGGCTTATACTTGAATATTGTTTACAAATGTACATAACCAGGTAGATATTAGTAAGCAGTGGGCATTGAAATGATGGAAATGATTGGAAAGGGAGAAATGTGCACTCACAGTGGTTTTTTCCAGACAGTGCAGTAGGTGGTGGTGTTGGCTCTCTATCAAACAAGTGGACTTAGTCAGCTTCTGCTCATCCTCGTCTGTACCCTGAGCAGACACACACATACAAAGAGCAGTCGTTTTGACAAATTGCATTGTGTTGACTGTTTAATATTTACTGGAAAATATGCAAATTAACATTGTCATCACTAATGAAAAGTTAGCGATGCAATGGTGTGTTTTCGCTTCATGTAGTTAATTTTCTCTAGAACTAGCTTTGGTCTGTGGCTGTTGATTTCACTGTCATTTCCATTATGAACAGGTACTGTATCCAACAACTCTTGCTGTTGGCTTTCAACTAATTTACTGGCCAATTAGTTACATAAGAGACCTAATTTCTGCTTGGTGCGAATTGATCCTTCAGCTTTGAGCCTGCCTGAGCAAGTGGTTTGTTTGTAATTTATTTTCTCTGTGGTGCATCTTTTGTGTCATTCGTGCTGTTATTGCCTGTGGTTTGGTAAATATGCTGCAAAACAACTTCCCCTTTCAGTTTATTTTAACTAATGACATAAAAACTGTGCTGTTGCCAAATCAAATCAAATCAAATCAGACTTATTTGTATAGCACCAAATCATAACAAAGTTACATCAAGGCACTTCACATATAGAGCAGGTCTAGACCAAACTCTTAATAAAATTATTTAAAGAGACCCAACAGATCCCCCGATGAGCAAGCACTTGGCGACAGTGGCAAGGAAAAACGTCCTTTAAGAGGCAGAAACCTCGGGCAGAACCAGGCTCAGGGGGGGCGGCCATCTGCCTCAACCGGTTGGGTTGAGAGAGGGGGAGAGAGAGAGAGAGAGGGCTGCACGGCGGGGAGAGACAAAGTTGGGTAGAGCAGGGAGAGAATAAGAGCAGGAGGAGAGGATATTCAAAACAGGTGTAGGCAGGAACATGATGCTGCATCAAGTTCATAGAAATTATGCTGTATAGAATTCATGAAGATATGGGAGCATCAGGCATTGCAGGAACATGGGATGGCGATGATTCATCACCTGCAGGATGAGGACAGGGAGAGAGAGGAGAGGAACTGGGAGAGACAGAGACTTCGGGAAAACATGGTTAGTAAATGCAGTACACATGCTTGGAACTGAGAGAAACAGGGATTTCGGAGAAGCATGATTGTTGGTATGTCGGCGCATGCAAGGGGGAGAGAGAGAGAGATGGGGAGAGGGGAGAGGGGGAGAGAGAGAGAGAGAGAGAGGGGAGAGGGAGAGGGGGAGAGAGAGAGAGAAAGAGGGGGAGAGAGAGAGAGAGAGAGGGAGGGAGAGGGAGAGGGGGAGAGAGGAGAGGGAGGGAGAGAGGGAGAGAGGGAGAGAGAGAGATGGGGAGGGGGGGGAGAGAGAGAGAGTGAGAGAGAGAGAGAGAGAGAGGGGAGAGGGAGAGGGAGAGAGAGAGAGAGAGGGGAGAGGGAGGAGGGGGAGAGAGAGGGGGGGGGGGGGAGAGAGAGAGAGAGAGAGAGAGAGAGAGAGAGAGAGAGAGAGAGAGAGAGGGGAGAGGGAGAGGGGGGGGGAGAGAGAGAGAGAGAGAGATGCTCAGTGCTTCCCCCAGCAGTCTAGGCCTATAGCAGCATAGCTAAAGAGTAAATGAACTTTAACTTTTTAACTATAAGCTCTGTCATACAGAAAGGTTTTAAGCCTGGTCTTGAAAATTGCTAAAGAGTCCGCCCCCTGGACTGATACTGGAAGTTGATTCCATAGAAGAGGAGCCTGATAACTGAAAGATCTGCCTCCCAATTTACTCTTGGAGACTCTAGGAACCACAACTGAACCTCCATCTAGAGAGTGAAGTGGCCTACTAGGACAGTAAGGAACTGTAAGCTCTCTGAGCTCTCTGCAAACTCTTCCTTGATTATTTGAGTATGTACCACTGAGCAGGATTTGATCCTGCTAGCAGCTGAACGCTTATTGATGTAGGAAGCATCAGGAAGAGGAAAAACTGCAGAGTTGAGAAAAAAGAGAAACAGTAACTTATAGACCCATTTTTTTTTTTGTATTACTCCAAATGGGACTTGATTTCAAAGACTCAGGCTCAGCTTTGTCTCAAAGTAATCACAATTGCCAAATAACATGAATACTGAAAACAAATTAATTTTCTCCCCTCGGCGCACACTGTTACACAAAGGATTTGGGTAGGAGGCGATCCAGCCCAAGGACTCTTCTTTCAGATTCCAGACACATGAACAATACAGCGACGTGAGCATGAGAACAGTACGCCCCCTTGATGTCTCAATGTGTGGATTTTCCCTTTGGCAAAGGTGCTGTCAAAGATATTGCACAGCTATGGAGCTAAAGACATTATAGAGCTTTAGAAACTGTGTGAGACATAAGTCAAGGCTCGAGGTTCTATATAAGAATGAAGCCGATTTAGTGGAGTCCATAACTAACATTACCCTAATTGCTGTGAAGACGAGGCCTTACCTTCATATATTTATATATAAAAGGAAGTCTAACTCAACAACTGATGGAAAATAACATTATTATGATAATTATATATAATATATGAATAATTAATTTATAATAGTCAATTTGGTTGAAAAATATCAAAGTTTATGTAATTTTATACTGCATTACAACAAGATAAACTATGAAATGGCCAAAAGAGTTGTTCATTGTTTGGCTCACACAGAGGATTTAATACCTGACATATCATATCCCTCCAGCACCATGTCCCAGAGCTTTGGAGTTTTCGTTACACCTGATTTTCAGATTTTTTTCCCCCATAGTACTTCAAAGTTGCCTAACATATTTGGTTTCCCTCAAGTATAACAAAGGGTGATTGATTGTACTCCGTCTTGGATAGATGTGATGAATCAAACGGACGTTTAAACTGTGACTGTGCAGTTTAAAATCCTGTACTGCCATAAATAGGTCCCGCTCAGTGATTTTCTAGAATTTGCCACAATGAGACACTTATAGTATCTAAAACAGAAAATACTCTCCATTAGTTGGACATTTGGCAGTCTGCTTGTTTGCTGTTTTACCTGGAGGGGTAATATCAGTTTAGTTGGCGTTAAATGGAGTTGTGTGCAGTCACTGAGGCAGCTCGGCTTGTTGCCGGAGAGTCCGTAAATTCTGTCCAAATGGTTGTGCCGCCCTGTTAAAGCATCGTGTCTTCTTCTCTGTTTCTACACATGTTAAAAACTGAAGATCATATGTGTGGAGCTGTTTAAAGGCAAATTTACTCTATCTGAGTGAGGAAATTAATACACACACACACACACACACACACACATGTATATATGTATATATGTGTGTGTGTGTGAAATGAGTAATTTTGTCACTACTTATGATGTTTCGAGTCTACTGTTCCAAAATAAATGCTTCACAATCAGGCTGAATGGCCATCTCCTTCACCCACTTCGGAGTTATTTCTCTAAACTGACTTGTAACCGCCCATTAGGAGTAGCTTATGTGAGAGTGGGATGATAATATATATTTGCCAGCTGAGCCTTTGCCAAACAGCGTAGCACTGGGAATCCCTTTCCGAATCACTGGAGGAAAATCTGTGATGTCAGGAAGCTCAGGTGGGTAAATGAAGAAATCCTGTCTACACTTAAGTGGAAAATGAAAATTCAAGTGAAGAGCATCCAAAGGGATGAAGCTGTGAAGCATTTTTAAATACAAGGTTATGATAAACTTAAGAGGATTATTCACAAATCACCTTCTATGATAATGACCCTGCAATCCTGATAACAAATAAATCAAGTCAAATCAAATCAGATTTATTTGTATAGCGCCAAATCATAGCAAAGTTACATCAAGGCACTTTACATATAGAGCAGGTCTAGACCAAACCCTTTATAAAATTATTTAAAGAGACCCAATAGCCGTCAAGAGTGGGGAAAAAACATTCAGGGTAAACTGAAAGATCGCCTGTGAACCTCTAATCTAACTATGGCTTATGAGAAAACCACTCATTTTGTCATATATCCCTATTCACTCCCACCCCAGCCCCACACAGTGCGGCTGACTGACAGACAGCAGTGACACCACCATAATTTGATGCGCCAAGACGCTGGCAGCCTCATCACAGACACACAGAGGGATGGAGGTCGCTCAGCACTCACAGATGGCATTTATATGATAATTCTAACCACTTCCAGACACCCATGAGCTTTCAGACTGGACGCGATTAGATCCAAATGGATTTTAGTAACCATCTGCAAGAAGGGGTGTGTGTCACTGAAAGCATGAGTGATGGACTGGATGGGAAGGATATAAGCAATTAGCTCATGCATTACCAAACATATTTTTCAATGGTGGTGACAAGCACATGAGTAAAAATTGAAGTAGGAACTTGGGTGGATTGTCGACATTGGCAAGTGGATGAACGAAGTGTATGTAATTTAAATAGCTGGACAGTTTAAGAAATAGGCTTATTTGCCTTCTTGCGGCATTAGATAAGAAGATTGATACCACGCTCCTGTCTATACACTATTATATAATTAGAGTCAGCAGCTAAGTTTCTTACCCTCGCATGAACACTGAAAACAAAGGGAAAGCTAACTTTTCCAAAAGATCAAAACTGCTTTCAAGTTAGTCTCTGAAGTTCACAGAGCAACCTGTTGTATCTCACTTGTTTAATTCTACAAAAACAGAAAGTTTAAAAACTGGCAAGCTGCAGTTTCACAGGGAGGTATGTGTCACATTTCTGGGCATCACTGGTTGTTTGGCTGTGATGACTTTTGGCCATTTATTTATCTTTGTGTTTGACAGCTCTCTCTGCCACCTTATTGGAATTAATGTGTGTGTGTGTGTGTGTGTGTGTGTGTGTGTGTGTGTGTTTATGTTTTGGTCTCTGTGGGTGTGAATGTGCAGTGCGGTACAGGTGGTGTGCCCAGTGCTGATTGTTGACTGAAAAATGGGAGGATTTAAACCTCAGCTGGTGCAGGCCGTCCACCCCTCTTGTCCCTTCCAACTCCCAACGATGGAGGCCATCCAACTACACTTTTGTTGCCTTTGAGCTGTCAGAAATCTTGGTGAGCTCTCAGTGTGTTCAGACTCAGTGATTAAAAAAAGTCTTTAGATGTACTGTGTTGCAGATTTTTGGCAAATGCAGATAGGCAAACCGAAAAGGAATAGCAGAAAAGTAGAGGATCGAATCCCCTTAATTTTATTGAGCTGTTTTTTTTCTCCAATATCAAGATAAGAAGTTTGAGTTAAATACTGGTCTTTTTGATTCATTTAATCTTCTTTGGTATTATTAGATATTTAATGTTTTGCACGTTGCACTACATCATAGGCCCCAATCAGCAGAAAAGTTCATTAAGCTGTATTGTAGGTTTAAGCTATGAACACAACATATCATGTGTTTTTAATTCTGAAGAACAGCTAAGAAAGAAACATGTTGTGTTGTAGGAACAGGGGGTGAAGGCATAGCGTTCCCCACTGGCTCATTGTTCACTGGTGCACCTTTTAAGTGTCCTGCAGCCATTTTAATGCACTAACTAATTATCACCACAAACTACTAAGCAAGCAGGTAAAGTAAGAGTGCTGTGTGTTGTTTGAGCTTGCTATAGTCACAGATTAAATCAAGACTAGTACTGAAGACAGCCAGGTAAAATACCTTGTGTGATTATGCTGATAGTACTTGCATGGAGGATTATTGGTGTAACTCCTCTGCTATCACCCCTGCTCCATATAACAAGAATCTAATGACTCCAACTTCTGCTGCTCTTTTATAACCTCTAAATGACTTTTAAATTGTCCTTTGGTTAATTGTGGCAGTAATTGTTTTTCATTTTGTGTGTGTGTAGATACTTGTGTGCATACTGCAGATGTAGACTTGCGTCTTCCAAGTTATTGAGTTGCACTGAACTGAAATAATTAGTAGATGGGTGTTTGACAAGGAACAACATGATTAAGTTCACATGCTGAATTACAGTCTGCGAACATCTCATGTCATTTCTAATGAACGCATTTGAAGTTTCGTCACAGTAATGATCTCACCACTTTGCTGACGGTTGTGCTTTGTTGTTCAGAGGGTCAGGGGTCTTTCTCACCTTCAGCTCCAGCAGTTCGTTGAGCACTCCATTGCGTTTGCTCAGGAGGAAGGCACTGGCGCTGCCGGATTTGGCTATTCTTATCCTGGCCAGTCTGGCTTTCTGGGCATGGGAAGAAGAAGAGGTTACAGCATCAGACAGGGTGGGTGGGTGGTCAGAGTAACAGAAGATGACTAATACTTAATTCAGTGTTGAGAAACTGGCAACTTATCACCCAGACTCTGTAGTAATCTTCACAGCTACTACTGTACTGCTTTTCCTCTGACTATTTTAGATTTCTACTCTGCAAAATAAGTGGACACCAGACAGTACAACCATATGTCATGTGGAACATTTAATTCCAAAACCATGGGCATTAATGTGCTGCTCTAACCGCTTCCACTCCTCTGGGAAATCTCTCCACAAAATTTTGTAACCTGGCTGCAGGCAGTATTTACTCCCATTCATTCATAAGAGCAATGGCAATGTTGTCCCGTAGAGCCTGGCTGGCGATTTGCCTACCCCCTTTTCAGTGTTGGGAAGATTACTTTGGAAATGTAGTTGGTTGCAATTACAAGTTACCCTGTTGAAAATGTAATAGTAGTGTAACTATTTCAATTACTTCCTCAAAGTAATATAACTAATTACATTCGATCACATTTTGATTACTTTTCTTAATTTTGAATGAATGCTCTCAACTGTTAACCATTTTCACATTTTAAGACCTGATTGTGTTAAAACCTTTAAGCAGTACTATAGTAAAGACAATGTAATAAAACACTCAACAAGATTGAACTTCAGTAACTTTTTTTTACTGTTAGAACAGCTGTATACAGTACACTTACTGTAACATTTTTTCATTATCTTAACATATCTGCTAAGTTTCAACAGTCAACACTTTGTGTCTTGTGTCTTGCATCAACAGGACCCTTGGATGTTTCCTCTAAAAAAAGTGGATTAAAACCATAGATCATTATTTTGGGATTAAGCACATATTTGTTCTTTACACAAATAATAAACTGATAACAAAACATGTTGAAATGTAAATAAATAATAAAAAATGTGTTTGTTGCATTATATGTGTACAGCATGTGGAAAACATGATACCATGTTGACCTAATGACAAATGTGCACAATTTAGACAATAGCGCTTCATATGACAACCCAGAAAAGTGATGGCATTAATGTTCCATAAAATAGACCAAATTTATAAAGATTAAACTGTTCAAAAGTCAATGTTCTTTTATGTGTTCAAAGGTTTAACCATACATTATGAGTCTGACCTGGTCAAACCTTTTCAAAATCTCAGATAAGGGTGGCGCTTCGAGCTCATATATGGGAAAACTTTGTCATGTTTGAATGGCTGGGCTACATCTTACTTCATAACACTGTTGTTGCATCAGAAATGATACGAAACTAAAGCTGACTTTGCCATCATCATTTAATCTGCTAGACATGAAAAGACACACGGAAGGTTGGCACTTCTTGCCCTTTTACTGTAGGTGGGTGCTTGCAGTTACAGCTGTAGTCTAGTAGGCTACGTACCTTTAGATGTGTCCTCAGGTTCGACATCGACAGCACCTTCATTCTTTGCATTGTACTAAAATGTTTGGGCCTTTATCTTCTGTCTGTATGAAGTGTTTTTTTGTATTTCCAGCCCAGGAACATCTTGTGCGCCTCTGACATTGTTGCTGCTGACTGGGGTATGGTTGACAAGTCGATTGAGTCTAGCAGCAGAATGGCACATGACCAGAGAGAGCCAATCACAAGCGTCAGCTTTAGAAGGAAGATGTTAATATATAAAAAAAAAAAACATTATCCATGGGAAAAAAATCTTTGATAAATCGGAGCTTTTGTGGCAATTTTTCAAATGCAAGTAAAATTGTAATCATGGAAATTTACAAAAGCTCACGGCATCAATCCCTTGGTGGAGTTCGAGTGTTTCTGTTTTGGTTTTGATGCATTTTAAGCGACATACGTGTGGAAAATTGTGCATACAAGTCTCTTGTGTTCAACATGCAGGCCCTCCCCATTGTTGTAAAAGCCAATATGTGAACTGACACATGAAGTATGCAGCTTTCAGGTCAGCAACAGCGAGCATTTGTCTAAAAAGGCAGCAGATTACGACAGAACAACATTCACTGGCCATTGGGATAACTGCCTGGATCCCACTTGGCCAAAGAATTGTCAAAACATCCACAAGGCTTTTTTTATTTTTTTATTTTTTAAGTTTTTCCAGCTTGTCAGGGTGTTTACCAGCTCAATCAAAGTCATTTGTGTGACTGTTGGGACCGCAGTCACACAAATGAAGTCCAAAGTTAATTATCTCCCCCAGTCCAAGACAGATTTGTATATGAGAAGCCTTTGAGCTGCTGAAATGCTCCGTCGTCACTCAAAACAGGTTTTGTTTTCTTTCACGTTGAAATAACTCCATCCTACATTATACGTGTACGTGTTTGTTGTCAGTGGCGGAAGGTACAGTAGCATGATAATGTTGTAACTAGTGCTATCTGGCTAACTAACAGCATTGCTGCGATGTATGCCGTGAAAATGCTAGCATGGGTTGATAGTTGTGGTTTGTGTGTTTTTTATTTTCATTTTTACTTTTTTAGCTCTCATTTCCATTGAGTAATTTTTTCAGTTGTCCTGACACGTGTTTTACTGACAACATGCCGGGAATGAAGGTGGTTGTGGCCAAATTGAAGCCCTCGTTGTGGCTAATGAAACATTTGGGGTTTTTTTTTTGGGTCAAGATGCTGGTGGTCTAGTGCGACTACTGCTGAAAGTGTCCATTGTTTTAGACCCTATATTATAGACAAAAGACTGATTTTTCACTGATACGGTTTATTTTAAACTGATCCCAGGAGGACTACCAAACCTGGACTAATGAGGATCCACACAAATGTAGAGAATATGTTTCTGAAAGTGCATTTTTTGAAATAAAAGTACACGTATAATGCTTAAACTGTGAAATATATTAATGCAAAATAAAGTCAAGTCCACCTGCTGATGTAGTTTGTCACACAGCTAATAGCTAATGGATTGTTTACTGCTTTAGTTCCGTTTCTATCAATGCGAGCCAGAACTTTATGACTATGCACATGTGCAACGAATGTAAAATGAATTCAGTGTCAAAGAGTATTGGCCAGCATCTATCAGTCTGTTTCACTTCTGATAAAATTAACGGTGTGTGCAGCTTTTTACAATCACATCCTCTTCTCTGTGTTGCAACTTAACAAATGAAAAATCATACATTTGAAAGCAGAACAGAGAGAGACAAGATCTTAAAGAGAAATTGTGTTGGGAATTTCTTTAAAGGAAAAAGATATTGGCATGAGTCCATAACAAACGCCACTGCCTTGGGTGCTTTTGGACATGTAAGGTGAGAGACATCTTTAACCTTGTCCTGCTGCTTTCTCTCCCACAGTAAACACATTTCAGAAACAGGAGACAGATGGAGCAATCTCAGCTTCCCAGGCTTCAAAAGTAATGAAATAAGTTTGGATGCCTCAGAAATTGCCCATCAAACTGTAGATACCTGAGAGTGTGTGAGGAATGCTAGAGACTGATATGTAATAATAATGATTGTTTATTTACGTGCACAGCGTATAGAATGGGAGACAAAGGAGTGGTGGGGGTAAGTGTGTGTGTGTGTGTGTGTGTGTGTTTTACTTCTTTTTCTGTAGCTCTGGTTAAAGAGTGAAAGAATTTGGAAGTGGACGTGCTGTCACATGCTGCCTGCTTTTCTTATTGATCAAAGAGCCTTCTCGACACAAGGAGGGAAAAACTAACTAACTCTGATCCCGCACTGTGCAAGAGATCTGCAACTGGTAGCACTGATGTTCTGACGGGCATCCTGTCATGGTCCACTGAGCCCATCGCTTGTCCAGGATACCTTTACTCTAACCACATTCTGAACTAATAAAACTTTGGCCTATTCTGAAGTCTCGATGAGTGACCATGTCAAATTTGATCAAGTCTGGAGCCAGTCTGAAGTAATAAGCCACAATGATATAAAATCAAATCTCCAAATGGTTGACGAAGGTGTCACACCAGGTCAATGTTAATCCCCCTTCAGGAAAAAAAAAAATTATTTTCCAGTTCTGCTTTTGCTGTTTTGGTCTCCCTACTCTGTTCCCTGATTGGAAAAATAACTGAAACAGTTTGGTGATATAAATGCTTAATTTAAATTATTTGGATACCGGCGTGCCGAACATAACTTGTGTTGTTCAAAAAGTTAAATTCAAATTGTATTCATGCACTGGAACAGAGCTTTTTATGCCTTTTATAATAGAACAAAAAAAAAACAAAACAAAAACAAAACAGTTGAATTTTTTCCTAATACAGCTGGCATTGCAATTTTCAGAAAACATTACGGGTGTAAATACTACATTTGTTAGGAACTATTGGGAACCACAGATCAAGATGCATTTTGTGTTTCAGTATTTAAATAAGGCCCCATTCTTTGGTTGCACAGAAGCAAGTTATTCAGACTCGACTGTGGACATTTTCAAAATATGATTCTGGACTCTCTGCTTCTTTGGTATTGGTTAACAATCAATTGGAGCTGTTGTCATGGCAACAAGTCCATAACTGCAAAAGTTTAGTTAAAGTAAACCAGATAAAGATAAACCAGATGTCCTAGATGCCCGTTTAGAGTATAATGATGATATTATCATCAGCATAGATAAGGCCATGACAATTTAAAAATTACCTGCACTTATATAGAGAGTTTTTTTTTATGTAATTTTAAATTTTATTTGAGTAAAATGATTTGGCCAGTGCGGAGGAAAGAGCACTGATCCTAGTTTCAACTCTCTAAACTAGATTTAATTTAAAGCGGAAGCACAAGATAACGTCATCTAGGATGAAAAAATTCAGTCCTCAGGGCGCTTTGCAGAGAACCAAATTAGATGGATGAGAAAAAGGAAAATGCCCCCATATTCACCGTGTGGTTCTCTGTTGCATACTTGGATCACAATGAAGGCAGAGAGGAATAAGTAATTTCAGGCTTAAGCCACCGGCTATACTTTTGAGTCAGATAAAGTCTTTGAAATTTCAATGTTCTTTTTGTGGGATTTACTAGAA
Organism: Remorina albescens; assembly: GCA_034769265.1. Lineage (NCBI taxonomy): Eukaryota > Metazoa > Chordata > Actinopteri > Carangiformes > Echeneidae > Remorina > Remorina albescens. The sequence continues at coordinate 21,133,154 of CM068494.1, forward strand.
AAAAAAGGAGATTATAATCTACATGTGTCAGCAGCAGTTGGTCTCAGTTGATTCTCCCGTTACGAAAAGGTGCTGATTAACTGACTGAGCTGGTTGTTGTATCTACCATTTTGTCAGGTATAATCGGCCCTTTTTTATGTATTCTGCTGGTACTCCTTTATTTCAGCAGTTTTGTCATTTTGATATGTGATTTGGTAGAATTTTTTTAGTTTCAATGCTCATCTTACTTCTAACTAGGTGTGCAACAGTACACTAAAGTCACGGCTCAGTATGTACCTCGGTCTTGAAATCACGTTTTGGTACATTTTCGGTACAGAAAAAAAAAAAAAAAAAAGAAAGAAACAAAAAAAAGAATCTTATTTTTGATTTATTGTCAAATTGAAAACATAAAACTGTGAAAACATTGTGTTGGAATCATAACTGGATAATTCTTTCTATAAATCGAATGAGGACTTTGTGTTTTGCAGAAAAAAAGCACTTGAAGTATCACATCAATTTGCGGTGTCTACACCATGTCTGTGTTTGTGTGTAGGTGCTCACAACACCTGCTTAAAGCAAGTTCTGTGTCTTCAGAGACGCCTACATAAAAGACATAAAAACTGCAATGTTTCCCTAAAATTAAACAAATCACTGCTGCTGCCAAAGTGTAACAATAGTGGACACTGTGGCTGTGAACCTGCTGTCAAGAATGTGACAGTTCTGTGATTAATATGCCCGACAGTCACGCCAGCCGAGTCCTGATGAGTATGTTGCTGTGCTGCTTCATCAATTAAAAAAAAAACACAATGATTCTGCTCATAATGCAACGAATGATTTGAATTCAGAGTGGACAGCGGGATGCCATTTTATGTGTAAATGAGTGTCCAAATTCTTGGTGCTAATAATCTTTAATAAAATGAAGATTATTAGCACCGTTGCTTCACAGCAGGAAGGTTCTCTGTGGGTACTTCAGCTTCCTCCCACAGTCCAAAGAGATGCACGTTTAGGCTAAATGGTCACTTTAAAATTGCCCTTAGGTGTGAGTCCCCATCTCTGTCTGATCTGTCCACGGTGGATTCTGCCCCTTGCCCAATGTCACCTGAGTTTATCTGCTAAGCATCAGCAGATTTTGCCTTTTCATGGAAAAAAAAAAATCAGATGGAAACATTAAAATACTGCTTAATTCATTCATCATAAAAAAAAAACACTTTCAAGAAGATTCTGATTAATGCCAAGAAAAGATTTGAGTTTAAAATCCTCTGCCTTTAGTATTCGTGAAATTCACAAAATCTAATTTCTCCTGAGGGGTGATGATGAAGTATTTCAAGGCTGGAGAACTTTGATCTAAAGGCGCTAACTAAAGTTATAGTCTGTTCTAAGACGGTCCTCTTCAACCGTCTGTCTAAAGCCCAGGAAAGATGGATTCTCATTATTTTACTTTCTCATCTGTGGTCTCGCTTGACTGAGCAACTCAAGCTCATATGTTCCAACATTACCACCGACAGATAGTTAGACAGTCAGTGTGAAGCAGTCCACGGAAAAAGGTCTGAAATGTTCATCGCCAAGACAAGTGAGCCTTGAAACTACTCCACAACGGGACCTTTTTTTCCATCTTCCTTCCTTTGTTCCTGTCAGCCTCTGTTCCTCTCATCTTTCAGCTCTGTGTCCTTTGGCTTCTCTTTCTCTTTTCTCTCTTCTCTTTCTCACCGGACATCCCTTTTCTCTTTGTGTTCCCTCTTTTTCTCCAGCTTTTTTAGCTGTTTTTCTTACTCGACAACCTGCCATCTCTGACTGGGTCCACTGGACTTTTCTGTCCCATTACCAGCATGACCACAGTTCATTTACTGCCTTGACACTTACTGACATGCCAGTGGTGAATATGCTGTGCTGCTGATTTGTGCAGGAGTAAAGAAAGATAAAAAGAAACCTGATGTGTGCGTCTGCGGAAGTTTTCTTTTGGCCTAGTCAAGAAATTAGGAACATTAGTATCATCCGGGACTGTTCGTGTGGCTGGTTAAGCCCTTTGCGGTGATTGGAAAAAAAAAAGAAGAAAAAAATGGCCTACTCCACAATGAGGCACACACAACAACATCAAGCTGAGAACAACTATCATTAAATCCTATTTAGATTCTCTACTTTCTATTTCCTGATTATGAAGCTACAATGGGTACATGAGGACCTTTTTGTAAAGTCAAATCCCCAGATGACAACATAATTGTAATGGGAGCCCGGAGCTGCCTACTGTTAGAAAAGGATGAAGATGAATGAGTCCAACAGAGGGAGGGAAGGCCAGCAGAAATGCTGTAATAGAAAGAGGGAGAATGGATGAACAGGGTTAATAAAGTGCCAGTGTGGGCTTGTTAATACACCATGCTATGGTGCTCCACCCCCCTCAAAATCGCAGCAAAAAAAAAAAAAAAAAAGGCTACTTCAAATGTTAAACGTAAAGCCATTAGATAAGGTTAAATAACTCTAAAAGTAAAATTATTATTCATACATGCAAGGAGACTGGTTTGATCTGTACAAGGTGAGAGTTTCACCTTGAAGGAATAGCCAACATTCAAAGGAAGCAAGTATACGACAGAGATCACTCTAATCTACAACAATGAAGAATTCAAGGCCTGCCGTGGTGCTGCAGATCTTTTCCAAGTGTTTATGGAGAATAATCTGGACAAAGCCCTTTCAGAAACTGCCACTCTCCTTAAGGTTGTCATCACCAAGCCTGTGACCGCAGCTGTAGCTGAGAAGTGCTTCTAAACCTAGAAAAGGATTAAAAATTTTTCCTCAGAAACACCATGACCCATGAGAGGCTGAATGCATTGGCCATGCTGTCCATGGAGTAGAGACTTGTAAGTGAGATGACTGACTTTAATCAGAGAGTCATACAGAGATTTACTCTCAGAAGGAAAGGAAGGCAAAATTCATGTTCAAGTAGTGCTTGTTTTTGTTTTTTCAAGTGATGTATCTGTTTGTTTGACCCCAACATACACACACACACACACACACACACACACACCAACACCCCCCCACACATACAAAGTCACAAAAAAAGACTGCGCCCCCCCCCAAAAGTTTTTATCACCAGCCACCACTGTATATAACAGATGTCCTTGTTTCCCTCTTTTTCAGCAGTGGGAGATGCACTGGTGAATAAAAATCTACTCATAGTGCATGGTGAATGTCCTCTTATAGCTCTGGGTATTTACTAGAGAAATACATGGGAGGAAGAACAGAAAAGTACACAGAGCAGTCCAGCAAAACAGCTCCTGAATGATGAGCTCCACATTCCCTTTACTGGATGGGCAAAGAATTCTTTTTGACGATGAAGACTGCAAAGTATTTTGAGTTGAAACTAACCATAATGGTATAACTATGTCCATTACAATCAATAAGAGGCAATTACATAATCCACAATACCAAAACCAATGACAAGTAGATGTAACAACAGAAATGATATGAAAGAAGTCTCCAGAGCTGTTGGAATAAATGAGTTAAACCCATTCAGTGCCATGTATTCAAGGAATAATTGGGTCTAATGTAAGATTAATGTAATATCTGTTTTATCCATAATATAACTTCCCAAAAAAAGTGAAGCAGGTATCGCCCAAAAAATGTTAATTCTGTTCTGTTCTGTTGATTTTACTGTCCTGCTGTGGTCAAAAACATTGCTAAAATTAAAAAAAAAAAAAAAGAAACATTTTACTCAGGGTAAAAGTCTCAGAATGTAAAACTACAGTTTAGGAGTAGGGGGAAATAACTTCTTGGATGCATTACGATTCTCTCTTGAAAGATTTTTTCATAATCAGAAATTTAAAACTCAATTCTTGGCTACAACAACTTTGTAAGATTCGGTTCTAATTAGATGGTCAAACGTCAAAGACGGAAATGTGTGTTGTGTTTACGTTCTTAGCTCGGCTATCAGGCGTGAGGACTCAGATGAATACAATCTGACCAGCTCCTCCCAGGGTTTGGAAGCATTTTGGCTTCTATGTTGAAGGGAAAAGAATCAGGACACGATCTTCTAGTTGGTTCTTTGCAAAACTAGGAAGTATGTCAACAAGTATAACCTTCCATTTGACAAAATCTCCCAGGTGTTGTTATTAATGAAAGATAATGGAAGTAATATCATGCTTATTTTAATTATGGATCATGACAAATATGCAAGTACTCATTCAGAATGTGAATCAGAAATAGTTTTATTGCCAGGTATGTGTAAACATACTAGGAATTTGACTCCAGTGTTTCTTTCTTGGACACATTCATCTCCACTTTTTCCGTTTCCGGGTCGCAAGGTGCTGGAGCCAATCCCAGCTCACTGTGGGCGAGGGCGGGGTCACCCTGGACAGGTCGACAGCCCATAGCAAGGCCAACACACAGAGTCAGACAGAGACAAACAACCTATGGAAAATTTAGAGCCACCAATTAACCTACACATGATGTCTTTGGACGGTTGGAGGAAAGCCATGCAGGCACGGGGAGAACATGCAAACTCTGCACAGAAAGGCTCCAGGCCGGGAACAACAGCTGCCTCATGCAAGTATAACCGTAAAAAAAAAAAAAAAAAGTAGGTATTTGAAAAAAGGGACACTTTGAATTTGCATCTACTTTTATCTGTATCTGTATTTACATGTATTAAATGTATTTTGAATCTGCTTTTGCTGTAGAGCAAGTCAACCTGAGACGTTCTATATTTATCTATATTTAAATGTTACGACACTATGTGACAATGTGACTTCTGTATTTAGTCAGAAAGTAAATAATAACCTTGGTGCATTGTAATATTTTGTCAAGGATGAATCACTAAAAGGTTTCCAGAGATCTTATTCAGAATTGTTTTCAATTCTCAATTTCATTTCAGAGTACCATACGCAGCTTCAGCTCTTTTTGGGACTCCAAATTAGAAATGATACTGTCAGATTATTGTTGCTAACATCTCTCTTTGTTACTTATAATCTACTACTTGTATTGCAAATGCCTTTCTTTGTCTGATATCAACACAAACTTCTCTCGACACAAAATAATAACCATTTTACTTTCACCAAGTGTTTTGTAAGTGAATTGTTGTAGACTGTCTGTCAGTCAGAAGTAAAACAAGAATATAAAAGGAAATAAAATCACACCATAAAAGGTTTTACAGTCACCATTGTCATCTATTCTACAAAAATAATTATAACAACCATAAACCTGTCATCTGTCTGAAATCAAAACCCATCAAACCTTTCCTCCTTCAACACGTTCTGCCTCCCCTGCTGTTAGTAACTGCAGCAAGCAGCAAACAGTTTATTGCCTGCATAAACATATTGATATCAAAACAATATTCAAGAGCCATTAAGAGGGACTAGGTTGCAGCAGCTTCTCATAAATCATTTAGTAAATTTGAACATAGCTAAATAAAGCCATATCAGTGAAACTACAGAGAATCTTTAGTCATGTGTAAATTGGATGTGAGGAAACATCGGTAGCACTGCTGGAGCAAGAGCAATGAACCAATGGGAAGTCACTAAAATATTCCATTAAATATCAGAGAAGCTGATTGAACCTCTAAACTGTTTGTGGTTTTATCCCCCACACTTTTCTACGTTAGTGCCTTCTGGTCAAATGCATTTCACTCTGGATTCGACCTAATGAGATGGTTTCCAGAAAGCATGCTCCATTGTGTTTGATTTGAAAAGAAGAAGAAAAAAGAACAAAACAAAACCCAACTTCAGATTCAAACCAGATTTTTTTCCCCCTCCTAAATTAGCTATGAGCAGCCGCTCTCTAACATAATAACACTCTTATCTATCCCTGTAAAAAGGTCAAACCCACTGGGTGAGTGTACTGAGTGGATAGCTAGCATTCGCTACTTGGATTTGAAGTGTGTGTGTGTGTGTGAGAAAGAGAGAGGCAGGGACGGTGTGTGTGCATGTGAAGAAGGATGTTGATTATTGTGGGTCTAAAGGGCAACAAATTTCCTGTGTGAGTGTGTATGTGCGGAGGTTGAAAGAGCGATTTCCCGTGCAGACGTGCAGTTTACTAATTGGGCTTAATCCTTTTCACCATCACATTTTTTTAAATGTGTCCTCGGGCAGCACGACGGCATAGTGATTAGCACTGCTGCCCCAAAATAAGAAGGTCACGGGTTTGGTTCCCGGCCTGGGGCCTTTCTGTGCGGAGTTTGCATGTTCGCCCCGTGCTTGCGTAGGTTTCCTCTGGGTACTCCGGTTTCCTCCCACCGTCCAAAGACATCATGTTTGGGTTAATTGGTGACTCTAAATTGTCCGTAGGTCTGAGTCTGAGTGTGAGTGTGAGTGGTTGTGTGTCTCTGTCTGTCTGTGTGTTGACCCAGTGATGGACTGGTGACCTGTCCAGGGTGACCCTGCCCTCGCCCAATGTGAGCTGGGACTGGCTCCAGCACCCCCAGCGACCCAGAAACGCATAAGTGGTAGAAGATGAATGAATGAATGTACATTTCAGGGGAAAAGAAACTCATCCGTCATCAAGACCTTATAACTCACTTCTATTAGATTAATGATATGAATATTAATAAACACAACCTCTGAGAGGTCTTTCAGGCATAACTATTGCTGTCAAAGCTCTCAGTGTTTTTCGTCAGTTTTTCAAACTCCCATTCTCCTTCATCAACTTCACAATATCTAATAATCCTGTGCCACTTTGGACCTCGAGAGCGTGCACACTTAATGATCAGGGAATATGTACAATATGTGAGCACACTGTGACACACACGCAGCATGTAAAAACAGTATTTAACCCCAACAGAAGCAGACTTTTACCTTCTGAGCACGGCGTTTGTCTGCTCTCTGGTTCTGGTGGTAGATGCGGCTGAAGTTGGAGACGATGACGGGGACGGGCAGGGCGATCACCAGTACACCACTGAGGGAGCAGATGGATCCGAAGATCTTTCCGGCGATAGTCTTTGGCACCATGTCTCCATACCTAGAGATAAGATAGAAGATGTGTTAACCTACACACTATAGGTATGTGTCCATCCCCCTGTTTTCATGCCTAGTTGTAATGCACATAAAAGATAGATATAACAATATAAAGAAAAAATAAAAAATCCATTTACTGCAGGTGAGGTAGAAAAAGCTGTAATTACAAAAGAAGAGAGGATACAATTTCAGAATATTATTGCTAATTTCAATGGCAACATAATTGCTGGTTTTACACAGCCACCAAGGTTAATTTATTTGAATGTTTACGTGCTCTTGTGTTTTGTTGACAATCCCACACAACCATCCATTGAATTAGATAAACCTGAAAATGACAGTTTTTAGGACACAAAATAGTCCTTTTAAATGAACTGCTCACTATAGAATGAAACCTGCTCCCACAGATTTTTTATTTTTCTTTAACCAGCAGTAATGAACTGCAACGCAACAAAGACACCAACATCTCATATGATATAGCCATTATAACAGCAGCAATTGCTCTCTTACGTCCAGCACGTAGTAAAAAAACAGCAGGATTAATTCGTAGCGATGTGTCTGACCTTGTGATAATGATTAATGTTTACATTCTTTATTTTTTCTTACTTTTGTTTTGTTCTCCGCTAGCTACTGACAGATATATCTGGCTTTCCATCAAAAAGAAAGGAAGTGTTGCTATGATGGGTTGAAATTATGTACTCTTTAAATTTTTCTTCCTGAGATGTTGATGTAGTGTTTAACCAAAAAATAAAAAAAGGAAACCAAGGAACAACTTTTTTCACATTTCTAAAACTAAGTGTATTGTATAAAGGTGGTATTTGTTAAGTTATTATTTAGTAGATGGCTTAGAAAAGAAAAACATTTAGTCATTTTTATTTATTGAGGGAATTTCTGTCTAACTGGATCTCTGGACTTTCCTTACATACCCCTGATCGTAGCCCTTCTGTGTTTGTTTGTTTGTTTTCTTTTTTTTTTTCAAGCAGGATAGTCTCATTTTAGTGCCTGTTGTTGTCTGACTCCTTTTGGCTTGTGATAATTCGATTACACAGATGAGTGGCTGTTGTAACAGGTGGCCAGAGGTGAAGAAGCAGGGCCACTGCTATCTATTCAGCTCACTCTGGGCATTACAAAGTCGTGCCAGTGGGATCCGGGGGCAGGAAGACAACAAGGTTCGACTTGCTGGCCAGAGCCGTGAGCCATGCCAATGTGTAGTGGAACAAATTACCATAAAAACAGAGACTTGGTAGACAGCCTAGTAAATGGGTGGAAAAGGACATGAAATTGTCTCTTCGGGGTTGCGGGTTGCTGACATTAAGGTTAAGTGGTGTGGTGGGAAGTGATGGGAAAGAATGTTGACTCGATATGTGGGATTTGAGAGAAAAACAGAGGAATTAAAAAAGGGTGCATGTTCTGCATTTAACCAAGGACACTCTGGAAGTACAATTGATGTTTTGCTGCTCCATCTCTGCCAAGCAGTTAACTCGCCTGTCCTCTCATAAAATGTAGCAGTGACTTTGAGGGAGTTAATAAAAGCTAATAAGTGAATGTTTTGATATATGTATATGTTCATACTGATCACTTTGAATGTCACCTCACAAACTCAATGGAAATGTCACGCCTTTGACCACAGCTGCTGCTGGTGCAGAGGCATAAAAACAGGCAGAGCAGACAGAGGGGTTGGATTTTGATCCTCAAAGTTAAGCTAAAACACTTGCACTTGTCAAAAGGCCCTTTTTTCTCTTCCTCTCTGGCTGTTCAGCCTTTTTGGTTTCCTCTCCATTGCGTTTTAGACACAATGAGACTCCTGACAGGTAAGTCACATGCACTGTTGACCACTGTGCCTCTTGAGGGCCACTCGCTACCCAGATATGTGTGGATGTTGGCTTTTAACTTTTCTGACTTTTTTTTTTTTTGGCCCAAAGCTCCCTTTCTCAACTGCTAAAAGCGCCATAATCATTGGACTTACATACCTTCTGTTTGCTACCCATAAACTGAAGAGATGGAGGATTATCACAAACCAGCCGTCTGCTCTGCCTGAATAAATACATGTGAGAGCAAACATGATATTTCTCAAAAACTCTTTGAGAGAAAAGTAGTACAGATGATCCAGACCATACTGATATTGATAAACCATCTCTTTTTATTTTTAATAACAGGGTTGACTTGCAAAGATGGATCAGTGAAACTAGAGTGTAGACCACTGCCAAGGATCTGCCACAAAATTTAACAGGTTCTCACTGGCCCTTGCCCCATCTCTCCACTTAGTTCAGTGAAAAGCAATGATTGTCCAGCAACATTATAGGTAGACTTAGATTTCCAAAACAATATAGAGCATTACAGGGTTTTTTTTCTTTCTGGCTTTATTCAATAAGACAGCTTGAAGAGTGAGCGAGTGGAGAACAGACATGCAGCAAATGACACCAGCTGGAACCGAACCAGCATTGCTGATGAGGACCTTGTGGCCTCCTGTTTATGGGGCACAAACTCTACCCACCATATCATCGACCCCCCGTTACAGGAAACTTTAGAAAATGCCCCTCTCAGGACCAAGACGTCCGTTTTATTTATGCACTTCTTATAAAATGCTTCTTGATGCTGCTATATTAGCAATCTGAAATTAGCAGCATTATCCTGATTTGGAGAAATTGACTCTACTCTACTCTACACTATCCCAGTATTATATGCAATCAAGTTAAATGCACATACATCAGTTAATCCTTATTTTCAGGCTTTTCTTTCTTAGCTACTGCTGCTTCTTCTCTGTATGGTAGTAATTCAGTTACATTCCTCAACCATTTCTGTACTATATGAAACACTAGCTTGCAATGTGGTCACCATTTAAATTATTTCTATGTAATGTATCACCCGCTACGTCAACTTATTTTTACCTGAAACTTTAAATTGTGTCTTATCATGAAAGGATATAGCCATTAATTCATTTTTTTAAGATCCTAAAAGAAGGTTCTTGTGTAAATTATTATAAAATATGGCTCTGACACACTGCGTTAGAAAATCATGCTTACTTCTGTGTGAAATTAGGAATCCAGCATTAAAAAGAAAAAGAAAAAGAATATCAGAGGGCAAATCATCGACAGTTTTGACCGTGAGCTGCATGCATGAGTTGGTGGATTTCAGTCTTTAACTGTGTTTGCAGTAAAACGTGACTCAACCTAAAACTTCTTTTCCTCCAAGTAAAAATTCTCTTGTCTTTTCGTAGAAGTCATGGCAGGCAGGCTGACATGCAGTGCGGGCACAGACGGCAGAAATATAAAAGATTATTAACAAATGCCGGAGATTTGACCACCGGGCTTGTTATTATTGTGGCTGAGTCCTGCTCCTGGCTGACAGACTATCAGACAAATGATTTCACAGTTTGCTCCTCTCTCTCTGTCAACTGATGACAGATGACACTCTCTTGGCTGTGACTGCCTTTTAGTAATAATGTCTGACACTAGCATACCCGCTTTGATGCATTAAACATCACTGCATCTGTGATACAGTGGAAAAATTCCAATCCTTGCTCTTTGCAGCATGTAGGATCATAACAGGAGGCCAAGTAAAAAAAAAAGAAAAGAATACCAAAACACTTAAAAGGTAAAATGTTATTTTCATGTGGGTACAAAAGGAGGGTGACCTCGCTTTGCTCTGGAGTCAGGCCTTCACTCACAGCAGTGATCTCCTGTCATGACCAACCACTTTCTGTCATTATGAAATTTTAATTCAACTTGGAATCAGAAGGTCATGTAACAGAGACCAGATGGTCTTTTTTTTTTAAATTGTTTAATCAACCAGAGCCAGAAACAAGCTGCAGCATGCGTTAGATGTTCTCAAGTGCTTGTCCAACTACTAACACAGCTATTACTACAACTCGGCGTTCAACACCATCATCCCGGGAATCCTCAAAGACAAACATACCCAGCTCACCGTGCCGGCCTCCACCTGTCAGTGGATTTACAACTTCCTCACTGACAGGAAACAGCAGGTGAGGCTGGGAAGAATCTTCTCCAACATCTGTACCATCAGCACTGGCGCCCCCCAGGGGTGTGTTCTTTCCCCACTGCTCTTCTCCCTCTACACCAACAACTGGACCTCGGATGACCCGTCTGTGAAACGTCTAAAGTTTGCAGACGACACAACGGTCATCAGCCTCATCCAGGACGGTGATGAGTCTGCCTACAGGCACGAGGTGGACCGACTGGTTGTCTGATGTGGTCAGAACCACCTGGAGCTTAATCTGCTCAAGTCAGCCCACTTGCAACACCAAAGTGTATTCATTTACTTGTAGCAATCTTTATTATTTTGAAGCATTTCAGCTAATCCCATGGGTGTATTTTGCATAAACAGATACATTTGCATTAGTTTCACTGAGCAGCGAAAAGGAAGATTTGTGAAAATGACAGCTGCAGAGTAAAATATCAGGACTTTGAAAACTCTTCTTTTTCAAATAATTATAATTGCGTCACTGACGAATATAAATTGCAGAATATTGCAGGTCAGAGAGGTGTTAGTCTCCCAAACTAGCAAATAATGTATGTTGACTATAAGGTTTTGTCTTGATGCATGACTCAGCTTTTAACCTTTTCAAATCAATACATTGACGTACAAATGCAACCACGACATGCAGCTCAGTGTCTCTTTATTAGATGAACAACTGATTGTTCACGGCACACAGCTTTAGGGTAAATGCTCCTCAGTCGTCCATTATTTGACTTTTTCCAGCTGCCACAGTTTAAAACAAATACCTAAGCAGGTGGAAAAATCATTTGCAGGGGGAATTATTCAGCCGTGTGTTTTATCCTCTCCAAACTCTTGCTTGTTCGGCTCTTCGTTAAAAGGAGCTCTGCTGTTTCTTCCACAGCATGTTGAAGGAACAGCATGTCCCTAATAGATATACGATGGGCATCGCCACAGAATGGAATTGGATGTGCTGCATCGAAAAGCCACTATGACACAGAGGTAGTCAATCTGGCTGATTCGTTCCACTTTAAGAGAGGCAGGTGAGCTTTGAAAGAGACTATCACCAGTATAGCTATAGTGACTCAACTTTTTTTTATTTTTTTAACTCATATAAGATTCTAATACTGATGCGTTAGCAGCCGAGACTCTAATTTGTCAATTTATTTTACAACGACTGCATGAGAGTGCCTGAAAATCCCATTCAGTGATCACACAAGGGGAATCTACAAAATATTTCAAGAGCAGATATGAGGTTTTCCTTTCTGCACTTAAATATTTCCAGAATGCTAATATGATCAAAAGTTTAAATATTTATACTGTAGAGTGTCCTGTTATTATGCTACACTTACTTTGACTGATAGGGTTGTGTCTTATCTAATAAAAACAGCCTGCAGTCAAAAGCACGACCAGGAGGGTGGATTTATTATGCATTTAAACCCACTGTGAAATATTTCACATCACATTCTTCTGCATTAATTGGCTGCAATGACACCTTTAAGGTAATCAAATCGCATTAGTGTTGTTTGGCACAGTTCATGCAACTTGAAATTTTTTAACACATCGCTTGGTGTAAACATGTTTTGATTTAGCCGAGCAGACGGTACCTAAGATGCGCAGCATGCGAATAAGGTGTTGCAGTTGTGGGTGACAGCAAGGCTAAGTGCGGTCATTATGGGATTCCCACTGGCTTCTGGGGGAAAGCAGCGTTTGATAATAGCTCCAAAGCATTAATTATGCATTGATTGCTAAAACAAACTAACAACAACAACAAAAAAAAGTAGACTTTTCCTTCTATTAAAAAAATCTAAACAAAACAAAAACACAGCTGGATAGCATCAGGAGCCACGCAACAGGGGGGATGAATGAAGTCAGTCCCTCCGCCCTCCAATGCTACCTGCAAGCTGTTGCTAACAGATGCTTCAGCTGATCAGGTCCCAGAACAATAACTGTATATAATGGACTATTGAAGAATAAATTTAGAGGTCTTTAGAAATCATAACACACAAATAAGTAATCTATTGTTGCTTGTGCAAAAGCTGAGCATTTTACCAGCAGTATATGCAGCACAGTGCAAATCAAAGGAAGGATGTGAAGGGCAAAAACATAAAGTTCATGTTTAGTTTGAGTTCACTGCTCTTCAGCAAGAACTTCATTCCATTTAGTAAATAGTCAAATACCTCTGGTGTCCAAATAGTGCAGTTCATTTGAAGCTAACAAATAAATTGGGGATTTATTGCGTTAATTCACTAAGAGCTTAACCAGTGTGTTTTCAATGGTTTTCTGTAGGAAAGGGAGCCGTTAGTTGTTCTAACCCCAATGTAACAAAAGGAGTTATATTTGGTGTCATGAGGTTAAATTGATACCTAAAGCTAATTTAATTAGTTATTTATGCAAACCAAAAAACACCAAATGAAAGGTAATCATTTTCTATGAATGATTTAATTAGTTTTTTCTTTTCACACAAAAGTTTTTAATATAACAATTTTTTTTGCAAAATTCGGGCTCCTTTCATGTGTTTTAAGGAATAAATGCAACACTTTTATCTCAGTATTTGCTAAGCTGTTGAATACTGATTGCTTTTTGTCAGGCACACATTTGCTGTGACAGTGCAGTTTAACAGGAGATAGCTTTGAATGAACAATTTGTCTTGAATCTGAATGGCCCTTACAGAGCGCAGCTAAAATAAATCTTCATTTTTGGCAAAAGCTTTTGATTTAGTTTTAGCCTTTTGACGAAAATGGATATTAGTTTTAATCAGATTTTAATCCCACAATTTTCATGTTTTCAGTGCATTTTGAGGCTGCAGCTGTTGCCATGTTTGTGTAAAGCTACCAGGTGTCCACGTCGCTCTGTTCTATGGTAGCAAACAGACTCACCGCAGTTAATCCACATTTGTCCAGTTCTGTCCATTTCAACAGCACTCTTTCTCAGCCAATCCCATACATACAGTTGTTCCAGCTAATCTAACATGATTCTACCTATGGTGCTATTTAAACCTTCTTAAAAAAAAAAAAACACAGAAGAGATGCTAAAGCAACACCAACGGCAGCCAAAAAAAAAGTCATCATATTGCTTGATAAGTTATTTCAGTACAATCAGCTTCTGCACAGTGGAGGAAGCTGCTTTACTCATCATGAGAATTAGCATGCTTTCATTTTCATCATGAACAATACCTCCACAGATAATGTTCATGTGCTCATTGTTTTTTTTTTTAGAATGAAACAAAACTAACAGGGCAGGATTTTTCTATTCAGGCAGAGTTTTATATTGTCACTGTAGAAAAGTATAGTGAAGAGCAAAGTTGAAGTACCTGACAAAAGTCAACTGACACTCTACAGTCACCAAAAAAGAGGCAGTCAACAGACAATTTGTGACCATTTAAACTACAGAGAAATAACGAACACTTTAAAGCGCTCTTTGGAGAATACTGTCAACTTGCATTCTGAACTGAAATCGATGAAAAGTAATTATAAATTGTTTTTTTTCTGTTTAATTTTTGATATTGATCGTGTGTAAAGTTTCTTTGAACTTAAAAGTTGGTGGGAAGAATTGGTGAAGTGATGAGAGTCTTCAGATCTCAGAGTTTATTTTCAAGAACTCAAAAACCACGTTCACGGTAAGGATTCTTCTAACTAACGTCACACTTTTCCTGCGGTGGTCTGAAATGGCCTTCACATGCACAAGCAATTCATTTGGCAACATTTCTGTTTAGAATTTGACTTCATTGACATTCAGCTTCACTGTTCACCGTCTCTACACCACATCAGAGCTGCATTAACTTACTTCTAGCGCAAACTGAACATTTATTATTGCTGCTGCTGTTTCACCTTGAATGCCAAAACACAGAAAAGTATTTTTTATAAGCAGTTGATACAACCATCAAACAGTTGCACATGACATCATGGAGAAATCCAGCTAGAGGCTGACTTCTTTATTCAAACAGTGAGTTTCTTTGGCTTCAGACCTGTTGCTCCAATCTTGTTAGGGAATCTTCACTCAATTCACGGATCTAAAACATTACACCACACTAACCGTTACCACTGTAACAACAGGCGTCATCCATAGACTGTATAAAGATAGACTTAGCATCCCTGACATCATCTTTAAGTATCTGGATGTGACTCCAGTTAAGTGGCATCCCCTGAATTTTCTTTTACCTTAAGCATTAAAAAAATGCAACAGTTCAGCTATAAAAAGATTAACGTGACATAAAGGGGGAAATTATGTAAAGGTGTTAATGTGCTTATTTCTGCTTTAAAGTTTAGCATTTTAACCTGAGAGTCTATGGAATTTGACTAGCTTTCGGAGCCAGGATAGAGTGGCCAATCGAAGCACGTTAGTGTGTGGTTTTATTTTTTAACCCCAGATGATAAACAGATTAGAACGCCAAGGTGTAATTTCAGGTCATTATAACATATTTTTGTAAATACTGGCTGAAACCAAGGGACATATCAATAAAGTGTACGCACTGTAACAAAAGCAATGCAGCATGTCAGTAACAGACCATTATAGCACAGGAAAACTGTGCATTTATCAGGTTAAATGTGATAATTGCTTCTAGCCCAAAGTTTGTTATTGTGACTCTTCACAGCAAATAGGTTTGACCGGTGTCAACATGAAATAGCATTAAGATGACATAAGAACTATACATTTTGCATTCAATTTGCTATATTTTCTTATTTAAAGGTGTTTTAATTTTTAACGGCAACAATTCATTCTTTTCGAAGTGAGAAGTTAGACAAGATTCCCTACAGATAAAGCAGCGGGCACAGATCAAACACTTCCATGTAGCACAACTGTTTTACCTGAGGCGACACATTTACAACCCACTCTTTTCCTCTCATCAGTGCAGAGCCACCTCAGAAACCAATCTGCTCTAGCAAACCCCAAGAAAGTGAATATAAGAAATGGTTGCCCCGACCGTCTACCCATGTGGGACTGCAAGGGTGCACGACCTGCCGCGCTGACATTCACACAAAATCTCACCTTTCAGTTTTCTACTGAGTGATGCAGAGCTGTGGGGCGATAACGACGAGAACTGCACTGAGGAACAAAGGACTAGAGATGGGATTGAACGGGAGGAAAAGAAACAGCCTGATGTCTGTTATTACACACAAAGGCATGTGAGCCATGCAGGATATTAGTTGGTATGACCTTCTGCCACTGAAAGGAAAGCGCCATCCATCATGACCTATGTGAGTTCGCATTTGAATTAGAAGCCGGTCCGTCTTTACAGGGAGAGTTGACATCAAGGGCAAAGCAACCTGTCACAGAGGGCTGAACGAGGTGACCTAAACAGTAATACGTTTATTATTATTGGCATGAATAAAGAAGGCTGAGCTGAGGTCCATTGCAGGCCAAACTATGATATATGTGAGTGACCAACACGTGCACATAGGCAGAAGATAAAAACAGAAAATCAAGCCACTCTTCTTAACCTTTATTTCTACAGGGAAAATATGTCATTTTGAACTCCCGCTTAATATTTACACAGCCACTGTGCAGTTTTGCTGTCCAGTAAGGCCACGGCCATCTCCTGCGTTATTCATTTGGTTTTATCCATCCAGTTTTTCTCTGCTGCTCTGTGGCTTTAAGACACGGTATGATGATGGCATACTTCGCATGATAAATATACTATCACATGATGCCATACCTATCATGGGAGAATCACTTTCACAGAAAGAGGAGATCCCATGTTGTACTTCTAAGATGTGGATATGTCACTTTCCCCATAAAAAAAAAAAGAAAGAAAGAAATTGATCAATAAAATACATAATATGGGACTTAATTAACATTGACACAGATTTGTGCTGATGAATTCTGCCCCCCCTCAGATCTTCATGGTTGTTTTGACATGACAACAATTAGGAAGATTAGTCATTAGGATAATTCTTACAGGCCAACAGCTGCCTCAGGGTGTCTGTGCAGGTCTCTGTCCAGTGGACCGTCCGAATCCAACCTGCATTGCAGCAACATTTAATACATTTTATCATCTCTGTCACATTTCCTTGACTGCTTCTCGTTTGTAATCGCTTCTCTGAAAAGACTTTTGGGCTTCTAACTTCACAATATTACATGATGGCCCTCCCTTCTTTCTTGCTACTGCTCAGCAATTTGAGGACACAGTGTTTACTTCTATAATTATATTTTTTTCTCATCTTTGTGTTTCCTTTTTGAAGTTTCTGACAATGTTAAATTGTCAGAAATTCGATTGGATGATTACCAGCAGTGGGACTTTTGTTGACAGTTATGTGAATGAACGTTGCAGACAAACAGGCCAGAGCAGGCAGCAGCCTCTCATCTCCACAGATGGCATAGTGGGAGCAGCATGTCAGCAGAGCAGCGGTTTTTGTGCTCTCTCTGTGGGTCTTCACGGGATGCATTCAGGCACATTATTGAGTTGCAGGTCACCATGTTTGAGTCCACTGGGGGCAAAACAGAAGAAAATAGACTGGAAGTGTGCAGATATACTCTGTATCGAAGCAGATTTTATAGACACCTTTTCAGACAAAAGCGTGGTGCTTCCCTGAAGCTGAAAAACGCAACTGTGACAATGACTAAATAAAAGAAATGTCACACAGGTGCGCCTGCTGAAGAAAAGACTGTATTCCACAAGCAATTTTGGACCGTTTGTCCATCAGTGGTCAGTGCTGACATGACATGTCCAAATAAATCTTATAAGGCAAAGAGATTTAGGAAAAGAAAACAAAAAATTCTTCCTACAAGTCCTACAACTTTATATCTGGATAAAACAGCATTCAAGATTGCACAACCAATATGGCCGCCAGCTCTGTCCTTTTGTTTGCCTGCCTGTCAATGTGCTCAGATTTACTTCTGTTTGTAGCCTGTTTTAGTGAGTTTTTAAACCAATTGATCAAAGAAGGCTTATTTTTCATTTTCAAGAAAAGCTTTCCCGGCCGTTGTTATACCTTTTAAAATCTACAAATAAGAAGGTATTTTTTTGCTGCTGAAAACATACCCCTGCTCTCTGCTAGCTATTGCTTGGCCTTTACCTGCTACAGCCTGGATTACTGCATTAGCTGCCATACTTAGCCGGACATGCACTCCCTCATAAAAACCCCACTGGCTTTTTGGACTCTGATGTTTGTCATTCTGCTATATGCTCAGACTCAGGATCCCAAACCTGTCAGTTAGCTTTTTACCTGCTTCATGGTGGTGGCACACTGGACTTCATTGTACTCCCCAGAGATGTCTCATCCTACTGACTCATTACAAGTGCTGGACTTTTTACCATTCAGGTGCCTCACCTCATTCGGTTCTATTCACTCATGTTGATCCAGCAGCTGTATGCCTCTCATTCTTTGCCTGTGGTCACAACCTCTGTGAAAGATAATCCACATGATGGTTTTGGTAATGTCCACAGCTGTATATTAATCATTCTCCTGTTAGTTATCTCTGGTAATGTTCACCCAAATCCTGGGCCCGCTTCAGATAACCCCATTACTTCTCAATTCTCATTTAAAGACTTATGTGATCGCAAATCCTTTTGGTTTTTACATGTAAACATCTGTTAAATTCTAAGAACTTCGATTATTTAAAAATATTGGTACATACTGCTACCCCTGATTTCTTAGCTATCTCTGAATCCTGGCTTAAAAAAAGAAACACCTATTATGATAATCTGATAGCAGGCTACAATGTATTTTGTCAGGACAGAGCCCCCGGGGGAGGAGGCTAAGCTATGCATGTTAAAGACCACCTGCACTGTTCTGTTGCTCTTTCTAAGTCAGTTCCTAAGCAATTTGAGTTACTGTTGTTCAAGTTTAAACTCTCAACAAGTTTATCTCTCACTGTTGCTGTCTGTTATACAGCACTCTCTGCCCCAGCCTTTAGTGAACTACTCGTACTGTACATTTCCTTTGAATTTATTCTTCTGGGCGATCTAAACAGGGATCAATGCCCCAGACACAGTTTTGCAGCAATTTGATGCTGTAAACCTTTCCCAAATTATTTCAGAGCCTGCCAGACCCAACCCCAAATCTCCTTCATCCTCCATGCTGATTGAGCTCATTCTTACCAACACCCCATCTGATTATCAATCAGGATTCTTCAGCCAAGTGAGTTATCACTGTGCAATTGCATGCGCACGCTCTGGTCGTTCGGTCAAACGCCCACCAATAATTGTGACCAAGCGCTCTTTGAAGAACTATGTCATGGAGGCCTTACTTTGTGATTTTATAGCAGTGTCTTGGGACAGAATCAATGCTATCCCTTCCTTAGATGATGCCTGGTCTCATTTCAAAAGTACATTCACCTCAATCATTGATAAACATAAACAAACAACCTCTGAGAAGATTCAGGACAAAGAATGTCCTTGGTTCTCCCATGAGCTTATCCATCAAAAGAACACCCTTTGGCGGAGAGCCTGTTCCTCCCGATCTCGTGCTGAATGACCTGCCTTCAGGCAATGCAGGAATAAAACCACTCAAGCAACCACGAATGCCAAATTCTCTTACCTTAAGGAGAAACTCATCACCTGTGGTTCTGACACAAGGAAGTTTTGGAAAACAGTCGATGGAAAACAAATGTACTTCTCCCCACCTGCCAAACTCTATGCTTTTCAACAGCACCGTTATCACTGATAAACCTCGCACGGCCTCTCTCTTCAACCATCACTTTGTTAGCTCAACCAAAGCCTTCACCACTCCAGACCCCATTATGGCCTCCTCTGTTACTCAGGCTTCCCCATCCACCCATACTGGTTTCTCCTTCAAATCCCTCTCTATCTCAGAAGTGCATACTCATCAAGCTGGATCCCAGTAAATCTGCTGACTGTGACGGACTTGAGCCGATGTTCTTAAAAGCATCTGCTCATATTATTGCTGCTCCCATCAGTATTTAACCTGTCTCTACAGCTCTCTGTTGTCCCTCCTGACTGGAAATCGAGCATCATGTTTCTCCTTTTTAAAGGTGGCTCTGACTCTGACCCCAACTGCTACCAGCTGGAGAAGCTGATTCATAAACAACAAAGCCACTTCCTTGCTTCAAACCACATTCTGTCTGATCTGCTATTTGGTTTCTGGGCTTGTTATGGGTGTTCTACAGCCACCATAAAGATTTTTGACAACATTATCACAGCGTTAGACAACTAGCAGGTCTGCATAGCTGCCTTTATCGACCTTGCTATGGCAATTGACCCTTTCGATCATGGGATCCTCCTACATGGGCTCTCCAGCATGGGTGTGTTCACCACCTGCTGTGACTGGTTTGTCAGCTATCTTGCTAACCCTATCCAGCAGCCGAAAACTGAAAATATTTTGTCTGAACCACTTACAGTCTCCAAAGGTGTGCCTCAGGGCTCCATATTGGGCCCAATCTTATTCTCCATCTACATTAATGATTTATCCAAGGCTGCTGGTAGTTCCAGGATCCATCTGTACGCTGATGACACCATCCTATATGCTATAATTCCGACAGATCTCTTCAGTTCAGCCTCACCTCTGTTGAACAGTCCTTTCGCAACCTTCTTCTCTGCCTAAATGCTAATAAGACCAAATGCATTCCTTTTAGTTGGAAATAGAGATCTATTGTGCTGATGGCTCGGATTAGGTCTATGTCAACTCCTACAAATACCTAGGCATCTGGTTGGATTCATCTCTTTCACCACACACATCTACAACTGTCAGACAAAAGTCAAATTCAGACTAGCTTTTCTCTTCAGCAACAAACCTTCGTTCATCTCTGACTTCTCTTACCTCTTTCAAGCTTAAACTCCAGCAGATAATAAAAGACTGTTGCTCTTGCTGATCACCCCTGATCTCATCTTCGTCCATGCATTCATACGCACACACATTCTCTCCTTTACTTCATACCATTTCTTTATTGAGTGAGAATGTAAAACATGCACATTCTCACTCATTCACATTACTTCCCCCCTTTCCTGTTATTGCTCGCTCACTTATCCTTCTTCTTACTACTGCTGTTTATCCTGTTACTGTTTTACACACTTGCTTCTGTGTTTTTTTTCTTCCTCTTTATTGTGTGCAGGATATGTTCTTACGTCTATATGTATCTGTATTTATATAGTTTTTTATACTGGGGGCTCTTGACCAGGTCATGTTTGTAAAGGAGAATTAGTTCTCAAACATTTTATCTGGTAAAATAAAGGCCAAAAAAAAAAAAAGCACATTTGTAATTTGCCCTCCGCTATTGTGGATTCCAAATCTGAATCACTACTCTTTTTCTTTGTTTATCAAGGCTGCCCAGGCTTCTCTATGCTGTCAAACAGGTTTCATTGACAATTTCAACTACACAATCATCAGAAGTAATGAAGCATAGTGTGGGTCCTGCGAATGTGACAGGAAATTTATATTTGTCTTTTGTATTTCACTCTGCTGCAGAGATGTGGCAGCGTTTGCAGCTCAGAGAAGTGCTGGGGATAGCAGAACATTCAGGAACAATTACATATCACTGCTGAGCAAGACAACAGGATTGCTATTGGCTTTTTTTATTGTGCTAAAAACACTACAATGAACAGCATTAAGCAGGCTAAACCTGGAATCTCAGAGGATGCAGACAATGACAGATTATCACCAGTGACCATAATAAACACCGCCATAAAATACAGCATCGTTCAATAACCTTTGTTCTAAACCACATTCTTCCTAGTGCTGAGCAGAGGATTTACAGTGTTGATTGTAATGAATGGCAGACAGAGTTATCAGGGCTGAATTATTAACATCTCTCTGTGTTTGGAATCTTTCAAAAAGGATGAAATGCTGAGTGAAATCTGGCCAAATATTTACAAAGACTCAGAAAGTGTTTTAATCAGGAACGGATGTATTTGAGTGCAAATACCTCAAATCCTCTCTGTCTGAAACTTCTTCACATTGCTTGATAAATCAGAGCCAATGTTTGCTCTCTCCTTTCACTATGTCACATTTAAAGACAGACTGCTGCTTCCCGCCCATAAGAATTACCCATTTTATTTGGCTCAATGGTTGGGGACCTGATAGAATAGATTTCCTGTGGCTTTACATGCCACGGTATTGCTGTAGTATAATGGTGAATCATCTGATGTTAATGTGAACAGATTTCTATCTCATATGGTTAAACAGATATTTTTGGTTTAATAAATGCATCGGAAGATAAGAACATTCATTTTAGCATTGAAGGCTGGTTTCCAGTGGTCCTTCTTGTGTCTCGTGTGGACACATAACTTTGACCTTTATACCATTACATGTCCTTGAAGTCAAGAAACTTTCCCAGAGCTAAAGTTACTCTGGACTTCACCTTGTAATTGTTGTTTCCTTTGAATTTCCCATAAAAAGATCATGTGACATCTGATGAACCTTGGGCAAGAGGGACCCACAACCAGTTAATTTATCACCTGCACTGCTCTTCCTCTACACAAAAAATTCCTCCGCCATGATGAACCTGCCTCTAGTGTCATATCAGGGGCAAGGTAATGAAAATGTAGCAATTAATAAGCGAGAACTGCAGAGAACTGTCATTCTCCCTTTAATGTGTCATTCTAGCAACTCTGTCACTGAGCACCATCACTTGAGCAATAACAAGCTCTGCACTGACAGTGCAGGAACTAGAGCGATTTGATGTAATATCAAAGAACAGCTGGATAAAACGCAGCTACTCACTGTCATACACATAACTTTGGTATGCAAACAGTTTTGCACTGAGCAATTTCTTTTTGAGAGAAACCAAACACCTGCCTAAAACGTTCATACTGATCGAAATCTCAAAACTGTTGTCAGGGATTATGATGATTTCAGGGGGCCTGATAACTCAGAACATTTCAGTCTTACAAAATAAACTGTATTTAGGCACATCAAGGGGCATAATGACCTGCATTCACCCAATCGCATTTTGTCCGTATCCATCTGCATCTGACTGAACAGATATGCAACCATTTGGATCAATAAAACTGTGTACACAGGCTACATAATGGCTTGAATTGCCCTCACTTTGTATTCACAGTGCATTTCTAGGTAACACCAGCAACTACAGTGCTACACTCTAAACCCATTTTAGAAAATGACTAAAGGCTATCACACAATCCAGAACAGACATGTACACTTACCCGCTTGCATGTCTGATTTGATTTGTTATTTGACAGGTAGACAGGTAGGTAGTCGTCACTGAGAATGAATTTGCAGCGAGACAACATGTAATGATAGAGTAAACAGCTACAAAGCTGAGGCATTTGATTAATAATAAGAAATGTTTGTTAAGGTGAAGAACGGCTATTGAGCCAAACATCAGAGTTTTTGGTGCACAAAACACTGAGGAGTCTTTGGAGAGTGTTGTTGATCAACTCCAGAGGAGCAGTGGTGGGTTCAGCATCTCGCTGAATGCCTATTAAGGAGAAGCTGTCTACAGAGGGAAGTGAGTTACTCATTCACTTCACTATTTTCTGAGCCAGTTTTGAGATTGAAACCATCCACTTCCTGCTATCCTCTTCGATGGACCTACAGTATATTCTAACATCTACCGTTGTAAACTTTCGAAAGAAGACTTTGCCATAGCACTATCTGCAGGAAAGATGGAAAGAAATTTGTTAATGCAAGTCAGAGAAAAGAGAACTGTATCGACACAGATGGTCAACCAGAGGCAGCTGATCGTTAGTGAGTAAGAACTGTGCTGCATGGTTTACTGGATTATAGAGAACCTTTGAGAGAAGACTCTAAAACAGCTGCTCATACGCTATATACAAAATACAGGGATGAACACAAATGGGAAGGTTTAGGGATCGCTTCAGCAACCCAAAAGAGGACTAAAAGCTACACCATTCCTCATTTATTATCCTGAGAAGGATACACTTTTAAGTGGACAGGCAATAAAGGAGCACGAGGAAGCGCTTAGATGTGAGCTTTGGGTGATTACAACTGATGACGCTGCAAAAGAAAATGTGTTAAAATACCAAGATTTAGGCATAGAAAATGAAACAGTTATTTTTTTGAGTATTTTTGTTTTACACAATGAATGCTTGTCACAAAGGTGTAAATTGGTGTTACTATTACTGGCCACCGAGAGTAAATTGAAGCAGCAACTGTCCAATGTTCTTCCTTCAGAAAGCTAAATTCTCACAAAACACTGTTTATTTCACAGCTCACTTGACCTTTATTTAGCTGACATGATTCCTCGTAAACAGACGTCGCTGTTAGCAGTTAGGCTTCTGCTGCCCAGTCTCAGTCCACCAACAGCCACCTGCCCACGTGTCCATTTTGGCTTTCGGTATATCCCTCCTCATGTCCAACCTCCAATCAACTGTCTCTCCAACTGGCTCCTTTGGAGCATGTGAGATGAGAACAGAAATGAAAATGCTTTCTTTGGGATCTTTTTAAAAAGCCTCCTAAGTAGGTTACAGGAGAAAGTAGGCTGCCAGAAAGGCTCAGGAGACCCAAGGAGCTACTGTTGTATGACTCAAGAGGAGTGGCATCCCATTTCAGAAGTCCCCATAAAGAGGTGGAGAATGAGAATGAGAGAGAGAGAGAGATACATGTAATATTTGTGATGCAGCAGGTAGAATCAGTGGCCTTAAATGTATCCTGGAGCAAAGAGATAATTCAGTGGGCTTGTGGCATTTAAACATCCAACCCTTATTTTGTTATTCTTTTTTCAACTGAAATTGAATATGTCATATACCCCGTGCAATTTGTTACAGATTAAAATCTTGTTCCCTCTTAATTTTTTAGGCCATTGCCCTTTAAGAGAAATGGATTTTGGCAGAAACTTTGTCACAACCGATAGAAGCCAATTTTTATGAATCTCTTGCATTCTCCTATTTGAGTATATTCAATACCAAAAAAAAAACAAAAAACAAAAGAATAAATAAACACAGGTAAAACCTGTGTCAGCCTTTCAATGCTTTCTGATGGAGTTTTACATCTAAAAATTAATCAACTGCCCTAAAAGTCCTCTAAGCTCAATGAGCATTTAGGTTGTTCATATCTGTTCTCTGATATAAGCTACTGGTGGAGTTCCTGATTAGTGTTACTATAACAGATATTCCCTGAACAGCGTTATGAGAGATGCAGCAAATAAACAGTTCATATAGCACAAGTGGATATTTACAGTGAAAAAAAAAAAGAAAATGTCTCAAGATTTCATGATCTAAACTGAGTCAAAGCAGGAGATTTTCAGAAAATTGTGTAAATCTAAAACTTAGTATTTGAGAAATGCAGCTCTTGTTGTTGTTAAATGCAAAAGTTGGTCAAGCTACGACAAAGTCATTTTTTGTTGAGAGAAACCTGTCAAGAGTGTACAGTGACTAAGCACAAATTATCTTCGAGTAACTTAAAACAAGTCTGGGGACAGAGAATCTAATAAAATTACAACCGTACAAGCAAACTAATTAGATGAACTACGTGAACACAGCTATTATTCTAAATGTTTATTCACAAACTATTTTAAAATAATTAAAGGTTAAAAAAATTAAAGATGGTCAATAAAGAAAACTGTCAAGGAAATAACTTCAATGACATGTATATGAAAAATCGGGCCTTAGGGATCACTAATGCAGGAAGAAAAGCTGAAAAAGGCGGGATCATTTCATTCAGCATGAATGTAAAATGTGTTAGTTTCCTTCACAGGGGTCAGAAATTCATTTAAAAGAAAGCAACTGTAGCTTGGAATTTCATCCTGAAGCCAACCTTCAACTTACGTTCCAAGATAATTAGGATTTGAGGACTTCTTCATTAGTGTTTCACACTAAATATTTTCAGATATTGGTATCTTTTCCTAAACAATATGAGTGAGCTATTTGGACAGCGCATCTGTAATTAGCCAGAATAGGAACACATATTTGGCTGAGTATGCAGCATATTCTCTTTTTCATCACTGTGACTTAATGAAGATATATACCCCGCCCAAGGGCAACCATACAGCTCAATCACAGCACCACTGACTTCCTTTCCTCTGATCTTCCTATTTAAGGAATCTGAGATGCAGGCACTTTTATTTGGCTTGTTGGTTCAGTAAACCATGCCCACAAGCTGATTTAATTCATAAGATGAAAAAACAACACAGGCCCTCCCTTCTGTGAATTATTTTTTGAGCACGAAGGAAGTGGCAGCAGAGCCAGTATATTACCTTTCTGAGACACTACGGCACTTGATTTTCATTTTTGAATACATACTTTTCCAATAATAAGTTTAACTCTTGAGACCTCGGACAATATTTTGAATCAACTGTATCAAATGACTCTGACCCTGAACCTGCAGGGAATTATCGAATTAGCAAATCAAGAGCTCTCCTCGGCTTTACGGAGCATTATAGTGAGTTTCAGCTCATTGTTTGGGTGACCAGCTAAATTTTTACCGTTCTAGTTCACCCGTGCTGATTTGATAGTGAACACGTTAGAGCATTTAATGGTAAAGAACCAGATATTTCCCTCAGGAGATGGTAGAAACCATATAATAGTATTGGACTCACATCAGGGAACCAGAACCATGACTCCAAATGAATAACGTCGCTCTGTAGCTGATGGAGGTGTAAATAAGCAACTTCAAAGGTAAACATATGTTATCGCTGCATTACCATATTGTTTCTGGTGTTGGATTTTACCAAACTAGACATTCATGAAACTTGGACGAGTGAAAAATACTAAAACAAAATAAAACAAAAAACCCTTTTGTCAGATTAATATGCCCCTTACTGCTTCAAGCCATTGTGAAATTTTGTGTACTCCAAAGGGAGACAACTGTAAGTTGTAAAAAAAAAATTAAAAAAAAGGAAAAAAAGAAGAAGTAATGGATCCTTTTGACGTGGCCAACTCCAACTCCAACACCTTAGATCATCATCAGGGGTAAAACATATTTAGGAAATGGAGGGGAATCATCTACTTTTGTCAATCTTTGAGAAGTTTTTTTTCTGGACTCCACAGGATTTTGTCACCCAAGTATTTGGTTTGAAGTAGAGGAAAGTCGGCCCTTTGGTTTCACTGAGTCTTGTATAGGCCAGCAATCAGGCATTTTCAATATGATGACAGGTGGTTCAGTAAAAGTCTGGCAAGCCTGGCCAAAAGACTATATCAGACTTGAGTTTGTTTAATGAGGTGTTGCTACAGCTTTAGGGCCATTTTGAAGCTTGTAGTTTGTGGTGCTGTCGTTGTTTGTTGTTATCCTGAAAGGTGGCTCTGCTCCACTTATGTTAATGAAGGCATAACATGTCATGCTTTCATCAAAAATATAGATTAATGCCCCAAAACCAACATATAGTATGGCAAAATCTCCATTACTCTTCTAATTTGGGTCCTTCTGCTTTTGATGAGTAGCAGTAAAACTAATCAACAGTGTTCTTTCTACAAATGCAAATACCCACACTATTATACATTATATATTATTATATTTGATTAGCTGAAATAAAAAATCAGTAACCCCCCCCCCTAGCAATAAGAAATCCCAAATTATGTTAAGGGTGAAGTCTGGTCAAGGCTAAAATACATTAATCAAACATGAGTCACTGAAGATGTTGTGGGTCTCAGTTATGGTGTAATTGAAAAGTGCAAGTGAGTGAACTAAACCCGAGCTGTCAGATGAGGTTATTTGGCAATGATGTGCAGACATTCCCAATCAGTAACAAAGGCATTATAAAGGTGAATGTGAAGGAGCCCATACAAGTTTGTTATTTATTTATTTATTTTATGTACAATACCAGTCAAAAGTTTGGACACACTTTCTGGTTCAGATGGATAGGAAAGTGTGTCCAAACTTTTGACCGCTAGTGTATATTTAGGTAATTCCATGACTACTACAATCTGTTTGTGCTTGTCTCGTCTTGTACTAGGGCATTAAACAAATAGTATTCACTCTGCCATTTCCGTGGGGCAAACATCTGCTCAGCTGCGATAGGTTTTAAATATTAGGTAGCGAAGCTTCCCTGAGCTACCTGGCAGCCGCAGAATAAATTATATCTGACATTTTCTGTGCGGCTGTTAATGGAGGGATTCTGTGCCACTGGGAAACACTGTTTATATTCTTCTGTTGTTTACATACTGCTACTTTTTGATTTTCTCTCATTTCTTTAATTATTATTATTATTATTTTGCTCCCTGACGTTGTCCCTGTGATTTTCACTCTATCTCTTAGCATTGTCTCTCACCTTGTACTTCATTTTGGATCTTCGTGGCCAAATCACTCTCAGTTGGATGTGAGTCCATCCAACTCCATGCAGAGGTGAGAGCAATATGTAATAGCATGGAAATGTGAGCTACCCAACAGGGAAAGAAGTCTTGATTCATGTACAAAATAATGGCTTCCAGCTTCTCTGGCTTCACTTAAATCTGTCTTTCTATTATATACTATTTCTATGATATTACTCTTACTCTCAATAGATAATTTGAGTTTATAGGTCTTTACTGCAATAAATACTGCATACTTTTCTTGGTATATACGAGACAAACCAGCATGCTAACCACATGTAACATGCTGAGTTATGCAATAAAACACAAATTTTCATTTTGAACTTTTAAGCTTACAAATGTGCTCAGACGTTTACATACACTCATCATGGGCATGAATGTCATATTAATTTTGGGCTTTTAATGATTTATATGAACCGTTCTTTTGCCAGGGTGGAATGATTATACAACGTACAATTTTTTTTTAAGTTTTAATTTTTAAAAACGAGAATTGGCTGCACAAGTTTGAATTTATTATGGATTTTCTCAAATCAATGCAGTGTCAAAATTATACTATTGACCACAACTGTATATATGGCTAGTCTTGCCCTACAGTCAAAATTAAAAAAAAATAAATAAATAAAGAAGAGAGAAATATACTAGTATTGATTCTTCTGAACCTCCCGACTCCTCCCCACATCCCTTCCATAATCTCCTTTCATCTCAGAGGCTGATGCTGGTAAGAGACAACAAAACGTGTTTGTACTATTCAGAGCTCTCCTTCCACAGCGATTGTCAGCGGGGGGAGTCCACAGCCCAACTTACCCCCCTGTCAGTTCAGACTTTGAGGCCTCACTTCATGCCCTTTCAAACTGACCTCAACCTTTATGAGTCAACAAAAAACCAGGGAGACCAGCCCACAGCTTCTCTGGATTTTTACATAAGCCTCTATCACTGAAACATTTTTATTTCAATGAAAGCAAAGAGTTGCATTTTGCTGCAATGGCAAGTTAAAAAAGCTGAGAGCCTCCATGTATAGCCATGCTGCAACATTGTAAAATGCTCTCAATAAATGGCTGAAAAATGGAAACACGCAATTATTGTGTTTACCATATTTAACATCTTAGTTTAGCTTTCTAAATTTTGCTACTCGGCACTACACAGAACACAAAGCTGGGGCTGGCGGGAATCTCATTTATTTATAAAGTACAGTGTCAAACATTTATTCATTGATTAAAGCAACAAATTGAAATTTTTAAATGAAACTTTTGAGGCTGACAGTAATTATCGAGGAGAAGCATGAGAACCCTGAAAGTCAGCGTCAAATGTTTTCCCAATCATATTGTCCAGATACTTTTAGGGCAATGCATCCAATAGTTGTGTCTGTATAAATATTCCTGTTAAATAAAAGGCTTTCACAAGTGAAAAATTATCTACACTATGCACAAAAAACAGGAAAGCCAGCTCAGCTACTAGTAGTGACAATAAAAAGGGCCTTTAACACCAGAAGTGACATTCAATAAAAGCATTTTAACTTTAAGTTTGTTCTCTTGTGCTCATTTGAGAGCAGGCAGTTACCACTGAAATCAAATAACTCAGTCAACCTTTGCCACCACTCATGGGCATGGAGCACAATTCACCTAGAACAAGACCCTGCAATTTACAAAATCACCTTTGTTTTGCTGTCTGGGGGCGTCTTTGGTGTCCAGCTGTCAGTGAGTGAAAGAGACATTTGTTTACCACAATCAGAGCGAGCCGAAGTACCGCAGATACCACAAATTACATCCAACCACTTAACTCTCTCTCTCTCTTCATTGGACATGTGATCAGCCCAGCAAAGTGGCACACTGAGATCAAGGCCCCAGTAGACAAACAAAAATGAATATTTTATTTATTCTATATACCAGGGAAACAGAAATTAAGCTCAAGGCACACTGCACAAAGGAGCCAGAAGTCATACGGGAAATAATCTTTTTTTTTTTTTTCCCAATACAAGACATGCCCCTATGGAGTTTTGTGGTCAAAATGATAAAATTTCTAATAGAGAAACTGCTCTCTCCCCAAGATCTCTATTTTGCTGTGTTTACAGTGCGTACACTGTGTGTGTGTGTGTGAGTGTGGGTGTGGGTGTGCAAAAGCTCCACACGCCTCTGCATTTTAGATACTAAAATTGAAGGTCTGTTTATTTCTCATTTCATAAAGCGGCTGCATTATAAATCCTTTGTGAAAGAAAATGTATTGCAGAGCTCACAGAAGTTTTGAAATATTCAATACGTCAACTCAGACCACACATGCAACTACATTTTGCAACATCACCTCTCACCTCATACATAGTGAACTACTTTACAGCATCAAACATGTAACAAGCAAGGACCAACATCAGTCCTTAAGATGGAAAATAAGCGTAAGGGCCAAACTGCAGGACCTCAAATGACATAGTTTGTAATGACTATGTGAATATTAACAGCAAAGGGATTATTCCAGTAAAGTAATGGTGCCTAAATGGTGCCTTTGTACCCAAGTGAATGTTATTCAAACTGCTCTTCCTGAATTGTATTTCATGCTTCACTGATACCTGAGGCAACACATCTCTGCCAATACAACCCTTAAATCAGGACTTCTAAAAAGGACCTTTAATAACCACAGACCATATCCTTATGCGAAACCTTGGCTGAGTGTGTTAAAGCATTTAAACTATATTTCTTCCCTCTTCATAAAAATAAAGAATCAAAATTATTTGGTTTAGTCTCTGTGAGAGCAAAGAACTGCACTCCCCACTGGCCACGGCTTTATGAAGAGAACTTCAGGTATTGATTGGCAGTAAATTATTGCTTGCATTCAAAACAGGCCGGACTTTTCTTTCCCCTTTGTCGTGAATAAACACAAAAAATGCAGAAGATTGTGAACTGTAGTGCCAAGTTGGCTGGGCATCTGGAGTCATTACACCGTTTTCATTTATGATGTTTTCAATCGCTCACTGTTTTAAGCATCTGGATGATCTACAGTGCAACCTGCTGTCTGCTCACACACGGGGCAAAAACACAGATTTTTGGAGATTGGGAGTTCAGCAAGGCATATTTATTATTCAAAAGCTGGCAGTATGCTTTATTTTCTCTAGTAGATTGCACAGCATATTTTCAAATTTTATAGTATCTATTTCATTTTCAATCAGCGGCCTCATCTATCGGGCCTGTGTGTTCACATATTTTACAGGATTGGTTTGTTTTTACTGTTTCCAACTTTAAAATATGATAATAATAAACGTAATTTCATGTCTAGTGGAAATGGTATGGAGCTTGTTAGGCATCGAGGGGCTCAGTCTAAGGAGTCAGGGCTGGCTGCACATTGAAACTCAGAACACATTGAACTCACTGTTCATCTATGTCCCTGGAGGACCGCTGAGCAGCGTGATCAGGAACTCACCTGGCTCAGCCACTGCCTGCAGCCCAGGGGACCTAAACCTTGTGTTATTGCCATGATAGTGTGTATACACTCCACCTGAGTTAAAATCATATTAACAGATGGCATGTTTAGCCACAGAACTGTAATTATACACCAATGAGGCTTTCCATGAAGTTTTACGTCAAAAAACTCGGCAGTTAAACCACACAATGAAATTCTTACTGTTCGTTCTTACACCAGACAGGAATTTAGAGAGAAGTGGGACAGAAAGGGGGGGGGGGGGGGGGTATTTACAAATGTGTGCACGAGAATAAGAATGAAAATAAAATAGAAATATGAAAACGTGTAAATATATATAATATACAATATAATAAAATAGAGAGACTATATGGTTCAAAGTAATTGTGCAACTGGCGGTGAGGTAGTTAAAATAAAATAAAATAAAATAAAATAAAAGCAGCAAAGGTAAACAGTACAAAATATGCTTGTTCACAAGCCTGATGGAAAGAAGCTGTTTGAGGGTCTTGTCGTCCTGGACCGGATGCTTTTGTATCTTCTACCTGATGGTAGAAGTGTAAACAGTGTTGCAGGTGTGTATTGTCCCTGAAGATGCTGTGTGCCCTCCTTATGACCCTGGTTTGGTAAATCTCCTGCTGTGAAGGGAGGGCAGCTCCTGTGATGTGCTGTGCAGTCTTAATCACACGCTGGAGAGCCTTCCTTTCCTGGGCAGTACAGTTCCCGTACCAGACAGTGATGGAGCAGGTGAGGACACTTTCCGCTGTGCTCCTGTAGAAGTTTTGGAGAATCTGGGATGGCATCCCAAATTTCTGCATTCTCCTCAGGAAGTACAGGCATTGCTGGGACCTCTGGATCAGGTGCCTCGTGTTGTGAGACCAGGTGAGATCCCTGCTGATGTGGATACCAAGAAGTTTGAAGTTTTCATCTCTTTCCACTTCAATCCCTCTGATGTGTAGGGGAGCATGCAGCTCCCCCCTTCTCCCCGGGTCAATAATCATTTCCTTGGTTTTACTGGCATTCAAGGAAAGATTATTGTCCTAGCACCAGACCTCCAGGTCTGCCACCTCTCTTCTGTACGCTGTCTTGTCTCCACCAGCGATCAGTCCGCAAATTTGACGATCCTGGTGTTCTCCTGAGAGGAAACACAGTCGTTCATGAAGAGTGTGTACAGCAAGGGGCTCAGAACACAGCCCTAAGGGGTCCCTGTGCTTAAGGTCCTTGTGCCAGATGTGAGGGTGCCAACTCTGACTGACTGGGGTATGTCCAGGGGTGAGGAGCTTGTCGGAGAGTTTGTGGGGGATAACCGTATTGAATGCTGAGCTGTAGTCAATAAACAGCATTCTGACATATGTGTCCTTATGCTCTAAGGTTGTGAGGGCTGTGTAGATGGCAGTGCTGACTGCATCGACTTTTTAATGTGGGTTGAGGCAGGTCATGGTGGTGCACTTGAAGCAGGTGGGTACGGTGGCTTGGGCAAGGGACAGGTTGAAAATGTCTATGAGGACATCAGCCGGCTCAGAGGAACAGACCAGAAGTGCCAGCTGCTTTCCGCGGGTCTGTTCTCCTCAGGACCTTGCATACGTCTGCCAGTGACACTGTGAGTGAAGAGATCTGTGTGCTCTCCAGGGCCAGAGGCCCTCTTTGCCAGTTGGTGTTGAGGGCCTCAAAGCGAGCATAGAACTCATTCAGCTCGTCTGGGAGTCTGGCTGTCTGTGATCTCCCTGCTCCTCTGCTGATAATCCGTGATGTGCTGCAGGCCTTGCCACATGCGTCAGGGGTCTGCAGTGGAGTAGTAACCCTCCAGCTTCTGTCTGTATTGTCTCTTGGCCTCCCTGATGGACCTGCGTAGGTCTTTTTGTAGTCCTCAGGGCTGCCTGAGACAAAAGCAGTGGAGCAAACATGCAGCATGGCTTGAACTTCACAGTCTATCCAGGGTTTCTGGTTTGGACATATTTTGAAGCATTTTGTGGGAATGATTGTCTCTGTGCATGTGCTGATGTAGCCCCACCACCCCTGCAGCATACTCCTCTAGGTCCACAGAACAGTCCTGTTTCATTGCTGCTTCTCTAAACACATCCCAGTCAGTGCAGTTAAAGCAGTCCTGGAGCACTAGATCAGTCTCTGCATTCCATACTTGAACAGTTTTACTCACTGGGGGAGCTTGCTTGAGGAGCTGTCTGTATGCTGGGTATGCTGGGTAGAGGAACACCGAGATGTGGTGTGTAGCCGAGGTACAGCCCTGTAGACGCCTCTCACATCGCTGTAGACGTGGTCCAGGATGTTGTTTTCCCTTGTTGGGAAGCTGACGTGCTGGTGGTACCTTGGGAGGACAGTCCGTAGGTTGCAGTGGTTGAAGTCACCGGCTACGATAAACGCAGCATCCGGGTGTGTGATCTTGAATTTGTTAATGGCACCACAGCGGAGTCTGCGCGTGGCGGAATGTAAACAGCCGCAAGAAACACAGCGCTGAACTCCCTCGGAAAATAAAACGGTCTGCTCTACTGTATGTCCAGGATTATTTTTTTTTCATATGCAAGTAGCTAAATTAATACGCCCTCTGAGATCGTCTTCGGAATTCATGAATTTTATTATGACAGCTATTTTATAGTAAAGTTTAGGCCACATAGGTCATTAGCATTACATTCTTTTAATATTCATGAATTCTACTATCTCATTTAGTAACTGTGTATGTATCCACACACACACACACACACACACACACACACATATATATATATATATATATATATATATATATCTTTCAAAGTTTTTTAGCAAAACTGCTGATCTGGTGACTCCATCTGCAATAATGTAATCTATTTACCTGCTCCTAATCTAATCATCTGTTATAATGAATATCTTTGATCTAAAACCTTTAACCACTCAATCTTCTGTTCAAAGTGTTCTGTTCACCATGCTTGTAGCTATCTTTGAAAGGCATATCGAGTAATCAAACTGATAAAGTCTATCATGTGGTGTTTGAAATACATCCTGCTTTCTTTTCTGCAGAGGAAAAAAACCGTAAAGACATACATGGCTCATCCACTTCCAGCTAGCACATATTCAATTTTCAGCTTTTACAGTGAAATAAACACCACAAACTGAAAAACATCAGGAGATATGGACTGCTCCTTTCTCCCTACAATATGGTTTTTGGGTAATTCCAGTATTTGTTACTTCTATTGTGTTAAGATTTTCCAGACTGGTGAATAGTGATGGTGTGATGTTCGTATGGAAAGGTCAGAAAGCTATGCAGCAACACAGCCCGTCATTAGCTCACGGTGAAACAGTGAGGCATCACTTCCATGTTTGGTCTCATCTATTACCACAGATGCATACCAGATTTTATGTATTTGTATAATCATTAGTGCCCGACTCAGAAACAGCTTTCTCTGGCTTTCATCCTTTTCAGCAACACAACTGTTTGTCCTGTTATTGTTACTATCGGGTGTATTAACTTGCTGTAAAAAAAATAAATAAATCCTGAATAACATTGAATTGGCTCAAATTGCTGTTACAGAGCTTTCACTGTCATTAGTTTTTGGCAGTGAATGCACTTTATTTCTTATTTTATTTCATTAGGTTTTAAGCCCTAATTGCAGAGTTATTTTCATTCAAAATTGAATTTAAGCTTGTTTATTGTGGATCATAATGACTACAAATAAATTTAGCCCTTAAGCTATAGACACTGTTGCATGCTTTATACCCCAAAAACAAACAAACCAAAAAAACCTAAATTTAATCTAAGTATATTCACCCTGAAGTTCAAATAACTGTTATGCATGAGGTGTTTGAATGCACCACATTTCAATGGGCACAAATCTGATTTATTCTCTTTGAATAAATAACATCTAAAACTCTTTCAGAGCTTTGCCACCACATCCTTCTGTACATGAGTACCTGTGTGGAGAAAAGGTCTTTTCAAAATGTACTAATTGCAATTAGTGAGTGAATGTTTTACTGATGAATTTGTGATTGCCTGCAGGACGCCACCTGTTTGGATGTGGGTGGACATTCATCATTGATGTTGACACGCAGAATCATTATCATTAACATCCTCCTCTTCCTCTTCTGAAACATTGTTTTAATGTAATGACATCAGGGACTGATAAGCTGTTCCTTAAAGTACAATCACATTTATATTTTCTTGACATGCAGTAAAAACTCTGCTTGAGGGAGAGCTGGCTCTCTGCCTGATCTCTGCACCACATACTAAATGGTCTGGGGGGGGGGGCACTGCAACAATCATGTTGATCTACAGTTGTGAATATAGAAGCCCTTGGAGTCAATTAGCATTGCTTTTTGTTTAGTTGTTCTTTGAACTGGTGCCCTGTAGTTTCATGAAAGGCTAAATGTCAGAATCAATGTGTTTAGGAGCATCAGATGCTTTATCTCTCCGCACGTTAGCCAACAAGGAGACTGGTGCACAACAGGCTCATCATGTTGCATACATTTTCTCTGAGATTATATATTATTTGAGGGAGTAAATTAAGTTTGGTTGCAGCAGCAGGATTGAAGGCAGTGGGAGTTAGAAGAACACAAAAGCCAAAGCAGAGCTCATATGAAAGCCTGGAAAATTGTTTGTGGTTGAGTGATCATCTTGTGGCTCATTTATAAAAGGGCCCGACCATTGTCAGTCACCATCATCAACCACTCAGCCATTAGCACAATACAGTCCCCCCTGACGCTCATGTCTGTCTGCTGACACTTTGAATGTGAATTAAGGGTGTTTAGAAACAAAGAGAAAATGTGGGCTAAGTGACAACACTAGGTTTGTTTTGACCACTTCAGCCAAGATATTGTAGTTGTGGTCTATTGTCCTAAAGAAGAACATTCAATGGAAGGTTTAAAGTGTCATGCTGTTAGCAAACAATTTGTCCCAAAGTGAAGTGGCCTGGCGACCACAAGCCCCAACAATCAACTGTAACAATACAGTGATGGAAGCCAATGAGAAGTGCAACTTTAAGATATTTGTGCTTGAGTACTTTCAATCTGCTACTTTATACCTCTTCTAGTACAATTCAAAAGCAGCTATTGTTCTTTTTACTCCATTATGTCTATTTGTCTACTTACTCGATACTCGTGATTTTGAACATTAGTTCTCCAGCATGTTAGAACCAATTTACAAAATGACAGTGACAAAGTCAACATCTATGCATCAACTGTTATTGTCCACATTCAAGGGTGCTTTACTCGGTTTTGGTACTTTAAGTATATTTTGATAATGGTACTTTTGTTCTTCCACGTTTTGAATGAAACTGTTTTACTTAACAGTTTTTCCAAAATGTGCTGTTGTTACTTAATATTTACAAGAGATTTTCCCCTTTATTGGTTTCTAAACAGTCAAATTGTATCTGTGCTTTTTTTCTTCAGGGACATGAGCAAATGTACTTCGTGATGTTCCTAGATAGTGAATGAACAAATAAACAATTTTAAATGAAAACATTTCCTGAGAGGCGATATGGGTCTTTGGCAAATGGAAAATTATGCTTTATTAAGTTACTCTATGGTAGCGCTTCATTTGCCATGTGCTGTCCTTGATTATCACAACTCATAGCAGTTGAGTGCAATATGATCAAACCAGCTCGTAATACTCAAAATAATTGTTGACTCGGTTCTAT
Organism: Remorina albescens; assembly: GCA_034769265.1. Lineage (NCBI taxonomy): Eukaryota > Metazoa > Chordata > Actinopteri > Carangiformes > Echeneidae > Remorina > Remorina albescens. The sequence goes on from CM068494.1 coordinate 21,170,158, forward strand.
GTAGTAATGGAATCAAGGCAGTTCTTACATTTAGCTAAAATTTACCCACATTGATGTTTTACAATTCATTCAGTCACTTTATCTTTTGTTTGAGGTTATTCAACTACTTCCTGTGTATATCCCTCTCCCTTCAAGATGAATACAAGCTTTTAGTTCCACAACTAAAAGTGTCTTTACACATAATGTTCCAGTTCAGTGGCACAAAATATTACTTCACGCTTCAGCGGAACTGCTGGTGGCTTCATTTACATATGGAGCTCAGTAGAAATCCAGCTGAACTGAAAATTTGTAGTGACAAAAATCTGTATCTTTGACATTACATAATTTACTTTCCAAATCACATGAGGGTTAATAAATGGCTATCGACAGCACAAAAATGTACACTCTTAATTAATGGTAAAACAGTTTGCATTGAAAAGAAGAAACTTTTTTGCAACTCACTCTATCGAGCCAATCGTTGTCATGTTCTGTCACAACAGTTTATTTGATACATGCACCAGCTCATGAAATCAGAAGCCTCAAGAGTCTTTTTATATTATAGCTATAAAGCTGACCTTATCCATATGTCAAATCTGGATGAATCCCTTGCTGTCTGATTTGCCAGGTAACTGCCAATTTCTCATTAAAAATAGATGATGCGTTATTTGAGCCAAAGTTCCCCCAGCCACAAGGTTTTCCAGGATGAGAACCAAACAAGACAGCCTGTCTATTGTTTTTGCGGACACCAGAAGAACACACTGTCGACAGCTCGAGAGAATGAAGCATTGTGCTACCGCTTCGTCTGAAGAGACAATGACAAAAGAGATAAAGGCCACCTTGGACTATTTAAACTGTGTTGGTTCATCTCCATGGCGACTCCTCACTTTGAAGAGCTGCTCTGCTAACAGGAAATTTCAAGTCCACAATAGACAACAACTCACAATGATGAGGTATATTTGGGATCACAATGAGCTATTGGAATTTTTAAACTGTTAGTGTTGAGCAATTAAACATGAAGGACCTGAATACCCGAGGCGGACTCCCACGTCTTATTTTGGTTGATTAGATGAACTCCGAGGTTTATGTGGGCATCCAGAGATTATTGTTTTTCCTCCCACTTTATCGGTTTGGTATCCTCATGACATAGTTGACCGTTTACAGAGCGTTGACATCGTCGCTATTGTTGTTTAAAAGTTTTCTAGTACAGCACTGCACATATAAAGTTTAAAGTGACGTTGTGGCAGTAATCACTCATGATAAGCAGAAACAAGAGGTATTTAGCACATTTAATGTGTTATTATTAAACAAGTAGTGTTTGTCCAGGCAACATAAGTCAAATTATATTATTGTACGCTATTGTATAGCATTAGCTTGGAAGTAACTTTAATCTTAAGCATAATGTTAGTGACATTAAAGTTTAGTCTGTTTTATATTCCATATAATGTGTATTTTAGGTTTTGAAAAGGTGATTAAAATGTATCTACAGTGTCCACAGTATTTGTTAACCAAACACAACCATTTCTGCAATAATACAAGCATCCCTATGATCTGTGATCAAGGGTAGTGTTTTAAATTCTCTGCATCTATCTGTTATCATGTGAATACATCATAAACTGGTCTTGTAACTCAAACTGAAAACAGTGAGTGGGTGTGCAGAGGCTATAAAGTCTTTTCCAATCTTCCGTAGAAATACTGGCTCATGGAGATAAACTGCTCCTCATTACAGGGGTCTATCTTTAAAGGAAGTCTTTACTGTTGATTAAAGCAGTGTCTTTTGCTTTGCTGCAGTCAAGTTCATGAAGTCGCCTTTTTTGAAACCTTTTCCTCTTTCAGACAAAAAATGGCTGTCTTGAATTGAATTTTTTTTTTTTTTTTTTTTAAGTAATAAAGGTAGAAGACTAATGATTAGCACAGCGATACACAGCAGGGATGTGCACATCCTGTTGACTGGTGATTCAGACTTGACCTCGGCTCTATCATTGACACACGAGAGATGGCCTTTAAAAACAGCATCGAGTTTGCAGTGAAATTTGTTCCTCACGTTTATGGCAGCTCTGACAAACACACAACACTATCGGTTACCACACAGTTTGTCATAGCAACTGAGGAAAACAAAGACTTTAAAAATACAGAGATTTCATTGTGCTCCTTTCATGATTCGACAGCGAGACATGATGACATGTGGCTCTTAGTAGCCCTGTGTACGAAGACGTGGGAATAGGAGGAATACATTAATGGAGCACGAGACAGGAGTATTTCTCTCTTAGAAAAGCAATGCACATTGACTTCTCCCAAGATGAAAAATAAGTTCTCCCTGCAAAGGTTCTTTTTGATGCATATATCACACCTTGAATGAAATGACCTTAGGAGGAAATAACACATGTAGTTACCCATTTACACTTCCATGATGTAGCTGCCTTTGTTATCCTTGCCTCTTGTGCTGCCATGCCTAGGACAGCTCTACGCCCACATTTGGTTACGTTTTTCTGTTCTACTCTATTCCCTTTTTCAGCCCCACTTCAAATCTCATCCCCCACCAAATGTCATGGTACTTTGATGATGGACCCAAATAATGTTCACGATCCTTTGACTTGTTTGCTAATGCCGCTGTGATTTTGACATTTGCGGGTGAGTATTGAATGATTGCCATGAAATTTCGTACCCATATTCGGGTCAAATTTGTGACAAATAACTTGCAAAACTAATGTCATTCCCATCAGCCTCAGCTCTACTTGTTTTGTTTCATGATATGGTGCTATTTAATAAATGTTAGCACTTTGACATAGATAGCGAAAATCTATTTTATTGTATCTAAGTCTTTATGGCTAGTCTCATCACTTAGTAGACAGTTCCCCAGAGAGGTATTTGGGGAAGAGAATGGGGAGAGAAGATTTCTTCCTATAATGAACCTGAAATTTAAAAACTGCAGTCATTCAAATGTGAGGAAAATCCCTTAGAGATATGAGTGTTTAATCCAAAATAAATTTTTTCATCCTTTCTTTGCTTACTGAAAATTGTTCCTCGATTTGTCACAAATAAAACCGTGAAACACTGAAATGCTGTTTCACTTAAACATTAAAAATACAATAATTACATGAAAGAATAATAATATAATATAATTGTATTATAACCAGCATCGTGCGACAACAAGCCATGGCTTCATATGTTTCCTGTGCGGCAAATTCTCAAACTCAAGACAATCCCCGGGTTTGTCATTAAGAACTTCATGTCCCCACAGCTGGAGAAATCACTCTCGAGATTCTGAGAATGCTCTGTTTGTGTAATTGAATTTTGTCAGCTGAATAGATTCGTCATTATAGCATCAGCTAAATATAGAGGTGAGTGAAGCTCTCATGTAACCTCATAAAAAGGATGTCAAGGATTTCCAGGATGTAGGAGCAAAGCCACCGAGGAGAAGAGGCCGAGGAGGAAAGAGATATTTCCAGAAATGAGAAACAGAAATCGTTACCGGTCACAGTTTCAACAGGTGGGATTGTCTAATGATGCATATTGCACAGACTTTCAGTTTGATGTGAAATTGCGCTGTATTGAACAGACTATTCACACGACGTAAACTGGCCTTTTCATCAGTGAGAAAATGGTGCGGGCAAATAAGCTGTGCTAACCACCAAGTCAGGTCAGGCATTAATTTTTACAGCATATATTCACTTCCTAGATTCAGGAATGTGTCATATCACAATATTGGTTTCCAGCCTTCTGTATCAACACTGACCTGTCTGAGAAATGGCTATTGGTTGATTAGTCCATGATCTTTGAACCTCAGAATTATTATCCTGTCTCAAAGAGCCGTACTGTTGTTGAGTATTCCCCTTTTTACTCATTCGCATCACACAAAATAAATTAGTTTAATACCGTGTGACTTCTTTTAGATGCATTCTGCTCTCGCTGTGTGTCACATATTAAACAGACGCCTGGAAGTTGGCATGGCATCTGATGAAATCCTTTGTGAGTTATGCATATGCATGAAGGACACGTGTAAAGGTTGTGCAGATAACAACAGATATCTAATGTGCAGTTAATTAATATTCCAAAGGTGGACCGATGTTTACATGTTAGATCCAGCAGTGTCTGCCTCTGAACACTATAGTTCATGAAGTTATATCAAGAAAAAGCTGTAGTGTAAATTAGACAGATTATTTCGTGTTTACTGTATCCAATTAATTACAAACCATAAACCTGCCCCCAGTCCGTCACACTTTAAAGGAATATGGGATAACATACAGTAACATAATAAGATACATTTCTTGGCTTATCAGCGCTTCATTAAGAAGTAACCATTATGTTACTTTCACAATGTGAACGTGTGAAGAAAAGTAATTCCTGGATGTTACCCTTTAACCAGATTAGCACAAACATTTAATGAGTTCTTCCCAGGCCCATAACTAATCCCTCCATCAGGTTTGGTGTTATTTGGCTGTGTACGTTTTGTGTAATCCTGCTGACAAATAAATAGTTCCATCTGTGAATCCATATGGAACTTTCACTTCCGTATGGATTCACAGAAAAAAATTCATTCACTGAAATGAAATAGCATTTCAGCTATTTTATCCCTCTTCTACGGACATATTGGAGCTGTACTCAATGCAAACAAACACATTTTCCTTCCGCTGCTTTGTTAATAAAAGTGCAACTCAGAAACCTCAAGGTTCACTTCGTTGTTATGGAAAGCAAAGATGATTCAAACTTTTAATCAAAATTTCATTCGACTGAGAAATATCTGCCAAGCCACAATCATTACTTGTCAGCAAAGCTCAGTTGCATCTTCTAACTCGTTTTAAATTATTAAAACAAAAAAGGTCCAGTTACTGCAAGAGATGAGCCCTCCTGAGGCAGGAACCACAAGAAATCAATAGCGGCAATCATTGTAGTACGTGAGGTGACAGCTGTGTGGATAACTAATCTATGAGATCTCCAGAGGAGAGCTCAAAAGCAATATTTTGAATGTGCAGAATAAGTGAAGGCAAAATTGGTTTGTTCTGCCACACAAACACTGTGTGCATACACTGTGAACTCTTAATTTAATATTTGACCCTTTGCCGCCAAAAGATACTATTAACCCAAAAGAATAACTGACCTCGGTACTTCATTACAGGCCACTTTGAAAAATTCAGAAAAAAAGGAGAAATAAAGAAGTCACTATCCTAAAATGAGACCAAAATACATTTACAATGAGAGCAATAGCATTCATTCATCTTCTACCGCTTATCCATTTTGGGTTGCTGGAGCCAATCCCAGCTCACATTTGTGGTGAGGGCGGGGTCACCCTGGACAGGTTGCCAGTCCATCGCAGAGCCAACACACAGAGACAGACAGAGACAAACAACCACTCACAATCACACTCAGACCTACGGACAATTTACAGTCACCAATTAACCCAAACATGATGTCTTTGGACGGTGGGAGGAAACTGGAGTACCCAGAGGAGACCCACACAGGCACGGGGAGAACATGCAAACTCCGCACAGAAAGGCCCCAGGCCAGGGAACCGAACCCTCGACCTTCTTTTTGTGGGGCAACAGTGCTGACCACTATGCCGCCGTGCTGCCCGAGAGCCATAACACTGCATATTTAATGTCTCTAAGAGCAAAAGACCATGACTATGACTAATATGTGGTCATATTGTCTCTCTTCTATATTTCAGTTTGAAACTGAAGCCCTCCATGAGACACAGATGCGAACAGAATACAGCAATACAGTGAAGGTTTTATTTGAGGGAGGAAGCAGATAGGAATGCACCACAGTGATTCGGTGCTGTGGCCTCAAAGCAAAAAGGTTTTAAGTTTGAACACCACAACTGCATCAGTCCCCTCTGGGAACTCCAGCTTCCTTCCACAGTCCAAAGAATGCAGGTTTAGGTAAGTAAGGTGAGTGTGTGTCTCTATATGTCTGTCTTGTGATAAACCGAAGGCCTGTCCAGGGTGCCCCCGTCCTCGCCCAGTGTGAGCTGGTATTGGCTCCAGCACCCCGCAACTGTGACAGAGATAAAGTATAGATAATGGATGGTTGGCAGAAGATAAAGAGTTTTTTATTGCAACATCTGAAATAGCCTCCTTTCACAAATAAAACTTTTGGTTTTTTGTCCCGAGTTGAGTCAGGTGTATATTAAACTGCTGTTTTTTTTTAAGAACAAAAGCGCTGTAATCATTTGCACCGCACAGAATAAATCTCTTTCAGCTGAAGGGAGAAAAGAGAAAGAGCCAAAGGTGAAATAAAAAATTACTCCAAAGTGAAAATTTTATATGAAAGATATAGAACTACTCAAAATAACAGATAACAAGCTTTTTAAAGGCTCTGATAAAGACAAGGAATGCTTTGTAATCTCAACCTCTGAAGATGAACAACTGACCTGAGAGCATCCTCGTTAGTGTCTACAACAATTCAGCGCAGCAGGAAGAACAGCATTTTAGTGTGCAGAAAAATTAAAGAAATCTCACTACACTGTATCAAAACTGGGTCTGTTTAGTACATGAAATGAAATCAACATATTTCTCTGCTACTTCAGAAGAAACAACATCATTTATAAATAGTAGAATTCTATGTGTGTATATACTATATACACTTCCGGTCAAAAGTTCAGACACACTTTCTCTTTCAAATGAACAGGAAAGTGTGTCCAAGCTTTTCACTGGTAGTGTATATACACACATACCAGGTGTGCATATATATACTGACACTTTAGTGTTGTCACTGACTTGTAAGATGGAAAACTTCTTTTGCTGTCGAGGATAAAAACTCTGAAACTCTTTGTAAATACACTCAAATAAAATGAAACTACAGACCATCCTGGATGCCATGCTGAATATCTGACCCCTAAGTTCCCAGTATAGGTCGGACCTCACCTGTCTTTAGACCTTCATTGTCATCTTATTGACATGTCAAAGCTTTGTGATTGTGTTGCACAGCTGTAACACCATCACACACTGTGACAGACAGACATGCTAATAAACACCTGCCAGAGGACTCAGAACCACCTGGTAGATCCTGTGAACACTTTAGGTCCTGCTTTTTCAACTTAATCTAACTTGATCTTGTTCTTCCATCAGTAAAATATGCTGGTTACGCATTCTGACACCAGTAACCCCATTAACAATTTCTATTTTAGTCTTCTATTTCATTCATGATTATGCCATTTCAGAAGACACCATGAGTACGGCACAGCTCTTGTCTTCATTAGCAGTTTATTTTATTTTGATTTGCTATGTCGCCATCAAACTGAGACAGAGGAGCTAGTGTATGGCTGTCAAGTTGAAACATTTAGTGAGCAGAAGAAAGAAAGAAAGAGAGAGAAAGCGCTGCATATAACATGGTGCTGGTGGCATGTAAAAGCTGAAAGTCATTTCATTAAATTTGCCTTGAATCGTCTTATCTGCATCTATAAATGCCTAAAAAATCAGGCTCCTGATGTGATCTTACAGTTCCTCTCAATATTTCTGGCTGAGCAGCATGGGGGAAATGTAAGGAGCCCTTTAGTCAGCCAGACTTGTTATGTCCAGGAAATCAGTTGAGCTCAGACTGAAACAGTGTGGTCATGATTAATCTCTGTGCTTGTTCTATTTTTGGTATTTATATTGTATTGCTGTTTGTTGGCATTCGCGTATTTTAAAATGGAAAATAGCTTTGGTCATAAAAGCAGTGGTTTGCGGCATCATTAAACCTCAGCGTGGTTGCAGTCATGTTTTCATGTAAATGAGTGCATTTGATGTCGTTTGCAATAAACTGTGCTAAACTCAAAACAACCAGGGCGTTTTACTTTATCGTGATCTTGGTGATACGAGAGCACCAAAGCTGCGTTGGACGGTTCACTGTTGAGGATTTTTAGGTTTAACTCAATCGAACAGATTCATGGTGTGAGGCCTGTTCTCTATGTAAAGCACATATTGATCATTATTGTGTTGTTACAATTTATCGTGATGCTTTTTGCCGCAGTTTTTTCTTAACTCAATATTATTACTCCGAGTAAAGTAGTTTGAAATTGTAGCATAACTCCTATGCTGCATTATTTTAAGCCAAAAGGAGCCATTTGCAAGTCGTCAATGTCAATATATCAGAGCTCAGCATTGGATTTTTTCAAATGCCTAAGAATCAAGTATTTCAGACATTCACCTGTGTCATGGAACATGTGTATCCAGTTTTATTATACATTGGTTGGTTTCTGATATGCTAATATGCCGAACAGTCAGGACATGATTATTCTGTTGCTCGTAGATTTCAAAGGAGGCATTTAAAGTCCTTGGTTAACACATAATTCGCTCTCTGACTTGTCATTGTCTCCCATCTACCGCCCAGTTATGATTTGATGGCTTTGAAATGGGTTTGTATTCATTTCAATTTGTCCTTCCTTTTCCCCAAAGGTATTTTAACTTGCTAAGTAATGGTTATGGAAAAGGTAGTTCCAACACAGTCACAAAAAGAAAGAAACATTAACGGCAGAATATAAATCGTAATATGACAAATAAAACCATGAGAAGGTGGAAATGAACCGCTGTCATGGAACAGTATTTTTAGATGTTTAGGGCATGTGTGGCTGAATCTTATTGACAGGCTTGGCAGTTTGGTTGTGCAGTGTGACAACGGGGTTTAATTACATAGTTATTGTCTAAAACATCAGGTAATTTGTCTCCATTTCTACTCTTACAGTTCTGCGACATATTTTCTCCAGCTATGACTTTGGCTTTCATAAACAGTTCCAACCCAGTGTGGGAATTCAGCACAGAGGAGGAACGAAGGTAACTCACTTTATATCATTTTTTAGCTACATTTTTTTCCTAGTTCTTCTGATAAACTAATTAAATTATATTAAAAGGCTGAAATGAAATCATCAGTGGACTTGAAATCAACACTAACCATTTAAATCAACCTACTGATTTTTACAGTATCTCCAGAGGTCGTAAAGGCTAAAAACAAAAGAATCATTCACTGGAAGTGCAAAAGGCTTACAGCTACAAGCACCAGGCTTATATGGACTCTGGTAAACCATGGCTTATAGTGAATGGATTTCAAGTCTGATTTTCCCATCCTCCCATGGCCATTTGATGAGTTTGTAGTCAGGGCATTTTCTCATTGGGAGTAGCTGATTGCTCTCTCAGCATCATTTTCTTCGACCATTAGCATTTTGCACACTGTGCTTTTGAGCTCATCATCTGTTACGGCCGTAATTTCTTGGCTGTGTAACAGTTTTTTTACCCGCTTTATATCTGCAGCAAAAACATCCAAAGAGTAATCATGAGCTGCGAAGATCTCGCTATGGACAGACTTGAAAACACAACCCACAAAGCATCATTTCAAATGATACAATCTTTTTCAAATCAATTTTTAAAATTTGTCATATTCAGGCCAGCATCCTTTTATCCAGATAAGTAAGAAGGTGGCACAGTGGTTAAGCAGCGGTTTGCACTGCAACCTCACAGTAAAAAGATTCTGGGTTCGATTCCTGGATCTGGGACCTGGGGATAATAGTTGGATTCAGTCTCACTAAGTTTAATAAATGATTGGGGAAAACCCTGAAAACAGTGTTCACCACAGTGACTGCCGAGGAAGACTGTGGCTCATCAAGTAGTAAAAATATAGTTAAACAAAAAGTAGTATTAGTAGTAGTAGTAAAAGTATTGTCTGTCCATCTCAGGCAACAGAAACTGAACTAGCAGAAGCAAGAAACCAGAGATATTATGACAACATGACTACAGGTGAAAAAATGAACTAAACCCTCAGTCAAAAGGCTTCCAGGTGTCGACTGTCAGTGTATGTGCATGTCGAAGTCTAAATCATCTGGGTAAAAGCAGAAACAAACACAAAGTAAAAATCGAATGGCAAAGTTCATGAAGAGCCAAAGTTCTGCTCTCCCTGTTCGTCTATTCGGCTTCATCATCAGCTGAACTTGAAACACAGGAGCAGTTGAAAAGAAAGCGGCCACGCTCATGTGAGAATAACAATCCTTTCAAAGGCTTCTTCTTCTTCTTCTTCTTCTTCTTCTGCAAGGACATATAAAGGTCTTGGTAGCCTCGGGTCGTCAACATAATTGGCATCCAGGGCAGTTTATTCACGTCAAGAGACATGTGTCATGTTTATGTGACCAAGAATGGAGCTGTGCCTCTGTTTGATGGAGGATAATGATCCTGAATGGAGTCTTTTATGGAGGTCTTAGGTCTGTAGATTACTAATCAGGGAAAAGCTTGTGGTTGTTTATTTTTGGATGGAGTTTTATTGTCACTGCAGTGTTTTTACATTAAAAGCAAGCACATGCTAACAGTGTTAACACAGCTTTGTCAGTGAAGACGCGTTCATGGGCTCTTTTTTCTCACTGAAAATATCCTTACAAAACATCCTCATTGACTACAGCTGAGGAAGAATACCGAATTATTCTTTTGGCATGCAGGGGAGATGAAGTGGTTTAGAAAAAAATACATATACAATAGCTTATTCACCAAATTAAATGGACCTAAAGCTTATTGGTGCTTTTACAGCTTTTCGCTCCCACAAAGAAAAATCTGATCTAATGTTCACATCCATTTAAAGTTGTTTTTAATTCTAACACTGTTTGTAGTCCTAACTGCAAGCGCAATTTACAAACTAACCTAATTTCTTTCAACCCTCCATGATTTTCATTATCTGTGAAATTACAAATGTATTTTCTGTTTCCTGTTGCATGAGATAAGTTGCTAATACGTTTTTTTTTTCTCAGTTACACTTTTTTCATCTTCTAATACAATAAAAATACAGCTAAATAAAAAAAAAAGAGAGATTTTGGTTTTAAGTGTTTCTGAGAGCTCCATTGTGCTCCACAATGTGTGTGCGTGTGTGTTAACAGAATAGAGCAGGAAAAACAACAACAGCAAAAAAAACAAGGGTAAGGTTTCTTGTGTGACGACTTTGACAACTTCTGTCCTTTCCTGCCAGTCTGTGGTTTTTGTCAAATGCCTCATGGATGGGGGATAGATCATCTGTGCCAACTGGGACCACCTGGACTTGGTGTTCATAAAGTCTACAAAGGGGTCTCTCTCTGCTTTCCAACAGACAACCACTAAGTTATGCTGTTTTAGTTCCCCTTGTGTTCCTCCTTTATGTTTTCATGCACCTTAAAACACTCCCGCACACACATACACACACATTTCCTACACTAGTGATTCCACTGGCCTCCCGCTCTATTGTTATTTTTTTTTATGTATTTACCTAAACGCTGTTTGGTTAATGAATTACTCTGTTGAACTGAGAATTGTTTCTCCCATTCTTATCAAGCCTGACACCTGCCACTTGAAAAGAATAGTTAATCAGTCAAAACCAGAAAAACACTACATCACAGACTTTTGTAGTGAAGTTTGAGGCTAGGTGGGAATAAATACCAGCGTTCCTTTAAAGTTTCATTGTTACTGTACAATGAAGATCCACTGACGGAAACAAATTCTGAACTGGATCCAACAATTTTTACTGTTAACTGTTTATTGCTGCTGTTTTGCACCATAAATTGCTATTTCTTTGACTTTAATCACACAAGCTGTCAGTCTATTTTCTGGTCTAGCACTGGGTTTAAATCAATATTTTACTGTTTTTGTGATCATCACGTTCAGCAGCTGTCTCTGAGGTACATTGGTGTCGTTCTTGAATAGCTTTTCATTTTATCGGTCTGTCTCATGTTGAAAAAGCAGCGTCATTCTTCACTCCACTGCCAGCTGCTCTTTTCTCTCTCTCTCTCTTTTTTTTAATCCACAGCTGAGGGCATCAAACAGCAAATTCAGGTCAGGCACTTTGACAGTCATTTTAGACCTGATGTACTTGTATGAAAATAGAATAGAACTTTATTGCCATGCAACCAGGGTCGGTGGTACTTGTTTTCGGCACATGGAGAACACTGCTTCATCAACACAACAGGTGCATACAGCCTACCACAGAGCATAGTGCCCTGTACCCAAACCCCCACAACATGACACAACTGAAGCAAAAAAGCCACCCAATGACAAAAACACAGCAACAGTACAACACAATCAACAACTACAACAACACGATGTTCGGGACAGTAAATTCTGGTAACCATCATACTATTCTGCCACCACATGTCAACATTCACATCTTTTCAAGGAACATTTTTTAATCAGAGTCTAGCATAAAGTCAATTAAACTTCTGGGCTATTGATCTGGTCAGTTAAGTAGCGGAGGGAGTTTTTATTCAGTTTCAGCTGCTTTGGTGTTAATGTATTAAAACCAGGGCCACTAGAGGGGCAATAATGAGATGACCCCCGAAAACAGGAACGGTTTTGCAAGCTGAGGCCACTGACCTTTTTTCCCCTCATTATCTTTTCTGGCTGCTTTTTTAAAACTAGTTTTGCTTTTGGCTAGGTTCAATGTTGATACAGGTAGCAGGAGGCAATGCCTGCACAGGCAGTCCAACTCCTCCAGGAAGGCACATCAATATCTACCAGTATCTACTCCTTTTTGCAAGGAGGAACTGGATGAGCCCTGCTAGAGCTCTACAAAATGACTTCCAGCAGGCCACTGGTGTGAATGTCTCTGACCAAACAATCACATATAGCCTTCATGAGTGTGGCCTGCGGACATGAAGTCCGTGGGCCCTCTGCTCACTGCCCAGCACCATGGGGCTCATTTGGCATTTGCCATAGAAAACCCAAATTGGCAGGTATATTGCTCACATTTACAAAATAGTAGTGTTACGAGCCGACTAGCTACAAAACCACTTTGGGAGTAACTGCTTATGATAATGGGCTAGGAAAATTGAGTCTGTTGAGAGATTTTGCAAGTTACACAATTCTACATCTGATTATTTCATGCAAAATAGCCCACAAGAGGGATTCATGGCACAACTTAACCTACTTCAAACATGCTTCACACTACAATTGCGGCTGGAGTTTTGACCCCATAAGAAACCACTGCAGCAGCTGAAAAAAACTAAACATACACAACTTCCTGTGCAAATATAAAAATGGAAGTCTACATTTAGCTGCTTTGATTCAAAGTTCTGTTTTTAATTTTAATTCCTCTTTCAAGCGAACACAAATGACGTGTTGTGTTTGTTTTGGCGTGTTCCAACACATGAATTAAAAACTAACTACAACAGAGTGAAGATGAACATGAACATGAACACAGCAAGGTTCACAGCATGATATATTTTCTCCCTTTTTACCAAACCACGGACAGAATGAAAAGAAAACACAGGTTATTATTTTCCTGGCTATGTTTTCATTTCAATACTACCACATCACCACAAATTGCTGCTCAGGTCAGTTAGATAAATCATCAAAATAAAAATGTTGTTGTGTGTCAGCCACTAAGTATAACACAATATAAATGCACCTCCATGAATATTAATGGGCTGTGCAACAAACACACAGATGCCTCATTAATGAAACAAAGCCACATCATCACTTTCAATTCTAATGTCACAGGAAAAAAATGAAAACCTGATTCAAATAAATGGAAGACAATCAGGACATTGATTGACCCGTGGCTACACACAAATTGATATTTAACGGAAAGGTGAAGAGGGAGACATAAGATGATATTCTGCAGCTGATTTGAGGGCCTTAATGGAAAACAAAAATGAACATGGCTGATATTACTCATATTTTTAGGGAGGCAAATGTGCCTCAGGCTAAGGTAGACAACAGCAATGAGACTTTTTTTATGATACTTTGATGTTTTCATTCATTTCTAAAAAAAAAAAAAAAGTAAGAGATGATTAAAAAAAATGTTTCTGTCTGCCCTTCACGTTTTAACCACTTCAGTCTATTTTCACTGTATGAATGAAAAGCCTTGACAGTTACACTAAGTTAAACCGCACCACTACAGATTGCTTGTGTATGTCCTCCTTTAAGGCACGCTGAAGGTTATTCCTACATTTTCTTTACCTTTTCTCTGAGCCAAACCCTTGCCAGCTGTACAGAGAGATAAGGAACGAGGATCTAAAAATAACCCACTCATCGCGGTACGGAGCACGTCGTGCCATTCAAGGTTCTCCTTTGTGCCTCCTTTGAGATAGGATGTTTGAAACTGTACAAGATAATAATAATAATAATAATAAATTTTATTTGTATTTCACTTTAAATTTAAACAATCTCAAAGTGCTACAGAGCAACAATTTAAAAAGATTGGTAACATCAATAAATTCATGGATAAGAGCAGAGTTTATAAAAGCAATTAGCCAAATGCTTTTTTAAAAAGATGGGTTTTTATGTTTCGTTTAAAAACATCCGTAGCCTGAGGGGCCCTCAAATGGTCAGGGAGGGCTTTCCACAGCCTCAGAGCAGCAGACGAAAAGGCCCGATCACCCATGCTGTGGAGCTTGGTTTTGTGGGCTTTGAGGGTGTTTGTGGTTGCAGAACGGAGTGTGCGTGCGATAGCATCACATCCTCGCTCTTCCTCGCTGCCTTACTTTTTTTTTTGTTTGACATTCACTTACTTACTTTTTCTCACCTCTCTTTGTTCCTATATTGTCTCATCAATCTCTTTTCCCATTTCCTCCAAGTGAATTTTTGTTGGCATGTTTTTATTTAGTCAATCTTTAAATTTTTTACATTCATCTCCTATGGATGTTTGTACTTTGACTTTCCCTTGACCTATACCTGATGTAATCCTCCCTCACGTTGTTGACCTCCATTATTGTCCCGAAATTCTATTTACTTATATGTACTTGTACCTGAGAGAATGGCAAGATAAAAGACCTTAAACTTTGAACCCTAGTATGCCAAATTTAATGATATAAAGACTCATCTGGGATGGACACTCAGACAAATGACTTTTATGCTCTGTGAGTGTGAGATCCTTCAGAAGTCACAGGAAACATTTCAAACTGTTTCACAAATTTATAAAGCAGCAACCAAACAGCCCCTCAATGCAGTGTTAAAAAAAGTTGCTGGATGTGTCAGCTTGTGTTTCACTAAAACAAAATGTCCTGTTGCTACTTAATACAAAAAATAAAGTCACTCTGTGTTTCATGAGGAGCACAAGAAGGAAGATTAGGGCTGCTAACAGCCCTTGATTAAGCGGAACCGACTTTCTGAAGTAAGCTGACAAAAAAAACGAAACCCAACCCCAAAGAAGAAAAAAACAAAACAAACAAACAAACAACAACAACAACAAAAAAAAAAACCGTCAAGGTACCAGTCTTTTTGCCAACAGTTTTGTTAAAGTTTCTCAGTTAAAGGACCAAGAAGTGAATTGTTTGGAAAAGATGCTTCAACAGGTTTATAATAGGCTTAGACAACAAAGCACTGGGCCTGCAGTTTGAAGGATGTTTACCGTCACACTGAGACCATGTGAAGAAAACAGTTGTGTGTACAGTGCTGTTAGTGCGCTATGCTCCAGCTGCTGGTGTTTATTGTACAGCCCGTAGCGTCTTCAGCTGTCTAGTCAAGTATGAAAACAGTTATTAAGCTTCCATGGCAAGAAGAGAGCGCAAAACAGAAAAACTGATGGAAGACAAAAGGGATGAAAGTGAAAATAAAATTGGATTCCAGTGACAGGAGAAACTAAAGCTAACAGGAGAGCATTTAAAAGCTGCAGCGCTCTGAAGTAGGATAAAGAAATGTTCAGTGATGCCAAAATTTCTTGATTTCAGATAATCCTGAAAAAAAAAAAAAACCCAAAAGAATAAATGAATATAAAAAATAAGTTATGACACTAATTAGTTATAACTAAGTTGATGTTGCTGTTCTAGAGAATGAGGACAAACACTTTGGTGCACAATTCAAGTTGCTTTCTGTCATCTTATCTGCTCTCATCAGTGTAGTTTTCAGACATAGCTGGAAGTTTTTTTGTTTTTCAGAGGAAAGAAACGGATAAAGCCAAGACTACACAAGCAGCCCCAACTATCTGATTAACATGTAGTGGCTTGTTTGACAGCCTAAGAGAGAGATATTCCCTAAAGGTGGGAAAAAAAGATTGGATATTGGATTTGCATTGACGTGGCCAGAAACACAACTTCATTACGATGGTATCATCGCTCTCTGTCTGCCGGATTTGGAAATCGGCAACTGTTTTCTGATGCGTTTACAGCCTGTTCTGCTGTCCCCAAGTGACAAGAAAGAAAAAGACTAATAGTGCTCGAAGGAAGGTAAACGCTTAATGATACCTACAGTGTCGGTCAAGAGATAGATTCTCCATAATCTTTGCTCTGGATGGAACGGTGTAAAGCTAACGTTGAGGGTAGGCAAATGCTCAAAAATAAGTTGTGGGTATGACAGAATGTCCAAACCTCAGAAGGCATGAGTATTTATATATGCTCCAGACAGCCACAGCAGAAGGTGGGGTGAAAAATTGGGCTAACTGGTGCTCAGCTTATTAAGAGGACATTCATTGTTTTGAACCTGTTTGCTCATATGAGAAGGGGGCAAAAATTGCTTTTATGAATAGGAAAAAAACAGCCAAGAAAGACAAGGTCACACCCTCGGCTTCTTCTGAGCATGTTTGGGCAAGCTGTCCATGAAATGCAACATGTGCTGAGATTCAGACCAGTGATATCTGAAAACATGATGCGATGCTGCGCCACCGTGAAAAGAGAGCTGATGGCATTGACACGGGTCAAATGCAGGATGTGTTCGTGTTTGTGTGTTGAACACATGCTAAACCACATTAATGCGTTTGTGATTTCAGCACACAGATGAAAAAAAAAAAAAAAAGAAAGAAAAAAGGCAAAGGTCATTAAGCTTCCTTGACACCATTATGCTTTGCAATTTGAATTCTTTTTAAATGAATTTAGGTGTTAAATGAACCGATGCAGGAACTAAATTAAATTCCACAGCGATTGTCAGAAAGGTTTCTATTAAAGATCCTTGTGTTGGGAAATTGGCTCCAAGTGGAACTTGGTCTGATAAAGGCAGGGATATTTCTAATTTCCTACAAGCTGCGTTCATTTTGACCCCATGGGCTCAGCAAGGTGGCAAAATAGCCCATTATTTCTATCTCAAAGCAGGCTGCCAAGGAAAAAGGAAAAAAAAACCCCCCAAAAAACGGAACCCCTGATGGTTGGTGTGAAAGAATATACCCACTTAGAAACTATGCAGCACTATATCCCAGTTCTGTTTCGGCTTGGCGCAGAGATCCTGAATTAATGACAAAACAATGTTTGCCCTTCCAGAATTAATTGGCATTTATTTCATACTTGAAGGCCATCCAAACTCCTCCTTTCTGTAAGCAATTATCTGTGTTATTAACTGGAAATTTAATGACTCTGGCATATAAATACTAGGAGAATACAGATAAAGCGATTTGTCTACATAGCAAACAAATCAAAAGGAAGAATACCATTCATCCGTCCAATTTTTTCTCACATTGAGATTCCACATAAAAGGATGCTGTATATCAGCGGTCCCCAACTTTTTCTGCACCATGGACCGGTTTCATATAAAACAATATTTTCACGGACGGGCATAGAAACAAATAAAAACAAAGTGTTTAAAAATACAACTCACCATTAAGCTGAATGTGTGAAGGGTGACCAAAGCGTTGATAAAGCGTATGTCTCCATGTGCCCAAGCAGTTTTGAAGGCTTCGTTGCCTCATTTGCAAGCCTGTCGCCATATAGTATGCAGAGCGGGCTCGGTGCGTGAGAATCACCTGTAGCGATAAATCTGTATTTTTAGTAGGACTCCCAATATTGTCTTTTAAATGCATCTTTCTTTTTCTTGGAAGTCGTAGCCTCTTCTTTTTCTGTCTCCTTGTTGGGCCCCTCTCCCCTTTCCAAAGATGCTCTCCAAAGGCGTTTGCTTTTGCTCAATTTTGCTAGCTTGTGGGCTTAATTTTTGATGTACCGTATCACGTGACCGAGACGAGCGTCTTGACACATGTCCAGAGGCACAGGCAGATGTATCCGGTCATTTTTTCAAAATAAAACATCTTTCAGACTCTGATAATCAATTAAAGGTTTTTTTTATTCAGTGTTTCTGTGCGGTCTGGAACCGAATGTCTCACGATCCGTTACTGGTCCGTGGCCCAGTGGTTGGGGACCACTGCTGTATATCACGGAAAAACACACTCAGACTACAAATTCACTTCCAACATGACAGTCTTTATCCTGCCCAGTGTTAATTAATCCCTTCACACAGAACACGGTGCCAAGGTAAGAATGCAGTCAAACCTACCTTTCATCAAAGCCGGGCATGAGATCATTGCTTTCTTCCCCGTGAACGAACTCACTCTAGACTTTGTTTTTTGCCATCCAGAAACAGACAATTAACCTTGTTGACATGTTCTACAGTACAGGAACACACACTTCAAGACAAAGCTTATCATACGTGGAAAAGAGGCAGTTTCAAAAAGATCAAATTAAACAACAGCGATGATGTATTCATGTTCGAGGCTATAGGCTTGTGGTAGAACGACTGTGGCTTGGACCAAGCTGCATCCTGTTAGAGAGAAATTGAGCAGTTTTACGTGCACATTTCCCTCACAAAGACGACAAAAATGGTCCAACGACATGTTAACTAAATTTCTAATCTCTTCAGACTGCAGTCTGAGTCGTCGTTCCTCTTTGACACACTCTTACTACGTCATATGGTGGACAGGTGCCTCTTCCAGGCTTTTTTTTGAAAGCCATCTACTCTTTTCCAAACTGTTTCCAACACAACCTTCTGCAGATGGTTCGGTGTAACAAACCATCTGGTGTGTCAGCTTAGCGGTGCCTCTGCACAAGATGTGTCTGATAAATTATTTTCTATAAACAAATATATCTGCACGATTGCGAGTGCTTTGGAGTGGTGAAATTACCATTTATTTGTCAACTGACAAAAAAATAACTAACAATAGGTTTGGTTACTGATTCATTGTACGATTCAAAGCTCCAAACATCCGCTGGCTCCAGCTCCTCAAATTTTCTAACTTTCTCTGTGTCATACTGCAGTGAAGTGAATAGCTTTGGGTTTTGGAGTGTTGTGTTTGATTAAATCACCCGAGGCTCTGGGACTTCGTGTTTGTTTTTGAACAATATGATGAACATTAATTAAACGATGAAAGACTAAAATTGCTCCAAAATAGACATTGGCTCAACACAAGCACACAATAATGTGACACCTATGTGTAATTGCCCTCCAGAGCAAAACATTTTTACCCCTTGTATGTCAGTCTGTAAAAAAACTGTTACAAATCGCTTTTGTAAAAATAAATATTTTTTTTTTCATCTGACATTGCAATGATTAAGGTTGGTCAAGGTTAGAGGAATATTGTAGTCAAGGTTTAAAAAAATCTATGTTGCCTTTTGCTGTCTCAAATATTTTGTCCACGCAACTATCCACCAAAACCTTTTTCTGTCTGCAGAGCAGCAACATTAAACCACCCCTCAATGGGTGAGCATCATGCTAACACGGACAGGGAAAAAATGATTTCAACTCCAGCTCTCGGTACATACATGAGCAGAATTTACAGTGTTTATGAGTATGGACACTGTACTAAAACAGAAGCAATGGTAAATCCAATTTTGCTTGGCCTCTCTCAGCCACGGTTAACAAAATCTGCACAAAAGCGTTTTTGTAAACCCGATCGGTCTGACCTCTCTCCTTCTGCCTATGGCCCCTCGGCCCAGTCCACTTTGTCTGATAGAGATGCTGAGCAGAGAACACAGGAGGGAGCGAGCTACAAGTCTCTCTGAAGAAAAAAGCATTTTATATATAGCCACTGATTAAAGCAGAGATGGGAACATGACCTACATGCATAACAACATTTCTCAGTTTCTGCTATGGAACAAGGCTCTGTCCAGGACCAGGACTCTACAACTGGGAGAATCACTCTAATTATAAAACCAGAGTCAGATTTCAATGCACACCTCATTAATATTTCTCTCATTATTGGGTTAATTATGTTTTTAGAGGCGTGGAGGCCTGGGAGAGCTGGTGGCGTGCTGGTGAACCTTTGCTCCGAGCGCACCTGTCAGGCAGGTAATGACTGCTCTCACCCCTTTGTGCCTGTTTCGTGTATCAGATTATGGTTGAAACAGATCATTCCCTTTCATATACAGAGCCTGTGTTCTCAAAATAGCCACTCCTCTGAGAGACTGGTGGGGGATGAGGGGAGAAAAAGATAGTTGGGGAAAGACAGAGAGTGGCGAGAGAGAGAGGGCTTTTTCCTTCCTCATCAGTCTTTTGGATCCCGTCCCACTGATGCAAACGGCAAAGTATCTGGCCAGCTCCAATAGTGCCAGCGGGCAGCAGGTAGCCGCAGGGTGCAGACCTTGCCGAGATTCAATCCAGATCCTTTTATCAGCCACCTGAGGTTGATTTAACACCCCTGTTCTTGGACAGTGAAAATGGCTGATTATACAGCCAGCCGTTCCCCCCCTTTCCCTCCCTCTCACTCCCTCAGCTACAGCCCATTACCCAGAACTGCTGTGCTGCACTGTCTGGGCTCACGCCGACACGGAGAGGACGCAGACAGGCAGGTCATAATGGTGAGACAAGATCAAAGGCACTAAGTGTGTGTTTGTGTATGTGCGTGCGGGTGAATGAAACAGCATATCAGTGTGTGTATACGTGTGTATTTGTGTGTGCTCTTTGGGAATCTGTGTAGATACGGTCAAATGTGTGACAGCCGTGAATTAGCCTGTCAGTTTCAGAACTTTTCACATTATTTCAAATTGTCTCAGGTCAGGTAGAGGTTAGACCGATGAATGTACAATAAACTGGTGCAGTACAGTATATGTATGTAGGCTTGCTGTGAAAAGTTTTGAGCTGTTGAAAAGATAATAGAAAAAACTGCAGTATGTGTTGAGCCCTTCAGCAGCTTGTTTACCATGTGATGATGAAAGTTTGCAGCTTTTTGTGAAATAGAAATAAAAACTGAAAGTGAAGAGTGCAAATTTGTTTTATGTGTCAGTTAGATATGAATAGTCAGTACACACACACACACACACACACACAGAGTCAAACCTGCACATGTTGAGAAAAATTGACGAGAAAGCTCAATTAGAGCTCAAGAGACCAGAACGAGCACAAGCGCCCCCTCGACTGAATCTTCTGTAGCTTTAACAGAAATTACTTTTTTTTTTTCCACCGGATGTCTTTTTATGTACTTTGATATGTGGATCAATGGTCACCTCATCACCTGAGCATATGTCCTTTGTGAACATATTGACAGGTGACAGGTGGGCGGGCACCCAAAGCTTCATGAACTACACAACTGTGTGTTCACTTCTAGTTATAATTACAAAGAAGTTATTCTCACTTCCTCCGCAGTAAAGAAACTGGAGGGACACAAATAAAAATTTTCCTTTTAAACAATGTCACTGTAAAAAAAATTCTGCCGAATTTGTCGTGCTTAAAATCTATTAAAAGGACTAAAACGTTGTCAGAATGAAAATTAGCATAATTTTTGTAATCAGAAAAACATAGATAACATGAATTTTACATATTTGAAATTGGTATTAAAGAGGAAGCATAGTGAATATTAACGCTCATAAGATAATTGTGTTAGCCTTGAACATGCATCATCTGATACTGTAGCTTTCCTGATTATACGTGCTTGTCCTTGGATTGGGATGACTTCACCATTGTTGGAGCTGCAGATAGACTCTCAATGCTGGTGCTCATTGTGTGCAGGAGAGAATGGCTCCACACTCAAACTCATTGTTCAGGGCTGGAAATTTGCATGACGCTTTTACCTTGGCATTTCTGACCTTTAGAATCTACGTTACAAAAGATTCTGGGATAATATACACACAAGCACACTCACAAATGCAAACACTGTGGCACAGGTACTGTAGGGTTGTCTTGCCTCATCAACCCTGGAGGAGCCTGGAGGTAAACTGCTGTAGTTATTCTAGTATGGAGATCCGTGCCTAACTTTTTATCTGGTTTCCATTTCTTTATTTGTGAACACACAAATATCTCAAATCTGACACAATGACTTCAACTTGAGACATAAGAACAGCTCCCTATTTTGAAATAACAACAGTTATGTCACATTATTAACCTTCATAATAAATACTACAGTGATGACAACACTTCTGACATGATGTTAATGAACTTGAAGCTCTCTGTCTACATCCTATTTGGAGAACTATACATGCAAACAAGTGTCTTTGATGATACAACATCCTTTTTGTCAGGACATTTAGGTGATCGATAAAGGAGAGGTTTGCTTATTAACTTTATAATAGATATGGATTTCAGTTCTGATTGGTAATTTAATTTGGTGCAGAATCTACCAGTCATACTTAAAATTACCACAGTGGTAATTACAAACTGTACCACTGAATGGCTACTGCAAGAAAAACTGCCCAATATTAACAGCGCTAGAAACTTGACCATGCATACATTCAGTAATAAGCAGTGGTGCAAGAATTATTCAGATTCTTTACTCAAGAATAAGAACCACTGCAGCGCTGTAAAAGTAATATACTCCAAAGATTAGCAGAAAAATGTATTTAATTAAAGAAGTAAAGTAAAAGCACTGGCTTGGTTGCATAAATGAATCTATATGACATCATTTTTAGATGGATTATAGCGAAGCATCTATATGTATGGTGCATGTTAATGTGGGAGCTGGTTTTGAAATACTTTATATACAGTTTTAACCCAATAAACCTGTTTAATCTCACACAATGTTGTGTTGTAGAAGATTGTTATAATATCCATTGTGTGAATACTTCCTCATTCTCACCGTCCAAGTTCCTCAAAACACACAGATCTTGAATAAAGTACTTAGTTACTTCCCATCATGATTAATGGTTGCTGTGATTGTGGGGGGCTGTGAGGAGATGCAAAGGTGAGCTGAAGTTTCAGCAATCTGATAAAATCAAATCAAATCAGCTCTCAGAGTGAGAGTCCTTTCTCTATGAGGAGACTGAATTTCCTTCAGGGGGAAAACGACCGAAACGAACTTCTGTATGTAAAATCCACCCAAAAAATGAACCAACATCAGTTTTGACCACTTGCAGTAATTGGGTAAGAATACTGAATACTCGCTGGTTACGCCTCTTCATATCTGAGGGTTCAACAACTATGTTAAGGCATTGTATGAAATTTCTTCACAACCTTGCAAAGTAACTTTTCAGAAAAAAGCCACCTACTTGGTCCAACTCAGACTGACCCCCGACATTTCATCCTTACTTCAGTGATTACTCCTCATCACACACATTGGAATAATAGTAGGAACGAATCAAAAATCCTTTTAAAATATGGGCATGTGAATATTATTCAGTATTATATTCAAGTTAATGTTCACGCTTTCCCATGCTGACATTTGTTTTTAGAAACACATGATTAATGTGCATGAGTGTAACCACCAAATTTACTTTGGTGCCATGCCATTTCATCCCTAGGCAGTTTCCCAATGAACTATACAACCTTACCTACAAAGAGAAACTGAGTGGAAAGGTGATTTTCAGGAACTCATAATTATTCTTCCACTGTACCTTCATAATAGAGTACTTCACTCAGCCTAACTTTGGGAGCACTTTCAAGTTCACCCTGTCATTCATGGCACTGAATCTCAGCATGCCTGCGAGAGATTAAGAGCATTGTGGAATCATAATAAAGGTGACAGAGAATCTCCCATGGGACACCTCGCCTGAAGGCACACAGCAGATCTAATGCATTTAAATTAATTCTTCACAAGGCATTTTTACATCGAATGCCTAAACCATAAATATGGTTCTTCTGCTCTGGAAAAAAATTAGCAAAAGAGAAATGTGTCAGAAGTAGAACGCAAAAAGAGAAAAGAAAAGATTCTCGTTTTGTTACCTGATTAAAAGGTAATAAGGAGTTATGTCATTTAAACGCCAAAAGGGCCAACAGGTAGAAAAATTAGGTGCTACGTTAATAGATAATTATGCACTGGCTTACTAGTTATAAACTTAAACTTTTTTCCTTACAACTTTGCACTTTTATTCATAGTGATTCAGTCACACTCTCTCATGTCTTAGGTCAGAAGGCATGTACATCAATTTCTTAAGACGCTGGAAATAAAATGCATACACGGATTTCAAAATGATGAACATAAATACAGATAAAAGGAGAGAAAAAAAAACACACTACATATTCCTCTATATCAAATGATACCGCTTTGCTGGTTGTGTAACATATGCTCCTCATCTATTATATCTAAACATACTGTATGCCTTCAACCACTGTCTCCTTCTTTGGCGAGCGCTGAGAGAGGTAAAAAAGATGCCACGAGTGTTTGTGCTGGTAGATAAATGCTACGCTGCCCACCATCACTCATACTGGCAGCCTCAAATAAGCTGTAGTGTAATGTTATGTGGGCGGGCTGTCTTAACTCATTTGAAATTCAAAGATGTTTTCATAAATTATTCAATTTATATAGAAATAAACAAGACAAAGCATCTGCTGCATTCACGAGCATCATTAAAGATAGTTTTAAATCTGTGACCAAAAAAAATACAGGTGGAGCACAGAGAACAGGACTTAAAGGGGGATTCTTGCTGACCTATATCTACTCATTAGTGTGTATGCACAGCATGAATGTGCATGTGGGTGTGCGTATGTCTATTACTCACCCCAGTGTCGTCATGGTGACTATGGTGTACCAGAAAGAAGCTGGGATGCTGGTAAACTTGCTGGAGCTGGAGCCCTTCTCTGCGTAGAACATGACCGTGGCAAAGATGATGATGGCCATGGTGAGCGAGAAGAGGAGGAAGCCGAGCTCTGAGGCACAGCTCTTCAGCGTATAACCCAGGATCCGAAGGCCCTGTGAGTGACGGGAGAACTTGAAGATGCGAAACACTCGAAACACGCGCAGCGTCACAAAGGCGCCGCTCACGTCCTCGTTGTTGGTCATCACCAGGCCAATGTAGTACGGCAAGATGGCCACCACGTCAATGATGCTCATCACTGAACGCATGAAACGGTAGCGACTGGGCGCGGCGAACAAGCGCAACAGGTACTCCACTGTGAATATCATGACACAGGCCGTGTCCATGCAAAAGAATGCTACGGTGTAACGCTCGCCACATGGCATGTCTTTCTGGTTGGCAGTGGAACCACAAGGCACCGTCTCCACCACATTAGTGATGACCGAGATGGCGATGAAGAAACCAGTGACGTAGTAGAAGACTAGGGCCATGGTGGAGGTGTGGGGATTCTCAAAGGCGCGCCACATGGTCTCCCTGAAGTTCATGTTAGGCAGCTTCATGTCCTTGTTCTCCTCCTGATCATCCTGCAGCCGCTCTAAATTCTCCCTCTTTCTGTCCTTGTACTCTTCGTAGCAGCAGTCGCCAATGATTTCGGGGATGATACCAAAGAAGGTGAGCTCCTCGTCGTAGGCCGAGATGCACTCATGACGGGGGTAGTGGAGCTTCCCTGTTCGGTAGAAGTTGAGGATGCTTCTGAAGGCATCGGGGTCCCGGTCGAAGAAGTACTCCTTGGTCTCCTCATTGTAAAAGAAGTCTTTTTCAGAGCTGCCCAGCAGCGTGTCTGGATAACGGTCTAGAGTGGTTCTCCAGGTCTGAAAACGACGGCCACTAACATTGAGGATGATCAGCTCGTCCTGTCTCTTGCTGTTGTCTCTCGGGGCAACAGGCATGGGGCAGTTGGCAACGGGCATCCAGCCAATGGCTGCTGCCCTAGCAAAAGGAAGCCATGCTGCTACTCCTGTTGCCATTGCAAAGCAGAGTCTTTGAAGTAGTCCTCCTCACCTTCAGGCTCGACTCGTCTCAAAATGAAGTTGCATCTGAGACATAAACAGCAATAAAAAGAAAGAGGAAACATAAAGCTGAAAAAAGCAGCATGCCAGTTGATCGAATTACCAAATTTTCCAATTACGGAGCTGTAAAGGGAGCAGAATGACACCCATGACATTTGGAGCTCCACATGTCTTTACCCTCTCTATTCCACTCACTCTCCCCTGCTTCCTGTCCAAATCCACCAGTTCCTGCCCAAATGTCATCCAGAATCTGTGGGGGAAAAAACTGATACATGGCAACAACTAAAACAACTGGTGGAACCACTCAGGTCATTTCCACTGACCCCTCAGCCGGGTTCACTCTCACTGTGACTGACTCCAGCCTGCTGAGCTACGTCTCCTCATTCTGCACTTCACCCTACATTTGCAGCAAATGTTAAAAATACACACACACACAAAACCCTACAAATTGATGCACCATCTATGAAACACAGTCAGCCAAGTTTAAGTTGAGCCAGAGAAGCAGCATCCTTGCAGCCTTGGAGCTGTGTGTCCTGAAAAGCATCGTTAGACTCACTGAAACATACCTGTTGAATCGTGCACAGGTTCACTCTGCACACATTTTATCTACGTGCATTAGACTATTCTATTCAAAAGACACATTCATGGTCTGGGTTTGCCTCTGCATGACACGATCACTTTATATGTCATGAGAAATAAACTGCTCTCTCTGCGTGTCCTGAAGATGTGTATGCATATTTTAAAAAAAAACTGCTGAAGGTGTTTTTACGTTTTGCGCACTGGATATCCATCTCCTCCTGCAAGCACAGTCTCTGAACTTCAGGACCTGCACTTGTTCCGTCGACATGTGCCAATTTGGAAAAAAAAGGCATCTTAATATTTCCTATAGGAGCATGCAAGAAAGAGAGATTCACGGCAACTCACCGATAAAAAAAGTGGGAGGAGGGAACCAAATCCCAGCTCTTTTCCGAAAGGGAAAGCAGAGGAGTTTGGATGAAGAGCGGAGTCCTCAGGTAGAAGTGAGCGAGGAGGAGCTCGGATCCATCCAGCGGGATGAAGCACCGAGCAGCACTTCTCCTCCTCCTCCTCCTCCTCCTCCTCCTCTTCCTCCTCCTCGGTCGGTAGACACACTCTTGACACCGAGCAGAGCGCCGATGGAAATATAAAACACTAAAACATTATAAGGATGCTAAAAGAAAATAATTTAAAAAAAAAAAAAAAAACAAGAAAAAAAACCGCGCGATTGAGCAAATGGGTTCTTCAAAAATGAAAAATGAAATAAATAAATAAATAACGAATAGATGTTTTAGGAAGCAGGATTTGTGGAGATGCTCTGACTGAGTCTACATCCTGGCTCCTGTTCGCCCCGCCACTGTTGGGAAAGTACAACGTGCGTCTCCCTCCCTGATCCAGCTCCGTGTCATCAGCCCTCCTTCCCTCTGCCTCACTTTCCACTCACATGTAACACACTCACCCTGTCACTCCGTGCTCATAACCGACTGATGCTTACTAAAGCAGAAAATAGCACGGTATGAAAATGATGGGTTATACAGGAGCTTTCAAAAAACAGACAGACAAACAAACAAACAAACAAACAAACAAACTGCGCAGCAGTTAAGAGAAAATGTGCTTTAATGGAAAAGTCTGCCTCAATTTAGCTTGAACTGAAGCAAATCTGTGTTGTAGACTTATACTTTTTGAGGAATATTTATCACAAAAATGACTTTTTTTCCATATGGGGGTGGAGGCATGACAGTTAACTTTCGGAGGGAGATGCTGAGCCTCCCCAAAAATCTCCCTACTTCCTCTCTATCTCTGTCAAATGAGCACTGAAGGCTACATTGCGTCCTTGTAAGCCTTTTATCCCCCCCCCAACACCTGATTCTGTTGGAAAAGTTTAATCCTGTTGGGCAAGTTTGCCAAAAATTCTACTATTCATCTTCATCATTGCTTTTTTCTTAAGAAACTCAAAACGCTGTGATTTTATGTTTCAGGTGTTTATTTCCACCAAAAATCCCCAAACTCATTAAGGAAGCTATCACCACCGAACTGCCTTTAGGGGTGCTTAATCCTGAAAGACACTGTAAACCAGAATGATAGTGCTGGATGATTCTACAAAACCCCAGAAAACGTACAAACAGTGATTGTGGGTGTACGTGCCTCACCTTGACCTACACACTATTATTCTCCACTTCACATACAGGACATACACTGTCTTCAATTGGCGCTGAAACACGCCACTGGGTATAAATCATGAAATGCAAAGTTGTGCAACATGGATGCAAGGTGCATTATATCGCCATTTAGATGATTCACACTGTACCACTCTCACTCTGTAACACAGTGGACTGGCGTGAAAACTGAAGTGTCATCAGAGAAAACGCTCATTTTCCAAATATAAGACAAAAAAAAATAGTTCTCAGAGTGAGGGATTTATTAAAAAAACCGACGCACGTTTGATAAACAGGCACTAAAATGAAATCAAAGTTGTTTAAACTCTTATTTGAGACTGGAAAGATATACCCAGAGTGATAAAACAGGAAACCCTTCCCTCCGCATGTCATGTATTAGTGGTTCTAATTCCTCTTTTTTTTCCCATCACAAATATATTTTATATGCAGTGCAGCTTTCAGGGCCCCAGGAGTCCTGGAAGCCTCGGGCAGTTTCCTGCTTTGCCTGGTTGATAATCTATCCCTGGGTTTTAACCTTTCCGCAAATTAGGAATATAAAGCATGTTTAGTAATAACTCTAATGTGAAGCTATGCTGTATTTTTGAAATCTGCATGACACCTCTCATCCTGGATCAAATTTCCTATAGAAATTAACAGTACAAATGGGCTTCAGTTTTGTTCTTTCTTGCTGTATTTTCATGCAGAATACTGATGTAATACGTACAGTAAATATACTACTTATTTCACCAGTATTTTCCACACAATGCAGAACATACGAGACTTCTACAAGTGGATATTTTCAACAGTGCTTAAGTATATGTGTTAAGCCGGTGCTTAAAACTTCATCTGATAACATATTTTCCTTTAACAAGCCTTTATCGTCTAGCTGTGAGAGGGGGGTGTCAAAGGAAGTTCTATAGTCTGATCATCAGAGAGAAAGAAGCAATGAGCCCCAGTGGCTCTCCCTCACCATCTCACACTTCAAACCCAGCACCATGGTCCCTACACAGGCACCTCGGGGGACTGCTGAGGCTGGATGGCGAAGGTCTTTGAATGGATGGCCTTGTGTGGGGCTGTTAGTGGAGAAAGGGGAGGAATAGAAAGAAAGTGGTAGAGAGAGAGATGCTGTGTAGCCTGGGTGTTAAAACAGACAGGCTATTGATGGATTCCAGTACATTCAGATGCCCAGATGAAGTTCTGGCACATTGTGTAAAATATTCATGAATTGAGTCTTTGAACATAAAAAAAAAAAAAAAAAGAAATTAAAAAAAAATTTCAGGGTTTCTCTCACAAAAGGGATTGCTATTGGTATATCATTGGCCTTACAGAGCAATTGAGTTGAAGAAAATATATTTATGGTATTTTTTCTTCTTTTTATTTCTTTTAAGTGTCTTATCTTCTGCACCATACCGTCTCCTTTGTCTGTGAGCACTGAATACACATAGTTTAGACTTACTCTTTGATCACATAGTTAAAGAAGAAGTCAAAATAAATTCACATGCACAAATTTATGCCTTACATACCTCTCTGGTTATATCAATACTTGCCTGCATATTAACGTTTGTAAGTAACACTAGTCCTTACAGCGTGGAGAAAAAAAATGCCGGAACAGATGGAATCTTTGACGTTACCATCTTTGTCTTCGGCTGATTTATGCAGGTTTTTTTCTTTTTTTTTTTTAAAGCAGATCACCTCAATCTACCAAATGCCAGAACACAGCTCAGTCTGTGCTGCGGATCATTTTTTCCACTCATTCTTCTATCTGTGACACATTCAAACCTCTGGGGTGGCAGCTGAACTTTAGAGATGATCATTTACATGCAATTTTTCACAATACTTTGTATGTGTGCAACAGCGGAGGCTTTCCAATATTCACAAAAGGAGTAAAGTTGGGTCCAGAAAAAGAGCTGAACCCCAGCATGTATCTCAAAAGCAAAGTAAAGAAACCAAATAAACTTTCCAGAAAAGAAAAGTGATATTCAAACAGCTCTGCAAGCAAATAATTAAGTCAGGCATTCTCAAAGGCAATGTCCTTTGAGGTAATACAATTTTGTTTATTGCAGTGTTTTCTAAATCCCTCCTCTTCTCCTTGAGGTTTTTTTTTTTTCACATTAACTTCCCAGCTTTATCTCAAATCATATTTCCTCAAGTGTGAAAAATATGGGATGTTTGTTGGCGCTCATTAACAATAAATTCTTGTGTGTATAGCTCCTGAGTAAATGTTACTGTTGTCACTCTGCAATTTCTGCTGATAAAAAAGCAAAGTCAAGCAAATAAAAAAAAAAGACTGCAACTGTATGCATGAGAATTCATTTTCTAAATATGCACTGATAAGGCTGAATTTAATCTTTGCAGTGCTTTGGCATTTAGAAATGCA
The DNA here is from genome assembly GCA_034769265.1 of Remorina albescens. Lineage (NCBI taxonomy): Eukaryota > Metazoa > Chordata > Actinopteri > Carangiformes > Echeneidae > Remorina > Remorina albescens. The sequence goes on from CM068494.1 coordinate 21,200,299, forward strand.
GGTATAAGCAGTCTCTTATATCACACATTTAAATCGTTGACAGTAATTTGAATCAGTTCTATAACAGATAATCATCCAGTTTCAAAAGTGACAGCTGAGATTTTAAGGTGTTTTTCATCTGGCTCTCCTGCACCTGGGGACGCCTCTGGTGACTGGGTGATATCCAGATTTTTCAAATTATAGCCTCCATCACACAAACCAACTCCATGAGAGTGCAAAACCTGATACAACCTTCATCAGCCACATTTATCGGAGCTGCTCCTCAGTTAGACAGAGGCTTTTTAATTACATAAGATCTTATATTTAGATCTTTAATCATCATTATGCAATTATTCAAGGTCATCTCTCTGTACATTCCTTTAAGGGTCAACATTTTTAATAGCCATATAAACAGAAAGGGAAAACGTCAGCACACGGAGATGTTTGATGTGCAAACGAATGAATGAGAAAGTACCTTGAACACACAATAACTCGGGCAACAACTCAGACAAATTGTTACCTTTAGACTGAAATCTACTGTATCCTTGCTGTAGCTAGGAATACACTGCAACATTATTACTTGGAAGAAAAAAACATTTCTCACAGTCGTGTACGTGTATGAATTACAATAAACCCAGTTTAACAACGTAATTAGCAATATTTACGCATCGACATTGAGGGGAATGACTACGCGTGTTGTGAAAGATGTGTAATTACGGGCACACAGGGAATTATCAATCTACTCTGCAGTTGATTGATAGGCAGCTTCCCAGTCTAAGGTTCCTATCCAGATTTAAATGGCAAGTTAGTAAGTCAGTTGGTAGGCGGACATAGTTGATTTAAAAAGCTAAAACCGATCTTCGCCAGGGAAAGCGTAGCGGCTGTCTCTTGAGGCTGAGGGCCGGGTTGGTACGTCATGGTCGTGGTGGATATGGAGCTGGGCCTCGCCTGTGTGTCTCTCGACGTTCCCAGGAGCTGGTTGTGGGCTCAGATGTCGTGTTCAATCACCGCGGACTCTGCTGTCCTTGTCTCCGCTGGCGGGGAGTGCATCTGGGGAACCTGCGGCCTCTGTGTCGGGCCTCCTCGTCAGCTGTTCGCCCTGACCTGCCCGCTCCTGCTAGGTTTGGCCTGGATAACGCCAGATCTCTTGGGAATAAATCATTTATCCTTAAGGATTTCTTCATATCCCGGGAACTGGATTTCCTCTTTATCGCCGAGACTTGGCTGAGTGTTGGTGAGTCCAGTGTCTTCACCGAACTTTTACCTGACAAGTGCTGTTATTTTAACTCTCCTCGGACGTCTGGCCGCGGAGGAGGAGTTGCGACTGTTTTTAAGGGTGACTTTAAATGTAAACAGATATCGCTCTCATCCTCCTTCACCAGCGTTGAACAGAGTCTGTTGGAGCTGGGGCATCCTCACACGGTGTTGTGGTTTATCAGCCTCCTGAATATAACAGAGACCTTTTAACTGATTTTGCTGTGTTCTTGGCTGATATCATGTCTAAATATGACCGAGTCCTTATTGTTGGAGATTTTAATATTCATGTGCGCTGCCCTGAAAACCCATTGGCACGGGATTTTTTAAATATTATTGACTCTTTTAATCTTGTGCAGTCTGTACTTGGGCCTACACATGAACGTGGTCACACACTCGATCTTGTTTTATCTCATGGCTTGCCTGTTTTTAACCTGGAGATCTGTGACGCTGTCTTCTCGGATCATATGCCGGTACTTGCTGTCACACAGTTAAACTTCGCGCTTCTGCTCGCTGGAGTCGAGTTATTAACCCCTCCACTGCTGCTCACTTCTCGGCTGCTTTCGGACAGAGCTGTGTCATTCCTGAATCTGTGTATGAGGATACGGAGGCTCTTAACTCATGGTTTCTCGACACCTGTCAAACTGCCATAGACATTGCGGCTCCGTTAAAGACCAGACTGCATAAAACTATATGGGAGCCCTGGCTGAATGAAACAACCCGTGCTGCCAGACAGGAGTGTAGAAGAGAGTGAAAGTGGAAAAAGGACAAATTGCAAGTGTCTTTTCAAATGTTGAGGGATTGCTGGCGTCATTACCAGTTTATTGTTAAAGAGGCTAAAAGAAAATATTTTTCTGATATCGTTCTGTTAAATTGCCACAAGCCTCGTGTGTTGTTTAAAGTTATCAACTCTGCTCTGAATGCACCACAGACTGTTGGAATTGAGACCCCCCCTGCTGGGTGTGAAAATTTCCTTCACTTTTTCATTGATAAAGTCACTTCTACCAGAGCACTTATTTCACCTCCTGCCATTGACCCTTCAGTCTCTGTCCCCTGCTCTACTGAATTGGACACATTTGAACCTGTGACACTGCCCTCTGTTCAGGAGACTGTTGACCATTTGAAGCCCTCAGGTTCTCCTGATGATACTGTCCCTCCCCGACTTTTTAAGGAGGTTTTCCAGCCTGTTGGTCCATCTTTTCTTGTAGTTATTAATAGCAGTCTGTCTTCTGGAGTGGTCCCTATTAATTTTAAACATGCCGTTGTGCAACGTTTGTTAAAAAAAACTTGGGCTGGATCCCACTGTTATGACAAATTTCAGGCCTATCTCTAAATTGCCTTTCCTTTCTAAAATCTTAGAAAAGATTGTCTATTCTCAGCTCATGGACTTTTTAAATGAACAAAATATTCTTGAGAATTTCCAATCCGGTTTTAAAACATTGCACAGCACCGAATCAGCGCTTTTAAGAGTTTTTAATGACATCTTTTTAGCCACTGACTCTGGTCACTGTGTTGTCCTTGTACTTTTAGATTTGACTGCAGCGTTTGATACTGTGGGCCATGAAATCCTGATTGCTCGTTTGGAGCAGTGGGTGGGCATCAGTGGCACAGCACTTCAATGGATCAGGTCTTACCTGTCACATCGGACCTTCAGTGTCAGCCTTGATGACTCTGTGTCCTCCACTGCTCCCCTCCCATGTGGGGTACCACAGGGCTCTGTGCTTGGCCCTCTTTTATTTTCCCTCTATCTACTCCCACTTGGCTCAATTCTCAGAAAACATGGCATTTCTTTTCATTGCTATGCAAATGACGGTCAGATCTATGTCCCCCTTAAAAAGTCAGACTCCTGTGTCAAGCCACTCCTAGAGTGTCTAAATGACATTAAAGCCTGGATGTCTCTAAATTTTCTGAATTTTAATGAAAAAAAAAAAAGACAGAAGTCATGGTCTTTGGTGGCACTTCTGTGACCCCCCTAGTTAATCTGGGTTCTTTGGCTCAGTATCACAAGCCAATTGGGAACAATCTTGGGGTTAAGGTGGATGCAGAACTTAAATTTGACAGCCAAATTAAAGCTGTGGCGAAGTCAAGCTTTTGCCAACTGAGGCAGCTGGCAAAAATTAAACCAGTCCTTCAGAGACAGCATTTTGAGACAGCGATCCACGCTTTTGTGACCACTCGCCTGGATTACTGCAACACACTTTATATGAGTGTTAGTGGGTCCTCCATTGCTTGTCTTCAACTAGTTGAAAATGCAGCTGCACGTCTTTTAACTGGCACAAGAAAGTATGAGCACATTTCACCTATTTTAGCTTCACTCCACTGGCTGCCCGTCCATTTTAGGATTCATTTTAAAATTCTTTTATTTGGTTTTAAAGCCTTGAATGGCCTTGCTTCACCCTACCTCTCTGAGCTACTGCACCCCTACACTCCGAGCCGCTCTCTCAGGTCAGCTGACCAGCTGCTCCTGACAGTGCCTAAAGCTAGGCTTAAGCTCAGAGGGGAGCAAGCATTTGCTGTTGCAGCTCCAAAACTGTGGAATGGATTGCCGCTGCACATCAGACAGGCCTCTCATTCTAAATCCCTTCTTAAAACCCACCTCTTTTCTTTGGCGTTTGAGACCATGTAGCGTGTTGATTTTATGATTTTATGTGTATGTGCATACTTTTCTATTTTTATTTCTCAATCTTGTGTGGGCAGTGCACTTTATTTATTTTTTATTTGATTTTATTTATTTTGTGTGATTTTATTTTATTTTATCCTATTGTGTTTATCGTTGTGTTATTTATTATGCCTTTTACCTTGCTGTGCAGCACTTTGGAAACCTTGTGTTTGTTTTATAATCGTGCTATATAAATAAAGTGGATTGGATTGGATTGGATCTTCACCAAGCTAAAGTTGTTGGAGAGCAACTAGATGTGGGTGACCTGCCAACTTTATATTATTGATAATTGTACTACATAATAATGAATATGTACTGTACAGATCTATTAATTGAAAGGCAAAATATTCAATAAGTTCACTTGCTGCTTATCAGCCAATTGTTGACTGCCAAACACTGAGCCTCCTAACTGCAGCTGGAGACAGCAGTCTTTCTGCCAAATTTCCCCTGGAGAACAAGAAACCAGCTGGAGTTCACAACTCTCCGGTCCAAAATGAATAGCAGCGCCATTCAACACAAATACTCCATATGAAGTAAACAAAAAGTTTGATTAATTGTGAAGAAAATGGTAAATGGCAGACAGCTTTGTGAGTGAAGAGGAGCGTCGAACAGACAACAATCACAGGCAAGCATCCAAGTGGCAGAAGGATACAAATCACAACTTTCATTCGAGAATTTCAGAGATTTGTGAGGTTGTCCATTAGCTGGCTTTCTGTCCAAGAAAACATATGCATGGCTCATCATGTGATCTGATGAGTTCAACCAAATCCGTGGGAACACTTGCAATTCAACTTATGGATTGCAGTTCTACCCAAATAGATTGTCATATGTTGTTTTGGCCAGAGCGTAGAGTGAATATTAAAGTTAAATGGCTTTTGGTTTTTGTTGCTTTTTACTGTTATTCAGTCAGTATTTTTTTTTTTTTTACTTTACTTTACTAACTTCTCAAAACCTATTCAAGATCTCTTTGAGATGAAAGCATTCTTAAGTTTCATAATTCACTCTATATCATTCCTCGTTGCATTACAAGTGTATAAAATAAGTCCTCACTATGATCGCATAATGATTGCAGATGATTTAGTATTCTGTAATCTTTCTGCTCCAGTCTATTGAATATTTAGAACAAGTAGCAAATTTTAAAGGGTTTGATGTTGTTTATCTGGAAAGAATCAGTATGCAGCCATTCTCTATCACCCATTCATCAGGTACACATGCTCTATTACTGAAATTCAAGGTAGATGCAGCAGAATTTCAAGGTGAAATGCAAGTAGGTGTCACCTCATTGTTAACTGGGAGAATGTAATGCAGCCCATTTTGACATTCATGTAGATAGGCAGCTGGATAGACAAAAAGATAGATCAAAGCTGAAAAGCAAGAAAGAAGCCGGGATGTGGAAGTCAAGGGAAAGAAATAAAGGTAATGAGGTGGACCACAGATGTCCTCTGAAAAACTAGGGCTCATGAGCAACTGGAAAAGAAGTAGGCCTGAGAGGCTGCAAAAAACAACAAAGGAAAAAAGGCAATGGAAAGATGGTGGAGTGTTAATCATTCAGAATATGACAAATCTCAAGCATGTATCTCAAAGTGGGAAAAGCAAGTCAGCCTATCAGTTTGAGAGTCTGTAAAATAAAAATGTACACCGTGGGTGTGGATGAATGAGTTTAGATGAAAGGCAGTAGCATTGATTATGTTTAGTAGTCATCTTATGACTCACTCACAAAAGATCCAAGCCCAGCTTTCATTATCCAAAATAACAAACCGCACTTTGAAGTAGCACACATGCAAATCTTGTTGCAAAGAAAATGTACAAAAAACAGAAACAAGCGATGGATTGAATGCAGGGTTGAACAACATCAGCATTCTGGTTGTTGTGTAAAATAAAACCCATCACTTAAAGAGAAATGGTTTTGACTCTGGGAGCCAGCAGAATTTGTCAAGATCATGAGGGTCCCCCCAAACGTGGTGATGCCCTGTATGTCACCAAAAATTATATAACTTCTTCCATTATATTTTGTTGCCCTTCAGCAAATAGCAATGTTATCATAGTTCAGTGTTTTAATTAAATCTCTAATGAGCGCAGTGAACAGTCCGAGGAATGAGAGGCTGATTTATGACGAAGTAACAAATTATATACGGTAATGAATATGAAGTCCTGGCTGACATAATCATCAGCCTCAATGGGTTCGAACACAACACGCTATATTCTTCCACATATTAGGCTAGATCTGATGAGCTGGTGTTTTCCATATGTGTGTGAGTCTATGTTTTCAATCATCTCCTTATTTACAGTTGCATGTATAGTGTGCCCTAGCAAACCAGCAACACCCGAACAAATGCAAACAAAGAGCTTTGCTGTTATATAAAAGTTTACATAATGTCACTTTCAAGTTTTTCTGATAATAAAGTATGAAACAAATTAATAACATCCTCATTTAAATCAAGTTCAGTCAGAACCACTTAAGTCAAAAAGCATTATCGTAATTGCAATTACTAATTTAATTTTGGAAGTGTGGCTCTGTTCCAGGAGAGCCGCAGCAACATCCAGGACAGAGCTAATATCACTGACAACAGCGATGACATTGATAAATCAGAATATGATGATAATTTAAAAATTTCCCAGCTTGGGATCAATAAAGTAAATTTATCTAACTATGAGAGGGAGGAGCTGGAGCTGTGGTGGGTTGAGAGGCAGCGTGAACAGGAAGCAGCAAAGGTAGGCATGTTGAAGTGGGTTAAATACAGTGCCCAACTGAACACATAGGAAGCGACATGTCCATTGGTGAAGGGCTGGACTGACATGTAGATCACAGTTGATGTGGGCAGGCCGTGTTAGGTGGGATTGCTCTTGAGCCGGAGCTGAACTATGGTCGATCATAGCTTGACTACGTGGCCTACCTGAACTAACGCTGTGCTCTATTTTTTGACTCTATCAGCAGCTGAACATGCAAATTTCCTCCTACAATGGAAATGTAAACATTGTTTGGAAATTTTACCCTGACAATAGACAATAGAGACTGTGTTTGTCTTCCGCTGTGTTAAGCTAGTTCTAGTTCTTTTCTTTTATTTCTTGCCTTTTTCTACTTTCCTGGCATTAACATACAGTAAGTAGTTTAAGTGATAAACAAAAAAATGCTTTGGATTAACTCGAATTTTCTTTGTATTCCTCATTTATTTCGTATTCTACAAATAGACTGATTGCTTGAGAAAGGCCTGTTTTATGAAATTGACACAATTTTGTTTTTTTTCCTCACCTTGGGTGGTTTACCGCTTACTTTTGAAGCATTTAAGATTATTCACTGGACTTGAACTGCTTAAACTGAAATAAAAGCTTTAAAAATGGGGGTGCTAATGTGACAAGATGAGGCAGTAAAAGCCCAACTGGGTCTTTCTGGCTTTGACCTAGTTACTCTATAATGGTTCCTATCATTATGTGCAACATTATTCAGAGACATCAAAGCATAAAGCAGACACAAGACAGCCACTAGATAGTCCTGAAGGTGCGAGGCAGCCACCACAGCCCCTCTGAGGAAATCCACAATTACATCTTCATCAATTATTTAGAGCTAGTCAATTAATTGTTAAGGTGATCGATACAAAATTAACCGGCAGACAATTTGACAGTGAAATTATCATTTAAGAAATTTCTTAATTATAAAAGCTAAGACTTTGCAACAGTTCTAGCAGCTCTGATTGGCTGTAGTGAATGAAGACATTAATGGCACTTTGACCAACAGAAGATACTAATGTCAGCATGCTGCATGCTCAGAATTAGTCCACTAACATGCTTTTGTTTCATCAGTATGTTTGAAATGTTCACAGTCTTAATTAAATAAGAAAATAAGAAATAAAGTTATGCTTTGATGATTTGGATATAAAATGTTATCACTTCATATTTTTTTCCTACAATGACATATGAGTTAAGCTTAATATTTGAAATTACTTTAACCTGTTTTGTGAGGTCACACTGACTTTGTCCTTTGACCAAAAAATTCTAATCCAGTCATCCTTAAGTGAATGTTGAAGTTCACTTAAATGGATAATGAAATATCGTGTTTATAAGAATGAGAAGGATGTCTTGGCTATTCCTCTGAAATCACAAATGTCCTCCACCTCATTGTAGCAGAAGATTAATAGAGGAAGAAAACAGAACTGTCATCAGTGATGTATGTCTGTGCAAAATCTGATGACAACAAGTGGACGTGATCACATAACTTCGTGACTTTCATCTGCTGGTGGTGCTGAACATAAAAGTCATACTAATCATTATGCATCTTCATTTTCATCCAGTAGTTGTTAAGATTATTCATTCTGAGTCAAAATAATGAACCAAGACTGACCGTATAGAGACATGCTACGTGCCCACGTGGCAAAATACTGTCCAGTTTAGATCAAGTCTTTTTGATTTAATCAATCCCTGACTAATTGATTGATTCATCTACAAAATAATAAACAGATCAAAACAATTTGAAAACAATTACTAGTTTTAGGGTAGGGATAAAAACAAACATATTAATTAGATGCAATACAAAGAGTATTGTAGACAAAATATTTAAATTTACATCCACTCTGTCAAGAAGTGGACTGAGAGGAAACCTCATTTCGCAAAGTCTGTGATCCTCAGATTTCAAAATACACAGTGTGTATGGGACAGAAATGAAGGAAACACAAAAATGAAAGAACATGAAAAAAGAAAGAAAATATGGTACAGTAGGTACCACTGCTGAACACTGGCCAATCAGCTACGGGTCAGCAATTGTTCGCACACAAAGAGATGTAAGGTATGATGTTGTGGTGACATTTAGATGGTATTTTCATGAACAAAGTTCATTTTAGCTTCAAAGCCACATGCACACTCAGAACCCAACGACCTTAAAAAGTCAGGGAAATTATTTAAATGTCCCACTTTGATGAGGGCAGCATTGGACTACGGACATAATCATCTATTCGATGTGTAGCACAACTTGTTCCAATCGTCCGGTTAATGGAGTTAATTGCTTGACGGCCTGTCTTCAGAAGATTTCATGCTTGCAACATTAGTGGTAAATACAATTTTGTGTCCTGGCATTTGTTTGCATTCTTTAAAGGCAGTTAATTCCTGCACACTTGTCTCAAATACACACTATATTGTTATATTGTATGACTCGCAAACTTTACCTTCCTCTCTCTGGGGGAAATCTACCTCACACAAGACTTGGTAATCCTGAAACTAGCTTGATATCATTTCATCCAATTTTCTTTGGCTATTATTATACCTCATTTATTAAAGTTCTGTCACTAACCTTATTCTGGGGATTTAATTTCCAACCCAATTAGATTCGAGTGAAGTATGGCTGAGTACTTAAATTTTTGGGGCGGTGGAATTCAGACATTTTTGGCCATGCCCAATTTCCTCGCTGACATATTTTGTGTGTGATATGGGGGGAATACCTAATCTAAATACCGACATCCCTTCAGCAGCTCAGTTTAGGATTCTTTAAAAAAAAAAGAAGCCTAGATTAATTTTCACTTAACCCCCCCCGAACTTTTCACCCCTCTCTCTGAGTTTCTTAAAATGCCACACTCCACAATTTGTCTGTCATCCTAGAGTTTCCAGTGTTCCTTTCCACTGATGAAAATGACAGTATATGGTGGTTATTCGGAGCATCTTTGCCATAGTGAGAAATTGTGGCCTATTTTGTTGACTGAAAGAGGACACTGCACAAAAAACACTCGGAGTGGGGGAGACATGTAAACAAACAATCTACTTAAGCTTGCCTGATTGGGCCTTTAAATCAATCCATTTGCTGAGTGATAATGACAAAGCTGGTGGTAAACAGCTTTCACATCACCTGCAATGTCAAATGATGTTTATGTGAGTCCAGCTACAGATCATCTTGATTGTGTTTGACACACGGACTTTGATGAGTTCAAAAACGTCGCGTTGGGAAACTCGATGTAAAAGCAATTAATCCACTTCGTTTGGACACGCGGACTCCGTTCTGCCTCATAAAAATCATTGTCTTCTATTCAGATAGGATGAGACGCCTGCTGCGTAGCTGTCTGACAAAAGTTACTGAAGAAAAAAAGAAAATGTTCATTTGCTCAGATTTTGCTTTTCTTACAGGAATACACCCACAAATCCCCTCAAACAGATCTTTGATACAGAGGGGGGAAGAGAGATGCTTTGAAAGCCCTCATCGTTTGTGTCTCTGAATCGATAGTGCCACCATTTCAACATAAAAGTAAAAAGTGCCTGGCTTTCAGAGCCATACCAGCTGAATAACACCCTGCCACGCTTTGTCCTGTGGGATACCTCCACCTTCTCAAAAAGCAATCCAACGTTTGACTATTGATTAGTTACAGCCAAAAAATGTGAGCGGTAGGGCAAATAGGGCCATTGAATGCGTCTATGGCCACAAGAGCATTAAACTTACATATTCAAGAGATTTCTATTAAAAAAGGGACCAATTAACCCCCAAAAAACACCAGTTCTTAGTCAAGGGTGACAATAAACTACAGTTTATGACATGCAGAGCTCAAATGAAACCACCCAACAAAACAACACATGTAGTTATATGGTTGACAATTTTGTAATGAACACCTTAGGAATTATTTTTATATTAGAGATAAAATGAGCATGCCATTCAATAGATCAGATTCTGTGTTGGGTTACAGTTTGTTTTTCAAAAGACTTTGGCCTAGACTAACTAAAATTTTTTTTCTTCCACCCCATGGAAGCCAATTCTGGAAGGTATGAAAGTTGAGGCAAACTTTAGCGGTTCCTTTCCATGGTCAATTTTGGGGACATTTACACGCCAACAACACCGGCCAACATTACCTGAGACAGTGAAACATTTGCCAAATACATCAGTTTGTTCTAATTCAAAAACATATTTTCTCTTGGTAAAAATAAAAACATGGTACAAACAATTTTGCCAGCTAAATAGCACTATGTTAGTGCAGAATAACAGTCTGCTGTTACCAATGCCACAACTATTAATACATTTTAAGAACAAATAGCCAAATATCTACATGTATCATCAGCGGCCGATTTTTGTCCAGAACATGCAGCTTTAGTCTCAGTCTTCTGGCACAACTGTGTTTATTCAAATCTTTACAGACCCCTCATTTTAAAATAGTGCACTGTAAACAGCGAGAAACCAGCTGGAGAAAGCTGTCAGCGACAGTTGAAGCTTCAGCTGACAAATCAAAGCTCACTGGCTGGAAAAGGATGGCCTGCTTTTGCCCATCACTGTCTGAAATCAAGGTCAAGCTGCTTCAACAATTACTGAGAAGATTTTTTTACATTTCCTGTCACCAGTAACTGTAATTGTGCCAGCTTCAGAAACAGTCAGTCGGTCAGTGTACACTATATGTGAGGAGACTTTAAGTTTTGGTGTTGTCAGATTGATGGACGAGCCCGAAACATCTTTCATGCTGGAGATTGTAGCCTGTCTTCTATTAACAGACAATTAAGCTTTTGTAAAAAACGATGCATCCTCATGTAAGGAGTGATCATTTTTTTATGTTTTCACATGTAAATTTATTGTCAGTGAACATAATCTAAGCTTTTCCAGCAATGTGCCACATTACTGCCTGCTGATGGTCTTGAACATGAAGGTTCATTTTGTATTTCTATGGAGACTGTTGGAGGATTTTCAGTCTTGCAGATAGACTGAATTATTATTAATCTTTAGATCAACAAATTTAGCTTGTGCTTATGAAACACCAACTGTCACTGTATAAAAGTCAATTTTAGTAGATCTCATCGTTTACTCCAAAAGTATTAACACTTTATATGAGGGAAAAAAAAAATATCACAAAATCTTATCAGCCATCTCTTCAAATACTTTACCACAGCTGAAAAATTCTTAAATGTTCACTGGAAAGTGAGAGAAGAAATGATTAAGAGCTACTCTTGAATTCTTATAGCTTAGATATTTCTTATGAAGTGAATTATCTAAACTCTATTTTATTTCAGGCGTGCATATCCATGAACTCTCTTTTGAGTTATCATATTGAATCTGCTGAAGATCATTTTTCATCAGACATGAACAGAGTTGCCTAAAATGGAATAAAACAATCATCTTCAATGCCCATCATTAAAATTCACACTGCATACTTGTTACAGAGGAGCAGACACAAGGAATTAGACTTTTGGAGAGTGGAGGAGCCATTATGTGATTAAATTACCATTCATAATTTTGCTATCAGATGCTTTTAGGCTGGATGGATGCCTGGATAAACAGCCCGCCTCTTCCAACAGCGATATGTGCAGTCTGTATCACACCATTATTTATTGAAATTGTGATTTTCTGACGGCACTTGGAGTAGCACGTGAGAGGAAAGAGACACAATATCATTCAGACTGCCACTTTGATGTTTTATGTTTATCACTTAGGGATGACTGGCAATATTTCATTAGTTTTTTGCATATGTGTTATTGATCATGTTATATTTCCGCGCAATTTGTTCCGTCCTCGAATACAAATTCTCCCCCATTCTTTGAGTAAAGGGGACTGGATCAAGAATTGAAGTGAAATATTGAACCTGGTTCAGCTCTGGGAAGGCAATATTGCTTTTCAGCTTTTGTATACAACATAAATTACTCAATAGGTCACATTTCAAGGTTTCAAAACTACTTAGGTTGAGGAGTATTTGAGTTTAAGATGGCAATCATCTCTCTGTAATGACACATTAAATCAGTCTTTGTTGGGGCCTACGGTTCCTGGAAGCCATCAAACTCAAATCAATGTACTTCTCCTTGCACAGTTTATAAACCAGTTCACCTTCAGCAAAATGAACTACGGTGTACTCAGCTCAGACATAGGCATAAACCTTCCCATGCTGATCATCAAAGTCTGGCTTTATAGCTCTCACCTTTGTCAAAAAGTTGGTTCAGATGTCGCCCAAGGTGCAGATAAATTACATCAAAACACACCAATAAGCCCATTTCTTCCCTGCTCTTCTGTAAGTCCGTGATTTGTGGCAGTCTCCATTTTTGTAAGCTCATACTGAAGCAGGCTTCAGTTTGTCTAAGCTCTGAGACTTCTTGTTGTCTCAGTCATAAATTAGATTGCCAATGTCTTTTTTCAGTTAATCCTTCTAAAGATCATACTCATCCTTCAGTGACTGAATTCAGTATACACTTGAAGAACGGCGATAACAGGGAATACTTGCTTGGTTTTGCACACTTTTTAGGGTTCAGGCAGTGCCTGACATCAAAGTATTGCAAGGAAGCATACAGAATGAATACATGCATAACAAAGCAGTCGGTATATATTAAATTTTACATCCAGCTGCTGCCAGATGATTACGAAACAAATACATCGGTAACAGTGACATAGTCTACTGCTTGAAGACACATTACCACTCCAGAGATATGCAAATGATTAATCAGGGCTGTTTCAAGGTCAGGCACTCTGGCAATTTACATTTACCATGGCCATTGGCAAAACAAATCAATTTCCCAACCTTCACCTCTTTCACAGCTCTGCATGCAATCAGGTGAGCTGAGCAAAAAATGTTGCGATACTGACAGACTGACTCACTGGGGCGTATTGAAAGGCTATATTCTCCCACAGTCTTGAACGCATCCTCTCTATAGGAAATCAGATGCCAAAAAAAAAAAAAAGACAGATATGGAGCAATAGATGAATAACTAAAGCCCCCACAGAACTGGGAGCCAGGCAACAGATGCTGATAACTGCCTCAGATTAGGTCCTAGATTGTTGCTGGCTCCCGCCAAGACACTGATGCTATATTTACCACCCTCTCCCCTCCACTCCTCCATCCCCTCTCTGATCATGTCTGCACCACCATGGTGTGTCATCTGCACATTATGTCGGGCATATATGATGGAGCGCCAGGTGTGAAATGGAGATGAAATATTCATTTTGAATAAGAGAACTTTCACTTAAGTGGGGCAATGATACTAGAGCAGTAATGGGAGAGATTGAAGTTTTGTAGTATGTATTCATTCACTCTTGATTGGAGTCCCAGATGTTCAGGGTTAAATATAATTTCTGCAGTTTGTGGCGAACTTCTGAAAGATTCCCTCCTGACGGATCCTGGAACAGCTTTCATATAAGTGAAAAGAACCCATCTGAGGAAGCAATAACCTTTTGCAAAAATGTTCTTCATCACTCAAGCAGCTATTCTGAAATTCACTGTCACCTTTTTTTTTCACAACTTCCCTCTGAATGTCAAAGTGTTTAGAACTTGACACCTTTAGAAAAATGACCTATGGACTCAGGAAAACAATCGACATTTAGATCTGCAGAGGTAAAAAAGAAAATAAGGGGAGGATTAGAGTGAAAAAACAGGGATTTCTGTCTTGTAGGTCTTTCAGTGTCTTTAGCGTTTCAGTCTTGTTTTGCTATCATCACAACAAATTGAGAAATGCACAAATATGCAAAAAAGAGAAATACAAAGGAATGCATTGACAATTGTCTATTTGTGGGGAAACCATCCCATAAATAAAGCTGTCAGAAAATGTGATTGAGTAAAAGTAAATTTACGATGAAAATACTACTGTACTAATTACTACAAATTTGGAGTTCTAAAAACTGGATTTACAGGCAAAATTTGACAAAATCCACCTGAAGTGTAAGATATACATTATTTAAGTACTAAAGCAAAGTTAAAAGAAAACCTTGCACTGTAAATTGTTTGGAAAAAGGGATACGAGGACAAAGACTCCAAAGACACAGATTCTCCACAGCAGCCAGTCAGCAGGCTGAAGAGAGCAGCTTAATTGAAGAGCCTGAAATAGAGACTCTCTATTAGGGCTGAAGAGGCTCCCTGCACGAGCAGCCTATCAGAAGAGAAAATTCTCTGACTTTGCTCTCTGTATACCCTCAAGATAGCAGAGGGAAGGGGACTAGGGACACAATTATCAAATAGTACAAAGATGCTACATGGTCATAGATGGGAGGCCCATTGGTGTGTTTTGTGCCAATTCAGCGCTGACACAAGGTGGTGTGTTTCCTAACTTCAGGGCAAATTACTGTCTAACTCCAAATTTGGAGTTTCTGCTTTCTTCCAGCAGCTTCCTTACATCATCATGTTTTAAAGCCCTGAAAATGATTGATAATCACATCTGAAGATACACTGTATTGCCAAGAGTATTCGCTCACCTGCCTTGACTCGCATATGAACTTAAGTGACATCCCATTCTTAATCCATAGGCTTTAATATGACGTCGGTCCACCCTTTGCAGCTATAACAGCTTCAACTCTTCAGGGAAGCCTTTCCACAAGGTTTAAGAGTGTGTTTATGGGAATTTTTGGCCATTCTTCCAGAAGCACATCTGTGAGGTCGCACACAGAGGTTGGATGAGAAGGCCTGGCTCTCAGTCTCTGCTCTAATTCATCCCAAAGGTGTTCTGTCGGGTTGAGGTCAGGACTCTGTGCAAGCCAGTCAAGTTCATCCACACCAAACTCTCTCATCCATGTCTTTATGGACCTTGCTTTGTGCACTGGTGCACAGTCATGTTGGAACAGGAAGGGGCAATCCTCAAACTGTTCTGTTTGAGTTGAAGCTGTTATAGCTGCAAAGGGTGGACCAATTATCATCAGCTCACAAGTATAAATACATTTAATTCACATCACAAGCAACATCTTCATAGTAAAGGGGATAGTGTATGATGTCCCCCTGTATGATGAGGCCACTTGTAACTTTGCCCTGAGTTGTCTGAGTATTGCGCTCTACTGGCAGCTGGCATGTATTACAGCAAGTCCTGCATCCTGCGTTTGAAACAGCCTTAAATTTTCGGGTCTGGAGCACATTGAGTACTTCCTGAGATTTTTGTCACATGGCATCCAGAGCTCTATGCGTCAACAACAATGAAAGTAAGAACACAGCTATACCCCAACTGTCCTATAGAGTTAGACCACCACAGCAAAACGTATGAGCTAATATAATGCAGGAGCTACAGGAAGTCTGTGTCTGAAATAATAAACGCCCTGGACATTTTAGTATAGCAATATACTAACAACTCTTTCTGTTCTGACAGCTTTTGGTGCTTTCAGTTTGAAATTAAATATTATTATTGACCATACTACATAAATGAACTAGACTTTTTATCTTGCATGTTAACTAAGAAATCTACAGACCCTAATACCACTTCTTTCAAAAATAAAGCTCAGCCTTATTTTTGCCCTGCATGCTCCTAGACTTACAGTGCCACCAGATGGCAGTCAATAATACTGTGAGCCCACAAATCCAGGAACCAATTCAAGTGGTGACTTTGCTGGAATAACCAATAATGCTGGATTCATTCATGGGCTTTGATGTTAAAGTAGTAATATTAATAGCATCTTCCTCTTCCACTGCATCATTGCGACTGTGAAATAAATTGCCCGTGGACCTATATTATAGCTATTATAGGTATGGTTTCATTTATTCATTCATCTTCTACTGCTTATCCATTTTCAGGTTTATGGAGCCAATCCCAGCTCACCCTGGACAGGTCCCAGTTACATCACAGGGCCAACACACAGAGACAGACAGAGACGAAAAACCACTCACACTCAGACCTACAGACAATTTAGAGTCACCAATTAACCTAAACATGATGTCTTTGGACGATGGGAAGAAACTGGAGTATTTGGAGGAAACCCCTGCAGGCACAGGGAGAACATGTAAACCCCAGAAAGGCCCCAGGCCCGGGAACCGAACTTGTGACCTTCTTATCGTGAGGCAACAGTGCTAACCACCATGCCGCCGTGCTGCCCCTATGGGTATGTTTTCATCCTGTAAAAATCCAACTTTCATGCATCAAGTCTTATACTGTATATATCACAGTACTTATTGGTTGATTTCTTTATTTTGTGTAACAATTAATTTTACTGAAGTCCCATTTATTGACTTGGAAAATACTAGAATAATTATTTCTATGTTGCTTTTTTTATGACAGAATAAAAACAACTCAAATGTTTATAACATCAGTTTTAGAAAGTAACAGTATCTTTACTCAGGTAAAGTCCCGTCACAAGTTTGTGGTACTTTGAGGATTTTCAAGTGGATACTATATACATCTTTTCTACATTAAAGAGGCAAATATATATTATATCTAGACAGCTATAATATAAAGTTACCTTTCAGATTAAGAAACTAAAAACATAATGAAATTCTAAAATGTGGTTCAACTATATAACAGTGTAGAGAGCAGTTAAAATGAGCACTTTTGTGACCATGGCCACTACATAACATTAAAATCCTCCCTGAAACTATAATGCACTGAAAATAATACAATAATAATATGAGTATGTAGCATTCTGGAAGGGGCTATTCTGCACATTACTTTTACACTTTGATTACATTTACAACTAACTTAAGTATGTCATAAGTATAGTCATGAATGGGAATTTGCATTTGTCACATAACAATTTTTCCAGAGTAGTGTCATTAGTTTTTAGTTTAAGGATATGAATTCTCCACCACTATGGAATAAAAAAGGGTGGATGACAATGTGAGGAAAACTATATAACTACATTATAGTAACTGTAAGTATAGCAGCATAAATGCATCATATATGTCAAGTTACTATTAACAGTACAATGTTGGCAATATACTGATGGTGTTATAGTCATAAAACCCTCTCTATATCATCTCTATGGAGCCATGTAGCTTTGCACTTAATTTCCTGTTACACTGCATAAATAATACAGCCTGGTCAGACTGACTGCAGTCTGTTAAATGTTGGCGTCTTCACACATTCGTTTTTCATATTTTCTGTCTGGACAAATGTCAACAACTGTGTTTTCTGTCCGTCCACAGAGTCCATCTTGGATTGTTTTGGTAAATCTACACTTTTTTTCCCATAAGGCTGATCTATTTATCTGGCTTTTTTCTTTTTTTTAAATCTCCATCTGACATATAAGGACAACATGAAGAGCACCACAAAACGGACCAAAGCGGGTCTTGTTTTGGTATTTTCTTCCGGCCAGAACATTAAAATAGTCTCCTGAAAGTCTTTTTTTTTAGTGGCTGAGTGATTCTTTAAGAGGCAGGCACTCCAGAAATACTAAACAAAGAAACACAACCACAGTCCAAGAGGTGGGACCTTAAAGTCAACGCCCCCTTTTCCGTCAAACTCGCCTCTCATTGGTCAGGGCTCTGAGCTCGCGGGCCGCCTATTGGCTCGGCGGGCCGTCAGTCAGAGGTGCGCTCCGGTCGCTCGGTGCTCCGCTGCGTCGGGATCACAGGATCCAAACCGAGTGGGACAAATCTCCTGACGGGGGAAAAGTTCATGCTGGACTTTTCCAAGAGCCCCGAGGACCGCATGAAGGTAAGAACACCGAAATAAGGTACAGTTGTTTCAGCAGGCGTGAAGTTAGAGGCCGTTTTTTCATTTATTTTGCAGCTTTTCATCGCGTTTAAGTCACAAAAAAAAAAAACGGAAGAAAAAAAAAAAAAGAGGATGGAGTTAGCTAAAGTAGTCCAAGCTAAAAGGCCGAGCTGCTCGGACAGCAGATGACACAGAGAAGTGTTTGATTCCTGCAGAAATAGATTTAAACTGAAGTTTAGATACTTTCAGAGTGCCCCCCCCCCTCCTTCTTCATTCACTGTGTGATCTCCATGGATCAATTTACAGCCGCTCCAGTTGTTTTTTTTATGTTTATTTTACTAATAACGCTTATTACTCTGCAAAGTTTGACTCCGTGCATTTATCTGAACAAGAGGCCGTTTTAAAGTCAATAGTTAAGGGAAGCAAGTGGCTTATTCAAAAATTGGGTTGGCTACCAAATCCAATTTAGTATCCAGACATGCAGCATCTGGTCACCTAGCCTGATTTACCAGACCCAGGAAGTCCAGCAGACGTCCCCTGCTCCACTTTCCCCCTTTGCTCACCCTCTTCAGGTAAAGTTTGTGGTGCAAGGATGTTGCTCTCTCTGTGACTTTTTTATGCATTATGAATTCCCTGTTGTTCCTGTTTCTTTTTGGGTTTTTTTTTGGTCTTCCTACTGGTAGATGTGATTTAAAGGTACAATGCACTGAATGTTTGTCACAATGTCAGAGAGAACACACTTCTCTGCGTAAAAAAAATATATACTTATGATCATTTTTACTTTTGTTACAAATCACTTGATCACTTGAAATTCTCGATATTGCCAGTATAAGTTTTGATGACTTACAAACTGTATCATCAGGCAGCTACTCACAAACCTTGACCCTCTTTCCACTGCAGCAAAATGTTTTTGCAGTAAAAATGACAACATGTGTTTTTAATGAGTTTACTGTGTTGCAGAGGAGGCACATGGCTGACCAGGCTTAAAACAAACATGGATAAAAGTGATTATAGACACGGGGCTTTTGATCGAAGGTGGAGCTACGAGAATGTGTGGGAATATTTGTATTTCCCATGCTGTTGCTCCATGTTTGTACATCCTTGTGATTACCCGGTCTAACTCTGGGGGATTAGGCGAAATAATATTAAAAATGACAAAGATCTACAACAAGCCTGGCAGTGACACATGTAGGTTCCATGCCGGGGCCAGAAATGTCTCATAACACAAGCACACTCTCTTCTCACAGTGATTACGGTGGCCTGTGAAATTAGCAAGCCAGTCTGTAAACTAAAACCAAGGGAGGTGTGTGTGCTGTAGTTTAATTAGCATTTTACCCCTGTGGTTAAGCCGCAGACCATGAGTGCTGGCGGAGAAAGAAATAAAACGTTGTGTGCCCTCTTTGTGAGTGTGCGCTGCTGTGGGGGATTTCAGCTATGGATGCAATTCACTGGTCCTCTCACTTCTGCATGCTGCACTGTATGTATATCACAGCATATCTGAATATAGAAAGAAACTGCTCATTTTCAGGAATCGCCCCACCACACACTGATGATATTGTAGATGCCTGGGAAATATTGTTGCTGCATGCTCAGATATGGACAGACCAGTGGATCCTGTCTCTCATTATGCAACCAGTGCTCAGAGAGCGCAGCCACCCCCTCCTGATGACTTCACGATGTGGAAAGTTGTGGTGGCCACAAGCTTCTCAGAGCAGAGTCTGTTGGGTGAATGCTAGTTCAGGTGTTGATCAGAGTCTAGTAAACAGCAGAGGGACAAAAGATTTTTCTGTTTTCTGCCACACACACACACACACACACACACACATATATATATATATATATATATATATATATATATAAGTGACTCAAGCTAAAGTAAGATTCTCTTAGCAAATACTTGGTCAGTGTTGCAGAGATCTATCCCACACGATGAAAAGGATGCTTAGTGTAAAAACATCAACAGCTTTGATCGAATTTCAAAGGGGGGCCCGCATGCGTTCACTTGACCAGAGTGTGGTTGGATGTTTGAGGTGTGGACACCGCAGGGCTTGTCAGCAGAACCAACACAGCTGTGAGATTAGGGTGTAAGGACACAACAAAGAGACCACAATGCATTTCCTTATTAAGTAACTGTCAAGGCATTGTTTATGAATGGAACATAGTTCAGGAAAAGCAAAACTCAATGATATTTTTAACATTTAAAACATTAAGTTGACTGTCTCTTAGTTGTATCACTTGCTTGAGCTAGATGTAGATATGTTAGGAATTAAATGTACCTCTGAACTAAAGCCAAAGGAACCTGTCTGGGGTTTTTTGATTCCGGAGATAAAAATCTGTTTCATACAGTGGTTCTGCTCTGCAAAATGACTCCATCCCAAGATTATAACTATATATCCACATAAAGCTCACAAATCACTGGGCTAGAGCAGGTAGGTCAGCTGTCTGTCTGGGTGATTTGGGGAGATTACAAAGTACAGTTTCATTCAAGATGATGTGAAATAACAGAGGCATGGCAGGAAAACACAAGAAGCAGCTATTAGTAGTTTCTCAGGGTTTCCTCTTATGGAATTATGGAAGAATAAGTTAAAAAGAGAGTATTTCTTAAGAACAAGTATAAAATAAACTGCTACACATGCCAATTTGCTTACATTTTTGAGAGATAAAATCAAATTATATTCTTAAACCAACTTCTTTTCTTTCATCTTCTTTCCCCACAGTCCAAGCTGAACATGGAGAGTTTGACCAAGCCGGAGTTGCTGATGCTTTTCAGCATTATGGAGGGAGAGCTTGAGGCCCGGGACCTGGTCATTGATGCCCTAAAGGTAGCCATCAATGGAGCTGGTGACACACAGATGGTCACCCGTAGTGTAAAATCTGTCTTGTTAATATAAAACAATCAACTCTCCCCTCCAGGCTTAAAAAGTGTCTGTTTGTTTTGTCATTGGGCACAGCAGCTGTGGTCGAGTTGAATCAATGTCAGTAACAAAGAAATTTAATGGTGACACATTTCAACAGGGAAAACATATCAAATGTCATCCCATCAAACTGCTCCCATACCATTTCACTGCAACGCTGAGTGCTTATGCTTAAAGTTTGCACGGAGAGCTTATGTTTGTAACTCATTAGCATATGTTGTCATATAACACATGTTAAACAGAAGTGTCAAAGATGACGTTTCCATGGACAAAAGAGAAACTGATTATGTTGCAGGAGTGATGTGAAAGGTTTGTCGCTGTGCTTTAAAAACTTACTATCAGCTTTGAACAGGCACATCTCAAGCCTACAGCAGTTGGTTATGATGCGTTTCTGATATCGACATTCACTACAGTGGTGTGGCTTCCAGTCGAACTGTTAATTGAAGCACAGAAAGAATTGGCAACAAGTGAGGATTAAAAAAAAAAAAAAAACATTGGTGAAACAATTATGCTTAATTTAAGTAACCGTGCCCTTGTTGTTTCTACTAATTCCCTGTCTGGAAATGACAGATCTATCTGTCTGTGACTATGAAGCTGCTGGTTCCCCCCAAATTGTTGGCATGTGACTTTGTCTCTTAATAACATGAATCATTCTTCCTCTAAGCTGAAATGAGTAGACGCACCCATGTGAACCTGTACATAAACCCAATTAGAAAAAAACAAAACAAAAACACACACACACACAGTTCTGACACATAGCAGCTAGTTTCAGCCCTAAGGATGTATTACTTTGGCAGAAATAATGCAGCATTTCAATTAAAGCATTTTACCACACTGTGTCCTTTGCTGTGACTTCCCTGAAGGCACACATTCTCAAGCCTTCAGTGATTGTTTGCATGGCCTGAAGGACGTTTCATACAATAAGACTTGTAAACTTACTTCAGGAACTCTAATTGTCCTCCCATAACTCTGTTAATAAAGCACTAATTTAAAATAAGTGGAGAGAAAGCAAACTAATGATGCAGCATTTATGTTGCAACCTTATGCCCCCAGGGTGCTATTCACTTTACTGATGTAAAATGCACCATTGAAAGAAAAAACTAGAGTGCAGCCGTTGGAAAGAGCCTACTTATGAATGTTCATGTGTTGTGTCTAGACCACATTCCTACATCTCTCCTGGGATCTGGCCATCTAAGGCAAGAAGAAATGCAGCACGCTGGGTGGATGATGACTCAATGTGAGCGAGAGTAGGAGTGAACAAATAAACATAGGCCTTAACTGGAGCTTGGGGGAATATATGGCTGTGCCTCTTTCATGGCTCCACCAGGTCAAACTGTTAACCCATTAAAGACTCGGTTCACATCAGTGCTGCAGTGTCAGTGTAAAATTAAAGGTATACACATTGACCTGTAGGAAATGAACTGCAGAGCGTGAGTGAAAAGTGATTTCTTCTCTGCAGGACTCATGCCTTTCTGCTGTTAAGGAATTAGTAAAGGGGAATTTGCAGTCTCGCCCTCACATGAAAGTAGATTATTATCAGTAAAACATCATCCCACAATTCCTTTGTTTGTATCCACGCTAGAGGCTAAGATAACTTTATGTCTGTAAATGGGCCTGAACTGAAAAAACTATTCAATGACGGGAAAGTTTTGCCATATTTCAATTAGGCATTCATTTTAACAGGGAATGAAGCCTATAGACTTTTTTATGACCTAAATATCTGTTAAAGCTTTTATCAAATGCTACTCGTTGGATTGGCAAAACTTTTGTAAGGACATTCAGATTCCCTAGAGGATGAATCCTACTGAAATCAGAGATTTCCTGACTTTCTTGAAGTGCCTTAATGTGACTCGCATCTGTGTTTTTGTTCGAAATGTATCTGCACGTGTTGAATGGATTGCCCTGCAATTTGATTCAGGTGTTTGCATGCTTCCCATGAGGATGAATAACTTAGACCTTTCACTTCTCTGCTAGTGTCATCATCATCATCATCTGGTTAAAATTTTGACTTGTCCCATCCTTTAGTTTAAGATCTAATACCTTTATATACACAATGAAAGTCATTTTCACCATCTCTTTAGTTCCTATTGCCAAAGTTAGTAAAGGTTGTTAGGATGCTGAAGTTAGTATTCTGCTAAAAGCAGTGTATTGAAGGTCTGTCTAGCGGAGCTGCTAGCTTGGCTGCAGACTCTTGTTTTCCAGCAATAGGACTGCACATGAATTTACAGCATTTAGAGAAGTAAGTACACTCATGTTGGTCTTAACTGACGTGTCACTGCTAAACTGAGTGCCCTGCAAGAAGTATTTATCTCAAACACCAATCACCATGGTAATAAAGCAGTCTTTCACCTCATGAACTGCACGTTTCTTTGCATGTTTCATTGGGTTAAGTAGAGGAACTAGCAAGTTTTCATGTGCTATTTTTGGTCAGTACTTTTAAAAAACTATGGCACTCTTACCTGTGATTTTTTTTTGACAGGATAAAGTGCAAGCACAGGATATGAGGTTAATGATGTGGTTTTTCTGTGGTCTGCTATATTTAATTATGCTGAACTATCAATGGCATTCAAAGTATCTACTGCGTTTTTCCCCCTCTTGTGACTCACTTCTGCAGCTGCTCATGCTGTGGCTTTCAAAAGGAAGTTAGGCTCTTGCAATACTTGTATTTGGCACACAAAGACTTGCAGTGATCCAGTAGTTCCTTTTGCTCTGGGTAAAAAATATGAGGCTACTTTGAGTTCAAAGGCAAATCAATATGGAAATGAGCCTTTAATTAACTGTCGAGTCCATGTAGTGCAGTTCCAAGTGGACGCACTTCAAACAGGTTTACCTTCTGTGTTATTTGGTAATGGAGCAGCAATGAAGTACAGAAAATAACTTTGTTCCTGGCTTGAGATATATCGACTGATTGTGCTCGCCGTCAGTTCCTGTAACATTCTTTGCACGTCCTTTGTACATCATATTCATCATATGTATTGTGCTTTTCAGACTATTTAGCCATCTGCATATGCAGCTCCGAAATACTTAGGACTCAGGGGTAAGCATGTGTCAGCAAAAGATAAGCCACATTGGAACCAGTGCAGCTGTGGCACAAAGACGGCTTTCCTAACAAACACGCACAGGCTGCCAAAAACTATAGCTAGCAGACAAAAGCATGAATAATGGAGGTAGACTGATGCATAACAGTGATGTACTGAATGCTTATAGGTAATCTGTATGTACAGTATGATGTAATGAATAAGCGTTGGTAGATTTGGGTGCTCGTGATTTCCTAACGTTAAAAATGTGCTTTCTGTAATCCCTCCTTTCACTTCCTCCGCACTCTTTGCAGCAGTGGAGGATTGAGGCAGAGGAAAACAGCCTCTCTTTGTGTTGTAGACATGTGCGTCTGTTTGAGGATAGAGGGGCTGGGAGGGAAAGGAAGGCTCAGTCTGTGTTTATGACTGAGCTTGTGTAGTGAATAACACACACACACACACACACACACACACACACACAAAAATAAATAAAAAAAATCCTGCCAATTTTAAGGCCAATTATCTCATTCTGAAAACTTGCAGAAACTCAATAAATAGAATCAATCAATAGAATCAAAAGCAGGTCTGCTAGAAACTTGTTAAAGTTGAAAAAAATGTACATTTGATAGTGTTTGATGTATACATTTACCTAAATGAACAATGAGCTGTGCATTTTCTTTTTTTTCCCTCTTGCTTCCGTTGCGTGTAGCTGCAGCAGTCAGAGTCAGGCTGAGTGTATATCCTTGAGCAACTCAAGTGTCAAGAATGGAAACCCTGATCTAAGCTTATTTAATCTCTGACTGTTAAGTGAGACATGAAAACAGACAGTCACTGATGGGGAAGGGGGGGGGGGGGCATTACGTAGACAGATTCCTCTTTGAAGACTCGCGTTTAGAATAAGATGTGTACCTTATGGAAAAAAAGGGAGAATAATCCCAACAACATGATAGATAGTTCATGATTCCCCTTAAACTTTGTATTTTTAGCCTCAGTATTTGCATAAATATGATAATAATATTTCTAAGTCAATCAGCTGTAAAAGCTGTGAACAATATTCAAAGACTCTCTGGATTACACACAAAACTGTAGTGGTGTTGAGTGGGGACAGGGCTTAAGATATATAGCTACATTTGAGAGGCACTTTTGAATTCTCCTGTGCACTCTGTGTTTTTCTGCTTTGCCGGCTCATGCTGTTTGATCCGCTTTCACACTGTCCTCAGCGGACTGCATCAAATAACTGTTATCTTCTCTTCGTACCCGATGAGCCAATATTGAAGATGGAGAAAATTGACAAATCATGATGCCTGTGAACTCTCTGGGAATATTGTTTAAACTTTGCTTCTCTGCCTGCAGTCTTTCCAATATCTTTCCCCTAAACAGCTTGGTTGAACAAGTCTCATAGAATTCTTAGAGGCAAATTCCAGTTGTTTGATAGGACTTATATTGATTTCTAATCAGTATGATATTGATAGATTTGGTATTTTAGTTGGTTAGTCTCATGTTTCTTTCACTGCAATACTTTCAGTTGATGAACATACGTCATTGTGCGTAAATGTACATACCTACGTCTGACCTACATCAGAGTATCTGTTGCTGTGTATGTATGTATGTACAGTTGTGGTCCGAAGTTTACATAAACTCATCATGAGCATGAATATCATATTCATTTTGGGCTTTTAGTGATTTATTTGAACTGTGCTTTTTCCAGTGTGGAATGATTATACAATGTAAATCTTCAATGATTTTTAAAAACAAGAATTGGGTGCTCAGGTTTGAATTTACTTTGGATTTTCTCGAATCCACACAGGGTCAAAATTGTACATACAGGCTCAAATATATTCATACACATTTGGTTAAACGTCCCTTGCAAGTTTCACCTTGACCAAACACTTATTGGAGTCATCAACATGGTTCTGGCTCTTCTGCACCCAGTTCTTGTTTTTAAAGATTATTTAAGATTTACGTTAATAGTATAATCATTCCACCCTGGAAAAAGAACGATTCAAATAAATAATTAAAAGTCCAAAATTAATATGACATTTATGCCCATGATGAGTATAAGTAAATTTCTGACCACAACTGTATGTAGTGCTCGGGAATTAGGCCTCAAAGTGAGGATGCTGATTAGTTTGTCCCTTATTAACCTACTCAGGTGTCATGATGTGACAGGGCCACTATAATCAGTGTCATGAAATGATTTGTTTGTATCATCATTGTCATGAGTTCCCAGGCTTCGTGTTAGATGAAATAAAAATGTTTTAAAAGGATTTATGCAGTAAGGTCTACACAAAGACAGTAGCAGGAGAGAAAATGCTGAATCAATGCATCTCAAGTTAAAATAGTCACAGTTTATCCCCAATATTGTGAAGTTTGGTGGGGGGGGGCTGCCTGTGTGTTCCTCTCTTACACCCAGCTTACACAGTAACCAGTTCAGGGCTCTGTAGGAACTGCAAAATGGCTAATTATTGCTCTGCAGGCCCACCCACACTCTTAACTACACTTTAAATTTATGAAGTAATTTCAGCATCAGTCATCAAGAGTTCTATCCTCACCCTGCCAGAGCGGATACCGTTCTTTCTAATCTCTTGATCCTCTTTTGTTGAAACCTCACTAAGACCAGTTGCCAGCCCTTCTTCAGCACACCCTCCCTTCCCCATATCCCTCTGTCGTTCTCTTTCCCTCCACTTCATCTCATTTCATGGCAATACCAAACGTATCTACTGAACCTGAAATGTCTTGCTGCTATTATCCCTCCTTTGTCACGAATTAAATGCACAATAGGTATTCCTTGGCCAAAGCCTAGACCAGAGCAGCTGTCCTGCTAAAGATAGACGGACACACACACACCATCTGTTGCTCCTTCCTCTTGCTAACAGGCTTTTTCTTGTATTTTTTCATGCATTTCCTGTCTTTTCTTACATCCTTTATGAACTGCTTCTTTAGCACTCTATCATTGAAGTTATTGATCATGGTGTGATTAAAGGCGCTACTCAGTTTCCGGTCTGCATGGTGGAGAAAAGACAGAATGATTTGTTCTCTAGAATCACAACAGCGACAAGGCTTGTATTCTGCACTAAATTCAAAGAACATTAAGTACTCAAATGTAACTGGCAGAGACAATTTATAATCATATTAAGGTCAGCAAGACTATGACACTCATCAGCATTACCTAAAACACAGGTAACTGATCACCCTCCTTTTCAATGTACCATCCTACTCTTCTCCTCATCTCGTCATCTCTTTAGGCCCAGCGAAAAGAGCTGTTTATCCAGGAGCGCTACGGCAGGTATAACCTCAGTGACCCCTTCCTGGCCTTGCAGAGAGACAGCGAAACTATGGGAGGCCATAAGGACCAAGGCTGTTCTTCCTCAGTCTCCAACCCCCTTGTGGTTCTCAAGCTGGTAGTGAGCCACTGCAGGAGGATGCAAGAAAAGATGTTGGCCCAGCTGGCTGCAGCAGAAAGCAGGCACAGAAGGGTGAGTTGAGGTGTTGGTTTCTTAATAACAGGAGGCAGAAACAAATTGGTTCCTTATGCAGATTTTAACATATGTCCCATTTATTCTGACCAATAAAGCGGCTCATTAGGCAAACAAAAACTTTAAATCCAACAACAAATTAATAAAGTGAAATCAACCCTGTTCATCAAAATCTTGTGTATCCAGAAACAAAGTTAAAAGCAACATCGGTTTCTAAACATTCTAAAGAGGCACACATGCATCCAAGAGTACTTCACAGATGCTGCTGAACAAACATGAAAAGGGCTGAAAAAAGAATGAAAATACCTGCATATTGACACCAGATTTCCATTTTTTTCCTTTTGGTTAGTGGGAGCATGAGAACACGCCATTATTTATAGAGTATGAGGAAACACTCCATTTATCACTCTCATCTTTAATCACCTCACATTACACAACCAGAAAAATATCAGAAAGTAAACCCCAACTGTTTTAAATATAATAACTTTAACATCTGTTATCTGTAAAATTAATATTTAAATCATCTATGAACCAATAATTTACATTTCCCCTTGAGCAAAGACAGAGCACTCCATCATTGCTGGCTTAACGACAGCGACAACTATGTAGTCATCTATTTAAGTTGCTTCTGGTGCCTTTGTTTAATCTTCACATTGCTGCAAAGCAACCATTAATGGCCTAAATAGCAAACAGGTCAAACTTCTAAGAGATTATTTCATTCCTTACTCTCTGTCTCCCCACTGTGTTTATTTCAGGTCATTGCAGATCTGGAGGAGGAAAAGAGGAGGCATGCTGAGGACACAGCAGAGGGAGATGATGTCACCTACATCCTGGAGAAGGAGAGGGAGCGGTTACAACAACAGGTGCCCTCTAATTATTTCTGACATGGACTACACTGCAACTATTACTGTTTTAAATTTGGTGTGAAAATGCAACCAGAGTCAACGAAAGATTGGCTCCGTAACCAGCCTACGACAAGTTCATTTTGTGTTTTTCGTCTCTGTCCTTTTAGCTGGAATTCGAGCGCAGCCAGGTCAGGCGGTTGGAAAAAGAACAGCGGCGGATCACTGACCAGCTAGAAGAAGAACGGGCCCAGCATAAACAGCTTTCCTGCGCCTTGGCCAAAGAGTGCAAGTGGGCGAGTGCCAGGGCCCTGGAGGAGGGTCACCGACTGACTGAGCTGAGCCGTAAACTTGACAAGGTTATTAATATTTTGAATCCAAATATGGGAATCTTCCTACGCTTAGTGTACCCTTCGTTGTGCAAATGTTTGGCGTTTTTCAGTAAGATTTTGCTCTCTTTTTTAAAAGACACTATTTTCTCATTTAGGAAAAGGATGCTTGTCATGCCCTGAAGAAGGAGCTGGAGGATGAGAGGAGGCGAACCCTCAGGATGGAAGCAAGGCTGGAGGAGCAGCTAGCTGAATTCGACACGGAACGAGAACAACTGCGCTCCCGTTTAAAAAAGGAGGAAGTTCAATGTTGTCAGCTAAAGCAGCAGGTGTGGACACTTTAATTTGTTCATCATTATGTTGGAAGCAGGTTGCACACTATGACCGTCTAAAGTTATTTCAGTTAATGCTAATGCAAAAGAAAAAAGAAAACTGACATTGTACACATTTCTACTTGAAAATGATGGTTTTCTGTCTATTTCATGGTCAGGTAGAAGAACTGAAGAACAACCTCGAGGAGGTGAATATGATGAGAGCTACAGTCCCAGGAGAGGCAACAGGGAAGGAGTGGGCCACAAAAGTTTTTCCAGGAAAGACCACAGTAGACACAATAAAGATTGAGGACATTGAGGAAGACAGAAAACAGTCCCCTGTGGAACCAAAGTTGAACGGTCATCATTGTCCACTGGAAACCAATGGACATCATGGTCCAAACGACAACTTATCAGAGAAGACCTCTCTACAGAATGGCAATGAAAGTCTTTCAGTTCATCAGACCAAGGTGTCACTCTCTTCCTCTGCTGCCCCGTCTGCTCTCCCTCCTTCCTCCCCCTGTGCTTCACCTGTTCTCGCTAAACATCCACCTGGCAGTCCAAGTCCTGGTAGCTACCAGTCTCCCTACCATGCCGGGATTAACCAGCGCTTCCACGCCGCTCGTCATAAATTTCAGGGCACCACTGACACAGAACCTCAGTCCCAGGCCACACAGCCTGCGCTCCCTATCTCACCAAAGGACCTCTCTCCTGTGACCAGCACCCCCTCCCAAGAAGCCAGCCCAGTCAAACAGATGGCCCGGAGCACAGTCACTCAAGTCCTGTCTCGCTTCACCACCGTCCAGCAGAGTGGCACACCGAAGCTGGCGGCACCAAACAATTCACCCTTCGGCACAGACTACCGCAGCCTGGCAGCGCCCTTGTCTCCCATCATTGGAAGAGCTGCAGGAGCACTCCCACAGGGGGTCAAATCACCCACCATCCCCAGGGCAGACAGGGGCAATCCTCCACCCATCCCACCGAAGAAGCCCGGTCTGGCTCAGGCCCCTCCCTCTCCAGCTGCAGTTCCCAGGTCTGCCAGCCATTTCTCTGACAGTCCCCTCTCAGGCAGCTGCGGCCTCACCTCCAGCCAGGAGGGAGTCAAAGAACTGGACATGGTAGTTTCATCAAATTAAGTAATCACAGTAAATCCATCAGCTGCTGCTCTGCTTCTTGCCCAGTTTAGTCCATATCTCACAATCAAGACCGCTTATTTGAAGAGAGGTCCCCTCAAACACTGTTTTGCTCTTTGTATTTATTAGGTTTTTGTAAGTATGTGTTGAGACACTATTTTAGATAGTGGTTTACAGAATGAAAAGAACTGATACTTTTAGTTTAAAGGTGTGTCAGTGCTGTATGATGGGTACAGCATACTGTTGCAGTATATATCTTTTTTTGTTTCCAAAGAATACATACCCACTTATTAACTTCCCTTTATACTTTGTCTCAAGTGTGTATGCTAATATAAGAACAATAATCTTCAGACCAAATTTAATAAGTCATCCTTGGACCAATATATTTCATTGCACAGTCCTGTGAATGTCATTTTTATAAAATTGCATAGTTTAAAACTATTATACAATAATAGCTAATAATAAAATAATCAATGTTGTGCTTAAATGTTGCATACTTATAATAGAGATCTTATAGGATCAGATTACATGCAGTCACCTTAGAACGATATGCTATTTGAGATTAGTCATTCTGATTAATGTCTTGCCTTCCTCATTAATGAGAGACTTTTAGAAAACACTGCCAGTATCTTACAGTCTGATTTGATTTGTTACTTTTACAGTTAGATTTATATTGCCGTATTTGTCTTACTGGATCTTTACAATATTGTATATGACTGATGAAAATTTTATAAATTAATCCTAAAGATTGCCGTGTATTCATCATTTCAGTTTTTATTTTATTATCCTGCAGGAATAATTATGTTGCCATTAGATAATAATGGAAGTATTCCTCTAATCAGTTTAAATGATCAAGTTTTTACACCTGAAACCACCCAATAAAATCTAATGGCATGTGAAGTCAGCACCTACAGTATTTTGTTAACACATTAAAATGTTACTTTGTAGATCTTTTTCCTGAGGAAAGAAAACTGTAACTACAATAAATGAATCTCTGAACAATTGTAAATGCATTTCAATAAAATACAACTACACAATAAACTACAAGGATGTCGATATGCCTATTATGTGATGTTTGCACAACATACAAGTATTACAAGTACTGTACAACCACAGTGTGTCCTCTAGAGGACAGTATTTAAACACAATCAGCAGCTTGGAGCAGATTGGGAAATTCAACGATCAGTGATCTGACTCAGTTACTTGACACGGTTTTTCTTCAGTTTATATATAAAATAAAAAGGAATTGGTGGATTGCATCAATGTGGATTTAAAAATGCAACAACTTAAGTGGTATCGACATCGCTGACGTTGTTTTGTCTAAAATTTTGACAAAATTTTCAGTTTGGAAAATTATAGTCATTTTAGACATGCAAGACACTACTACAATCTTTTTATATTGTAACATCAGTATTAAACATTTGTGAAATAAATAACAGTAATGATACTACTGCATTTAAACATGTGTCTTAGCTAATACGTCACACTGGGTTTTCCTCAACTGTCCTGTGGATCCAGTTACACAATGTATTTCATGGGTGAAAGTTTTATGTCTGTTTGAATCTCTTGCATCTGACTGTGTTGGACTCTTGAAAAGAAGTTAAGAAACCTTTAAGTTGGTCTGAACTGTTTATTTTGTGCTGCGTGTTGCTTCAACTGTAAACACTGCTCTTGTGGAATGTTGTCTTAAGTGATGCAACTTCAGAGGGCCAAAGCGGGTGGTGGTGGTGTTGGCGGCGATGATGAGGCTGCAATTGCAAAAGTGGACAGGAAATACAGCTGATCACTTGACAGATATCTTCCATCTTGCTCAAACACAGACGTTCTCTGTCAATGTGCCCTGACACACACACACACACACCAGGAGAGCGTACGCCAACTTTGCTTTCCATCACATTAAATCCCACACCTGGTTGTTGGGGAAGGGTTGGCTGGTTAACGGGACGGGTCACCTCTCCCCTGCTCAGCTCACCTAATTAACATTCCAGCAGAGGACAGCAGGACCGCATCCCAAATCCAGCACAGGCACGCCTGGTCCTCCAGCAAAGTCCCCTCTTTCTCAGCCTCCATAAGCAGGGGCTCATGTTGATGAGCTATGAGGGGCCACGTCCTCACTGCTGCTACTGCCAGCGTGACTGCTCACTCTACTGTTCTCTGCAGGAACGCACCCCAATAATCAGAGGGAAGACATAAAAATCTACTTTGTAAAACATTGTGTTGTTGTTTTTGTAAATAATCTAAAATTGTTATTTAGTAAGATAAGTTAACTTTCTTTGAAGGTTTTTTGAAATTTTTTCCAAGTACATCTGCATTCACCAGAAATGTCTGTGCATCCATTCATATTCAAACTCTTACTTTAAGCTTTGGGCTACATGACAATGATTGTAAAAAATTTATTTCTGAACATGTTTCTAGTCCGCTTCTTAAATGGACTCTGACCCCCGCCTTCTGTTAAGGGTTTCACTTGACAAAAGAGGTGATATATTAAAAAAATAACTTTTCTATATCAGAAAAAATCTCAGTTAAAAAACAGAAAAGAAACTGGCAAATGCAGTTTTTTTTCCCTAGAGTTAAAATTCTTGTCTTGATGTAATTTGTTCTAACTGAAGTAAATTTATTGGATCCTCTCTCAAATTATAAGAAACGTACTTGTGACAAAGCTCCATATATATATATATGAATTTGAACTTGAAAAGGACAGCAGTCCACATTGATGACTGCCATCACTGCTCTGGCCCCATGCCAATCAGCTCTTGTTGGCATCTTAGCACTCATCTTTGCTGCATCCTGTGGTGCCCTAATCTCTGCCTTATTCTCTGGCTCTCTTTTTTCTTTACCTCCCTCCTTCTCGTCATGTTTTCTATCTCCAAATTTAGCCCAGACCATGAGATGGGCCAAGAATAGGAGCTTGGGCCCCCACACTGAGCCTCTCAAAGAGCACAGCTGGAGCTGGCTCAAAGCGAGACAGAAGGAGAGGGAGGGCTGGACGACGGGTGTTATCACCACCATCACCTGCTCCCTGTAAAGCAATTTGTTATAGAGTTGTCACTGTAAAATCCATAGCTTGTCCTAGGGTAAAGAAAGACAGGGTCACATGTAATGAGGATCTGAGTGTTGCTCCAAATGCAGATATGACATAACTGAAGGACAAACAGCTGGGCTATGTAAGTGTATCTATCTATGTGTGTATTATTGACTAAAAGGGTGAAGGACACAGCTTTGAAGCCAAAAGCATTTAAATCTTTATACTTAAGTGAAAATTAGTCAGTGCATTTATTTGTTTTGGAGAAGACACAGTTTGGAAAATTCTACTGAAGTCAGATGAAAAACACGCACACATGCACCTCCTGCACTGTGGCATTTCTTGGCAGCTGCATTGTTATTGACCTTTATTGAGAACCCTTACTAACACCCCTGGATTTGCACTGATTAAAATGACCTGACACTCTCTTATACACATACTGTCTTGCTTGTGCCTTTCTTTACCTGCTGGACAGACCCAATGCCAAGTGTCTCCCTCAAGTCACAGGGATAGAAGCCAGGAATGCCCTTGAGGTGGGTCAGATGTTTCCACAGGAGTTCAATGAGACAACCCTGTCTCTGAATTTGGGCCGTTGATATGAGCTGAACTACAAACATGCACGCCAGCAGGATTACAAGACCTGGGAGGTGGGAGCATGCTATTTACTCTCCCACCC
The DNA here is from genome assembly GCA_034769265.1 of Remorina albescens. Lineage (NCBI taxonomy): Eukaryota > Metazoa > Chordata > Actinopteri > Carangiformes > Echeneidae > Remorina > Remorina albescens. The sequence goes on from CM068494.1 coordinate 21,234,183, forward strand.
AGAGTCACTGGGCATAAAGGCAACTTTTTAAAAACATATAATTTAACAATATGAAAAGGCATGCATTGGGCTCCAAAATAAGCCATGCCAGAGCAATGTGAACCACAGAGCAAATATAAGATCCTATATGTGACAGCTAGGCTAAATTAAAAAAACAAACAACGACAAAAAAAAAAAAAAAAAAAAAAAAAGTTACAAATGTATTGTTTCTCAATGTTAAGTGTTTCTATCTATGGTGTCAAATTCTTTGCCATGAATGCATCATAACTGCTGAGAGCGGGAAAACAGACTGCCATCCTTTAGCGCCTCATTCAGATGTCTTGAACTGATTTTTCTTTTTTTCCAGGACATTTTCACTCACCTCTTTCTTGTTCTACCTCTTAGCACGCTTGTTTTGGTGGCGCTTAACACATAATTAATTAACATAATGAATTGCATTTTTACATTTGTGAAACATGAATAACTTTTTCATTTCTAATAATTAAAAATCATATATGTTTGATGAGACATTAATGCAACAGCCAAGATGTCTTTATGTGTTAACTTCTGCAAGTGCACTGAGACCAAATGAATATGAAACAATTTCTAAAATGCCCCCCTGGTGAGGATTACCCCTCTTTGGAGACACCAAGTTCCTGTATAATGATGAGTCAATGCATGAAAGCATGACCACTCATCGCTGGAGTAAACTGTTTCCTCTGCACCTATTTCATTTGATTAAATAGCCTTTGATAATATAACAGTAATTGAAGACAGAGGTTACAAGAGGCTTTTTTTTTTTAAGAGTCTTAAATAATTTTTTAAACTCTGTGTCCCTCAAGTTTCCATCATGGAGAAGGATTTTTAGCACTGAGATTAACCTTTTGTTTTTCTTCAGAATAAACTAAACTCAAGAGAAATATTACACTGTGCAGTTAATACTGCATATGGCTGCAGCTAAGGGCTAACTTCATTCTTGATTTACCGATTACTTTTATCCATTCATTCATTAAATATCAACTGATTATTTGATGTAGTTCAGTTGTCTATAAAGTACCAGAATGCTGGGAAAATGTTGCACTAATTCCCTGGAGGCAAAGGCGAGGACGTCAAATGGAAACTTCTTCCCTGACCGGAGACGACCATCACAGAGAATCAAACACTCAGATTAATGATTACTTGTTGCAGCGAAGAATATTGGGTGCAGGAGCAAGGAACTCTTTTTACTTCCTTTTTTATCTGAGGATGATTATTTCGTTATTTATAAATATTTTTAGTCAGTGACAAAGAGGTGACGGGGGGGGTGGGGGGGGTAGAGCCACGAACAGCTGACGCACCGGAGCGCAGCGAGTTTCTGGTGCGCATCTTTATTTCGGTTCAGGAGTAAAGGTGCTCACACCGTCTGATGCATCCTGGGCAACACTTCATCCCCTCGACTTCACCACCTTCACTTCCGTTTTACTTTCTACATTATCCCGCAACTTCCCGCAGCGGCAGTGACTTTAAACTCGGTGCGCAACAGCTTCTGTGAAAAATCTATGTAATGCTCGTAGGAGACTTTAAAACCATCCGGAGCGGCTCATCCCGCTCAGTGGAGATCATGGATACACTGAGACAACTTCTGCACGGCACCATCACCCCGACAGATAACTGATGGAGTTTCCAAGCACTTTTCCTCCATGGGGAGTTTTCTCTTCTATCGAGTGATGGACAGAAGACAGCCATCGAGGACTTTAACACCTGATTGTGCCGCCTGTGCCAACACATGAACCATGTTTGGTCTGGGGAGATCTGGGGGAGCAGCAGGCAGCAGCAGCGCTATGGGGATCCGAAATGGGACCAAAGCACAACGTCCCTCCAAACCCATCTCAAACATATACTTCATTTTTATCCTGCTGCTGCTCATTTTCACACCAAGAGTGGATTCATCGTGGTGGTGAGTGGGATCTTAATGTTTCAAGACCAAGAAATAGTTGCGCATCTGTAAAGTGAAAACTAACGTGTCAAGTAGCCACACAAAACCTGAATTCCACAAACATGAAATGATTTGCTTCTGTTTCATGCACATACGTATACACATTATTTAAACTACTCTCTGTGCACATGAATGATTTGTCATGCTACAACTTAACACCATTCATTTAATTGGAATAATTCTCCGGGTCTAAAGGTGGAAATTTACTGTCGGAAAAAACGGCCTTTCCGTAACCATAAAGTTGATTTTAAACTTGTGTTGCATTTGTTCACCAGCAAACCTAAATTACCAATTTTTGCCACAGTTCATTTAAATATTTAAGAAACGCTTTTTCATCTCCTTCCAAACTTTCTCTGTCTGTGCATTGGAATCTTCTGAACTTTTTTTTTTTTTAAACACATCAATGCAAAGTGAAATGTTGCACACTGAAATGTGTGCCATGTGCTTATGAAGATTAATGGGGTTGGAAGGGGGATCTCCCCTATCCATCCATCTTGCCCAGAGTAAGTGGCAGGTGCAGGCGCTGGTGCATGAATAAATGCCCCTTGATGATTTCTCTTGAGGTTTTAAATACCCAGAGGGTTTTAACCCCCCCCACTTATCCCATCCACCTGAAAGCTCAACTTCCCAATGCAGACTATCTAATAGGCACTTTTTACTTAACCACAGTGAAGCAACTCCAGTTTTTCATTTTTCTCATCTTTCATAAGGGATATAGGGCAATAATTCAACTACCCTATTTCACAGATGTATTTAGACAAAAAAAAATAACACCCTTTGTAAATAATGTTATGAATGGTAATTTCCCAAGAGAACCAAGAGCATGCTGTTGAATGAAAATATACATTATGAATAAACTGCTATTAAAATATGGAGAAATTACAGAAAAAGACACTGAGCCACAGAGAAGGAGAAGCTTGGAAGCTTTGGGTCGAGATGATTAATACTTATTTCATCCTGGTTTGAACTGTTGGGGCCTATTTTTAACTGTTGCAATAATTTAGATGAGTGCCATGTGCCGTGCTGCACAGGAACCCCTTCCCTCTCTCTTTTTCTCTGTGTGTGTCCATTTGTAGACAGTCAGGGGTCTTTTGGCACAGCTGCTATGTACAACACACAATAAACACAAGTAGTGCTCTGCTTTACTGCTCAGGCAGATAGTCGCAGTTAGAACGGGACTGAGACAGCCATAACAGGAGTGGAAACTGTCTGCGACGTCTGTTTCTGTCTCAGTGGCCAGGCGACACACAAATGTGGCTGTGATTAGGGATTATAATGATATCCGGATGGAGAGTGGAGCATGCAGGTTTAGACAATGAAGGGGGCGGGGGGGCTTCGCCATCATATGGTTGGTCTGTGAGGCTGTGAGGCTTGAATGCCTGAGTTTTGAACGGTCACTTGTACTGTAGATGACTGTCAACATGTCCTGCTGATAAGAACGCCCCCCCACAGTCTCACAATACCACCAGCATGTGATCTGTCCTTTTAAGAGTTGCCACAAAATCAGGGATTATGTCTGAATAGAACAGGAAGCAAAGGGCCTATCACAGGGAAAGAGGTGCTATTCACTGAACGTGAGGAATTTAATAATCTCTTCTACATCCTGAAAGTCCGAATCTCAAGTCGAGGAGGAATATGGATGTCAGGAAAAACAAGCAATAGACAGTAATGTAAACTTAGGGAAAATGAAAAGTCAAACATTTTGGGAAATGCTTACTGGCTTATACTATATCAAATGTTTAAGGATAACCATCTGCACATCTTGAGTGTTAAGTAAGAAGATTAATACCACACTTGTGTCTGTACTTTAGGTCACCACCAGCAGCCAGCTAACTTTCGGACTCCATGTCTCCAGCTTTCAGATCATAATCATAAACAGCTGAGAGGGAAAACAACATCGGTCAAGCCAGTTTAGGTGAAAGTTGAACCTAAATTTACCAATCTAAATCTAGATTGTGTATAGCTTGGTTTGTGAATGAAACATTACAAAAATGACACACAACAAAGTGGCTACTTTAGGATAATTATTAGTGCGACTGCATAGTTATTTGAGGGCAGTTACCATTGTTTGCTATTGCTCCATGTTGGAATTAAAAAAAGATTTTCATGTCTTTTCTGCTGACATGCTGCATAAGATCAAGCTGAGACAACCCTGACGACTTCAAGACTGTGCCAGGGTCGTGTCGTCATGTTGTGCCATTGAGTGTTATCTTCTCACATCTGACAAAGCTGCTCCAAAGCTACAAAATACAATAAGCAATTACAAAACTTAGTGGTATTCACTCATGATGACTCATCATTATTCACAATGTGTTTGTCTGCAGGTACATTGGAGCGCTGGGTGCTCGGGTGATATGCGACAATATTCCCGGCCTGGTGAACAAGCAGCGGCAACTCTGCCAGCGACACCCAGACCTGATGCAGACCATCGGAGAGGGAGCCAAAGAGTGGATAAAAGAGTGCCAGCATCAGTTCAGACACCACCGCTGGAACTGCAGCACGCTGGACCGAGACCACACTGTGTTTGGCAGGGTGATGTTGCGAAGTGAGTCCGCATATGTGTGGTTGGTATTTTGTATGTGTGGAGTTCTTTGTACGTGCATTACCGTGCTTGTTTATGTCAACCACACTTGAGTTTGTCATCCTGACAGATTTCTTTGTCCATACCAGATAAGCACAGAATTAATGTGCATCACTTAAAAATAACTTTGCCAACAGAAACAGAAAAGTGCTGTATTTTTTTTTTTTTTTTTTTTTACCTTTCTTTGGAATGAGGAAAGATTGGGAAAGTGGATGTTCTCTGAAAACAAGTAGCAGATCGAGAAATCCACGCCGGTGATGTATAAACAGTAATAGGAGATGTAAATATTTGGGTAGATGTTTCTGGCAGCCAGACAAAGCTTCACTCCCTGACATATCGCCTGTGTTCTGCTTCATTGCGTGAGTAGGAATGAGGACAGGAGGTGGGTGGGAATGCCAGACCAAATAACCCCCAAAATCTCCTCTTGTCTGAAATGAAAACAAAGCCCAGTGACTGAGAAACCCGCCATCTGTGCAAATTAAAAGGTGAAAGGAGAGTGGACTGGACTGTGATATTATATGCTGTTACCTCTGCCTGGATCATCCACCATAAATGGACTGATTTCTGTGCCCCTGCTATCTGGAATGAGAAAGGCTGCTTTACTGCACAGTGAATTTGCGCACCAAAAAAAAAAAAAAAACCCCAAAACAAACAAACAAACAAACAAACAAAAAACCCCAACTAGAATCTGACCAAAAATAGTAACAATATTGTATCCTAAACGAAAGCGCAGGTAGAGTTACCCTAGATGTTTGCTGATATAATTGCAACACTTTAATGTCTGTGCACCCAGGCAGCCGAGAGGCAGCCTTTGTGTATGCCATCTCCTCAGCAGGAGTGGTCTACGCCATTACCAGGGCCTGCAGTCAGGGGGAACTTAAGATCTGCAACTGCGATGGCCACAAGCGCGGGCGAGCAAGTGATGACAGGGGTAATTTTGACTGGGGCGGATGCAGCGACAACATCAACTACGGCATAAAGTTTGCCAAGGCTTTTGTTGATGCTCGGGAGAGGATGGTGAAAGATGCCCGTGCGCTGATGAACCTTCACAACAACCGGTGTGGTCGGATGGTGAGTGAGAGATTTAAGATTATTTTAAATTTACATCTGAGCTCTGAGATCCTGGATGATTTATTTACTATAGGACTCCAATAAACATACAATAATATCTCAAAAATAACAAAGAAATGCAGAATGAGGAACCCCAATTTATTTTTAAGTGTCAGAAAAAATATCTAAAATTCAGTTTTCACTTTGTTCCTTGTGTACACAATGGAGGTTAGCTGATCAGTGAAAATGAAATTTGTTTATTTTGGCACAACAAAACATTAAAAAGATGGCATCTGAACATGTGTGCACTCTAGCAAACAACTGTTCTCGCCTTGATCACACCTACATCATGCTACAGGCAACATTATAGGCTTAACATCCTGTCACCTTTGACCTCTGCTCTAGGCAGTGAAGCGCTTTATGAAGTTGGAGTGCAAGTGTCACGGGGTCAGTGGGTCCTGCTCTCTGAGAACCTGCTGGCTGGCGATGTCTGACTTCAGGCGAACTGGAGACTACCTCCGCAAGAAGTACAACACAGCCATCGAGGTGACCATGAACCAGGATGGGACGGGTTTTATGGTGGCTGACAAGGACTTCAAGGGAAGCACCAAGAATGAGTTGGTGTATGTTGAGAATTCGCCAGATTACTGTCTCATGGACCGTGCAGCAGGTGGGTAAATAAATGAAGAGGAAGGACCCATCAGGTTTTTAGGGAAAATGCGAAGCTGCTTGTGTACTGTTACTTTGGGGGTATATTAAGAAACAGTCAAGTCAAAGTTTATTGATATAGCACATTCAAAACAAGAGTTGACCAAGTTGACCAAAGTGCTTCACAGAGAAAGTACAACAGGTAGGAAGCAATACACAATACATCATAAAAACAGTCAAAGTAAAATCTTAAAAGATGGAAAATAAAAGACAATAAAATCATAAAAAGGGGAATAAAAATAGAGAAGACAACCATGAGGAGCTGACTTATGATAATCAAAGATTCCGTTGCTGCTTGTTTCACTTTTTCAAAGTCCCAAAAAAAAGATCCTTAACATCCTTTCAATATGTATTGATACTATACTTGTTGATATTTGAAATCTATATGCTTAAATAAGTATTACCAAGTATTCATTTTGCTCCATAAGCATATAAAATGCTAATTTTGAAATAAGAAACCATGACATACTGATCCTGACACTGTCGAGTTGAGAAAATAGACTTCGGTCAGTCTCCTCTGCTGGTCAAACTTCGATAAAAACTTAACCTTCAAATCACACAGCAATTCTTTGTTTCTTTTCTTTTGAGGTGTCATCACAGGTGACCAGCATTTGCTTTGTTACACTCTCAACTATATTTCATATTGCAAATATCATACACAGGTTTTGTGAAAGACTACATTTATTTGAGGTGGAAAATGTCACAGGACATAGATATTATGATTATTTTACATAATTGTCTCCATTTTCAGATCCCTTTACATACTATTGAGCTTCTCCTAAATATTTCAATAATTTTCTAAACGGATAAATGCAACTCCAAATTTATGATTTTTACATAAAAGTTTGTTCTTATGAGACAAGACAAGCAGATGCTTGCTCCCATGTCACTCTTACAAACTTCACCCACTGAAGGCTTGCATTCCTTCACAGCTTAAAGTTCAATGATTTGACCTTTAACATCTCCTTTAATTCCTAGTGTTTGCTTTGCCTTGTTAAGCTCTGTCTCTCTCCTCCAATCCCATCCTCTTCAATGGAGCGTGAAGGAGCTCACTAACTCACTGTTAATAGGTTAGGTAAGATATCATAGTGCGGGAGACACTACCTTAAACAGATTCTCCCACGCTGTTAGCCTGGCTGCAGGTTGACTACTGAGAGGTAATGACGGTGTGTTCGCTGAAATGAAAGGCTGTCCTTCCTTGTTAAAAGGTGATCTTAAAAGAAGCTTATGACCCTCCTCAGCACTAATCTCCATTGTATAAAAATTCACAGCCTAAGGATACATACAGGCTTATTTTTCAAATGCCTCCTTTGGTCAGCATTAAGCTCCACTCCCTAGAGCCTGAAGGAAATATCTCCTCTTATCCTTTTCTCTTTACTTCAGGGATGCTCTGTTATTTTACTTGGCATCTGATCTTAGGCGTAGATTTTTACACCTGAGTACAGAGACACCTTTGTGTTTGGTGTCTTTCTGAGACTATTCTGTCAGTGTCTGTAAGCCTAACCCCAGCTAAGAATGTGGGAAAACTCATATTTCCCTTTGGAAAAATGGTTTCACTTTTCAAATATCTCCTCCTGTTTTTGGCAGTGGTCAACTGCCAACCTTTACTGTTCAGATCAGCTATGTCATCACTGGAAATTTCCAAAATGTAGTTAGGTTTAGCTGATATGTGTCCAGGACAACCAGCCCCACCTGTACATGGCATTGCTACTTTAAAAACAGTAATGAGCTGTTATTCTTTTTAAAGCCACACTAGGTATTTTTATTCTTCTTTATCTTTATCTTTCTTTATTCTTTTATTCTGAAAGCTAGAGAATCACACGACTGTAAACTCCCCCAAGTCTACAAAGTTGTGTAGTGTCTTCCATCACTTTGTTTTGATTTTACGGCCCTGAAATGTCAGCTTTTCTAAATCCTATTTCCAGCAGCAGTTTACAACAAGAGAGCCAGACACCAAACACCAGACATTAAATAGCTTAGTACTTATACAGAGTGGATCATTTAGGTACGGAGACACATATTTTTCATATGTCAACTTTAAAAGGAGAGTGAAAGTTGAACATCCATTTTTCTGTTTTGCCCAGTCATTCAACTATCACAAATATCCACCTCTTGGTGGCGCAAAAGAAATGTCAGGGGATAAGTAAAGTCATCAGGGTTCATCATCTATAGGCACAATGAATGTCAGCACAAACTCTTTTAATCTGTCAAGTTTTCAATATTCACATTCCATAACACAAGATTCACATTTGCTTTATCTTTTCCTCTATGTATGGCAAAGGTAAGAATAAGGATTGAAGTCACTGTTGATCTTACTTGTCATAAATATTGGATGAGAACCTAAATGAAAGATAAATTGATAGTGTATTGATATTTATTATCTTAGTTCCTCTAAACTAGAGGGTCAATATTCCCTGAATGTCAACTCCTACATGTCGTATCTGATTAGCATTTTGAAGAAAGGAGGAAAGTGTAGATTTTTGCTTTAGTTATATTAATTTTAATCTGCCTCATAGATAATTTAAGTGGAATCAATATTGATCATGTTGTTAAATGCCGTTCCACCAAAATAGCAGCAGTTTACAATTTTCATCTCTTTACAGGTTCCTTGGGCACAGCAGGCAGAGTTTGCAACAAGTCATCAAGAGGCACAGATGGCTGCGAGGTCATGTGCTGTGGGCGGGGCTATGATACCATGCGAGTCAAACGCGTCACCAAGTGCGAGTGTAAATTCAAGTGGTGCTGCGCTGTGGAGTGCAAAGACTGCGAGGACATGGTCGACGTTCACACCTGCAAGCCCCACAAGCGACCCGACTGGCTGGACAAAACTTAATGGGGAGAGCTGACCTTTCAAAGCCACCACCGACTCGTTAACCTCTACACTAATGACTGCATTTTATTATGAGAAATGATCTCTTAACTGTAATACCTCTGGTTTTCGATCCTTTAACACTTCCTGAAGCAGAGACTGTTATTGGATGATGTTAAACTGGAAATTAGGCCCAGTTGCTTGTGTGTTGCTTTACTGAATATTTCTAAGAACAATTTATTCAGTTTTTTAAACGACAAACTTGGAATCTTTGATCCTTTTATATTATTCTGTTGTTAATGCACCCTTTGCTGAGGCAAAGATAGGCGGTAAGACCTGCTTGTTTTACAGTATGTAAGGACTGTGTGAGTGTGACTCAGATCAAACTAATGACAGAACAACAAATATTTAGCCCAAAGAGGGGGAGAGAGAAAGAAAGAAAGATGAGGAAAATTTGAAATGTTGTACAATGACACTTAAATGACGGGAGGCCATTGTATGGCATTGTAACAGGTCATTTAAATTACAAAAGACTGTTCACTTCTAATTAATGCACCTCTTAAGAAAGTTTTCTTAATGAAGGCCAGATAATCACACTGTGAAACCAAAGGAAGTGAGAAGAAGCAAAGACTTTAATTTCAAATGGCAGTAGGCTGTAGTTTGCTCGCAGAACTAGAGTCTGTAAGGTTCTCATTAGAAAAAGGTTTATGTGGACTGTGGACTGAATGGAGTCGCTATTTTCGCAGTGCGCTGCATATATAAATGTCTGTTACTGTTTTAACACATTCTGGTCTCTGTTGCCTTATGGAAGACTTTCACACTGCTACCTCTGCTTCTTTGACTTCGTTTCTATTTTTACAGACACCACAATACAGCTGTTCAGTAAGACAGACAAGAGTAATGCATAAAAAAAATAAATAAATACACCATCACCCCTGATAAGTGTTTCCAGTTAGCCTTTTGGGACAAGAGGGTTGAAGCTTACTCAACTTTTTTCCGTAATATCAAGCAGATTCGATGTAGAAGTTGAAATTCCTGTCATAGTAAAAAGTACAGTGCAGTGATTAGACATCTGTTAAGCCCTCAAACCATCGCAAAACAGCTTTCCTGAATGCTATTTACTGTCTCTCTAGTGCTCAAAAAAGAAAACACTGACCCACCAATGCAGCCACATTTTTGAAGCAGGCCTGTTTTTGTTCTGAACACATCATTAATTATAGTATCACAAAACATTCACACATATTCATACAACCTAACTGATGTCAAAAGCAACACATGACAGCTGACGACTCTGATTACTGTGTACAGGATGATGTTATTAAAACACCATGTTTCTCATTATTGGAGTTGTGTGAGGTCTTGTGGCCATTTTCAAACATGTCATTAGACCCTTGTATCTAAAGGTTATATGTGTAGCTTTTCTTATCACTCGGTCTTGCTTTCTTCTATCATCGCATTGTGACAGAACACTTGTACAATGCAATCTTATGTAACTGTGCTTAAGTCTTTCATGGACATATTCACTGGCTATGATGGGTTTGTGAGAAGTGAAGTATTTCATGAAATCGGGCCAAGGCGTTGCAAACAGACCAGTGAAGTACCTACGGACCCTGAATTTGACTTTTCAGCATCTGGTAGTGTGGCCAGACATCATTTTAGGCCTTTGGAGACGCAACGCACAGAGGGGTTTACAGATCTAAATGAATCTGACAACGAGCTGTGGATGCTGAGAGTCAACAAATTGTTTCAAGTCCACGTAATGAGGAGGAGAGCCAAAGTAAAGTGCTTTGAACAAGTCCAAATGACATGCTGTGTCAAACGTTCATAAGTCAAAAGTCAATTGCAAACAAAAAATCTTGTTTTCAATGTAAATGAAGAGCATGTTAGCTATGTTTTTCTTAAAGATTAGAAACGTGAGAGCTGTTCACACACAGTGGGGGCTGACCTGGGCCCGTGATGCTCACGCCTTCAATGATTTTATGTTTCTTTTTCCTAGTATTTCTGAGTCTAATAAAGCACAGCACTGACAATTTTAGAGCAATGTGACATTTTATCGTAAATTCTAAAACCTAGAGGCCGCTAGGCCTGTGCTGATCCGTACTGTGGATGTGGTCTGGTTGTGGGTGAATGTCATTGTTACATGGAATCAGAGATATCATTAACAGATTTTAATTTTAATTTTTAGACATTATGGATACCATGAATGTTTGATGTCCATGTCGATCTTTAGGTCAGTCAGTGTTTGGTACTATGGTGTGTGTATTAATGTCTAGAGAGGTATTTTCACCTTGGAAATGTAGGTCCTAAAATGCCTTACTGCTTCTATATTAAACCTTGTTGATCCACCCTCTGTCACTTTCATTAGAGATCTTCCGTTCCCTTCCAGCTGACATGGTCTACCATGCTGTATTCCTGATTCAGTTACGGCCATAAGATAATGCAATCAACTGGGTTAGTGTTTTAAAACACAGCCACTTCCCTGTCAGTTAAATTCATAGTATATTTCCAAGAAATGTGACTTTACTGGCAGTTTGTTATCATTTATAGTAAATGCATGACACGAATATCTGAATTACTGTGGGGCCTTTTAGAAGAATGGTTGGCATGATGACTTGCTGTATACACATGCTAGATTAATAATACTTTGCTGATCTTCAGATCTGTCACAGTATCCATGCTACTTTGTCCCATACAATGTGTGATCAAGTTGAAATCTGTAAAAACAACAAGAGCGGCATCGCAGGCATTCTCTGCCATCATAGTGATATTAGATGGGCATCTCCATTCAACAATATTTCAGAGCTAAAATTGGCGCAGGGGGGAAGAGACTAGCAGGGTGGTCCACATCAATGTTTCACACTCAGGGAAGCCAGACAGGAGAAATGTTGTAATCTGTGCTTATAAAACCGTAATGAGTCAAAAATTCAGTATTGTGTCAATTTCACACTAAACAGGTCTGAATTCTCTCCTTGAACTTGTCAGGCTAGTCTTCCAGTCCCCCAAGCTCTTTGCTCTCCATGCATTCATATCATTAATATCTGTGTTACAAAAAAAATATGGGAAAAGCTTTGATATGTATACTTTGCAAATTGTTGCTCTCATGACTTTTCTTAGGAAACGTGTTGAAAATCTTTGGCAAAGTCTCTCAGTGGTTTCACTGTGTTTCTTGGAACAGAAAAATTGACCTTATGACCCCATCCGCAGTAATTAAGAGCCTTGTGTGGACATGAAATTTGACTTTTCTTTAAGTCCTATGCTTTATTTGTTGCCCTTGCCAAATGACATCATACCCATCTGCAACTAGAAGATAAAAATCCACAAAAATCTCACGTATGTTTCTCTTGCAAATGAAGTCACTCCCACAAACTAAAAATGATATAGAAGAAGTTGTTGTACATCTAGAGAACATATTTTAGTAATCTACTTGACACATACATCTCCGGTGACACACGATATATGAGCAGTTTTGGACTCAATGTCTTCCTCAAGGATACTTGTCGGAAGCAACTATTTATTATATGCATAGAGTTTGTACAGATGACATATTTGGCATCGAGGCACTGACTTCATCACACTCCACAAAAATATTTCAACGATCAGCGCAGCAGAGATTGGGGGAGAGATGATTAATGAAAACTCAGCAAATACAGCCATGATTCAAATTCAGCTTCATACAGGCCAGCTGCCATGTGGCTACTTCCCTTCAAAGCACCACAGACAGGTAAATAAATTTGATGAGCAAATCAATTTTATGTGCAGCAGATAAGGACAAGCCAGACAATGTTATAATGATAATAATGCACATTAAAAATGTCTTATCATTAAATGACATACACAGAGATAAGCCGCAGCAGCATGAACTTTTGGACGACAGGAAGCCGCCATGATGAACAGAAAACCTAGCAACCAAACTGTGCCAAACAACAGCCAACAAGTAGCCCCAAATCAAATCCAGCTAGTCCATTAAACACAAGCAGTCAGTGAGGCAACATTAGCATCAGCAAACACATAATATTTAGCCAAACAGAGGCTGCATAGCACTTACCAAGACTGACCGGGCGAAGTGGCACCAATGGAGGATGAAACCTCCGGGAAGAGTCCCCAAAACCGGCACCGAGACGGGAGAGCGGCTTCCGGTTGGTTGAAGGGCTGATAAATTGACTCGTTAATTTCAGGCAGACTGAGATTATGAATCTTATCTGATCAACACAAAAGGTAAAGTTTGGATTATATCCTTGTTAGCTTCAGCATCAAATGCTTAAATGCTCCATTAAACGTCGCAACAGAAATTAGCATAATGTCCCAGCCGTGGTAGCAACAGGCTACATTAGCTAGCCGGTGGGCGGGGCTTCGCTGGTTTAATACCCCGCCATTTTATTTGAAGTATTTATTATTATTATTATCATCCATCTCATTGTTCATAAAGTAGGTGGGGGGAAAATGAGAAAGGATTAAAGGTTTAGTTTTAAAGATGCAGTCAATGTCATCTAATGTTGCCTGTTGAGCTTAGAGAGGACACAGTGAACCAGATCCATGGATAGACATAACACACCTTACCATGGGAGCAGTGTGTTCATTCATTTGTCCCATGGGCAACTTTTCAGTAGACTTCAGTTCAACACAAGCTGTACATGTGGCCTTCAGGAACACATTTTGCCCAGATCCCAGGCCATAAGAGTTCAATGATGCTGGTAGCTGGGTATTAGGACATACAAAGTCTTATTCGGTAGGTAAACACTCAGGACAGCATCTTACCACAGGAGATTTGAAGTGTATGTTACTTAAAATAATATCTCATTGGTGGCATTCCCAGAATCATACGTCTAAAAAGTGTTTTAATACAATATAACCATACTAGCAAGGGTCATGATGATGTAAATGTCTGTAACAACCTGCATCTTTTCAAAAAAAAAACTGCCAGAGAAGATTAAATAATACACAGTTTCCCTTGTTCAGATCTCTTTTGTTGTCAGGTTTACCCTATTTTTCCTGTATTCTTCCTTCTGACTTTGAAGCACCCTGCCATGGAGGTCAGTGAGCAATGTACAAGTTTCAACATGCTGCATGAATCCCGCTCTGACGCTGAGAGCAAACACTTGAGCACCTGTCAACAGTACTCAACAGCGATTTTCATTACTACAGCTCACCACTTAAGCGTGAGTGTATTGAGTACGATTATGGCACCAGTGGTTCAGGAACATGCCGAGTAAACCATCTGCTGATGGTGGTAGAGTGGTATAATCATAATGATGGGCATGATGGCTCTCAGCTTTATATAGTTCAGGAGAAGCAATAGCACAAATGCAGAGTAGTTTGTCCTTGAACAAGACACCAAGTCCCTATGAATACAGGTTTGATTTCAAAAGAAGACAGGGAATGACATTCACCATTGCACAGCTCAGTATTTATGTATCTCACTTTATTCTGAAAAAAAGATCCCTTTTGCGATTACCTGTCAGAGCATACCTGGACCGAATTTTTATTCCGACAAAACCTATTCTGTCTCTGCATTTCAACAATAATATTGACAAACTCTTGAACAAAGTAGGCATAAATATCACAGACAAGACAATTGCACTGAAAGAGTAATTTATTGTGAGTTTTATTTTCAAACTCAGGGTAGCCATTCAAACATTCTCCTGTCTTCAGCAAGTACTTGTACATGTCACCATTAAAAAAAAAACACTATATAATAAGGTGTCAAGAATTTAAACAGACACATATTACAGACTAGAGAGAAGTGCTAAATGGACTCTTTGTATTTTCATATAGGCCTGTGTTCACAATATTCTCCAGTTTTGTGACATAACACATATGTACTGTATATGCTATTTCTGTACATTATGTGCACGTACAACATGCTTACCAATGTTACATGGATGGTAAATCTATGGATGCTTCTCATTGGAAACACCTAATAACTGTTAAAAATTTAATTTTTGTAAGCATTTATTCATCAAATGTAATCCATCAAAACTGAACAAATCAGCTCCAAACTGTGAAATAAATACTGCAGGTGAATAAAATGCAAAATTGGCATGTTCATTTAGTGAGTTGCAATAGAAAGGCACTTCATTATCACAATGTCAGAATGGTGTTACTCTCAGTTCATCCTGAAGAATGAGCTGTAGATCATTATAGCTGCCAATAATGTTAAGAAAAATCAAGAAACATAACTTGACAAAATCAAACAAATATATCCATGTTGAATAGTTTAAAATGTAATAAACCCCACGAATATGTCTAACAAATTGTTTGGATGTTGTGACATCACAATTTACTGTACATCAATACAGATGTATTTTTAAAATGATCTATTTAATCAAATATTAATTTCCTAACAGTCTTACTGCCTCTCTGGGATAGAGGATATGGATGTACAGCATTGTCTCTTGTAATGGGTGCTTCTGCAATTTATATTTGCTGACCAATGCACTGACCTATAACAGTTTCTAGTGCTATCAGAAGAAATGAGTGATGCCATGAGAGGCGATACTGTGACATAGTGATGATCCCATTTACATTTCGAAGTTGCAGGGGCGGTTGGTGCCCCAGTGATATAGTGCTGAGGTGTCGTGCCATGGTAACAACTGTTGAACTGCAGAGGTGTTGTATAAACTGCAGCCACTCTGAGGCTGTAAATCACAGATTTGTTTTTAGGAGGTCTCACAGACTTAAATCTGCCTGGGTGGATATCTGTGGGGCACAGAGGGTTGGTATAGGAAACATACTCCATGTTCCTATCCCAATACTCAATTTGGGGTATGGGCCATAATAAATGCATTTTTTAACAGTCATAATTTAACTGATAGTTGTGAAAAAGTAATCTAAGAACACTAGTCAGCCTTTGAAGGACACTCAAATGATTTTGAACGTACTGTGCTGACATTTTGACATATGACTGGCTCTGTGAAATCACTGCAAATAGTACTCTCTAAATGTGTTCTTGGAAAAAATTCTGGGTGCAAGAACAGTCTGGGAGAGCATCTTAAGAGTGGTATTGCCTTGTTGATACAACCTCAGCCAATGTAATCAGTAACAGTGCAGCAAGTGGACAGTAATGCTGAAGACAGGAGAGCAAACACTTTTTGTCCGAGGGTTTGGAGTGGCATTGCTGTGTATGTGCATGTCTTTGTGTGAGTTGTGTGCATGTGTATGAGATGGGGTCAGATCCGAGTCAGCTGGTGCCAAAAACTGGACGGCATGAAGCTTTCCATCTTGTCTGCAAAGAAACCCAGGGGTGCAAAGAGTGTGCTGAAGAACTGAGAGGGAGAAAAAAAAGTATGAGCCTTCAGTAAAATGCCATGCACATGCTTTCCCAGCTCTGTTCAAGTAAAACACTTAACAAGCATGCAATTTCACTAAAAACAAGATTATATATTTTCAGTCAAAGCCTGATGTAAAACATTTCCTTATTTACAAAAAAAAGGAAAATTAAACATTTAGATTATATCCAGTTTTGACTGCCAAATTTGACTCCTTAGCCTGTTGTTATCTCTGGTAAGCAAGAATGACATTTGGAGTACTAAACATACAAGAAAAAGAGGGGTGAGGATCAGGGTGCGCATTGTATTGCTCAACATATTTATACATGTTATCCAGACTCTAATTTGAGTACACTGAAGAGGCAGACAAAGAACCGTAATTTAAGTAATCTTATTTCCAAATTTTTTTGTTGAGAGAAAATTGAATGTATTTATCCAATTTTGGGGATCAAGTTTATATTAGCTATGATTTATTTCCACACACTCTTACACATCAACTCAATTATATTCATTCTTTTCTCTTTCTGTTTATAATTAGTGAAAAAGTAAATCCAAATTTAAAGAATCTAACTGTAATTTAGGCAAACTACACGTATTTTAGCATGTAATGACCATTTATGTTGACTGGGTAATATTTGCCTTTTTTACGACCCTAAAAAGCAACTTAATAAGTCACTTCTCTGTAGTTGTCAGTGGAAATTATAACAACTTAGATTGATACTTAAGATGTAGGGTATACAATGTTTTACATCAGGTAATAGGTATGTGCATAACAGAACAGTTGAAATACCAGTTATTGATTTAGTTAGCTAGTAACAGTGAGATGCCCTCTAAAATATTACAATATGGTTTCTGAACTGAAACTATGTGAGGTGTGCCTGATATACTTGACAATTTAATAGTCTCATAGGTAGACATATTGTCCTGGTCAGACCAGTACAAATAAAATACTCAATATTCAATATTCAATCTCTATACATGTCTGCCATCCATAAATAAAAGGAAAGGCAGACTGCCATAGCCACCACCATGGGCTTTGACTTTCTTTTCAAAAACAGTAAGATACAGAAAAATGATTTTTCTCAGAAGACAGTGAGGTCCTTCTGTGTTCCTCCCTCAATGGTTTTCATGTGCTCTATCTGAACATTACACAAACTAGGCTCTGCCCTGCTGTGAAAATCTTATCTACGCCCAATCTTTCCCACAACAAAAGGAGGAGCACTAGATGTTCTCTGTGGTCTTGTTTTTTTGCATCCTTGACATTCTGTAAAGGCAGGCCCTAACAAACAGGCTGACCATAAACAAGGGATTAGCCAAAGTAAAGAGTTTGCCAAGCTGGCTAAAAAAGTTAACACAGCAAGTCTAATAAACAAACACCCAGAGGAAGTCATGCATTTTAGGTTTCGGAATCTTTAAGGCAGAATGTTACACTGACATGTTTGCTATGCTGACAAGGCTGTATTGTTCAGCAACAATTACTGTTACAGCGTTAGTTGGACTACACCATTTTGGTGGGAAATGCTGACTTTACAGGCCTATGACTCCCATGAGTCTTCAGTGTTACTGACAGTGATTTAACGCAGCAATTACCACAGGGGTTAAAAGGTTCAGGTTACAAACAGCAATTTAAAACACAGATAAGAAAACAGACAAAACCTGAAATAAGTTGAAGATATAACAGGTCAGCCAAGCCTCACAGAGTAGAACTAGTCTATTATGAGTTTTTAATCACAAAAACAAAGTGAAATAATTACCAATATCTGGATTACAACCTTTGAGATGTTAGATACAGTACTTACTGCTTTGGCAAAGACACCCATGAGTTCAGGGAACTGATGTGTGAGCATGGCCAGTATGGCAGTAAAGGAGCAAAGGCCTGCTGTGAAGAGGATGAAGAAGGGAAGCTCTTTCTTTGGGTACACAGACACCTCGTGAAAAGCTGCAGTGATGATGGGAAAAGTAGAGATAAGGACAAAGGCAATTTAAAGACAGACATGGTTTACATAGTGAGAGGATGGCGATTTAAATTAAGATATATTCAGGGGCTACAAGTATTGTTCTTACAGGGCAGTAGTTCCCTATCTGCTGTTTCTGTGCATCCTGGGTAAGGGTAAAACAGGTGACCCTTCTCCAGAGGGTAGGGAATTATCCTGAAGGCTGGAAACACAGACAAGTATAACTTATCAATACAACATGGAAAAACAGGTATAACCAACATAAGTGACATTACGTATGTAAACAAGATAAAATGTTAAAATGTTTTGAATGTGCTGAAACCATTATCAGTAAATCAACTCAAGTAGCAAAATTATAAAAACGACAAGTTGTTTAAATCATAATATAATACCAACATTCCTGTGAGAAATAATCTCATTCCTGTATGATGAGAAACACAAGTACTTGTGGGTGTGTTGTTCATACAAAACCTATGACACATCATTTGGACTGGCCAGATTAAAGTACTGTACAGTAGTAGCAACTATGAATTTACACAGGAGTTGTATTCACCTTGAAAATAACATGGGGCACTGCATACAATGAATGAAATAAAAAAATGCCTCAATATTGCAGGTAGTGGTACACAGTAGAAGGAATAAGAGTGATACATACTGCCCTCCCAGGTGCAGTGTAGTAGGTTTAAAGCTCCTTCTGCCCTCTTCCAGTGTTGCAGGTGAAAGAAGGCATATGCCACTGCCTCACTGTCACCTCTCTTCAAGATGTGCTCTGGAGGCAGGATCAGACTCTTCATCTCTAATAAGTACTAAAGAGCAGAAGAGGGAGAGAGCGGTAGAGAATATACACCCAGTATGTAGATGTCATTTGGCTCATCAGTTTGGCAAAGCACAGCAAAAGTGACTATAGCTGCCCTTTATACTGTATTTTTCAAAACACTGCACCAAAGTCTGTGTATCTGAATATTAAATTCCCAGTTTCTTTATATTCTGCTTTTGGTAATTTTTATTTTTTTTATTTTTTTTTTTAGATCAGAAGTCAAATAAGGTTGTTGAAACCACTGCTGGTCAAGGGACCTTGTCAGCATATGTCATGGCATATCCATGGCTTAAACACATTTGGAAACACTTGTCTCTCTTTCTTTTTATGTTGTTCTAGACACTCTTTTATTGCACAACCCCTGCCGATATTTATATCTTTGCCTTTGTTTGAAATAGGACTCCAATGGGATGATGATCTGTTTGACATTAATTTGGAGAGGACAGTTTTTTGCTGACACGTGTGTCAATCTGAGTTGGGCTCAAAAAAACAAAACAAAAACAAAACAAAACAAAAAAAAAAACCCAGGCTGCCTTCAGTGGTCACATTATGCAGCTTTTAGGGTTTCGTTCATTTTCTTGTTTCTTATTAAGGTACTTAACTTACTCTCATCATATTGTGCAATTCCCTCTGGCTAACTCCCTGCAGGCTGAAAATTTTTTTTTTTTTTTCATGTAAGGTATTTGTTTATAGTCTTATTTTGCAATTGTTCAAGGTGGGAGGGAAAAACTCTCCAAAGTTTTGTGTTATTGTTACAGTACAGTACATTCATTCCATGAATGTGTAACAGCCTCCGCTCACCCCTCCTCTCTTTCCCTACTATGTAAGTTTGTCCCAGTGAGTCAGTCGGTTCACTGTGCTGACAAAGATCCACATCGCAGATTTACAACATATAGAGCAGATCTGCTTTCTGACATAACATGGCAGGCATCCAGAAGAAGCAAAAGAATACTAAGCACTGCTTTTTCGCTTTGTGCATTTTCGAAAAAGGCCTAGGTCTTCCAATGAGTAAATTAATAACTGATTCATAGTAACTTCAATCAACTGCAATTCTATGTGATTTATGTCTGTGGTACCCAGTGTTGCAGGGCTCTGTGTTAAACAAAACCAATGTGCAGGGCTGGGGCCCCCTGGGCTGGATTCCCAGGCGGCCAGCTTCACAGCGCTCTGGATCTCAGACTGACACTTTGGGAAGGTTACCCCACAGCTAATCCTGTCTAATCCCTTCCATGGTCACAGGCTCAGGCAGCCATCCATCCATCCATCTATCTATCTATCTGTCCAGCCAGCCAGACCATGCTGCTTCACCCATTTCCCCCTGCCTTACCCTCTATCTCCAGTCTCGCCTACATGATCACAGCCTCCCCAGGTTCTTCAACCTAACTCCTTTTTTCAGCTGTCTGCATCCTTCTAGACACCAAAACTTTATTCAATGTCCTAGTACCTCAACTGGGAATCTGCCTCACCTATCCCTCTCCCGCTCCCTATCTCTAGTGCCTGATCAAACCTGCTTTATCCCTAGTCTGCAATTACTAAGCACCTTCTTCCTGTCTTCCCTTCCTCAAACTCATCCTCACTGAATTCTCGACAACCTTGGACATTTGGTCTGGAATTTTTAGGTGAACGCGTATGCAAACAAAATATGTAAGTTTTTTTTTTTTTTTTTAAGTTAAATATAATTTACAATCTCGTACATCTGAGCCCAGCCCATTTTCTCACTCTCCTTGCAGCCACAGGTGAGAAACTCCACCTATTTACTTCTCTTCACTCAGTCATGCATGTACACCGTTCTTACAGCTTCTTCTTTCCATCTCGACACCATTTGTAGTTACTACAGTGATTGACTGCTACAGACAACCAGAAGCTGTTTGTTTGCCCCCCTAACTTATCCTGTCTGTCTTACTTAAATCAGCTCTCTCTGCTCCAGCCAAGACATTTGACTGTCTGCCTCTGTCTTCATCACAGTGAGTCTTCTTTTTCCGCTGCACAAATCTTTCGCTCCCCCCAGCACCAGAGCTGAGCAGCAGGCAGCCAAGTCAAAATCAGAAACCATACTTTCCCAGTTGGGGATTGCAAAACTATATGCACAATGAGCTGAATGGTAGGCAGGAAAGTGTTGCATTTAAAAGGTGGCCCAATCTGAAACTTTGATCACTGGTCGGTCTATAAGCAAGCCGGTCTGTTCATCTGCTTAACCTGGATGTTTTATAGATACATGTAAATATGTTTACAGTTTTGCACATTGATATACATCTGTTAGTGTGTTGCTGATAATGAGAAGACAGTGTATGGCAACCATGTAGGTCTATGTCCTCTGTGTTTTAAGATTAACCATTTAGAGAGACCGGCTGCTCAGCTGTCCTTCCTCACATGCCACAGCATTAGAAACGGTGACACCTCAGTCCTCTGTGCAGGCCTCCCTCCCTCTCTCACCCTTCAGTCTGCTACTCCGCTCCCCGTCGCCTCTTTGATGAAGGGATTGGGTTTCATGTGTTCTCCTTTTATCCCTGGGCAGTCATAAGCCCAGAGCATAACTCATAAACTGCCTTCTGATTCTAATCTGCAGCACTTTGCTTCTCACAATGGAACACACAAGGCAACGATGACATCAGCCTTGTAGTTGCTCTATAAGGGTCAGTAAAACACGCATTTACAGTGAAAGAACATAAACAGGTGATGGCTTTAGGAACACAAACAAAGATTAAGAATTTCATAGTCAGTAAACGCTGCCACTAGCTACTCCAGCTTCTACTGAGAGAGTGGTAGGTGGCAGAAAATACACACCATTTCCCCTAAAGTGGGCTGGGATGAGGCAAATTGTAATACCTCATTTTTCTTCTCTGAATCAAACCTCATCCATCTTAATTCAAAACAAACCAAGGGCTGCTATTCACAAAGCAAATAGCCAATTTCAGAGGTAAACTTAGAAAAGGTCTGCCTTTCTGAGTCTTGATAGGCGCTCTAGATGGGAGCATGTCAACCACAATGGGGTGAGATGAAAAACTGCCCTCCAAAGTGGAATAAACTAGCAAGGTAGATGGGATCACATCACCCTGACTGCTCCAGAATGAATGAATATGGACTGAAGTGGCAGTAAACGTAAATGTAAAGCAGATTCAGGTAGCAGGGAACACTTGATCAGCTGTCCCACGCATCCAGCAAAGTGGCAGTTTCTTAACCACTGGCTGGTAGGGAAACTGATTGGAATGGACAAACAGATGGAGGGAAGGGTGGAGGTATGGGAGAGGATAAATAGAGAGAGACAAGAAGATGAGGGGAAGAGGGAAACTGAAGGAGAAAAATGGGAAGAAGGGGAAGAAGGAAGGGGAGGCAAAATGGAGAGTTGGTGAGGGGAAAAGGAGGGAGGTCATGTGGAAGGAGAATTGGGTTCCCTGAAACAGCTGTGGGATTGAGGTGTGTGTATGTGGATATGGGTTTAGTGTGTGTATAGCCTTTTGAGCAGTTTGAATGAGCTCATGTGATGTAGCCTTGCATGATATTCATATATAAGCTCCTTGGCATGCTTGATAGCACACCCACACACATAATGCCTGACCTAACAATGGTGTTTCATTAATCCACCTGTTCGGGGGGGCAGAGGCAACTGGGTAGCAGGTCTGTTGGTGGAAGTCCAAGACTGGAATATTTTGACTATTTGATGGCCCAATAAAAGATTAGTACAGATGTTCACTGTGCCAAGAGGATAATTTATATACTATTACTTACAAGTTGAGATTTGTGGCTCAGAATAGAGTACAAAATCACCACAACTGTGTGGTCATGTGTTAACATTCATGTCCCTCTTTGGATGAATTTGGTGGCCTTTTTACTTTTTCCCTTGTGCCATCATCAGGTTAAAATATTGTTTTTTTCAAAAGCTTAATTTCTGAATAATTAATAACATTCCCATCAGCCTCAGTTGCACTTTATTTTTGGGGTTGATAAGCAAATGTTAGCATGCTAACACGCCAGACTTTGATTGAGAACATAGCGAAGGTCACACCAGCTAAAGATTAGGATCCTAACATTGATGTGGTGTTAGCATTTAGCTCAAAACACTGCTGCTCCTCACAGAGTTACTAGCATTGCTGCAGACTGGCAGTTGAGTTTTTAAAGCCTCATTCACACTCAGTTACACACATTCACACCTGTAGGCTGTGCAGTTCAACCATTCAAACTGTTTGTCAGTCAGCAGCACCATTAGAGCAGTGGGGGGGCTTATACTCAAGGGCAAGCTGTAGAGATCAAACTGGTGACCTTTCGTTAAAAATCCTCTTTCCATTTGGGCCATGACTCTCCTCTGGTACTTTGATCTTGGTTAAGTAAAATCAAATGCGGGATATCTCTGTCACAACGAAAACATACGCACTAGCTTTGTTGTCAAGTCACCTAGAACACATCTGCTGCCATGTAATAAAATTATAGAACTAAAGAATTAATGCATTGTTTGATTACTATTTGTCACCTACAGGGAAAATATGTAGATCTAGGGTTTTCTTTATTTCATATTTCAAATTATCCTGGACTTGTGTTTCCCCACAGATTAAAGCAAAGGAGCCTAGTGTTTAACTGATCCAAAGTAACAGAATGTTCAGCTGCCCATTAAAATCTGTCCCATATTCTGAATCCAATACTGCTACATTTTACCGTGCCAGCAACTGTTTATGGAGCTGATACGGCTCAAAACTGTCAACACAGATATCTATACCTTCAAGTCAAAGCAATTGCGATTGAAATTTGTCACTATTCTACACAATTTTAGCATTACATATTCATCCATTCATCTTCTACCGCTTTTCCGTTTCTGGGTCGCGGGGAGTGCTGGAGCCAATCCCAGCCAACGTTCCAGGCAAGGGGCAGGGTACACCCTGGACAGGTCACCAGTCCATCACAGGGCCAACACACAAAGACAAACAGAGACGAACAACTACTCACACTCGCATTCAGACCTATGGACAATTTAGAGTCAAGCCAAAAAATATTGCTGAACTGGCTGAATTCCTTCCAGACTCTACCTAAGCATGAAGAAGTATCTACACCATTTGGGAAACTAGAATCAAATCAACAACAGGCCAGCCTGTGCCTTAACATGTCTGTCACAGGTGTGCTCATCATTCAGATGTGTCAGACATTACAATGCAACAACATCCCTCATTCCCAGAACAAGCACATTTTTAGATCTAAAAACTCAACGTAACTCAGCTGTCTCAATCCAACAAAAAAGGTAAATTAAACACCATGTATATTTTTATTTCAGTGGCATTTCACACTTTACCTACATTCATGTTCGTCAGTTTTAATGAGGTTGGCAGTAGTGATCATATTCAGAGTCTGTTTGGCTCAAACAGAGGGGATGAGAAAGGATGAGGGAACATGAGAGGATAAGAAACAGGATGAGGGTACGTGATGAGAGGGAAGAGAACGGCTGCCTCTGGGCAGGACAGGGAGGGAGCAGTTGGAAAGACAATGAAGATGAGGGCCCTCACTTTAAAATCAAAGGCTGGATCAAAGTGTTGGCTGACGTCTACTACCCCCCCCCCCCCCCCCCCCCCCACACACACACACACACACACACACACACACACACACACACACACACACACACACACAGAAACACACTGACTGTCTTTCTCTCTCAGGCCATGAGATGAAACACCACACTACAAAGGCTAAACTAAGACAAAACTATGCTGCAACTACTTGTGTCTGACTCTGTGTATGCATGTGGCTGTGTGACATCTAATCCTGTGGGAACTGATGAGAAAGGCCAGAGAGATATCCAGCATAGTCCCACGTTTACCATGGTTAGGCCTATTTATAGTTCTGGACTGTGCTATGTACTATTGTAGCCAATGCAGCTTTTACACTTTTCTTAGGATGTAAAGTTAATGAGTCCAGACCCATAGCAAAGATGCACATTGGATATACAACTCTCGCTTCAGGTGTGATGAAAGATTGAGAGTTAGTGTATGATGATCAACACTGACACCTGCAGGGGAGACAGGATGTTGCATGTCTGAAACGAAAGCTGCTCTATTTGAAAGCAGCACCTGTAATTGCTGACAGAACTGTTCACTCATCTGCCTGCTTTGCCTGTTTGTTCTGAGTGTGACTTTACACATAGCAGTCATGTGAGCTTGGTATAATTAGGTTAAATTGAAAATTTGTTTATTTTTTTGTAACCTAAGTCACAAAGTGTCACATTTATTCAAGTTTAGAACATGACAGCACATCACAATGTGATTGACAGCCAGACGCTCTACACTTATCTAATGACTGACCTTTGGCACATGTGGATTGAATTCAACAGCTCTGTGTATGGCCTCCACAGCGTTCATCTCTGCCGTGCTTAGTCCCCTTCTGGACGCTGCCTCTGGAGAGAACCTGTGGCAACACATCACATGTGAGGCTCAATAAAGTTATGTTCTGATGTGACTATATCTTGAAATACAGGTTTACCTGTATCCAAATATCCAGTATTAATAGGTAATTTCAACATTATAACTCAAAGGGACCCATACTTATCTGACACAGCCCGTGCTTTCAACAGTGCAGATGTATAGCATATAGTGGCTGATTTTGGCAAGCTGATATCTGCAGAGGTGGAAGAAATTTGGGGCGTGTTATATAACTCATACTCTACATTTTCAGATGATTGATTTCATTAAGTCTCACCATCATATTTGGCAAGGACTGCTTGGACATCAGCATATGCCTGGAGCTCTAGAAGTGCCTCCAAGAGGTTTTCATGTATATTTAACATTCCCAACAGTGGGAATTCCTTCATTAACTGTAAAACATCACACAGTGATATACAGTTAGGTAGTACAACTGTACAGTCGTTATTTAAAATACAGTATATTTTACTACCTATGTTAGCAATTCAGTTGCATGAGTAATTTGACAAACTACAGTAATATAGCAGTGAGCACTGTAATGTGCCACTCTAAAATAATCCATTTCAGATTGACACTCACATCTCTCATCATTTTCACTGCTTCTTTAATACGTCCCAACTTGCGTGCACACATTGCCAGTCTGCGTTTAATGTACACTAGCAAGTTAATATCTTTTCCAGCTGTGGATGACAAACAGAAAATACGAGATCATAAATAAAATGTTAAATCAGTCAGGCTTCAGGCTACAGTTTTTTTGTAGAGGAAAAGAACCGATGCAATGATGTAATATTGTACTTGTAATTGCATGCATTATGAGAGGCATATCTGGACATTTTTAGCCTGTGTCTTACTACTACTACTTCTACTACTTTCATATCTGTGACGTGGTGTTGCACAGTGTTTAAACTGGGTATGGTTAGTGTTAAAATAGGTAGCCCTGTTTCTCGTACTACTGATAATGTACAATCAAATCCGGTTTTACCAATAGTAAGGGCTTTTTTGAAGAGGCGTTCAGCTTCTGTGATAGTTGTGGCTTCTTCCTCTGCTAGGAGCACATAGGCTGCAGCACATCTGCAGACATGCACAAACAAATTTAAGAAAGGGACAGACATTCAACAACCCCTCTTCATTATATTTATTCTTTGCGCTACACAAAAAACAGGTTTGCTTACATTTACATTAAAAAATTAACTCTATCAAGAAAATAACTTGAGCATAAAAGCCTTTATAAAGAGGCCTATGATTATAGGATTATATCAATTAATTTACGCTTTGAACAACAGAAACCTACTTTGAGTGTACTAATTTTCAACAGATTTATTGATCCAATGTTATAGTTATTGACACATTATTTAAGGTGATGATATGTAACTGTGTGAGAGTAGGACTCACTCATGGTTCATTTCGATGGCCTGGTAAGCTGCTTTGATCCTGGCTTGAGGATTTCTCTCCCTCCAGGCTTTCTGCATCACTGTAATGAGATGATGAACTCAGGCTTATTATAGCTTTGACCTTAACTCCTAATATGTTTATGTGAATGCATCCAAGGCAAAATGTTCACAGAAAAACAAAAACAAAAAGCAGTTTTGTGTCAACATTTGCAAGGAAACAAGGAAATATCAGTGTGGGGATTAAGTCTGCATATGACTTAAACTGACCTGCATCTTCTGGTCTTAACTGCTGAGTGTCTCCTGTGAAAAAGGTCTGATGGTCTTGAGCAGACAGGTTCATATCATAGTACGTTAAGGGTTCTTTCCCTGTTACCCAGGTGTACCTGTCATGCAAAATACAAAACTGTTTCGCTATATTTGTTTTGAACCACAGTGAATCTAATTAAAGTGAATCAATTTCCTTGCACCACAGACACATTATGCTCCTTTACAAATTGTTTCACATTATGAGCCATCTGTTAACAATAACACCCACACATACCTGTTGTATTCTGCTCCTCTGAACAGATTCAAAGGGTTCCTCCAGACCTTACACTCTAAGAAGATTAAAGTAATGTTATTGGTGTTAGTATTATGAGTAGTATTGCTTGTTACGGATTGTCGCGTATACAAATTTACCTGAAACACTGGGTCTCGGTTCTGCCTCTCCATTAACTGATGAGAAGAGACCAGTCGTGGAGCTGCTCTCCACTCCTCCAAGGAGAGGACGCAGATGGCTCACTGACACTTGTTCAATGAACGAGGTCCCATATTTACGGAAATACCACCACTCAAATACCTGTGGTGAGAACACATGGGGTAAAAACAGATTTTACTTTACATTTTTCATTAAAGCTTTTAACTTGCTTCTTTCAGGTCCCTAATCTTTGATTTGTCCGAATACAGTAGAATAATGTATTGAAAAAGGCATCATTTGAAGAGTGTAAAAAATTATCAAATGAAAGACTGAAAGTGTCAGAACCACAAAATAACTAATTCAATATACTTTTGCACAATACAAGGACTGTGGACTTTTTAATATCAAATGTGAAGAGATGGAGGAATAACAACAAACACACCTGATGTGAATGCACAAATGGGAAATTTCGAACTAACAAGGCAGACTTCAAACCCTTCAACTGTTTCGTTTATGTGACTTGACACAAAATTACAGTGAATAATTACAGTTGTGTATATAGGGTAAGAAATAAAACATCTGAGGTCAAACTCACAAGGATTAGTCCAGAGATGAGAGAGGAGGTTCCAGTAAGAGCCACATAGAATTTAGGGGTCAGTGTATTTAAAAACACTGAGGCTGAGGGGAGAAAAACAGCAGACAATCAGCTCAGTGCCATCAGATCTGTGTTAAAATAGTTTTCCTTTAACGTGACCAAGCAGCAGAAAAAAATGGTAAACAACAGTTGTGACACCGACAGAAAAGCATATTGCTCCCAAGTTGTGCAGTGTCTTGTATTTCATCTCCATAACAGGAAACTTAAACCTACAGCAATAAGAGAGTGAGTACTGTCAAAAGACTCAAGACGACACAGTGCGCTCCTGTTAGAAAAGGGTGCAACTAGTATTGAACCAAAATAGCCGCCCTCAGTCTAACCATAAAGTGGCCTCTATTTGCGCCTCTAAGCAGTCAGATTATGAGCTGTCAAACCGGTAACAGCTCCCGCTCGCTGCCCGCTAAAGCCAGAGAGCCGGAGGCTAACAATAGCTAGCTAGCAGCTGCATGAATTAACCTGAGGTAAGAGTTTCCTGCAGTTTCAGCGGGCTCCACAGGACGTAAATCATGATCAGCACCATGCCGAACCAGATGAAGCACACGTAAGTCCATGACCAGGACAGCCAAGACTTTAATTTTTCTGTAAATCCAAGAGATTGGGGATTACTGCCAGTGGTGTCCTCCATGTTACTCCGGATGTCTGTAAACAGACAAGTCACGTGACCGCGTGCAGGGACTTCTATTTTGAAATCGTTACCGAAAGAAAATCTATTTCCGGAGGCTATAAAAATGATGACTTCCATTATATTTTGGCTCCCGGATAATGCTGATGAGTCCTTATCGATATAAAACTAAATTTGTTTCATGTAAAAGCAGTTATATAAGATAGGGGATTAACTGCCAGATGGTGTTTTATTTTACGATTAATCAGCATAGCAAAATGACGAGCTGAAACGAGCCGTCAATTAAACATGAGTCATTGGACAGAGAAATAGTCAGTGTGATGATCCACTTAATAATTTCATTTATGTATTCATAAAATAGTACTATTTATTCATTAATAAAATATCTCAATTACATTCGTAGCCAATGTGCGCCCATGACAGTTAATCATAACATTAAAATCTATCTAATAAACTGGAAAGGGTCATTCTGCACAGTGAGTAATTTTACTGTTCTTTTGGATCCTCAACGTTTTCTTTGCTGATGCTTCTCTACTTTAAAAATTAAATAAATACAAAATAATAATAATAATAATAATAATTAATTAATGATTGCAGGTGCTTTTGTTTTTGCTTTATTTATTAAGTGAGTCAGTCTGAGTCATTCTTTATGATTCTGCTTTTTATTAGGGCTTCAAAAATATTTACAAAATTGATTACTACTTTATCAAATTTCGATTGGAAAGGAACAAATCCTTTCATTTGCAATATTTTTGACAAAATGTGTATTATAAAGCAGCCAAATGAGATTTTTTCCCCCTTTGTTTGAACAACAGTATCAAATAATCATTTAACATTACAGAGCAAATCCATCAATCAAATATTAATGTTACACACTGGCTATTATTTGTAAATTGTATTTGGCTTAAAGTGAATCCTTTTCAGAAAATTATTGGGGGAGTTGGCGGGGACATTCATCATTAAAGCTGTAAATGTGGGAAAACAAAAAGTATCACACCTTTCTCTGGCCAGCAGTGTAGTGTTATTAATGGCCAGTAAGAGGAGCCATTACATCATTAAACTGTTCACTTGTTTTTCCACCTAGTGCCTGCAGGTGGAGACAATGCTCAGTTATGACTTACTAAATTCATCATAATATTTTAGCAATTAATTTTTCAGTCTCGGAAAAAAAAGTCTAAATTTTAGATAATATTTTTTATAAACTATAACTTTTTCAAACCTTAACTAAGGCTGAGCGTTGGCTCAAACTCTTTGTTTTGGATTTACATAACCATAGATGCACATTTACTCAAAACAAACTATTCAAATGCATTTTCACAAGATAAGGAAGATGTATATGTATCTCTGACTGTGCGCAATCCAGCAGCATTTCTTACTTTGTGTGACTGACTCAAACCTCAGTTCAGGAATAAATGTGATTTGTTGGAGTGTATTCTAGTTGGAGGTTACAGTCACTGAATGACAGAGAGCCAGATTTGGTTCCATTTACACATGCCCTTGGGTGTTTTCTTCCTGATGCTGTTGGACAAGCACACGCAGGGTTAAAGGCCTGTCATATAAATCAGGTACAATCACTTCAGAGGTGAAAACATGCATGATGCCACTGACAGGGAGGAAGAGTGTGTGTGTGTGTGTGTGTGTGTGTTTGTGTGTATGGAGGAGGGATTTGAAAGAAGCGAGGAAGGAGGAACACGCTGGAGTGTACATGTCCTACAAGGCTGTGTATATTTCCAGCTGAAAAGATATTTCCAAATGACCTCCGCTCAGTGACTTTTTCTTTGATAAAACATGTATGTACCATCCAAGAATATACAGAGATAACAGTGTTATCGTCGCTTTTATTTACACTACACCACTTATATTAGTTAAAATATCAACAGAGGACAAATAAGATATGTATTTAGATGACGATGCAAGGACATCAGCTTTGTATGCACTATATTCACACACCTTATATGTAAAGGATTTAATAACTTGACTTGCAAATAAAAAAGTAAATTGCAATTTCAAAACATATCACCGCAAACACCAGGATGTGACATGACCTGTACACAAACGGTCAGTCAGCATTCAGCCTTGCAGAAGCAATATCGCTCATCATTCTTCAGTCACCTGTATATTTAAGGTTCATTTACACTTTCATGTCTGGTATCCATCCAGCCATTCTGGACTTCATGTTCTGTTTATGTAGTTTCTTTCTTTTTCCCTCCTCAAAGCTTTTAAGAGTCCTTTAATCATACATAATTAAACATGGTTTTCACTTAAATGCACTGCATTTCTCACTCTCATTATTACTTAAGAGGCTGCACTTTGACACAAGGATTGAAATTCCCCGGCACTCTCTGATCATATTGTTCACAAAATCAGCTGCTTCAAATGAGCATTTACAACAGCAAAGATATACAAAAACATGTGTAAATGTTTTAGGGCATTTCAAGCTAATGACACAATCTCATCACTTAATGTTCAAATTCTAATTCTGCCTTCTTGTTGCCACTGAAACTTTCGGGGTTATCTGAGCAGAGATTTGGATATCATGTAATTTTAATGAGAAATAAAGTGTGCTTTGAGTGCACTGAAATTGCACATACTATTTGACTGGTCGTTAGACAGATCTGCATTTGGTGGTCGCTGCCCTGATGGAAAACTTTATGAAACTGGTTCTTGTCTCCCACACTGCTTTTCTGTGAGTTTATATTACATGTCTGCATGAAGGTACTCTCCCTCCACAACTCATTTCTCTCAAACACTTCATTTTCTGAAAATGTGCACTTTTTTTTTTTCAAGGGGGCTCGTGCTGTTTGACCACATCTGAAAGCAATGTTGTCGCAGAAAAATGACTTCCTCCACACAAGCAGGCCCGGATACCAGCATTTCAAGCTTTTTTCTGTAAATGTGTGAGGACAAATGGACCTGTTCTGTTGTTGTTTTATAACAACCATAACCACTAATTCACACCACACAATGTTCAAGCAAAGAGGATATCCACCACTCAAACAGCTGCAAGGAAGATATATGTCAGGTAACAACGGCTGTGTTGCTGTCTTAGAGCATAAAACGTTTTACCTTTTAAATCCCCCATAATTGTGATCACAATAGAAAGGAGTATAATAAAATCCCCTTGATTTTAAAATAAAATCAGCAAAAATACTGAGTATTGTCATCATCACTATGAGCAGGAGTGCCTGAAAACACATAGCATTTAATACCCCAGCCTCTCATCCACTGTGTACACTGAACTTCAGAGTATACAATTCAAGCCAGCTGTAAGTATAAATGGAATAGGTAAACATAAATAATACATCTGAATCACCTTCATGCAGGCAGGGGCGTTTTTTTTTGTTTTTTTTTTAACCACCCAATGTTGCAAGAGTGTCATTTTTAGTAACAATAAAACTGATGTAAAGTGCATGGACAAAAACCACAAGTAGTGCAAGTCAACAGCTGCATGTCAGTAATTGCACAAACTTGATTGGTGTCAATGTACTTTTAGAAAGGTGTTAAATAATGTGTATCTGCAAGCAACAAAAGTAATGAGTGAGTCTTTGAGCAGGAAGAAATTAGAGCAGCTCAGATAGAGCGAATCCTGCCTTTTCAATGTTAATAAATCCGACTGTGTTTTTGCTGCGAGAGTCTGCCCTCATCACAAGTTGTGGCACTTTGTTCACAGCCTCTTTTTTCCCGGTGCTTTGTTTTTTTTTCTGCCTCTCTAGTCTGTCCTATTAGCTCAACTCAATATGATGCTGATGCTGTTTGCTTGTCACTGTTGAGGAAACAGGTATGGGTCCATGATGAAAGTCTTAATCCCCAATCCAAGCATAAACAAAAGTTTAGTCCAAACAGTATAACACAAGTCCAAAGTGAAACACTAAGCAGGGGCTTATTTTCATTTTCAAATTAGCTCATAATTCATCATAATTCATCCTGACACTCACTATTGACAATTTCAATTGTGAAATTGCAAAATTGTGAAAGTGTGAAAACACACAGGCATGGGGAGAACATGCAAATTGCATGCGAAGGCCTGCAAAACCTGCAAAAAAAGGCACCAGGTCCGGGAACCGACCCCATGACCTTCTATCTCGCTGTTAATTCAATAAAAAATGTAAAAAAATAAAGGACCATCTTAATGCTGTTAACAAGAAAAAGGCCATGCTCAGGCCTGGAATGAACAGCTGCAAGTTCAGGTGAGTATGTAGCAAGATTGAAGATGCATTTGAGCTCTGATCACTTACACCACATTTAGAGTCTGTCCCCTTACCTTCTACCTTCACAAACACACAAATACATTGACAACACAAGATAGACTGATAACTATTACTGTGCATAATTTCCCTCTGGGGATTAATAAATGATTTCTGATTCTGATTTTGAAGTCATGATGATCTATCTTCTCAGGACCACGGACGTCTGTCCTAAATGTAACGGCAATGAATTGAGCTGTCGTTGAGATATTAAAACAGACCAGTGTTACCGTTTGAGTCTTGGTTAAGTGACCGTTCCCTTGAGATCTTTTCTAACTCAGCAGTTACACCAGATGATGACTAAAACACCACACTGACTCACAAACCTGAAATTTCAAACCATCAGCATTTTAATTATCAGTTCATTCACACAGCCTGATGAAGTTTGACTGAAACCATGTGAAACAACATAGGAGGACTTGGGTCTCTGTGGTCTAACAGAGTCCACAGGTCTGCAGTTACTGCTGTTGAGAATCATGTAACCTTTATGGGACACTTTCAAAGATGACTCATAGGCACGCTAATTTTAGACGGCTTTGTGCCTTTGTACCTTCAAGTATACAATTATAAAACATGAAACAGTGGCACAGACAAAGAGACACTCGGCTGCTGAGCATGATAGTCACATGTTCGGCCTCAATGGAAAAAGCAGGAGAAGACAACCTTGACTTCAGAGGTAGGATTTTGAATATGTAGATGCGTATGACATGATTTACGGCAGTGTGCGGTTTCTGACTGCTCATTGGCTCTACTCCATTTTGTGCAAACCCCAACAACCTATGGAGAATTTGACGGTTTCGGTGTGTGCACAGCCTTCCTTGACCATAATCTAAGACAGATGCAAAAAGCCCAACCTCCCACCCCCACTACATATGGCAGGCAAAGACACATGAAATAAAACTGCAATAATTGAGTAATTGAACGGAAAGTTATTTTCTCAGAGAAAAAGATGATGATAATTAGGAGCCAAAATAAGCCAGAAAGACATTTTTTTTCTAATGCAATGGCTAACTCATGTTCCTCAGTCAATAGTCCAACTATGAGTTGAAAACAATAGTGACGATCACTCAACCAAATGCTGACATCTAATTCTGTGGATCCCTAATTATAATTGCATCTACCAAATGTTAAGCGTAGCTGCAAGAAATCCAACATTTCTTTTGGGAAATGAATAAATGAGTGAATTCTATCAAATCATTAATATATTACAATCTATGAATACATTAACTTTTATCTACATTCAACCTGTTTTTCACCTTGTACAATATAAAGATAAAATATGCCATTTAAAAATGTTTTATTATGTTAAACTGACCGATAATTAATGTCACAAATAATTCTTGATTAAAATATGATACATTAGTTGATAAATGATGGATGACTTTGCAGAGATCCCCACTGCAGACAAAAACAATCTAACACAGGGAACCAAAGACTTTAGATCATTGATACTTTGAGCTAAATCCTTCCCATATATGAGCTTTAGGTTAGTCACTATAGTTTCATTAAGACACAGCCCTATCTGACAACCCACTGTCAGCACAGCAGGCAGTTTAAGAGAGGGCTGTGGGATACTGATGGAAAACAAAACACCAAATTGAACCACAGCTAGTTCCACTGCTGTGTACCTGACCTTTTACAGCGAAACGAGACACGTTAGTGTCACCAGGAGAAAACACTGCTGATTAACATGGCTACTCCGGTGTCCCTGACGTCACTGCAAATCAATGTTACCTGGCCCCTGGTATTTGTGGTTGAATACTGAACCAGACATTGGAGAGAACCAGATTCAAACTGACAGCAGGAAAGAACAAGGTTACCTTTGATATTCGTGGGAGTCTTCTGCGTTTGTATCTTGCACGAAACCAAAAATTTGGGCCAAAGTAAAGATCATGCCCTTTAAGGACTGAAATGATGATGTCTATGTCAAGTGTTTGTGAATTGATTGAGTCTTTTTTGTTTTTGTTTTTTGTCAAAATGCCAAATTAATAAGCATGGACCACGATGACGGGCAAAATGCTTCTTTTTTTTATAGTATAAATAGATCAGGTGATTATCAGGTGATTTAAAAGCCAGACTTCGTGTCAAATCAAATGTCAGCATGAAAGCAAAACACATCACATCAATGAAACCTAATCTTGCCTGCTTGCAATAAATTATAGTCAATGATTGAAGAACATAAAATAGAATGTTAAATTGCATTAAAAGGTTTTAGCACAAAGAACCAAAGAACTATAACATGACTTCTCAAAAGAAAGAGGATTAATTTTCCCAACTACTGCATCTGTTCTCACACAGTGCCTAATCTGAAAGTGCCCACTGCAGCGTCAGAATACAGTTAGATGGTTGTTGGCTGTCAGGGTGGTGCCACTCAACCGTGCAGTAATATGTTCCCTGGACTGACCTCTACAATGATCTGACCATACAACAGACATAATAGTTGTCTTGGCAGGGTCTCTACCTCTTCCATGAAACACATTGTGAGACTGTGACCATGTGGCTTAAAGACTACTAACAACATTGATCAGTTCCCTCCGAGCTGCAGAAAGCTACGGCCCATTTTAAAAAATATTAAATTCTAAAGAACATTTTCTTTTGGAGGGGAAAAAAAACTGTATAGATTCTGTCTTTGAAGTGATTTTCCTTCTCCTGTACACATTTTGTGATTCACACAAGCTGTGCATTTCACCATTCCTTGCCATCTGTGTAAATGTGATGCCTCTCCTTGGTACAATGAACTGGAAATGGAAGCTGTGTTTCATATAATCCCCAAATCCATCCAACTCTCACATCCTATCATGCAAATTTGGTGCAGTTTGAAGAGAATCCAGTCTCCCAACCATATGCCTGAGCCGTGTAAAAGATACAACAATTTATTATGCATGCATTGCACCAGGCTTATGGTAATAAGGTATTAAATTAGTGCTGGACATTATTGCTCTTCTATATCACTACTGCTCAAAAGATTTTCATATAAGTCACATAAAACAGAAAAAGGAATGTGATTTTAGAACAGATTGGCCCACCTATACCTGTGATTTCTTCATTTAGAATAACATCTGACCAGTTAGGCCCATTCTGCTGAAACCTCTAAAGGGGACCTGTGTTGAATTATGCCACTATCTGGTCAGTCGTACTGATTTAAAAACAGGTTTTTGCACTTGAGCTGTTATATGTGAGGTTAACGAGTTCACTGTTAGATGACATTAACTTCTACCATTGTTAGCATCAGAGGAAACAATCATTTCACTTCAGACACTTTCTTCTGACCTATAGCTTTGGACTGAAAAATATGAACCTGTAGGCCTCAAACCATGTGTGCTAATCATGTTTCTTTAGAGTCATAATTTAATAAGATTGGTTAACACGAAACAGCACATTTATACATTTGATATCACAAAACTTTAAGAGGAATTCAGGTTTCATATCTTGTTCCTTAAGTTAACTTTAAAAGATGAGCTATCAATAATACCAGTGAAGTGCTGTGTGATATTTCACAGTCCATACTCCTTTAATCGGTGCATCCAAACAAACAACATTAACACAAAACTGGATTGTACTTGCTGTTCAAACTTCTTGGAATTGTTCAGTGGCTTCATTTTAGGTTTATCTTTGTTTTATTAGTCTTCATGCCCAGCAATGAGACTGCATTGCAAACTGATTCAAACTGATTTTATCATAGTATTTGATTTATTAAGAATGTTCTCAGCTGAACATGTAAAGTTGGCTGAAAATATCGTAATCTACAATAGAAAATGGAAATCCTCCTCATAAGCCTGTTTTGGTTATACACCAGAAAAGATGCTGGTTGTTGCCTACAATGTGGTTGTCTCATGAGTTTGTGTTTATAACAAGAATTAACACTGAAGTGTGATATTTTTTTTTTTTTTTTTTTTAGTTTCATATTTCACCCTCAGTTTCTATTCTTCAGTTTTTTGTTACTTGTTTGCTGCTGAGAGCAAGAGAGAGAGACAACATATTGTGAACAGACTTATCTTGGATGTGAAAGACTGCTGCCATTTACTTACACACTTCAGCCACAACAGTGTTACATGGTGCATTGATCTCCACGTGCTAATCATGTGTACATAACGTGAGTGCATGCACACACGGGCTACAGTTATAATTTATAGGCTGAAGTTTTGTGAAGCCACTCCCTATCTTATTTTATGGCATGATATTTGCAAAATGTGAGCAAACACCTACACATAAGTCTCGGCCCATAGCCTACTATACCTGCTGGCTTTTTCCCACAATCATAAACAACTGCTCTGCGGCTGTCAGTTCGCTGTGCTGCAGATACAATAAGTAAAAGGGTATAATGCAATGTTGTTATTACAGATGCCATACCATACTATTAAAAATGCTGCCACAGCTAAATTGCCATTAGCTGCTGGTGATGGTGCTGCTGTTGTTGATTTTGTTATTGCAAATTTGTAATGCATCGCCTTCCGGCCATAAATCTTCGATGGGATTACTGTGTATAAGTCGTTTGTATGGTCTTAACTCATCAATCAGAGCTGGGATGTTTGTGTTACAACTGCCACTTTGTATGATGGATGAAGATGGGTGTTTTCTAACAGTACAGTAACTGTGGTTTACGGGACAAAGTGTGTGTGTGTGTGTGTCTGTGTGTGTGTGTATTTGTGCGACGGAACACAATGTAAGTGGTGACACTCATTATTCCATCTGCAGCTGAGAGTGATTGAACATGCCACATATTAACGGTCTTTTCCTCTTAATCCCATTGTGTTCTGTGAGATTAAATTTGAACACTAATAAACATTTTTTATGACTAATTAATGTTTCGCACCTTGCCAAGAATCATTTTCTTCCTCTACTAATTCTAATTGGTCCAATTAATCATGCAAAAGGTAATTAGCATAGTTTGATGTGCAGTAAAGCCACTCCGGAGCCCACAGGGGGATTTGGAGAGCTTTTGTTTCTTGATACAAACAGAAAATTAGTCAAGGGTGGTAGGCGCTTGATGCTGAAGCACAGTGCTACACAATACTAATGAGTGTGCTCTATTGTGACGGTCTTTACAGGACTGACAGCCATATTTATACCAAAGGCAGATGTATGTTATAAGTGAATGAAGAGGACTGGCTTTGGCTGCCTCAGAGATGGGCACAATGTCTCAGAGGTTTACAGAAAGGAAGGCCACAAAAATATGATGAGCCTTAATCCTTGGTACACAAAGGTTTTCAAAGGTCTCCTGCTGCAGGATATAAAAAATATACATTGATCTATTTTTTTGTGTGTGTGCGAGCTCTCTCCTGTGTCCTTCCCAAACGGATACTGAGAACCTTTTCAGGAGGAAAAGTCCGACAACAAACTAAAATCTACATTCTGCTGTTTTTACTGGGTATATGCAACCTTGGATTCATGCAAAAGGGACAACACAAGATCTGCACACTACTGTCTGTGTGTATAAAGCTTAACTGCAAAGGGTAATTTAAGAGAAAAAAAAAAAAGAATCTGCCAAACTCAACAACTCTGGTTGTAACATTGGATAAAGGTCTGATTTAGGGCTAGTTCATACAAACCAATCTTCAGTATCTCAAGCAGCAACTAAACAGAGATTGATTTACAATCTATTACACATTCACTGCTTCACTATTGAACAAAGCCTGCTTAACAAAGGTTTGTTGTGTGTGCCTCTTCCTCCTGCTTGCCTATTTAAGCTTAAACCTTAACCCTAATCTGTTTGAGTTCTTCTAAATTGAATGCCCTCCTGCTAA
Organism: Remorina albescens; assembly: GCA_034769265.1. NCBI lineage: Eukaryota > Metazoa > Chordata > Actinopteri > Carangiformes > Echeneidae > Remorina > Remorina albescens. Next base: position 21,273,052 of record CM068494.1, read on the forward strand.
TGGCTCAGTAGTTAAACAATTACAAGGCAAACCATAGAAGTGACAAGGACACAGTGAAACACAGGGTTTTTCCATTCTGATTGTATTGACAGCAGATACAATCATATATTAGTGGGAGAAATTCTGGGAAAATACTCCTCAAAACGAAAAGATTAAAAAGAAAATCAATCACAAAATGCATTCATTTCTTAAAGGAATAATCTGATATGTAAATGTAATCAGATTTTCAACACATCCACCAAAACCAAAAACACAACATAGAGAGACTGCGCTGTGTGTCAAAACAATTGGAACTGATGAGTATTCACTTTTATATTTATAGCATTTGAAATACATAACAAAAAGTACACAATGATCCTAAAATGATACCAAGAGATGGGTAAGAAACAAATGCGCAAAAAAGGGTTGCTAATAACTGAACCTATGACTCATAGAAACCCAACTATTTTTTTTCAGCACCAACTGCTGGATGCTATGTTAATGAACCAACGCCTGGTGTTTACTTCATAATACCTACAGATCTATGTACTGATCACTTCTAAATTAATAGTTTCTGATTAATCTGCTCGGAATCTATATGCTGATTTGCTATTGGGGAAAATATAATTCCACTTTGCCTAACATTTTTGCATCTTTTAAAATAAAGTAGTGCAAAAGGAGTTTTTACCCAGACCACAAATGTCATGATGAGGGAGAGAATTTAATCATGATTCGGTATTCGCATTAATTTAACACTTTATGCCAGGGCCAAAAACCTAAGGGACTGTTTGTAAGTGTTCTAGGTTTTTCCCCCTATCTGTCATTTGTGTGATTTGTTGCAACTCTACGAAGACTATTCATCAGTGCAGTGAATCAAGAGCAAGAGAACATGTGAGAAATTTGTACTTGTACTTTACATTCTGTGATTTACTTCTTCACATGAGGCTGTGGTTTATAATAAACCTCAAAATTTGTGAAAATGAGTATTACAGAAAAATAAAACTCAGTTCTCCACTTTCAGGGTACTTTTTGACGTGGGAGCATTTAGCTTGAGAGCTAGCTTGTATCTATTCTGCGAGGATTTTCTTGTTTTTCTAATATACCCACAACGACAATGCAGAAAGTATTTTGTCATATATGTCATATGTCATATAATAATGCTGGTCTTGGATCCAAATGTATTTGTTGATTTGATATAGTGAGTGATATTCGTCTGGCTGATTGTGGCTGAAGTTAATGTTGCCATAAAATTAATTTTTGTCCTCTGTAGTGGACATTAGTTTTTGCTTGATGACTCTAATACTTTTGGACGCACCTGATGCAGAGATAAAACATTCAAACATGCAGAGATTTCCTCTCTGCATGTTTCAATGTTTTATGTTTGACATCAGCGATGTCCTGTTGTCCACTGCAGTGCATGTGTTATGACATTTTAATAAAGTTAAGTTTAAAAAATGTTTTCTTTTCTCTGAAATGTGTTGTCTGCTACCCCCCACACTTAATTTATCCCCAAAAAAGTCAAAATGAAAAGACTTTTTTTGCCCCCTGGGTCTCAGGAGGATATGGTATCGTTTTGTAGTATCATGGTTAGAAAAAAGGGCAGATTATAAAAATATTAGAATAGTGTTTAATACCAAGTGAAATCAACATGGCCTTTCTGATGTTAGTAAGCAGCTGCTGATGGGGAACATGGGCAAAATGTTTGTTTTGCAGCATGCAAATCCCTTATGTAATCACATGAATTACTAATTAACACATTTAATCAAACCAAACCAGGCATCAAAGTCATAAAACCAATTTACAGATTTAAACAAGAACATTAAAGATCAGAAATAACAAGGAAAAACAAAAATTCAGCAATTTTCTCTTCCTTCCTATTTTGCCCAATCTACAATTGAGCCGCAGCATATTTCTTATCATCTCTCTTATCTCCTGCTCCACAGAAAATTCTATGCTAAGTTAGAGTGTCAGCGAAAAATTTGGCCCTATAATATCCCTCTACATGCTGAGGTTGATTATGATAGTAAAATTGGCAGCTGAGTGTGGAATATCCCCCCGGTGATTTTCCAATTCTAGCTCATTTCACGGGCCATCTCTGGGTCCTGATCTCTGGGACTGGGTTCACTTGTCTCTGGCCCATGTGCTGGTAATGTCTCGATTTCTGTTTTGTAGGCTTTCACTTGTCGATTCAGGAACATTGAAAAGACCTACTAAGGGAGGACTGATGCAAGCACAAAGACATGTAAGAGCGGCTTGAAAACACTAACACTTTGGTTGGCTGACCTCAAAGGAAGGAAAGAGACAAAGAGAGAGGGAGGGAGAGAGAGACACACAGGAAGGGAGTGAGGGAGGGAGAGACGGAGCATTTTTATAAGTGGTCAGAGGGTCTAAATGTCAGGTGGTGACAGTTTGAGTGTCAAACTGTCTTGCATGCATGTGCTTTCATTCCTCATGTATCCGTCTGATACACAATTATAGCTTTGTGCACAATAAAATACATCAACACTTCAGTATATCAGATTCATCAAAAACATTAGAATAAACATGAATGCGGTTAACATTAGGTAATGGCAAGTAAATAAAAGTACACTGCTGTGTGAATTGTAACATAAACAGCAACAATCTACTGTTATTGCTACGGCCAAATATTTTGATTTTAAGTAAATTGGATCAGTAGCTAAAAAAAACTGTCCTGGTAAATGGAGCTTTATCTGTAAGTCAAGGCCATTAGCAGCCCCAGTCTGAGTTGCCTTGGGCTCTGTACTATTAACTGCGCTGAAGCGCAGCTAAACATTTTTGACTTTTTTCCTAGTCCAGAATTAACTGTCAGAGCAGAGGGAGAAAGTAACCATCTTGTCACATTGAGTTTAACTGAGCGCTTTAAAGGACTGTCCTGTTGTGTTCTCTCTCCTGCTCTCTGCCTCTCTCCCTCCCTATGTCTCTCTCTCTCTCCTTATGACACACATGCACAGCCTCTACCAACCTGGATCTCATTTCAGTAATGCTTCATGATGAGCGAGATGATGGAAAGTGTGACTAGACCCAATGTTTTGAACGTTTGGGCGGTGCCGTCATCAGGTTACATTACACCGCTAATTGTTGGGCAAAGTCCTTTCCTCTCACTTCTACGTATGACCAGAGGTCTGGGAGCTCAACTAGATGAGCTCAGATGACACAAATAAAAATATCTTGCATATGTTCGTATGGAGGAATATAACTGACATTTTGATAGAACATATACAATATACAATGCACACACACACACACACACACACACACACACACATATACACTCCATGGAGGCTCGGTGGAACGGCCGATTCACCTGATTGATTTAGCTCAAAGACAGAAAAATGACTTGGCTGATGTGAATGGAAAGGCCCAAGGTACCATAAACATGTAACAGGCAGTGCAGCAACTCCCGAGCCATCCAGGAACTGCCTGATTTCCAGTAAAGAATCATTTCTGTCACCGCAAATGCAATTAGCATTCAGTGTATCAGGTGTTACCACGCTGCCACTGTTGTCTGGGGGAGCACCACACACAGATAAAGTAAAACATCGATTGTTGTATAATATAAGCCAGAAAACATGATCAGGAAGTCATCTCATAGACAGAAAAGAAACAAATACACATATAATTAGCGTAATTTAAATATTTTATATTTCTAAATGAGTGAAAATATAAAATGGCCGACAGAGATTATTTTATTCACTTTTATTCTTCTGCTATTCTGGGAAGAAAATAAGTTTTTAAAATTACTAATGAGATTTATAAAATGTAACTATTTATTTTCATAAAAGTAACACGTTAATTTCACTTTAACTGCAGCAGTGCCATAAAGATTACAAAAAAAAGCTATTTCCAAAATTTCATGTCAAACAGATGGTGAAATGAAAGTATCTTATGAGCTCTAAAGTACACGGGTAATCTCTATTGAAACAGCACAGTTGCAATAAGATTTCCAGACTATTCAAGAGCTTTTTAATGATGGCAGACTTAACCTTAGATGTCGCCCACACAAATTACTCATTTGGCACATAATAGACCATTTCTGCTAGGTTTCATTTATTGAGAAGACAAAGTTTTCGATCATTCTGGATGGTTTTAATGAGTAGTTGGGAGGTTATGAAAGCCACACAATAATGTCTATCGCCCAAACGAAATACCACTAAAGCAAAGTCTCAAGTCAATATGGTGCAAATTCCCCCTGATGAACACGCATTAACCAATCACTGTGCGTTAGCATTTCAGTCGTCCACAGACCATTACCCAGCTCTGTAATTATACCACATATTCCATATATTACTTTGACTGAAAGAATGCCAATTACAATCCTTTTACTCTGTCTCTCAATGTGCCTGCTGATGCCTCCATAAAAGTCTGTGATTAAATTACTCAGGGGAAAGCACTCACATTTTATATGACAACCCCTGATGCATCGCTCAGCTTTGAATTCCCCAACCAGCAGCAAATCTTCACAGAGGCTCTGACTGTGGACAGGTGGGTCCAGATGGCTGAGAGACAAGTCCTTTCAGCTTGGAGCTTTATGCTATTATTCTCTGTCCTTTCCTATTGATATAGGGCCAACTTACTCGCCATACATATTGTATCATATGACAGGAACATTAGTAGGAACATCACCTCGTCTTTGACCTGCCACCAGGAGCATTCTGTTTTCTTTCTACTTAGCTGTCAAAATGTTGAGAAACGCAACGCTTATCATCTTTTAAGAGTGCCGCGGAAGTTCACCCCTGAAGTAAGAGTCCTGTAGCCTTGCTCTAGGGGCTCTCCAAATGAAATCATAACTAAACTGGTCTTATTCAAAACTTTTTGTTTGAAGTAGTCTTTAGCGTAAGCCTTGTTACCCACCACCAACTGCCCTTCTTTCAGTTGAAATACAGTCAAAGGCTTAAAATGAACATACAGTAACAACCTACTCCCACATGTTCCACTGAGGCTGAAAATTCCCTCATGCGCTTCAGACTGTAGGTGTTTCTGCGCTGACGAACGGTGGACATAGGCACTGAGAGAACCTTGTTCAAGGCACACAAACAGTGAAGAGGGAACTTTACATAACACTCAAATGCGACTTTATTCAAGAAGTTTATCCCACCTGTCGGCGTACAGGAGTCAACTTAGATATAAAGTGTGAAAAACGGGCCTGCAGAAATTTCCTTCATATTTCACAGCAGAGAATTTCAAAAGTCGAACAAAGTCACGCTGGAATGTGAAATGTGAGTTCTCGGAAGACATGGGCCAGACAGACACAGAGGCCCTTCTGACAAGGAAGGAAACCTTAACCTGTCAATCAGGTCACTCTTCTGTCAATAGCTGTTTAATCCTCTGTTGAAAACTGGTAGGTGCTGGATCTCAGAGCGGGACAGGAGGTTAAAGGTTATACGAATGACAAACCCCTCCTTCCCAGAGAAGCATTTTCCATCAACGGTGCAAAGCTGGCTGAAAGGTAAGGACCGTGATCATCTTCTTATTGTTTTTTGTGAAACCAGACATCTGGGTTTTTAATATCAAGACTGTAGCTGTGATTGTGACTGTTGCACAGTGATAAAAGTGATACTGAGATGTAAATGCAGAATGCCCGTTGTCAACTTTTGCAGATGGCCTAAAGTGTCTGTGCTCGAGCAGATCTACTATGCCTTACCCCCCCCCAAAAAATCATTATTCTCCTGCTGTCTTTTCAGACAGGCAGAGCAAGACAGTTTAATCAATTGTGTTTATACATGCGGGTTTAAACAAATCATAATTAAATGAGCACAGGGAAGACAATGCACTCATTTTGAACAAAAATACATTTGAGCTTATATAAGCCTTATCATCTCCATGACAACGGCTCTACTGGTTACACGGAGATATATTTGTGTATAACCACAGCAACGTCTTCCAATTGAATTAAGCTGCACCTGTGCACATTATGGATGGAAATAATAGAGTGAAAGCAACTGTTACAGTGATCCTGTTGCCTGCTAGACACGGGCAGGGAGATTGTTTAATTTTGTGTTGTTTTCCCTGCACCAAGTGTACATTTCTCCCCGCAGATGTCTGAAATGATTCACTATATAAGTGCAAGATTAATTAGCTGATAAACAAAAGTGATGGCCCGATAACAAGGGCCTGTAGTATAATGTTTTTACGTTTAAAACAAACCCAGCACCTTCAATTTGTTCTCTTGAGGAAATTCAATTGTTATTGTTGGTCACAGTAAAAGCTTGAGCTTGTTTTTATACCTGATGCAACATTAGAGACATAAAAACATAAAGACATTCTTAAATCTGCACTGGAAAAAGCAGTAGCACAAACTTGGCTGGATATATGATGCAAATGGAAAAAGCTGGCATTGAAACAAACTGCCTTATTGTGAGCTTTTTTCCCATTTTGTTTACCACAGGGAAATAAACTAAACACCAGAGTCGCAGAAGGGGCACCAGAGCTGAAATGGATACAGAGAATATTAGATCTGAACTGGTACTAAAACTAAAGATGTGGTGAGGACAGGCTTCTTTCTGGTGCACTGGCCGCTCTGTCGAATAATTGGAGAATGCTATGCCAGCTCTGTCAATACGTTTTTTCAGGGGATGAAAGTCCTGTTCCAATGAATATTTATGATTAATACAGCTTTTTGTAATAAATATTTGATTTTACTTTCTTCACCAAGGCGGTAATGTAGTATTTGAATTCAAAAGAGTCTGGAATCTGCTTTTTATCCCAAAGCACAGACCTGAAATCTGTTCATTAAGTAAACATCCAGTTGGACATACAGTATTTCTTTCTCCAATTAAATCTTACATTCATTTAAACATTTATTGCGTTATATGTCATGTATTGGGCTGCACCATACGTATAATTAAAGAGTCATATAATGACTCATAATAGCCAAAAACTCTGTGCTTTGTACAGGATGGGAAGTCATTGTAAATGGTGCCACCAACTTCTAAAGGTGACTAAAGGTGGAAAGACAATTCACTCATTTGGGTTTTTACTGACAGAAAATGTGAAACTGTGCATTTCGCTGTTTAGTGACAAATTTAATCAAAAGATGGGATGCAATCAATAAGAGGCAGTGTAATAACTTTCTTGCATTGTCTTGTGTGCTGTTGCTATAGAGACATTTGAAAGAGCTGAAGCACTGACAGTTCAGGTTTTGAAATATACACACAACATTACATTTTAATGTAACCATTCGGCAGATGCTTGTTTCCTAAGAAACATAGAAATGATAAACAATCAAGTTACTGAGGGAAAAGTCAGTGACTCAACACTCTGCTCCACATTTTCGGTGACGTGCAAAGTTTGCAGACGCATGAAGTAAGAAACTTCACAGAAAAAAGAGCTAGAGTTGCTCAGAGGGAGAGAGAAAGTGCATATTAGGTGATTAAGGACTCTCAGATGAAATGCGCCGTTAAGGGATTTTTGAAGTCAGAAAGAGCTTCAGCGAACTTAATCAAGTTTGGATCCGACCAGAGAATTTCTAAGATTTCTAAGCATCTGTAAAAAGATCAACATTAAGCTCCTGTTGCAACTCAGTAAATAAGCTAACAAACACAAACACACACACACACACACACACACACGCACACATGTTCATGAGTTAGAAAGTTGTATTAGCCACATATTAACCATCTTATATACTTTTAAACTTAATTAGCAGGAAAACAGCAGGAAATTATAAAATTCACTCATAAAGCAAATTAAATAACAAAAAGTTTGTTTACGCTTTAGGCTCAACAAGAATATTTGCCTGGACATCGAACTGACAAAATGTTGGACATTACAGTGTCAGCTGGGTTTGGGACTGTGCCAGTGATGGTTGCTGTATAAAAGGGTTATTTGACTGTTTAATGGAAACCAGCTGCTGGCAGCAGTTAGTGCTTCTATGGGAAATTAATTATTAATAACTACCTTTTTATGGTTTAACCCTTCTACAGTAAAGCTTTGGCACCAAAACCACTTGGCTAATTTTAGTAAAAAAAATCAAGGTTTAGGTTAAAATAAATCACTTGATAAGGAATAGGGAAAACTATCATCATGGATATGATAATAAACATGTGATTAGGTTATAAAAAAACGGTTGCAATTTGAAACCGATCGCAACGTTAAAGGCATCCAGCAGGCTGACTCCAGATGTGGCACGTCACCTTAATTACCACCACTAGAGGGCTTTTCTCACTTGAATATAAACATCGAGCTATTTGCTCAAGAGACTAATGCTGTTTTAGAAAACCGCTAGATGACACCTGACATTAAGAGGTAACTTTGGGTCATAATAAGTTGCTTGCACTGAGGTCTCTGGCACTGATTTAAATAGGTTTCCCATTAACAGCCCTTTACTTGACGGCGCAACAATTTCATAGCAATTTACAAAGTCAAAAATCCAGTCCCAGTACAGCATGTCTGACTGCTTAATTGAACATCCTAACTCTAATTAAAATACCACAGCTTTGTGAGTTCATTACTCTCAGCAATTATGATAATTACCAGTATGGATTTTGGTGTCATGGGTCTCTTACAATCCCAGTACAAGAATCATACTGATACAATACTTTTCAGACTCGTTCACAGCAAAACACTAGTGCAAACACAAATCTAGGCATTCTTACATTTAATTTTATACATTCAATTTACATAAAAACATAAAAGTAAGGTAGAGTGCCGTTAATGTGGTGTGGTGGATTAAGTAATAACATTATTACAGAAATTGGAATTGGACTAGTCAATACAGCTATCTTATTAAAAGAAAAAAAACTTTATCATGAACGTTTTGCAAATGTCCCATCCTGTCCCTGTTGCTGTGTGAGCAGGAAAGAGGACTTTTTAGGCTTCCTTTGTATGCGACTTTTAGCGTGCATATAGTAGGATTGAACCTAGCAATTATTTTCACTATTATTATTATTCCCCCCCCAAAAATCCCCATTATAATTTCTCAAAAGCCAAAAGATGGCATCTTCAAATCTTCCGTTGTTTTATCTGGCCATCAGTACAACCCTCAAAAATGTTGTTGACAATCGTATGTGACAAAAAAAAAAAAAAAAAAGCTGAAAATCTTCACAATTGAGAGGTAAACACCAGAAAATGTCAGTCAAAACAATGACTCTATTTAGATGAGAGGACAGTCAGTTATCACATTGTTTCCATTTACAATTTGTTTTTTGTCAGTCGACGAATCACTTACAGTATATGGTGCAGATGTACAGCTCCAGTTTGCCAGTAAATGTGATAATAGAAGGAAAGGAAATATTTATGACTGAGGAGGAGGAGGGTGACCGAGGCAGATGGAATTTAAGATCAAAGAGGATAACTAAATGCTTCGTCTTTTAACACTGGGAGAAATTTTTAATTCATCGGGTGTGTGTGTGTGTGTGGTGTACATGGAGGTGTGTGGCTGAAAACCAAGCTAGATAAAAGCAAAACCCTGTAATGCACTGTGACACAGGGCTCACATCAAGAGCAGAGAAAAGAAATGGTGAAAATGTTCATCTGATAAAAAAGCTATGTTTTCGATCAAATATTAATGACTCCATGAAAGGCTTTACTTATAACAGCCGCTATTCTGGATTTATAAGGGGGCAAAATTACACAGAATAGTGATAAATAACTTCTCCCAGCTCTCACAGCCACACCCCTCTCTCTTTTAATAGAGGGGTGAACAACACAGGCAGTCGCATCTATGTATGTCTTTCTCTCTCTCTCTCTCCCACACACACACACGCACACACAAAGCAGAAAAACTGTGCGCCTGCGCATGTGCACGATCAGTGTTTGTGCAGCTCTGACTTATTTTTCACTTTTCCCTTCAACTTCCTGTGACTCACCAGCAGCGAAGGAAATACTTTACAGCTGTACCTTTATTTTTATGTGAAAACACGGCTTAATGCACACAGAGAACAAAAGCAGGAATCTGGTACAATGTTTTGCTTCACTTGTAAATTCCTGTGCACCTACTTAATTTGCTTTGCTATTCAATGGTAAAGTGCAGTTATAGAGCTGTTACATAACCTTTGCTTATTTAAGTATGTCATGAGCTTATATTGGTTTATGTAACTTTATAAGATGGTGTAAATCTGTAGATCCTCCTCTCTTTTCACTTATCTAAAATCCAAGATATATCTTTTGTGTTGATAGAAATTGCTCTCGGAGAATCTGGGAGAAAGTATCCTTGATCATCATGCTTCAGATTAGTTTCTCTAAAGTGGATAGCTCTTTTTTTCCCCCCACAATTAACGCAATCCACTGCAGTAGTAGCTGTAAACGCTGTGCCTGTCACAAGCAAGAGAAAAGAAATGAAGATATTTCAGATATTCTGAATTAATGTTTTCCAAGTCACCACAAAAGGAATAAAAAGTCCTTTGATGACAGTAGAGCTTGATGGCTGCTTGTTCATTTGTCATTCACAGAACTACAGGGAGGGATTAAGTGTTTAAGTGTTAGAATTTGGTCTAATAATTTGTGAGAATGTTCCCAAAAAAGTAAACTAGGATACAGTCAGGATAAACCTGCCTTTGTGAGTGCTTCTGGACGAGGGATTGGACCATTGCCCTTGTTACATAACCCAAAGGAATTCACTCAGATGACTGTTTACCTCTCCATTGTGATTTATGGACTCAAATCATTTCTCAGGGTGGGACTAGTTTACACGTATGAAGCAGTGATAGAACAATTTTGATTAATTTAGAAAAATAATATTCATCCTTTTCTTTTCCAGTGGTGAGAGCTAATGAACATGAGGCTGTGACTCGGCAAGCTGATTCTAGTTTGGTATTCATATTGTTACATTTGATTGGACTTGCAAACAGGCTAGTATTTGATATATACCATGTGGGCGAGTTGTAGCATTAGATAAGCATTCAGATGGCCTGTGATGGGTTGAAATGTGTTAAAGGACAAGAACTAGGATGTGTGGTTAAGAGTGCGTCATACTCGCGTCAGGCGACGATCAGTGAGAAACCAAGTTGGAAAAACTGTCTACATCAGCTGCGTAGTTGTTTCTTACATTGAGGATATCACGGCATCGATAAGCATCAGGGAACATTGCTGCAAAGCCATTGCAGGCAGATACATCAAAACAATATCCAATATTAACGTTAATAAATCTGTTAAGCAAGTTTTACATACATGTAATGATGTGAATTTGAATGTGGTTTCATAAGAGAACAGTCCCTATTAAAAACATAGTAGCACAAGAGTAGCTAATCTAGGTCAATAAAATGATGTGACTAAACTTCCTACAGTGGGGTAACAGTGATGGAATAACAGGAACAATCATTTCCATCCTGCCAACACAGCATGGAAGATCAAAACACACTCAAGTTGTTGCTGCCAGTTTGAGTTGGAATCAAAATCCAGTTTGAAAGGAGCTGAAAGAAAACAGAAGTTTTACTTTAAAATTGAGTAACACATTATCTGTAACAACTTTATGATGCAATACTGTATGATAGCTTGAGTATCTCATGCCTGCAGTAATGAAAAAAACAAACAACCCCCCCCCCCCAAAAAAAGTCATGCAACTTTAAAGTCCTACCAATCAATATTTTTGTGCTAACTTTGAATCAGATCAGTTCTTGAAATATAAAAATGACACATATGGGATTGTGGTGCTATCACAGCACACGTAATATTTTCACAATCACAAACTGTACTGTGCTATTCACACTCCACCACACCCTGTTAACACAGCAGTTAACAGTAACGGTAGTAATGGTAACACTAACATAATATTTAACTCCAATTTAGACCAAATTTAAATGTAGTGTTCAGGGTATCATTGGTATGGTCATTCTTATGTTTCGCAGTTCAAATGATTTCGAGTATCCTTTTTTATATTTACCAGTTTTCTGGGTGGTTCATGTGTGAACTCTACAGCTGTGACTGTGAACATGAATGTGCTATACAGGAAGTTGATTTTAGCACAGCCAACACTTGTTGCACTAATGGTATACTTGTGATAAGAGCGCCATATAAATAAATCATTTTGTGGCATTTAATTAGCTATTTCTTCACACTGTATGTCTGGGTTGTTTTTTTTCTCCTTATATTTCATTCCCCAGCCTGCCCCTTTGACTGTCAGACCAGGCTGCAGTGGAGATGTTTTAAAATCTTTTTTGTGTCAGCCTTGTTTGGCTCTCTGCCTGCCCCACAGGTCGACCACCAGGAAAACTCCAGGCTCTCCAGATGGCCAGTCCTCCTCTGAAAGCATGTTACACAGCCCCTTTGAACATCGTTGTAGGCTAAATTTCAAATTTCTCAGTTGCTTGGCATTCTGTAATATTGGTAAATCAATTTTATGTTGTAGAATGCAGCCAGATGCGACTCTGTAATTGGCAAAGTTTTAGTATGTTTAACTTAAAATTACTTGGCCAAAAATATAATTCCCACAGCTCCTTCCACAACTCAATGCTTGTTTCCAAATGAAGCCCTGCATATGATTGTAAATGAACCTGGACCGACTACTGTCACCATTTCTACGCCTAATATGTCATCATGGGCAATAAGGCCCAGCCTTTTTCAAAGTCTGCCTCACACAAAAACAAATTATTCAAAATGCAACTTTTGTTTGCTCACGTGATCATCGTCATGTGACTATGTTGCATTTGTAAGGTATTTGGTTCAGATGACTATCACACATCGCACGAACTGAACCAGTAAGAATGCCCCTGCAGGATAAAAGTAAATGCAACCAAGCATAAACACCACTGCTCTTAAAGGCAGCCTGCAGATCACATGAGATCATTGTTGCAGAGCAGTAAAGTACATTTCCCTCCCTTTAACTTGTGGCTATATATTTTATTTGCGGTTTATATATCATTACCTGATAATCGCCTTCTGGAGATTGCATTTTGCTGGCTTTTTGAAGCCAAACTCTCTCATCATGATTGGAAATATTGGACATGATAGTTTGACACCTAAAGACATTTGGTTTATGTGATGTAAACCATCTTACTTGGAGGGGAGGGACAGTCATCTGATTGTCAGGTCTCCTGAGGTGGAGGTGGAGGGACTAAGGAAAAAGTGGAATCCTTTAATGTTGTTTGGAGCTGAAGCTTTACCTAGAGATGTTTAGTACTCTATGATCAGTGGACATGGATGGACTTCCATGTGCCCGTATCGTTCGGCTAAAACATTTCACACTTAGCTGGCCACTGCAGAGAGGAAACAAATATTTTGAATTAGGTCACACTGAGCATGTTCCTTTATATTTAAAGAATTGTTAATAGGGTATTAATGTGTGAATGATGAAACTGGATATTTTACAATATAGCATTATATACAATAGCATTGTAAACTGAGCTAAAAGCTATTTGGCATATTATATTTCATAATGCAGTGCAGGGTACTCTGCAGCAATCTGTTGTAAATTGAATAACAGAACCGTGACGCAGTGTGTCACCATTGTTACAAACATGCAATTTTTCAAAAGCATTTCTGTCTTTTCAAACATGTAAATACTCTAATAACCTTAATGGATTTGAAATAGATGCAGGCTCTGGGATATTGGTTTGAAAGCCATGTTTTTACAGATAAAGCCCAAATAAAATTAAAGTCCATGTCAAACTTAATTTAAAAGCAATCCAATCAAAAACTACTAATGTTTAACTCAATCCAACATGGTAGACCATCTTTTTTTCCCCCACTGACGGAAACACATACATTGTCTGTCTTTTGTATGTAATAAAAAATAAAAAAAAAAGAAAGATGAATATGTGATGATAGTCAAATTCATTGTGTTGGCAATGATGTTGGTTTTTTTTTTTTTTACTGAGTGCTTTCTGCAATGGGCAGTGATTGGCAGCTAAATAGTTTTCTCCACTTTCAAAAGACATTTGAATGATAAAACAGAGCCTTAATCATAGTGAATAGACATCATTTGCGTGGCTGCTTTTCAAGACTTCCCTTTATTTAGTTAACAAATAACCAAACATTACATTGAATTACAGTATTCTTGAGTAACGAAGGAGAACAGATGTTAACGCCATCTTTAAATAGTGCAAGATTGATAAGGCTTATAAAAATGGAAAATGCGCTTCAGAGCAGTGCGTCTCAAATTCAGAAGCAGCAGAAGGATATCAGTGAGCGATTGAACCATGTATCTTTTCTTCCCTCTTGCCTCGACACCCTTCACATTCAAATGACCTCTGAAGGCAGCATGGGGACCTATCTGTTAGATATTACAGTATTTTGTCTGCGTCTGCTATGTGCACGGCTCCGGTGCCACCCTCCCCCACCATGCAAGATGACCTTTCATATTTAATATAGCATGTTGGCTAAAGGTCACTACTGTTTTGGCTTCTCTCCACTGGTTTTGCTGTGTGATTGGAAATGCCTACAGAGTGTCCAGTATATAAATATTTTCCATGTTGCTGTCAAAAACATGCAAAGGGCAAGTAACCATGGCACGTTTTCAGGAGTGGCTTTTGAGATTTCTAATCACGTCAGGCTGATTAGCTTACTATGGAGCATGCAGAGGTATAATGTTATGAGGCTCTCCTCTCATTAATTTCCATTACTTCTTTTCAGCCATGATCAGCTTTGTGTTCTCAGGACTCAAAGTACTGTATGAGGAAAAGCTTGAAATCAGCGTAACCCTTATGTATCGTATGTCACGAACTGAAAAATAAGATACTTTGTTATCAGGCAAAATGTCACCTGTTCAAAGCATTAAATTATCCAGATATGAATATAAACATTCTCTTTCGACGACAGATTTAATGTCACTTGAGTGTCTTTCTTTTTCTCAGATGTTACTTTCAATGCAATAGCAATGGATTTACTTACATTAGATTTCCTAATCATATAAAGTGCCTGCTGCCGGCTCCCTGTGGCAGGTGCAGAAACCTAAACAGCCTCTTTGAAAACTGAATACCTCATTGCTAAAACCATGCACATTATTTCATTACAGGGGGCTCTTATAGTGGCAGATGAGACGCGTCTCCACCACTCTATGTTCAGTATACTGTTGAAGCTGTTTCCACCTTCAACAAATTTTCCTCATCAACTGGAATTTCAGACTTTTGTTTCATCACTCTGTCTTTCATTCTGTCATCATCTCTCTCTGTGGTTGTTCTGTCTTAAGACTTGGGAATGTGAAAGGCTCCAGTTAAGCTTCAAATGGCTCTCCTCCTCTTCCCAAAGAGATGGAAACATTAATCAATTAGGTCGGCCCTTAAAGGATGTGAAGGAGATGAAGCTCCCCTCTCTCTGAAAATGAAATGCCACAGACTTTTAAATCCAGTCAAAGGGCATTTTTCCCAATCTTACTCTCTTATTCCCCCCCACCACCCCTTTTCATTCCTCACTCCCTGTTTCATTCATCTTCCCACCCATCCCCCCCTCATTTCTCATGTGCAACACAAGTAGAAAGTCAGGGGAATGAGAGGATGGTGAAGAGGAGGGTTTATTCTAGAGTGGAACGGGGGGGATGAGGGGATGATGGTGCTGTGAAAACAGAGTAGAAATAATATTTTCAGACAGCAAATCAAAGAGGTTAAACTGTACAATATTTGTTATTGTTCTGCATCAGATGGAAACCAGAGGATTTACAGTGGCCCCTCACTCTTCGGTATAATTCCAAGTTAAAGTCAAAAATTGCAAGTAAATAAATATGAATTAGATTTATTTGGATTGGTTTTGGTTTCCGCTTGTTTCAGAACCCACATGCTAATTATACATGATGTAACAAATAATAAAATATCATAAATCTGTATTTGAATAGAAAATATTGTGTGTGGTTGGTTTGCATCTTGGGGAGGGTGGGGGGGGGGCAACAGCAGCTAATTACCAGTATGGAAGAGGGTCACACAGAGGGTGGAGCGTATTCCATGAATGGCAGTTGTTTCAATGGCCGATTGTCCAAAGGAACAAGAGACAACATAGTCTCATTATTGAAGGTCAGTGGCTAGAAAAGGTTAGCAAAGGTTCACCGTTGAACAGCCCTTTGTGGCCGGCCTGCCACAGCCTCACACAGAATTGATTCACATAAGCTTTGATACAAAACTCAACTGTGCTGTGCGAAAGAGAAGTGCAAATTCTGCAAAGCGCTCTTTGGCGCGTAACTCGCCGTTGTTCTCTAGCTATTTTACATTTTATCTTTATTCACGCATTTCAGTACACTTGATGCAGTGCCAGAGAAGAGTTTCTGAGTCTTGCATTTTGTAATTACAATGGTGGTTACAGGTTTGAATCTTTACTTGACATAGACTGGACCGCTGTATGAAAGGTCAATAAAATATAACATATATAATATAAAATATAATATAGATAAAATATAATAAAATATAACATACAGATACACAATCTCATAGGGGAGCAAATAAAATTTACGAGGGGTGAGGAGCACTTAATGTATTCTTAGAAAACAATGGTTGCTCTTGTAAGGCTGTGGTCAGTGTGTCTGATTTAAGCGATATGAAGCTACTTACTGTGTGTAGAAAGTCTGGATGTTGCATCTGGACCCATTGTAAGCCACAGAATTGAGTCCCACCAAAATCCTGTTATGTCATCATTTCCATTGTTTGTCTTTGCAACTCTTTCCCCGACTTCCGTGCAAATTAATTTTCTTGTCTTGTGATCACAGTCGTATTAAACAGAATAATAGTAAACAGTTGATTTGCATGGTTACGGAAAAACAACCAAACTTACTGAGCCGAACAGATTTTCATTTAGCATATTCTAATAGCTGGAGACAAGAGGAAATATAGGTGGTAATAATTGTAAAAGTGAAAAGTTAAGCACCTGAGTAGCACTCTGATCTAGCTCAAATTGGCATGAGCTGAAGTTCACTGTATGAAAAGCAAAGTCATTCATAAAGGTATTTACAGAGCATTTTATGAGCTGCACTATCAAAAATGATTCATAGAAAACAAATGGGCAAAATCAAACCAGCGGTGAGTGTTTGCACCATAATCAGTTTCCATGGGTTTGATTTTTTTCCACAAATTTGCTGCTTCTGTGTAAGACTGTGAAAAGAGTGCTTTGTGGTCATTAATGAGTCATCCCTCTGCTTAATGGACCTATTGAACTATTTCCTGTTTACCGTTGCTATTCTGTTTGCTTTTTCTTAGGACACCCTTATATGGAACTGCTAGCTGCGGGCCAAGGCAACGTTTTTATAACATTTACATTAGTGCTAAATTAAATCAGAGAGAAAGGCAGTAACATTTAGGACTTCAAATTTGGTTTAAACAGTAAAAAACATCCTGTGAAATATAACTGTGTACCTCTCAGATGCCAGAGTATAAAAGCACTTCTCCAAAAAAAAACTTTTGGAAGTGATTTCTAATCCTGAAAGCTTTGACCTGTTTTACAGAAGAATAGCCATTAATATTTTACACAAAATGACCAACAATGAAAGTCCTGTGGTCTTGACGAAACTGCACCTTGACAGCTTCACTTCCCATAACTAGTGGGGAAATTAAGGTCTTATTGTAGTGACATTAAATAACACTTGCATAACTCTGCTTTGTTACAGATGAGAGAATAGGCTAATGCATTGTATTCTCTCCTGTGGAGGAGGAGGACAATGCCCCTTTTGAGGACAATCCACATATCATTTCTGTGCATTTGGAGCTTTTTGTGTCAGATTGCACACTTTTAAATGTTAGGGATTGGAGTGAGGTGTGTTTCTGTGGAGAGGTATGGCTGGCAAATGGCAAAAAATACATAGCATACTGATAGTATGTGAAGTGTCTGAAGACATCGGTGTGTTGTTTGGATACACGGCATCAAAATATCACCTCACCTTTCTGTGCTTCTTAGTATTTCAGGAGTAAACTTTAAAGCAGCACAGTCTATTCACATCATCAGAAAAATAACATCTGTCATATGGTTTTGCGGTTTGTGCTGACTTTTTGACAGAGATTTAGATTTCTTCTTTACATGACGCTGTCGTTTGATAAGCTATTAACGTTTTATGTGTATTACCTGAGGTTAAAGATCAGGAAAATCATCAGCCTCACCAAGGTTCATCCTCTGTGTCCTGTGGTTATTTCAGTGTGGACCAAAGCTGTTGGCTGACCAAGAGCTGAGCCAGTGACAGGGCTAAAAATTATTCTCAAACTTGTCCTTGACCTGTAGTCAGTAGAACTGAACTGTCCACAAGTGAATCTTTAATCCCAACTCTTTCCCCTGATGGAGGTGGATCCTCTATGATTATCAGGTTCAATCTGCAATGCTTCTGCAACAGAAATCATCAGAGTTAGACCAGCAAAACCGATCTACACCTCAGCATCATGACTACCACATAAACAACAGAAATGCAGCTTACTAACCATTAAACGTTATTCATACGTCTACATAAACATACACATTGAAGATATAACCATGTTGGGCCCTTTTGTGTTTTTATACATTTATTGTTTCATATTGAAGTTACAATTACTGACTGACTGTTAGAAGCAGGAGACTGCTCTACTTATTCTCTTTGACTTCTACATTGTTCTGTTAAATAAAATGTTCAGCCAATATTTTCTATGATAATAACCTCAAATCAGTCGCAACCAATTTTAAGCCAATATAACAATTAGAGCATAAAGTTGTTTTTCTTCTTCTTCTTACCTAGAGAACAGGAGCATGTTAACGATATGCAGTGATGTAAAACAAATGAAAATGAACAAAACCCCCAGCCACACAGTGTCTTGAGATAAAAGGAACTATCTCTCTGCTGTTGTTTATCGTTCACTGGTGAAAATCAGTGCACATTTCCATGTAGAAGAAGCACTAAAAAAAAAACAAAAAAAACAACAACTCACTGCGTGCAAGCGGCGAGCTCTTAGGGGCAGATTAGAAAAGGAAGAAAATGTTCCTGTCTTTGTCCAGCACCACTCAACGGTAAATGTTTTGTTTTCATATTAAATTGTGCATCAGTTTAGGAAAACAAAAATTTTTTTCGGCTCATTTTTCCACTCAAGTTTATTGCTTGTGTAAAAAGGACAGAGCATTACTGAACCTGGATTGATTCCTTTCTTTAAAAAACATTCTCAGACATTTTCAACAGCTGAGAGTCGCTTGCATTTTGAAGTTATGTCTTTACTGAAGGTAAATTTTTGGATTTTGAAGATTGAGATCATTTAGAATGAGACATAGAAAATCAGTACAGCCGACGTACTCTGAGCACCAGCAAGGTCATAGCCCTTAATGGAAAATATTGTTTTGTATTTTCCTCTCATTTCCTGGTTGTAGCCGGCGCTCTTACTAGGGCAATAAAAAATGTTTGTTCCACTAATTGCTTTGAGTGGATGAATGTATTTTAAGATGTGATGCAATACAATTTGCATCCTACGCTGGAAAGAAGTTGCTCCCAAGTGTTAGAGGCTGCACTTTACCTCTCTTTCAATTGTCATCTTCCCCTTTATTTACATGTTACACTGTGGTCGCTGCTTCGTTCACCCCTCAACCCTACAACTAATTCCACCTCGGTCTTAGATTTGCCCAATATCTTTCTCTGATTTTGTCTCGCTGTCCTTTTTTTTTTTTTTTCATTTACCTAATCTGTCTTGTTTTTGTCCATTTGTCCATCTGTCCATTTTTCCTTCTCCATGCCCAGTTCCCTCTCTGTCTGTGTTAAAGCATTACCGCTAACTGCAACACAAAAACTACACATTCCTTCCCCATGAAGCCATAGGTCAACTCATGCCAGACACCCCCATGCACTGTATCCTCTGCTGTACCAGAGACCACGAGGCTGAGTAAACAAGTGACAGTGAAAGACAGGCAGAGAGGTATCAGCCAGACAGCAGCACAGAAGTACAGATTGAGAAGAAAGCTGTATCCTTGTGACAGTTAACCTTATGAACCTGGAATAGGACAGCCAGATCTGGCAGCTCATGGCAGGCCACCACAGCAAGCCCACAGTGCGCCCCATCTGTGCCTGGTATTAAAGCAGGCTCACACCCCAGGGCCGAAGCCACCATGCTGCGCAAAAGCTACACAGACATAGACACAGTCCTTAGGGGGTCAACAAGTCACCTACTGGGATGACAACGGCAACTTGGTTAACACTAACAGACGCAATTGTACAAAATCGAAAAAAGAAAAAAACTCCCATGCATTCAACAGAACCAGAGAAAGAAAATATAACTACACACATTGGGAATGTATAACTCAGTCAACATGTCACTCTGCTTTGCAAAAAACATATTAATGACACCTGTGAGCGAACACACTTCACAAACACACCTCATTCTTAAACACAGTGTGATGCACGCTTGGCTGTGAGCGAGGTTATTTTTCCTCTCTGAACTTATTTGAAGCTCTGCTCGGACATTGTTCTGTGTTTACATCCTGTTGTGTCCACTGGTGTGCGAGTGCATTTTGTGATGGTCCAGGTACGTGTGTGTGTGTGTGTAAGGCTCAAAGCTTGAAAACAGTAGTAATGTGATAACCCACTGCCTACGTGCTTTACATCAAAATAAAATTAAACACATACCAGAGATAGCTGTGGATACTAAACTAGTAGATTAGGTGGAACACGGGAGCATAGTAGAACATTTATGACCTAAATCATGTCAGTATTATATGTCATAATAAATCAGGTTTTTTTAAGGGATTGTGAAACACAAATTTATGCACTTATGAAAATATAATCAGCATTTCTTCTTTGCTGGTAATCCCTACTGTGTTGTTTTATGACGTTTTTTGAGAAGGGTGTATAATTTACTGGCCTTCCTCCTTTAGACTGTATGAAAAAAACAGACTTCGTGTATTTGGGCATTCATAGCAGTTCAGTCAGTTACAGTATGTAGAGACATGATAATGAGAACCGGAAGAAGCTTTACAGGCTTTCAGGATTCGATTTCTCTTGGAGCTGTAGAGACACAAAGATATTTCCCCACACTGTACAGCAACAACATAACAAGATATATTATTTATCACATTTTTCTTACACTTTCAAGGAGCCATATGATGTTTACATTGAGTAAATACTCAGACCGAATATTCGAACCCTGCGTTGCATCAAATGGAAATGTTTTAAATGAATTCACACCTCCATAAAACTCATCATGACAAACAGCGCTGGTTTGATTTGAAAACATTCAAATCTTGAATTGCAAGATTTACTCAACTCCAAATCAGTGTGCAGATTTTAACTGACAGCTTTATTTTCTAGTTTGTCTGCAAATGAAGACTTTACATAGAAAAAACATCATTAGCTCATAAACTGAGACGCATTGTTGAATACTACACTACCCAACGTCACATTAAACAGTCAAATAACAAATCACAATTGTAAAGAACGTATTAAATCTCAACACACACGGCGGCCATGTTTAAATTTTGATAGTTACATAAATTTGTGCCATTTAAGTAAAATTGTCACATGTGTTGACTACTAACTGCAGGACTTTTATTTGTAATGGAGTGTTGTTACAGTGTGAACACTTCCTACACCACTGTGTCTTGAGCTTTAGGGACTGGAAATTTTTTATTTATCCTTTTTTTTTTTTTTTTAATACCAAGTTAGTGTCAATGAAGGATGAGAACAATGGTTTAATAGTTGTAATAGTTGTTTGGCACAAACTATTTCCTTTTTACAGATGTTAAGATCATAGAAAAAACAAACAGGAAGAATTAAGCTCAACCTGTTTGAGGTTGAAGTTGAACTAGAGTTTGGGAGGATTTAGTCTTCAGCTCACTCCCTGTCAATCACCCTCCTCCTTCCTCCCCCTCTCCGGTTCCCTCTCCGGCCGGTAGAGGTCGCAGCCCGGCGGGCACCGTGTGCTGGGAACACATGGACGGATCTGAGCGCTCCCACTTGACAAAAGCTCAGCGCGTCAGGAAACCAGGAGCTGGAGCTCGGGCGATTTTTCCTTTTTTTGTTTTTTGTTTGTTTGTTTTGCGGACAAACTGTTGACCACAACCAAAAATCTCGCGCCCTTCACCGGCGGCACTGGCTGACAAACTACTTCAGCGAGCGTATCTCCATTTTTATTTTATTTTTTGCTTTTATTAACAAACACAAACACACCTCCTCCTCTCTCTCTTTCTCCAAGTGAACTTTATGGGGATGTTGTGTCAGAGCATCATCGCGCAGATACACTGAAAGTGAACGTGTGAACGAGCGGAGAGAGCCGATCCTCTTCTTCTCTTTCTACTTCTACTTTTTTTTTTTTTTTTTTGGCTTTTTGCTTTTTGCTCGGGTTGATACACGAGAGAGAGAAAGGGAGAGAGAGAGAGAAGCGACACAGATAGAGAGAGTGGGTTTGCTGGAGAGAGAGAGAGAGAGAGAGAGAGAGAGAGAAGTCGCACAGGTTTTTTGGAGCTACGCTTTCATGCCGTCAGTCTTGCGGACTCTGAGATGGACGTCAGATTTTATCCAGCTCCCCCCTCAAGCGTGGGCTCATGTACGTTACCGACTGACTCCGGTTTGGACTATTACCACTCCAACAAGGTAAACAATTATCTCTACTTACACACTCGGTCAGATGTGCAGCTCTCAATGTGCTGATGATGATGATGATGATGCACAAGGCTATTTGGTTACACAAGATGCCCCCCTCCCCTCCCCCCCCCCCCCCCCCCACAGGGCCAGGTACAGTGTTAGTGAGTTAGGACCGTGAATGACTGACAGGAGTGTTGCCCCCCGCTGAACTTTGTGCAAATGCGACACAAACTCTGCAGAAAATCATCACGCAAATTCTCGTGCACGTGTTCGGGTTCCCGTCTTAATGAGAATGAGTCGGTGTGTGAATCCACTTGGACGGGACCGTCGCTGCGCTCTGTCCGTCCTGTGCGCACAGTTGGAGCGCACCTTCCCTGCTCCGGCACCGCCGGCTAAAGAGCCAACAAACTGGACTCACGTCGGACCGGTGACTATTTTAGAAGAAGGAAAAGAAAAAGATGTGCAGCAGCAAATTGTCCCCTTATAGTTTTAAATCTTTCTGAGGGAAACACATGGCTCTTTTCTGCCTCACGCAGGTTCCCACATGGCTAAATGCACAATTTAGTCCAACAAACAATTTTCAAGATTACGTCTAAATTTGACGTTGGCTGTTGTTGTTTTTTTTTTTTTTGTGATGCTCTGAGACGGCACACATCGTGCACGCTGACCAGACAGAGTATATAGTTGTCTAATTCAATCTCACTGCGCCTGAAAACAATTTCACATTAATGCAACTTCTCTCTTCATTCTGCGCATAGGCCTCCATCCAGTCTCATTAGTACACACATGATAAGAACTTTCTTTTTTCTTCTCTTTTTTTATTCATAAGCATCCTTTTAAGTAACGACCCATCGTGGCCTGAAATGAGAAGAAATGAAATCTTAAAGTTTAGTCATAATTTATCATGTATACACGTTTTTTTGCACGGGAAATATTAAAGTGACCTCAGAGGCTTTGATTGGTAAACTTAAGTGAAAATAAGGCCATGAACTGATTGTAACAGTTCCAAGTCCCCAGAAAACAGGCCGCAGATTATTTTTACTGTGGTCAAAGTAAAACATGTGTTAACATTATGTCAGTAACTACAGGGCAGAGCTAGAAGGAGGCATAATACCCCCTGCCATTCAAATAGGTTTGCTTGCCTTAGCACCTGGAGGGAGGCCAGCAGGTAGTTCACATTTGCTGATGACAAAACGCAACATTATGACACGGTGCAATATTTGAATTGTTAATGGCCCCTGTTCCTCCACACGATCACCTGTATGTATATACTGTACACGCATGCAGTCAGCCGCACATGTGCACCCTCTCCAATAACTCATAATCACAGATACAGTCTTGTTTTTGTCTGGGTATGTGCAGAACACATGGACACACACACGTGTACACACACAGCAGCTGCAGATGTATATTTAAGATCACAATGGGACCTGGCTCTCTGTGACTGACACCATGTCCCGGGTCTTTACAGTGTTAATACAATGAAGTGTACTAGTTATCATGATTCAGCGGAGCGTAGAGGTTGTTGGCCTGGTAAGAAGCCGGTTTGGATTTCAAGGACAGAATCGTGTAACATTGTCATTACTAAAGTAACAGCTGTGACTAAGATGTGAAGTGACACATTATCTGTACTGTACTGCTGCTGCTACGCATAACTGTTGAATAGTGATACAGGGGCTATATATGACATTTTGGCAATTGTTCATCCTTATGGCAGCCTAATTTCAAGGAAAGGATGGCGTTGACCCCCTGGAATACCTCTGTGCTTCTGTGATTCAAAGGATCTTACACAGCTTGATATTATTATTATTATTTTATTAATAAGCATATTTTCTATGTACAGAAAGAACAGCGTACTCAACAGTCAAAGCCTCTCTCTGTCTCCCGTTATATATAAAAATATAACGATGTCTATCTTACATACGGTTGCTACAATACCAGGAAATGAGCATAACACTTAGTGGGACAGTCTATGTATATATAGGTATACATAAGCCCAATACTTCCTGTACAAGTGGTCTAAATTCTAAAACACATCTATTTCTGATGGATTATTGGGTTTGTGAGACTGACTGCACATGGGTGTATGTCTTTAAGTCTGTCAGTGTGTGGGTGTGGGTGTGTGCAGATACTTGGACCTGAATTTATCCTGTTCTCTACCTGAAGGGGTTAATAGCTGAGGAACGTAAAGAATTTGTAAGCTGAAGTTGGTTCTAGTTGATCGGCCACATTGAGACTGATGATTGATTGATGCATGCCAGAAGAACGGATCAGACAGACAGAATAGATCAATGGCACAGATCTATTCATGCACTTCACCTTTGAATTTGAAATTTGGGCGCAATCTTTGCTCCCTGTAATAACAAATAAAACATCAAAATAATAGGTAACAATATTACTGTTAAACATTTTAATCAAAAAGCAATTGAGTCCAATGACTATCTGCCTCAATTTCTTTTTACAAACCAAAATCGGATTCATTCAAAACAAAAGGATACAAAGATAATGTAGGACAAAAAAAAAAAAAAAAAGAATGCCATTGTGCTTTTCTGCATTTCATTGTAAATGTCTTGATGAAACAACCCGAGCATCCATATTTTCAGAACAATGCAAAGAACAACACAAGAGAAAAGCATTGATTTGTATTTTGGTATGAACCCTACAGCTCTGTTGCTCTTCTCAACTCTAGCCAACTCGCATTGTCCTGCACTTGCACAATCACTGTGAGTCATCTTTACTTTTCTCCCAAGATTTCTCCTAATCTTTTTGAAGCCTCTCTGTATCTTTCCTGGCTGAGTGGGAGGCTTGTTTGTTCAGTGTACACTCAGCTGTGTATACCAGCGCTGAAGGCCACTTCTTCGCAAATGCCTGTTTTAGCAGGAGACTATTTGTCAAATGCATTATGACTTGTGCATACCCCCAGGCAGAATCACTCCAGTGAAATGAAGTTGGATAGATTACTGTAGCTGTTCCACTTTCTCCTCATCCCTCTTCCCTCTAACAGTACAGTGCCCAAGAGAGATGCTCTCATGTAATTATCCTGTAGTTATACTGTAGGTTTATAATCCAATGGTTTGCAGATGTTATTCTTTACATAGCATCGCGGTCTGTTCCAACTTGCTGTACGTTACTTATATATGCTGAAGCCATCTTCGCCGCATTGTGCAGCAAACGTTTTATTGATATAGAGTTTGTGCATCGCAAGTGCTCGCAGAGGTGACATCTCAATCAAAAGCATTGCTGTGTTTGAAGATCGTATGCATGCACGGGTGTGTGCACAGTGCATACCTAATTGATACCTTGAGGCAAGACGTATGAAACGTGTTAACACGATAACCCCCATTTTTTTATTGATCCAGGTTTTCCCACTTGTCACACTTTGCTTTATTGTACGTCTCTATATGAGTATGTGTATCAAACAGCAGACGTCTGTCCACCTGATGAGCAATGGGGCCGTTTTTTTGAAGAGCTCCCCCCCCTCACCTCCCATCCACCTCCCTTCACCAAGGGGTCCATTCCATTTCCTATTCAAATCACAGTATTAGTCATGGGATACTTCAAAGTATGGACAGGCGAAAATATTTTCCATGTTGATTCTCTTTTCTTTCTCTCTCTGCATCTTCAAAACATGATGGTAATAGAAACAGAAAAAGAAAAGTTATTCCAGCAGTACCTCATTCTGTACACAGAGAGAAGTTAATTACATGGAGCATGCATTCTTGGGTCGACAGCGTGGACTTGGGGTTTTTCATTGTGCCCATTCATAACATTCTGCTGACTGGCCAGTCCGAGTTGCAATATCCCAACCGTTCTCACTGGGAAAATGTTAACCCATGCATGACTCAAATGCACACCAGAGAGGGAAAAAACTCGGAACAGGGAATACTCAAAAGTGGTTAGTTTATTGTTGTAAGGCCGTTCCAGTTGGTTAACACACAGCAAATAATAGATAACGTGATATGAAATATGAGAATGAACATCATTTTCTGTATTTAAAAACAAATAATTAAAACAGGCTTGAGAGTCTACTTGGTGAAGTTATTTTTTCGTCAAACCATTTCCTGGGACTATTCATAATCAAGTCTTTCTGTCTCCCCCCTCCCCCCCCTCCCGTGTCTAACTTCTTCTCTCATTTACCTTCCCAGTAGCAATGTCAAAAGGTTATGGAGGGAAGCTGGATCGCCTGGGGCTGATTGTGTCTTTGAGTTAATGATAAGTAGCTACAGTGTTATTCTCTGGAGCAGTGGGGCTCAGATTGTGTTCTGTGCATAGACCATTACAGTGAGAGAAAACTGCACTATTTATGAAGATTTTCTGTTTTGATCGTTGGTGTAAAACAGAAGAAATACAGCGCTATGTTGTGTGCATTTTTCAGCTGGATCAGATTTGGTAAACTGGGTTACATGCAGGCCTGTTTTTTTTTTTTTTTTTTAATTTATTTTTATTTTCCACCTATGTTACAGCATAGTTACAACATAAGAAAAAAAATCCACTCAGGTGACACCACATCAATGGTACTCTAGTTTCTATTTTGCAGCTCCTAACCGTTATGAGATGTCATGGGGTATTGTAAGGGTAATAGTTGGCTGTTTACAGAACAGGTGGATGGATTCGGCACTGTCCATAGCAGGGATTTACCACCGTGGACTTCAGTTTAACCTACAGTATAGTGAAGGTGACAAAGCCTCAACCAGACTCTGCAGCACTCCCGTTGCTCTGCTCTTCACTTTATAATCTAGACCAGACATGACTCAGAGCTACTAGAGGTGTTAAGAGGGTCATAAGTCATGTATGGCTGAAAATAGATAGTATAGTTTATCCTGCCTGGTTAGCTACTTAATCACCTCGGCCCATAGAAACAGGCTATTTATGTCGATGATTGATTGTATTAACTGCAAAGAATTCAGTCATGACAGTGCATTTTTTAAAACTCTTCCCAATATACTTTTGTGATATACTGCTCCTATCCAAATCATTTCTGTACTGCTATCACACAGTAATCTATTAGCCTCTAAGTCGGTTTATTAAAAGAAATCACTAAGCTGCTTTTAGGACAGGACTGATCGCAGGTTTTCAGTCTCTGTGACAAGGACAGTGAATTGTAGCGTCACGCGAAAAACAGCCATATCGCTGAGACCGCAGAGTAATTCCAGTGTTGACGTTGATATGGAATCGAAGCAACCGAGGTCCAACTCGTGCCCCTCATTAAATCACATTAACCCTAATTATCGTCAATGCCCCTTGAAACCCAAATACTACAGTCAGGCTTGACTTGTGGCTCCTCAGCTGGATGCAGAGGGTGTGTTTCATCACCTCAATTTGTGTAAAGGAGTCCAATGTGCCAAAGCCTTTTAGACTGTCTTCACCTCAAGAGGCCACTGGTTCTTCAATAGAAATAGCCTTGACTGCATGTCTGTCTGTCTGTCTCGCTGTCTGCCCCAGCCTCCAGCTCACACACCCACTACCACCTCCTTGCTCGGCCCAGCTTCCTTGTGCTGTTTTATATTCAGTTCTTGATTGGTTGGGGGATGGGGTAGTGGAATAGCATTTGAGAGGTTAACTGGTTAGTGCAGGGAGGGGGAAGTAGATTTGGGGTTTGTGTAAAGAGAGAGAGAGAGAGAGAGAGGGGCTGTAGATGGAGGGAAAATGGAGAGAGATTTTTAGGGGTACTTTATTTTTCGGCTCGCCATTGAGTCTGTAATGTCATTCAACGATGTGGAAACCAAAATGAGCCTTGCCACCAGATGTGTTCCAGTCCAGATAGCGACTTGAAAGACAGACGTTTATTGTTTTAGTGCATTTGGTGTGGTTCAAGCCCAAACTGCATGAAATGCTGATTGATGGATTTCACTAAAGAATGTGTGTGTGTGTGTGTGTGTGTGTTAGAGAGGGAGAGAGAAAGAGAGGAGCGAGAGAGAGAGAGAGAGAGAGAGAGAGGCATCTGCTCCATGTGATTTATTTAACCATTTCTGTGCTGTTCTACACTTTGCCTGCTGATGAGAAGGAGAAACTGACTGTATTTCAGTGTGCGACAGTAGCATATCGAAGCACATTCATTTTCCTTCTATCTGAACACCAACCCAAAAAAATACAACCCTTCCTATTTAGCACTTCCCCTTTATAGCCACAGAATAGGGCCATGATGTTTCTATGAAGCTTAGGGTTAAAAAAAATGTCCTTTATGCCATGAATCACTCGAGAAAAAAGTAGCTACATGGTTTTTATTATAACACATCAATGTTAACATTCAAACTGCTGTGAACTCCTGTTATGCAACTTTATATCTTTGGTTCACCAAACTTTTTGTTGTTGCTGACATTTAGCATCATCCACATGCATGTGGTTAAGAGTGTAGGTCAGGAAGTGTGCAGCTAAGTTTTTTTTTTGTTGTTGGTTTTTTTTTTTGCTTGTTTCAATATCCCTACTATGAGCAACATGTCCTTAATAATAAGAGAGCAACATATTTATTCTTCCTGTTGTTTTACAAATGCAGATTCAACAAAGGCAAAACATTTTTGCCCTGTTTAAACGCTACATATCCTCAGCCAAGGGCAAGAAAGCTGATCTTCATTAGGATGATTGCTTCATTTCATTCATAAACAAAGAGACCACAAAGTGATTCTTCTAGATGCTGCAGATTATGAGTACAGTTATTGGCCTTGGCAGATCTGTGTACAGCAGGCTTTCATACATAAATTAGCGTAGTCATTGTATGAGAAAACTGTATCAACATTTCAAATAAGCACAGACGGAACTCATCATCTCTCACTTTCACACTCGCCACTCTCGCCATCTCTGAGTGTGTCCAACAATTTGGTTTTTCATTTCAGCTCTCTGGGATTGGTGTGATACAGCCTATGTTTTTGGTACCATCATGACTTTTCAGTGAAAGCTCAACATGAAATGGTGTGAGGCTGCCATTTAGTCTTTATACAGGAAATGAAACACTAAGGAGAGGAAAGAGTAAAGGAGAAGGGGAGGTGGGGGAGCGACTTTGAGGCACTTTGACAGGTCAGAGTGTGGAAGCTTTGACAGGTTGTGGGCCTGAGTGATCATATCTGCTTTGGGTGTCATAGGACTGGAGGGGGGGCACCAAGCTACCAATCAAAATAAATGATAAGAGATCTTTGATTGGGTTTTTGTTGCAGGCCAGAATTCACTCTCCCTGTTATAGAGTTATAGTGTTTGAATTAGTGGACCAACACCTTAGAAAGTCTCAGATTATATAAGTAGCACAGGAAAATTTACCAGTCAGAATAAAAACGTGGCTTGTGGTTTATTTGCTGGGAGTTTCAATCCCCCGGCTCCGCTCCTAATGGGTGTTTCCCCAGAAAAGGTCTGTGAGGATGGTGTGACCCAACAGATTCCATAGGATGAATGTTTAAAACACTGATAAACATAGTGTCTTTGCTGTCGAAGAATGCAGCTGTTGGGTGTATTAAGAGAGGTTTGCAAGCCTGGGCAAACATGAACAGTTGTCTTAGCTTCCTGAGGCATGTCCTGTGCAAATAGAACTGGAGATGACTGGTTCAGGTCCACGCTCACAGACCATCGGCCCACTAAGTACACACACTGGGAGATAGAAGCTCTCTCACAGGTAGGCGCGCACGTTCGTACTGTACGTGCAGATGCAAGCTTGTCGACACTCGCTTATAACGTAAATAAACACAAGCGCACATGTGAGCACACAGACCACAAAAATAATTTTGCGTTGTTGTTGTGCAGTTGAAGCCTGTAACCATTTCTGTAGCGATGGATGAATGTACAGAAAATGAATGCTTTAGTATAAACAGGTGAGCACATTCAGCACACTCAGAAAACTGAGAGTGTGATCACAGTCATTATTTTGGAAAGGTTCATGCTTGAGCTGTGGGTATCAGCAAGATGTGAGATTAAAACGATAAGCTTTATTTGTTTTACTCTTTTAGTTTCACACATCAAGTTGCTTCCTCTGGTAATTGTCAGGTTTTTGCCTCCTTCATACAGTATGAAAGGAACACTGATTTCCACTGAAATACTGAAAAATTAAACGAAGTTGGAGCTAACATCACAAAAGCTAATGTGGCAATACATCATGTTAGCGTTAGTTGAGGAAGTTAGTTTGCTGGTTAGACCAAGGATTGGTCCTCTGCCATGTGCTGTTTGTTTCAGTGCCCCTCTGAGCCAAGTGTGTGTGTGACTCCCCTCCATATCACTACAAACCCACAGTGCCCCTGGGCCCCTTTTTGCCTCAGACCAGTAAACCACCTCTGGCAATTTTGGGCTTTGTTCATAATATTTTCATTGTAGCTTTGCCTCACTTTCCAGGAATTCCACTCTCTCTCTGTGTTGATAGTCTGTCTTTGTTACCCACTCAAACGAGAACACGTAATCTTATACAAGACCTGCACCCTATACTTAAATGCAGTCTTCTTTCTATATCAGGGCTGCACGTGATCTAGCATTGCTTTGACTTGTTTGTTTTCAAAATGCACACACCCATGCACAGAATATTGCTTCATCAAAGTGTATAGGTGCACTTTAATTATAATTTCTGAATAGTATTGAGTCAGATGTTATTGCTCTCCGATAGCTGCTTTAGGTCCGTTTCAGCCCTCAGTATGTGATGTGTTGGTGCAGCTGAAACTGAGTGTGTTCGCTGTGCAAACACAGCATTGCTGGCTCTCCTGGTTTCACTTAATCTTTGACACAAAGGCACTGGCATGTGGCTGGGCTTTCAGACAGGCTCAGTGACACTGAGGGAGAGAGAGAGGGAGAGAGCGAGCTAAATTGAGAGAAAGATGTAGATATGTATCTAGAAAATCTACTCTTATTTCTTTAAAGTTAACTAATTTTGACACATTTTAAATTATTATTTAGTGTATTTCATTTTTTTTTCTCTAAATAGAAACATTACCTACAGGTGGATTTTATTTTTTGCAGCCCCTAAACATAACAGCAAACCCAGCAGTGTGTGACTGATACCATGCCTGGTACTTCGGTCACCCCAAGACCTTATTTGAGGCTGTATAGAGACGTCCACACTCCTGCCAGTCTGGATGGATGATTTATATGCCTGCCATCCCATAATTACCCACCGGGTAGATGGGAGGACCTTTCTGAGATTATAGTTTGTCTTTGCAGTTAAAAAAAAAAAAAGCCTGCAAGACTTTAAAGGATTTGCCAGTAAGCTATTTTAAAGGCCTTTTGATGTTTTATCAAGGACTGAAACATTAATTGGAAATATTTGCCATCCGTGTAATGATGGGAACGGTTAAGCAAACCATTAGAAACATTTCAAAATGGAAAACATCTTATTTATTTTCTATCCAAATTTGCGGCGTTATCTGGAGTTGTGTTGTTAATTATGGCAATTCTGCTTGGTAGGAAAGAAATGTTACCCCTTAGCACCACTGACAGTTGTTTGCAAAGTTCAAATCATTCAGATGCCGAAGTGTCTACACAATATTATATGTATAGAACAATTTTTTCAGTGTTTTTTTTTTTTTTTGGTACGTGGCTCCAGGCTGGAAGAATGAATCCAAAGTGAAAAGTAGTGACCTCTCATCATTTTGCTGACACCAACTGGTGGTGATCACCAGCTTCTTTGGCGGCAGAAAGGCGTCTGAGCTTTTTAGGTATCCACCACCTAATATTCTTTTAATTGACTTCAGAGAAATAGTTTCAACGCGCCTTGGAAGTTACAAATTGGCTAATGCAGCTCATTCTGAGAGCCAGATCTCCTTGTTCCTTTTGGTTTGGTTTGTTGTGCTTTCTGCTGCTCCGCATAATGACGAGGGTGGAAGAGTGGAAGATTTCAATTACTCAGAGAAAGTCAAGGAGGTTGTTGAAGTTTGAGAAATAAAACACGGGCTGGTTGCTATGCGGAGATTGCGCCCATTTGGAATGTAATTAAATTGGCTTGGCTGCTAGCCAGTGAAAAAAATACATTCCTTTCTTCTCATCTCAAATGAAAATGTATAGAGTGTTTTGCTGAAAAATACCTGGAGGGAACAGTAGGTTGTTGAATATTTGCAATACAGCTTGCATTGTGCAGTTGAAATGAGTTTTGAGATGAGTTATCCGTTGTGGTTTCCCCTTTGACATTTCAAAGGTATGCAGCTTTTGAACCATGGATTTACTGTAATCTATTTTTTTCTATTATTGATGTGTGGTTGAGTTATAAACTGTAAATTGGCTTCTCTGCCATTACACTGACTGTGCCATATCAGAAACCACTAGACCACGGTTCAGACACAGACATTTTGATGCTGTTTATATATAAACCCAATGTTGTTGGCCCCAGTCTACATATGAAACAGCACAAGGCCGTATAGAAAGTGTATTAATCTTTCATCAGCCATTATGCCTCACCACAGAGTAACCAACCTATACTGAGACGTACAACAGACTTTACCAATCTAAATTGAAAATAATGACCAACTGAATTATATTCAAGGCCACGTATAACAAAGGGAAGGCAGAAATTAGAGGGGAAAGTATGGAGGCTGCTGCAGAAAGTGTACACACTGAGGAATTCTGATGTATGGCAATGGTTTAAATCTGTGGTGGTAGCTCAAAGCCTGTAAATGCTCTCACAGACACTGGGAGAATTTTAAGAGGCAGGCAGAACACAGCAAAGAAATTACAGCTCAAGTTTACATACAACAGTCCTGTTCTTAGATTGATAAAACAGCTCAAGGACTTCAAAGAGTACGAATTTGAACAAAGCTATGCATCATAAATCCATAATGCCTAATATACTGATAAGAAGATGGTATGAAGTCTGATGCGTTACCACTTCCTTCCCTTCAACAGCGTGAAGACCTACAACAATTGACATTTGAGGTTGTTCTTTGGCACTCGTGAAGTACAAAGTGATCTTCATCTTCTTCAAATGACCTCACAGTAACATGAACCACAATAAAGAAAACAAATGCTGGCAGATTTTTTTTTTTTTTTTTTTTTGAGAAAATGTACTGTTTACACTCAAGGGAGCTTTCATGGTTTCTCTTCAGGCATTTTTTTAGCTGAATAATAATACCAATTTCTGACCAGTCACAACAGTGTGAAGGTGCCCAAAGAGTTGTATCATGAGAGAGATAGGGGGAGAGGGAAAGAGAGAGAAAGAGGAACCAGTAGATAAATTCAGTGGCATAAATGTGAGCTGTTAGGTTGTTGTGTGTTTGTTGTGGAGTACTATAATAATCCGGCTGCTTCTGATCCTTGCGTCGCCTGATCTGCAAATGGATCGTGCTGCCCACCCGAGCTGTTCTTACAAAATCAGCCTGGCATGGCGTTATAATAGCTTTTTCTTGTACGTGTCCTGTCAAGTCAACTTAGCCTCTCTGGGTGCTATTTTAGTGCTAGTCAAACAGTTGATAGAGGAAACTACAAGTCCTGTGAGTCACCACTTGTCCCTAGAGCACACGCTAAAATATCCTCGTATGTCCAGCGCAATGCAATCCGTAACCCCTTGACACTTTTGGAAAGTGTACTTTACTTTGAAACCAGATCTGTGAAGCAGAGCAGAGAGGCCGCTGAGATGATGAGCTAATTAGTGGGGGTCTACCACTATTGTGCTAATAGCTGTTTGCAGATTTGTGGGTGCTGAAGCATGTGTGTGTGTATGTACTCATGCTGCATGGTTAATTTTCAGTCAGAGGCTCAAAGCAACATGCACATGACAAAGCCTGCTAAGTGAATCAAAAAGCTGTGTATCAGTGGAAACAAGACTCCCCAGTCTCCTCAATGGAGCTACAAAGATAGAGCGAATGGGCCCAGATGCATGCCAGCACACCTTCAGGGCATTGATTGCACAGCATAATGCTTTCATGTGCATCTCCTGCCTATATAAACTCACATCTAAATAAGGCAATGGATTTTTTTTTTCCTGGTGTTTTCCACGCATGCCTTGCCAGATACTGTACATCGATGTGAAAAGATGTGAGCAAATAAGTATGCGTGAACCCAGACTTAAGGATATCCACTGTTAAGCTCTTAAAGAGCTGTTGTCGCTCTGTACTAGTGCAAGAAACAAGCAAACAAACTGACAGAGAGGAAGAGGAGATGGAGCGATAGAGCTTTATCTGGCACACTGAGAAAAACAGGCAGGTTGTGCAATTCTGCAAACTTAGAGGAAAACAAAGAAAAGACGGGAACGAATCAGTACAACAGTATACTACACATCAACGTGGATACACACAAATACACGTTCACACAAAGCCCAAGACAAGCCCTCTCTCCCAGCCACGCACGTGCTGACATGACACCTGCTCTCACTTTCATTTGTGTTCGTGCACCTGCTCACACATTTTCAATACAGCACAGTGAACATCATCCTTCAGACATCAGCGCTTCAACCAAACTGTGATCTCATAGTAGTTTTCAACAAGTCCCTGCAACTTAGAACCAAAGGAAAATGTTTTTCAATGCAGGACAGTATGATTAAAGTATTAAGATAGGTTGCAGAAAAGAGTTTAACTGTTGACATTGATATAAGTTATTTATGAATAATTGTTCTTGCTATATAGTTATTCATTTACATCTTTGGGTCTAGCCTGTTCATAGGTAGTTTCAATGCTGTCCATTTTCTGCATAAGACAGTCTGAGAAAGTCATGTGGTTTGGTGTCTCCTGGAAAATAAAGCAGTGTTGGAAAAACTCTGGAAAAATTTTGAGAGCAACACCTTCACTTTGATGAGACCACATTCACCCTGCTGTACAGTTATGGTAGGAACTGTCCGCTTGCAAAAAAATTAAATTAAAAAAAAGCCCATACACTCTATGAAAGCAGATTATTACAACCAATAGTTAAATTTTATTGTAAAACGACTTCCAGTAGGTTTAGTAACTGCAAAAGGCAAATAAGGAAGTCGGTTGGTGAAATATACTGTGTATAGTCTACGTTATAAGTAGGTGGATAGATGAATTGACAAAATATGGGACTCCATTTCCTGTATGAAACCGGTTCTAACTGAAATGCGTTGTTTTTTTTTTTTTTTTGCTTTTATTTTAAAACCTATGATAGTTCCCCACTTGTAAGTGTGTGTTTATTGTTGGAACCATGGCAACGAAGGTCTTCCAACCTGAACGAAGTATTCATTTCAACCCAAACTATAACCTTTCTCTAAACCAAGTTGTTTTTGTGCCAAACCCAAATCAAACCGTGACCGTTCCATACGCTTAACCACGTGTTTATTGTCGTCACCATGACAACGGAGGTCCCGCGCACCCCGCTGCTGTAGGGGCTCGGTTAAAGAAAAAAAAGGGGGGGGGGGGGTAGGGACGTATATGGCTGTTTGGTCGGAGGTTTCGTTGGTAAGGTAGGCATTCGGAGCACTGCTGTTTCTTTAACATCCCTTTTAAAATAAAATGAGATTTTCTGTGGTCGCGCAGTCCCTTGTTCATTGTGTTTGGCAACTATTATTGCTAAGCTGCACAAACAAATCCGAGTTACAACGCAACACGAGGGGTATAAGCAGGTCTCATGAACAACATCGAGGTGACAAATGAGCTAATTGGGGATTAACAGTTAATAACTGAAAGAGGTGAGACGTGCCAAGCCCTTCACTGAGCCAAAGTCTGCTTTGATAATTCTTTTTTTCTTTCTGGTTCTGCTCATCTTTGTGTCTCACCTGCCATGCTTTTGTCTCTATTTCCCCAGATCCACATCCTCTTTGTCTCACTCTGTTGCCTTTCTTCAGCACTTTTTTTTTTTTACCCTCTCCCTCTCTCGGGCTGATTCTCATCACCCTGTATTAGTTGCAGATGCAGAACTAAGTGGCTGTGACAACATTCTCAGATGCTCCAGCTGCCACAGATTTATTGAGTTATTAAAGTAATGTACTATGATTAAAAATGCTAATTTCCTCTAAATCGTATGCCAGTTTACACAGTTTTGTTTTTTTTTTTTTTTTGCGGAGGCTGATTTAATTACATTGAAAATGAAACAAGGCCTAATGATTCAATTATTGCAGCCAATTGCCTCGCCATACAAAAATGAATTACCTCATGACACAGAATTATTGTTTGGTCTACAAAAAGTGAAATGACAGTGGAATTGTTTTAGATGGAAATAATCAGAATAATCTCTCGCTCTCGCATTGTATTACACGTATTGTGCCCCAGTCCTTATAACTGAGGTATTATATATATATATATATATATATATAAGTTTAACTTGGATTTAGCTTGTATATCATCTCAGCAATCTCACTCAAAGTGAAATGGAGGCTTTGAATTGAGTGCAATAAAAAAGATCTTTTAAAATGCTTATCGTGCTGCTAAAGTAAGCCACTCAATATATGTAGGTTAGTTCAGGTTTTACATTTAAAGCAAGGGTTTGAAATCACAAGAGAAAAAAAGTTTCCCATCCCAATAATATTATGAAGTGTGTCCTCATCTATTCTGAATAATTTCCTTTCCCCTGGGGGTTTTGTTCTGTGCTTTCCTTGGCTCATTTTGGCCTCTCATTATGCATTGCTTTCATTTATTTGTTTATATAATGTGGAAAACAGCAGCTTCATTGGACAAATCTCAGTCATTTTACGCAGCATTGTGTGTGATACATGAATGGTAACATTTCTTTTTCTTTGAAATTTTACTTCTTGTTTAAAGCAGTCAGTTTCTCCTGCTGCAGTTATTTTGCAGTGTGTGCGATGCTCCCTTTGAACATCACTGGATTGAATCAGCTCCTGAAAAAGTAATTCTCATTTGAATAATGAGATAGAACTTTTTTTTTCCTTGATCACTTGATCGTTCTGCAGAACACTTCTGCTGAGCAGCAGATAACACCATTCTACAGTCTTATTCCAGCCCTGCAAAAACACTAAATGACCATAACAGCTTTGCATACTGTCTAAATCCCTTCCACATTTCTCTGTGCACCAAGTGTAACAGATCCTTATAAGTATCAGTGCCACGTTATAACACTTCCCTCTGAACAGGACCTATACAGTAGGTGAGCTTGTGAAATTTCTGTGACAATGTCTTTGACTTGTTTGTAAAGTACAGCGGAGTGAGTGGCTCCGGCCTTCCAGATGTCCTAGACATAACAGAGGCTTGTCAGCTCGGTGGCTGGGCTCTAAATGGGTCACTCTCCTTGATATCACACAGCTCCTTCACAATGACCCCACTGTTCTCCTGATATTACAGCACACCAGGTGGTTCACTGTGAAAGTCATGGCCAGACAAATATGGAGTGCATGTGTTTGTGAGTTGTCGGAAAAAATAAAACAACACATGAACATGCACACATGTGACTGCCGA
Source organism: Remorina albescens (assembly GCA_034769265.1). Lineage (NCBI taxonomy): Eukaryota > Metazoa > Chordata > Actinopteri > Carangiformes > Echeneidae > Remorina > Remorina albescens. The sequence continues at coordinate 21,310,663 of CM068494.1, forward strand.
CGGCAGAGCTGTTTGTTTAAGATGTGGAAATGGTTTTATTGCTCAAAGCGGATATTTTCATACACACCATGAGTCAAATTCAGCAAACAGCAGCCTTCTGAAAGAGCTTATAGAAAGAGCTTGTCGATCTGTGTAAAAGAAAGTATTGGATTCTTTTTTGCCACCATATGATTTCATGTATCTCCTGATTTAAACCTTGATATGTGGAAAATGCATTCTGCATTGATCTGCTGCTCCACAGTAGTGTGTGCATGACTGTATGTAGCATAACATGGTACACAGGGAGCTCTGCAGAGAGGAGTAGGAGGGGAAGGAACCAAAAAAAAAGAAAAAAGAGAGAGAGAAAAGAAAGAGGGAGAGGGAAAGAAGGAGTGGGTGGATGGCAGTTCAGTGATTTCTGATTTATGGTTTGATTACAGACTTTCCATCCTGCCATAGACTGGCTGTATTTGCCTGCATCACGTGAACTTTTTCTCACATGGCTGAATGGTGCAGCAGGCAAGCTCTGGCTCGCTCTGCTCCTCATCAAAATGAAATGCACACATTTGCACATAAACATGCACACACACATAAGGATGGCATGCGCACAAATACACACTGATTGAGAGATAAAATGGAGAATGGCTCTTTTAGTCAGCTGAGCAGTCTCCCCTCCAGCAGCCTGGCAACCATTCAATACCATTTAGCTCCTACTGGGAAATAACATTGATATTTATAAATGTACCTAGTAAAAGTACAAAAAAGCGGTACAATAGACAATCTGATATGAGTACAGGTGTGCACTGTCTTGGGATCATGACATTGCACTCAAAAGATTGAATATCACCGAGTTTATTACTGAAAATGTGAATGTGAAGCCAAACTCTCTTCATCTAGAATGTCAATGCCACCATTTTGGGAGAAAGGTAGCTTTGAAAAATTCAGACAATGGACTTTTTTTTCTCCACCTGTAGCAGAAGGTGTATTCTCTACTGAGAGCTGCATTCCATTAATAGTCCAGGAATGATCAGACCTTGGCGAGAAAAAAAAAAACCAAAACCAAAACATAGTAGTGAAGTGCGCTCCCTTTATGTGCCATTAGTGTTTTTAACCAGCATCGATCCACCTGCATTTAGACCACACTGGGTGTATGAATAGGATGAAAGCTGCGCTGAAGGAGCCAGTCACTGATATCATATCTCCCCAGGCATTCATTAAACTGCCATTCATTCTTCTCATCAGGAGCTCCTTAGGCGCCTAAATGCACATTCTGCACTGAGGAACAAAGAGAAGAAGAAGAAAAAAGAAATCCTTACATACTGTATATCCTGGGTGTTTGTTTACTGACTTAATTAGCCCCCAAGAAAGGAAATTTAATTTGATTTATGTTTTCCTCTTTGACAGCATAGTGATAATGTGTTTGATGAACAAGTGGGAGAACAGCCGGTTTAAGTGACACCTTTGCTTTGGTTTGACTATCACCACAACTAGAGCCTTCCTCCTTTGTATAGTTGACAACCCCAACGCTGAGGTTGCAGGAGCTGCTGCCGACTCAGCAAGTATTGAAATAATATGAACAAAATTTCATCAATAACATCAACAGCATTGAACCACATTGGAGTGGCCTGGGTTGCCAGCTTCCAGTAAAGGGACAGTTTTGGTGAACAATAACAGTGTTGTAAAGGTTTTAAGAAAATATATAGGGAAAAAAAACCCCATCTTCTATTAGCAACTGTAGGCCAAACAGGACCAGGAAGTGCTCTAATCAGGATCCAACAATCGAATCGGTCAGTCAACAGCTGATGTGGAAATACCCGCTGAGAGGATCAACACTGACATTAAAAAACATAACAAACCCTTATGCTTTTTTAAAATGGAAAATATGCACAATAGCTGCAGTACCAAAACAGTTTACATTTCCTCCAGTCCAAGTGAATGGACTTTGAGACAGTCTCCAAATCAAAAATTTTGATTTCCAGCTACAAGCCGTTGCCAATCACCACAAGCTTTGCAAAGCTGCTGGGAAAGAAAATAGAAGCTCAAGAGGAATCACACATTTATGTTCAAATTTGCCCTTTTATAGAAAAAAACCCAAGAATACTCATACCCATCTATACTATATTTTTATTTCAAGCCTCAAACATTTCTGGTTTTGTGGATGAGCCATCGCACACTGAAGTCATTCGGCCTGACAGCAAAGCACAGAGTGGACCTGATTGTTTCTTGACAGCACTCAGAAAGATTTCAAATTAACACCCAGTGAAAGCTTATGTTTAAAAAAAAAAAGGCCTACCGAAAAGATGGATGAGCTCACAGCAGTTCCGGCATGGTCAGGTACATTTGAATATGAACAGCCCCGACTGAAAGGTTATGACCTATAAAGAGGGGGAGCGATTTGAGCGAAGCATGCAGGGGGGAGAAATGTCAGAGTGAGAATGGCAGGAAATATGTTAGTGACAAGGAAAAAGCTGCCCCTAGTATTCTAGAGCCCAGATGAGTAAAAATAGGGCATTGGGCAAGAAGGCAGGAAACCAGCAGAGCGAGGCCTCTAGTAGGAATTTCTTCTGCGGAGGAGAGATAAGGGACTTAACTCCCTCCTGTCTGGGCCGGCTGACTTTAACATACGACATGTGATCACTGATCACTTATGTAAAGATGGACAGAGGAAGAGGAGATTGGAAAAGTGAATAAATGATTTGTGCACCGAGCGATGTTTCTGCGTGCTCTACTGTTTCTGCGGGTGTGTTTTTCTGACGACTTGTCAGTTATTGAGTATCGACAGGACTTTTTAATTAGGTCAAGATGGAAGATCGCACACTTGAGAGCTCTTGCACGTTAACCCACCCACAGACTGTATAAAACACGCATGCACACACTTACACAAACAACTACACACACTGAGGTACTGGCTAAATAGTGGAAAGTACCGTGTGTGAGAGTCTGAGGTTGCTCAGGTTGGAGAGTGGAAGTCGAACAATAAACAGCAGCCTTATCAGACTCTGGGCAGAGCTTCCAACCTGATAGCCCAACATATAACTCTGAATATTAGAAACAAATGTGACCTCCACACCACTTCCATCAGGCCACTCACTCCTGGATAAGTTTTCATAGAAAGAACCCTTCATGGCTTTGTTAAGATTTTAGACCCTAGCTTGCATTAGCCTTGACCCTGCGCTCCATCATTGTCATTTTCACACATCTCCCTGATCACGAAGTGGTATGAAATTTGCCAGTGGCTACGTGACATATGCGACCCAATATTTATCAGAAATGCCTTACAAATCAGAAAATGGAATTCACTTATTGATGCCCCAGAAGAGGCGAGAAACCTAGATGATTATCATATCATTGATTACAGTCATTTGTGCACGGCATGGGCGCTGTTGAGCTGGCAGGGCGTTCACTGACAGCTTGACAATCTGACCACTTCTTATAAAGTGTGGGTGGTGCAGGAGTTCCCAGTGCTGCTCTTGTTGAAAGCAACGAAGTCAGAACCTGCCCTGGCTTTTAGTCAAGAAACTAAAAATAGCAGCACAGCAAAACATTTAAAGCAACAATGGAGTTCAGAGACATTCAATAATTGTTTTGAGGTATTATCTGAGAGCAAAACACATAATCCTTATTTCCTAATGAGGTATGCTTATTTTCTAACCTCTAATCAGTTGGAAAAACAAAGGTGTCCTAAACAGCTGCTGGTTGAACGTGGTGAATGTTTCCTCACAAGACTTAAATCACAGCCAAACTGCTGATGGAGTAGGTCACATTCTGACTGTCAGCAATGGTGAAAGGAAAGACTAACCTGTAGACACTGACAAAAAGTGTCACCTGTGCCCCACTTTAGCCGATGGTCTGCCACTAACTCCACAATAAAAAAAGGAACTGGAAATTTGGAATGATGCACAAGTGGGAGGGAAAAGATCGTTTAAGGTTTCAGGAATACAGAACTCCGGCCATTCTTCGACAGAACAGCAGCCTGGTGCGAAACATGCTATATGATAGTCAGAGCTTGCATTGACAGTACAAACAATGTTACATAAGTGTCCTGACATGTCCTTGTTGTGTCCAGTTGCTGTCGTATTGAGGACACGGCCTTCCCTCCAGCGATTTTACGGTGTGAGACAATAACCTAAATACCTGTCGGATTTTTCTGTTTCACCCTCTCTCTCTGATTTTTGAACTCACTCAGTCTTTGTGATCCCATTTCAGCCTCCTTCTCTTTCTCTCTCTCTCTCTCTCTCTCACCCACACTCCCTCATGGTCACTCTCTTAAGTGATTGCTACATTTCATCTCATGGTAAATCGGCCGTCAGCCCGGTGAGCTATCATTATGCAAATGATGTGCAATTCAATTTCAGTTGGTCGGAGGGGGAATTTCTAATTAGGGTGAGGCACAGCACTCGAGATGGAGAGAGAGAGATGTAAAGGGAGAGAGAGAAGGGATGGAGGAGGTAAAGAGTAAGGAGTGGAAGAGAAGAAGTATGCTACCAACCCAGTCAACACCTGCATTACAATTACATGTCACTTCCTCCTGTTCTGCTCATTGTTTTTCTTCTTCCTTGTACAGTTACTTTTAATAAAGTCCTGATTCTGAGAAAGTGGGTTTGTCAAAAATTATCCACATAAGAGGGTATCTCAGATTGATTTGTGATTTTTTTTTCCTTTCACTCTGGGAATCTCGGAAAAACACTGAAATCTCAAAATTGAAAAAAGATTAAAACAAAAACAACAACAAAAAAAACCCCATCCAATCACACTGATGTTAAACTTTCATGACACTGTGGTGACAACAGTTCTTGAATTAGCAAAAAGACAGTTTCACTTGGGGAGAAGGAAGGGCACTTCATGTAAACTATAAATACCTACATCTGACTCATCTGAGGGGTGGGGGGGTTCATACATTGAGTTAGAATTTTAATAATTTTGCATTGCAAAATTCTTCAAGTTTCAAGACTTGTCAGAGTCTCAAATTAGCTGACCATTAAAATGGCATGACATCTTAATCTCTGGGCTGCAACTAATGCTCATTTTTAAAATTTCAGGGAATCGGGCCCCAACTAAGTCAGTTACTGTGCCTTCCAAATTTGAGTCTGTTTGTGTGAACACACATGGTTGCTGTGTACAAATTACCACTACAAATCTGAAATCTCTTTATATTCAGTGGCATCATTATCAAGCTCTGCAAAGTGAGGGTGACAGACAACTTGTCAAATAAATGAGCCACACTGTGTATACATGCAGTACAGCAGAATATCATATACAGTGAGATGTGTCTTTCTCAGGATGAGAAATTAATAGTGTTTAGTTTTATCTGCAGTATATCGGTGATGACATTTTAAACACAGGTAAGAACAACAGCTTTTGTCCGTAGCGCCTTTAAATGTCTTTTTTTGTTTTTTTACAACAGCTTTATAGCAAAATCATTTAATGGATACAAAAGACATTATCACGATAAATACATTTAACAGTTTGCACTATCTGGAGGTTTGCTAGTTCCCTTTTTCACAAAAGATTTTTCACGATGTCCTACTGAAAGAACCGGTCCAGTAAAGTGGGCTTATTTTGTGGAGCATCTTTTTTTTTTTTTCTTCTCATCACTGTAATGAAGCATCGGGCCTTTCTGTGTTTTTTATTTATTCAGCAACCCAGAGGGACAACATGTTTCCTGCCGGGAGAACAAAAGAAAAAAAAACCCCCCCAAAAAAAAACCACTTGGTCAAACTGTTTCATCTTGATGGATTGAATGTGCTGAATTTATCTGAGGGTTGTTTGCATAGTCAGGTAGTTTGTGTCTATGTGTGGTCACACTTAGATCACAGTCATTTATGATTTAATGTATGTGCTGATTCATTTTATTGTCAGTATCGCACACTATCCACTCTGTCTTTGTGTGTGCGTGTGCGTGGGTGTGTGTGTGTGTGTTCACTGTCATCATGAAAGTGTTTTCAAATGTCCACATTTACTGTATTTGACCATGTGTAGGTGTATAAATGTGCTGGGTATCAACCATATTTTCACAGGGTGCACGCACACACACACACACACACACACAGACAGCGAGTGATAGAGAGAGAGAGACAGAGAGAGAGAGAGAGAGAGAGAACAGAGGATTCAGCTGAGATCAGCAGCTCACCCTGGGCTGTCAAATATTCTGTCAGCACAGCCCAAGAATCACAATTGGACTCTTTGGGAGGCATTAATTCAAAGCACCGTAACAATGCTCTCTGAAACCAAATCAACTGCCTGTAGTCAGCATATCAACTCTCAACTAACTCTCTCCCTCTATCACTCTATCTCCATCTCCATCTCCCATCTCTCTCTCTCTCCCCTTGCCTCCTCTCACGCTGCCACTAACTCTCTGTCTTTGCTACATTGTCTTCTTCTATCCTCTCTATATCTGTCTCTCTCTCTCTTTCCCTCAAATGTGAGAGTGAACTTCTAAATGTGTTGCTAAAGCTGACTTACTGTACAAGATTGCTCAATATAGAAAGCAGCTTCCTCTACAGCTCAGATGATGTAGAAGTGGTGCTGCTCTCTGAGCTAAATGCATCCAAACTTCCAAGGAATGGAGCGTTTTTCTGTGCTAACCCGAACTTTAAATTTGGTGCTGTTTGAAACGATACTTGACTATATTTCTGTACGTGGTGAATAAATAAATGTTCTTGGTTTGCCTGCTGTCACATTTAACTGGCTTTCTTCATACGAACACAGATGCAAACAGGAGATCTCACTGTCTCGTTACAAAACAATAATGTAAGATGTTTTGACGCTCGTGGCGCTCCTTCGGGGCAGCAGCTAACTATTATTGTGTTATCCACTCATGGGTTGCCTGCTGTCTAAAGTGTGAATAAACAGTAAAATACTCTCATCATGATTTCCTCGAGCCCAAGCACTTTTTTTTTTTTTTTGGTCTAATTAACACTAATTTTCCAGGGATATAACAGAGGCAAATTTCACAACCTGGAATCGCAAAATTTTGTGCTTCTTTTTCTTTTTGCATAAGTGGATTATCTAAATTGCTGCCCAATCAACTTTTACTCCGGTTTTTTTTTTTTCATTACTGCACATCTTTCTGTGTTTTAAAATCACTATTACTGCATTACTTAAAATATGTATACTAAATTTTGTTCAAGGGAAAAAGGACAGTTATACTACAGGCACAGAATTTCTCATTAAATCAAATGACAGATGCAGCCTGACATTCGGGAGTCTCTGCTCTCCGCAGCAATCCCCAATTTGTTAAGGAATTATTTTCCTCAGCGTCTGCCTGTATTAAAATAATCTAGCTTTTGCCTGCGTCTCAACTGGAAGAACAGAAAGAGAAAATCCCCAGTTTTTATATTTGCTAAATCTTCCTCCAACCATCTGCTTTCTGCCTATAACACACGAGCTGTGGCCAGCACACAGCAGAGGTGCTGGCTCTGCTTGTCAGTTGCTGGTTATAAGTTGTGTTGCTGTAACACCATGTTGTTTTGGCTTCAGGAAATGTCCTCATAAAAAAAGATGAAGGACTCAAAAAAAAAAAAAAAAAAAAGATAAATGAAAATGAAAAGTTTCTTTTCCCCTTTTGTATCAGAGAGAGCAAGGGCACTGGCTGCACTTAATTAATGTGCTCCATCTCCTTCGCTTTTGTGTCAGGTGTAATACGAAGGGCAGATGTGTGTCTGTGTGAGAGAGAAGGTGACAGGAAAGAGAGCGAGTAAATTTCCCATCATCGGGAGTTATTGCAGTGAATGTTGTCCTCGGTAAGAACTGTAGTATTATGGAGGTCTTTGTTGCATCTTTAAAATGGCCTTTCATGTAAATAAGAGACATAATTCATCAACTGATTGCTTGTCTCCTACATTCAACTTCCCTACAGATGAAGCTTGATTACTTTTCCTTTCATTTGAACTGAAGCAGTTTAGTCTTTAATTTTGCCCTGTGATGAATCCTACAACAAACTGCACTTGACTGGAGCAAACAAATCTCTAATTACATTTATAACTTCCTCTTTCCTGTGTGGAGAGTTCAGAAATGGAGCATTCAATCCACTCAATAATCTGCACTTGTACCGACTGTACTTAGCATCCTAGCTTTGGTACAATTTCGAGAGGGTACAGTTGAATTTCCCATCGCACCTGAAAACATGCAGCCTGAGCTCTATTTGTTGTTCCAGCAAATACAGAATCTACTTTCTGTGAGCGCTGTCTGTAGCCGCAGTCAAAGTCACAGATTCAAGTTAGAAAGAACAAGAAAGAGAGACTGGGAGGAGAGAACAGAGCAGCAAGGTGTCACAAAAGTTCGAAAAATGTACACAAAGTTGGATGGTTTACAAAACCTCCATTTTCCCTATTAGAAACAACCACAATCAAAAGGCAAATGTCACCATGCACCTAAAATTTCCACTGTACGCTTTAGGTGTTAAACAACATGAGGGTGTATTTTTGCATTTAACACATTTTTTTCAACTGCCAGTAGACTGAAGTGAGAATGGAGATTAATTGAAAAAAAAGGTGTCATACACTCATAAATGTAGATTGGTATATACAGATGGGAGGCAGTGAACGAGGAAAGAAAAGAGACAGGCCAAAGTTAAAGGTTCGGCTTGCGCTCCAGTTTAAATCGCAATCTAGTGGAAAAACAAAAACTACTGGAGGAATATAAACACAAGATAGAGCAGCAAGAGGAAGGGTGGAGGTGCAGCGAGGAGTGATTAAAAAAAATCCAAGACGGGACAAGCCGACAGCAGAAGATAAATCTAAATGTGAGATACAATATGAAGGCAAACCTGTGTTTGATTAAATGTAATAATAAAATTAATGACTTATTGTACACAAGTTATACGACAAGGAACAAAATTCTTGGAACAAAAAGTGCTTAGTATAGTTTGGAGGAAAAAAAAGGCATCTGCAAGATCACCAAATTCACACATTCATTGTCAGCTAATAGAAAAAGCCATTTAAATGCAGAAAAAGTCACGATGGCAATGGTATCTGGGAAACCATGTGAAACACAGATTGGACAAAGTGTCACTTAAAGATATCAGAGCATGTCTCTCTAATATCTTTTTGGATACGCTGCTCCACACTTTGGGAGCAGAGTTAAAAAAGAAAGCTGCGCTGTTGGGGTTTCGGGTTGCTAGAAAGCCAGCAGTCGAGGATCTGAGGGCTGGTGAAAAAACATAAAGCGACAGCAAAGCTGTGATGGAGGCCGGTTCTAAGCCCCCGAGAGCTTTGTATACAAGTTAAAGGAATTTAAAATCAATTGTAGGAGATACAAGGAGCTGGTGTAGTGTGACTTGAGCAATGTGGCCTCTCTTCTTTGTCTTTGAGAGCAGACTTCTTGATAAGTTGTGACCTCTCAATGTATCAGTGAATAGAAGTAGTCTAGTCTTAATGAGAAGAAAGCACAAATGAATTTTTCTCTTGCTGGTCGTGCCTTGGCAAAGTCCCTGAAATGACAAAATGGTCACTTCCTTTAAATGGGACATTAAACTTTGATCCAGTCAGTCAGTGTTACTGACTTCAGCAGTTTTCTGGCCAACAAATAGAATTTATGTTTTAACATTGAATGATTATTATTTTATAATCAAGAAGAAGCACAATCGGGATTCTGGCAATGTATACAGATTCATGTGTTTACACTGGAAACGGACAAAGAGTCAACCTGTGGTCGGCTACAAATAGCCTCAGCTCAAATGTTAGTGTTGGCTGGATGTTCCCGATGGTGTGATCAGTAGCTGTAGTGTCAGTATTGGCCTGAGGCAGGTAGCCCCCGGGTGTGTGGCCTGGTTATGGCCGAGCCGCTTAGACCTCAATTGATACCTTCACACAGACACACACAACTCAGCTGTGTGTGTCTCTCACTGGATGTATATTTGAATCAACATAGTACATTCATCAAAAACAATCAAATGAAATGTGACAAATCCATCGCCGTGCCAGAAATATCTTAACAACACCAAATGAAGTACATGGACATGTACAATAAGCATCAATACATTTTTACAATTCAGGTCTGTTGCTTGCGGCATAATGTAATCAATGTGTGGTATTGATTCATTATATTAAACAAGTGCTGGCTCCGCAATGCACTCCAAACACATTTTTCTACCGGGATCTTGAGCCATTTGTTAATGCATATTCCTTTCTATTCCTACCTTATGGTTTCTGGCAAATTGTATAGTTACAGTCGCTGCTTCCCTTCGAAATAATCACTTAAATGTCAATGTCGTCAGGTTTTATACACTACAGCCCACAGAAAGTGGTGGAAATATGGTAGATGTCACAGAATTCAAAGTCCCTGTAATGTAAAATTTGTTTTAATAAAGCTGTGAGGCATTAAAAAAAGAAGGCCTACTAAAGCATAAAAAGCATAAAAATCTGACTGCTTTAGTATTCGATTACAAAATAATCATCGTTGCAGCACACACCAAATCAAAAATCTTAATTCAGAATTCCAAACTCAAACGTACAGCGCTATGGAAACAATTTCAATATCACCTATTGTTACATTAAATAATATCACACACTGTGATAAATTCACAAAGTAAAATGATTCATCACAATGCAGGCCGCAAACCGATGTTGCACACTACAACAACTTTTGTCCCAGGCTAAAATCTGTAAAAAAAAAAAAAAAAACACAGAAGAAGTGATTCATTCTCTGCTATGACTGTCAGACCACCGCAGCTCAGAATCAAAACCATATTATATAACAGGTTTATGCAACAGAATTGACAGGATAATGTGTTTTATAAGGTAAAATAACAGCAGCAGCACTAAAAGCTGTGTACTGGAAAGTTATTTTGTGTTATTGATCCTCCAATGTCAATGTGGATGCATTGTTGAGTGCATACTGTACATACAGTGTGGGGCACTCTCTCCATCATGTATAAATACAGTACGTGTGCACATTCATGACCGTGCGTGTGTATGTGTGTGTGCTATGGACCATAGATGAGTGATAGGGTTTCCACATAAGCCAGTCTAGGCCTTGCATTCCACTCATTGGTGGAGTTTGATGTGTCCAGGCCTTTCAGCTAATCTGGGAAGAATGTCGTCTACAGACACACACATGTGTTCCATTAAGTCCAGATCTGCGTAAATAATATAACATGCAACAGCTAACATTACAGGTAACTATACCCCCGCAGCTGTGCCTTTGGCTTTACAGTGCCCTGCCAGCCTGGCCTATAAAAAGGCAAAGCCAACACTCATGTTTAATGAGTCAGTGTATCACAGCAGCACTGGCTGTGATTCCTGAGACTGATGATTTTTTTGCTAATTGATTATTGTGAATGAAATCAGAAAATATATCAGCTGACAATGTGACAAAAAAACTAGATTAGAAAAGGTGTGATTTAGATGAACAGACTCAACTGTGCTATTGAAGATGGAAGTAAAAGGAAATTATGTGTGAGATCAATAGTTAAATATGATTTAATTATTATTTTTAAAATATATTGTGCTCCACATACTTCAATCATAACCAGAAGAATCCGAAACATATAAATTGGCCTGGGTTAAATGACACATTGTAGTTTTAAAAAATGGGGTGTTGCACTTGTTCTTGTGAATGTACTTTTTCAGCATGATTTATCAGACATAATGTGAAACTACCACATGTCAGTGCAACGAGTATCTCATAAATTTGTTCATGAGCATAAATGTTTTTCACATGGCAGGAGTCGTGCAAGAGAAGCACATAACAGCCCGGCTTCCTATCCCCATCCCTCCCCCTATTGTTAATGGTCCCAGATCCAGACAGCCAGGATTGGGTCTTTGTGTTTATTGTCTGCTTGATCGGCCCGTGCTGATTGGCTCGTTCTGACCAAGCGACAGGACAATGTTTGCTTTTGCTGTCTGCCTGGGGGGAAGTCCCTCTTGTCCTCAAACAGGCCCAGCCACAGTAACTGATACAAAGTTCAGAGGATGCCAGTCTCTTCCTGGTGTGGTGCAGCATCTTCCTGTGGCTCCGCACCAAAGTTAAGTACAAACTGAGCAAGCAATTTGTTCATCTATCTGATTATTTTACTTTAACTGATTTCTGAAACGATGAGGGTAACATCAGCAAACAAATAAACTCCTTTGCTACAGCACTATTTTGGTCAGATAGAGCGTGTGGGTGTCTAAGATTGGGGAAAAAAAAAAAGTTTGACTCAACATGGTGTCAAGCAGAGATGCTAAGGTGCTGGCACCATCTGGGTTTGGTAGGAATATCACAGAAACCCAAAGCCAGCCAGTGAGTGAAGGAGAGGTGACGAGGGTGAGAGCGTCTGAAGCTAGGTCTAGAAAACAAAAGAAAGGTGTCAGAGAACGAGTGAGGAGAACAATGCTTCTTGAACTTGCAAACTGTTGTGAGCCAGTGAGGAAATCTAAGGAGTTTGGCTCTTGCTGTTCTGGGTGCCAGCACTCCTAATGAGTCTGTCAGGGCCAGTTAGCGCAGCCAGGCCTTCTTGTGTCCCCTCCAGGCTGCAGACAGCTGTTATTAGCCCCGTAATGGCATGCCACAGGGCCAGATTAGCCTGGCACACTGGAAAAATATCAAACATTCACTTACTGTGGCTCCTTTGCTGGCTAAAGCAGCTATTCTGCAAGGCATTCATTTAACTGTGATGCTGGCAAGCTACCTAAAAAGCCACGAAAGAAAAAGTCTCCAGTGAGAGATGCAGTTAGTGCACAGTAGCTGCGCCGTGAAGAAAGAAAAGAAAATCTTTGGCTAGAAGATGTGAAAGCCAAAACATACCGAGTAGTGTTGCTGTCAGGTCTAATAAATACTGTTAAAAACGACACAGATTTATTTCTGGAGCTCACAGAGAAATGAATCCATGTAAATGTTCAACTCTGAATATGCTTTGCTGCTTTATCAGTCGTGAGTCGTCGGAGTGTTGCAGGAAAGGTGTAAATGAAAGATCTTTTTGATGAGCGCTCTGTAATCACTATGCAAACCGTATTGACAATATGGCCACTGCTGTCTACTCATCTGTTTTCACCTTTCATAACATGCACAGGAAATCAAAACCTTACACAGCAAGTACGCTCACCCCGCCTCAGGGGACAGCCTAGACTGTGTACAGTCAGCGACAGGCCCACGCCATTAGAGATCAGCATACTGTTAATACGTGCAATTCACTACCCTCCTTGGATGCTGATCATAGGTTATAAATCATACTCTTTGAGCCTGCTCTGTCTTGAATAACTTTCATGCATGATATGTTACATAAGCTTCTGCATACATTGCTTTGTGGCTTTCGCTGCATAGCTATCACTGTGCATTAAGAATTTCCATAAACACACCTTTGCAGACTGTGTTTGTGGAAATTCTACTGTAAAATCTTGAGGCCCCGCTGGGTTCATTGGTGTTCTGGATACATATTTGCTTGTACCAGGTGACTGGATGGAAATGAAAGGCAGGGCTGGTTTTGGTTGGTTCCTGGGATATTTTCTCACTGCCCTGTTAAACATACTTAAACAATGCACGTCTCACTCCGTGGCAATAAGAAGCCCTGCCCTTGAATGTATTTGTGTATTTGTGTGTGTGTGTGTGTGTGTGTGTTTGACCTGACAGAAAGAATGTTAAAGAGAAGAAGTTGGGACAGAGCAGAGCAACCCAAGGAAAGATAGTGTGAGAGAAAGATAATGGAGTATTTGTCCTCATTAGCAGACTGCATGGATCAAGTGTGGCAAAGACATTAAGCACTATGCATAGCAGGCAGCAGCTATAGTTATCTCCAAATATAAATTCATGTTGTTGTTTTTTTTTTCTCTTTCTTTTATTGCCAGTTTCTACATGACCAGCTGCAGCATTTATTTCACAGCAGGCAGTGTTCAAAGCTAAAATAGCCTGTCCAGCCCCAGGGACAAAAGAAAGCAGCATCACTCCATTGGTTAAAATTAATACACAATAAGTTTTCACTGTCGGACAAATCAGATGACACAATTGACATGCAAAGCTCAGAAATCACAGAGGTAAAGTGAGATGAGCGTAGCTGAGAGTGATGAAGACGAACGGTGAGACAGAGAAAGTGGGACTTGAAGAGAATCCTGTAATGTGCCCCTGCTGTGACTCTGGACCACCGTGTGAACCCCACTGCGCTGCACTGTCTTTCCTTGGCAGGGACCACTTGTTGCGAGTCATTAGCTTCCCAACCACAGAGGGCTTTGCCATCACTCCTTTGGGTTGCATTACACAGCTGAAACACGCATGAGGAACTGCAAGGAGGCCCGGGGAGCATGCAGCAGTGTAATTATCAGCTGTGTAATGCAGAGAAAGCTGGAGTCGGTGGGCTACAGCAGAGCTCGGGAACCCTGGCTCCCAAACACAAGAGCTTAGTTCCATTAGTGCCGCTGATGAGCCAACCTTATCCGGTTATTATGTGTGGTACATCACCATGAGGTGATACGATTTAACATGGCAGTCAATGTGTACACTCTGTGACGTGGTGGAAACGTACGAAACAAACTATTTTAGACAAAATGATGATCAGAAAAAAAAGAAAAGAAAAAGAACTTCATTTAAATAGAATGGCCTCTTGTGTTTTTAGCAGAGGATTTGAGGCGTTTCGTCCATGTGAATTGCTCTTGAAAGTAAAGACAATACACTTAACATCTTTCATCTCTCTCTTTTTCCCCCTCCAGAGCAGATACGGTGCTCCAGATCGAGGTGTGAGGCTCTACAGTTCCCTGCCCATGCGCCCAAACCCTGACGGCAAGAGGCTGCCCTCTACTGGGGTAAGAATCACCTCTCCCAACACCCTTCCCCCATCTTGCCCTCACCCTTCCTCTCTCACCCCCCTGGTGTCACCCTCTGTACCACCATTTACCAAAATACCATATTTAATCTTGCCACTAAAGTCCCTCTTCCTATCTGCAGGGTAAGGCAGTCCACACAGGGATTAGAGCGATATTTTAGAACCAGTGTGGACATGTTCTTTTTTTTTTTTTCTGCAAAAGTTTCACTGCCCAATAGTAAAGATGACTTCCTGTGAGAGTAAGCTTATGCAGGGGAACAATAGATAAATGTGTTCAGCAATATCAGGATTTAAATCATGACACCACCTACAGCTACAATGACTTCTCTCTAAATTCTTTAACCCAACATACCATCCTCCCCCATCACCACCACATTTACTGCTGCTACTGGTCACCACTGGGGCTGCTCCCACACGCACCTTGAGAAACCTGCTCAGTCCTGATCCCTAAACCATCATTGGCCACCACAAGCACCCATCTGACTCGGTGGTTTGTTTGGTATCTTCCTGGTAGCTGCTCACCGAAGCACACTGCTGCTGCACCAGATAGTCCGACTAACTGCCTGCTAGCTACTTTTCTGTTGTGGCTTTTTGAATACAAGTTTTCTGCTTCTGACCTCTTTTGGTTTAAAGTGGATTAAGTGCAAAAGCTTTAAATATTTTTTCATAGAAAAGCTATTGTTTTCGGAACAACAAAATGAAAACTTTGAGGTCTTTAATTTTTCATGCAGGAGTTTGGAAAAGGAAAAAGATAAAGTTTACTGAAGTTTGGCGATGTAGCACTTGGAGCTTTTTGACTTTGACAAAGTGCTGGAACAGTCACTCTAATTTGTTTGTCAAACCTCTCTTTCATTTTTTTTTCTTTAAATAAAAAATGAAATCTTTCATTATTGTGAAATCATAATTAGAATCTAGCTTTGCCTCTTTTTTTATGGATTTATGTAACAAAGGAGAGAAAAGTGAAAGAACAATAGAGTAAAAAAGAGAGAATTTAATTTCATATGTCTCCCTTTTTCATGTCTCACTTCATGCAAGTGCTTTTTGAATTATCTCTTCACTGCTCCGGGGCTCAATGAGAGGAAGAGTGGGTGAGTGAGGGAGTGACAGAGTAAGAGAGACAGACAAAGCAAAAGCTGCATAATATTGTTGGTGCGCACCTTTTTTAATTACAACTGAGATTGTATTGATGTCTCAGGCCACATGTCCTAAATCATTTATCAAGGGGGAGAGTGCTAACAAAGCATTTCTGAGAGACCCATCCTCTCCCAGGGCCTGGAATCATATGTTATCTAAAGTGAATATTAATGCCGTTCGGTGGAGAGACCCACTTACAAATCATGGGAACGAGTTCCTTGTCAGAACACGCGTGTGGCAGTTAAAGATATATATCCACTTTCATCTGATCCTGCATTGTGCAAATTCAACCCAGTATCTAAATACAACGCGGTCATTGTTTATGAATTCACAAGTGCCAATATAAGAGTGATGGATAACTATTAATGGAAGGAAAAGAGCATTTCTAAATTGTATAGTTGTTGCTTCACTCTACAACCACTTAAAGATTACATCTCTTGCACAGATTGGAATATATTAAATGGGACAAAATGTGCTATTTTCTCCCTCACCCCTATGGTTTTCTGTAACTTCCTTTTGTCTGTTATTACCTGGCTGCAGCTTCTGTACAGTAGCAGACTGTAGCTACAGGCTACATGAAGAGGAGGAGAATATAAACCACTTAACATGCAGGAGGAAACCAGACGTTTTTCCATTGCACTTATCAGGTGCTGCGGCAAGAGCAAGTGTCAAGGTGCAGTAGGGCCCACACCTCCCCACTCTTCTCCCTCCCACCCATCCTCTCCTTCCTCCCCTCTTCCTTCCCCTGCACACCCCTTTTATTTTACCCTGATCTCTATCTATGCCCCCCCCCCCCGCAACATTCACCACCCTCAGTTCAGTTAAAAGTGGGCATGGCACTTCCGCAGCAACAGCCCCCCCCCCCCCCCCCACACACACACACAAACACAAACACACACTTTTCTCACTGTCAAACTAACCTCCGATTCCTGCTCCTCACCTCTATGTTTCCTGTCAAGGTGCACTGCCCACTTCCCCCTTCCTCCCAGCCACCAGCTCTGCCCCCGCAACCTTTTTCCTTTTCTTTCTTTCAACACCTATTATGGCTCTAAATGCCTACAGTTCATTTTTATAAACTCAGTGCAGAGGGCCTGACCCCTCCAGGGCTCCTTTGCATATATATAAATGTTTGTGTGTGTCTATGTTGCATATTAATTCTTGCTAACAATGGGAATTTACACAAATCTTTCTCAAACTCACAAGTGCAGCTCAGTGACTTAAGACATCAACTTCTTACTGAACTAGCTTTGAAAAAACATCAAGTATGAAGCTGGTGCCAGGTGGTAGTTAGCATAGCTTAGCATAAAGCATATGGAAATAGCTAGCCTGGGCTCACCAATTGGCACCTCCAACGCTCACATTATGGCTCGTTTGTTTACAAGTGGTTTTTAAGTCAGAGACTTTGAGAAGTCAATGCTGTTTTTTTTTTTCCAAGAAACACTTAAAACGCAAACAATAACTCCCTCAAAAAGCACAAATCATTATTTTACATTCATGATGTGTATGGATTCGCCGTTTCCTCTGTATTTTTATGCTTTATTCTAAATGAACTGTCCCCTTTCAGAGAGAAATATCTGTACTGTAACTGACTATAACCAGCATCAGCCAATGACACCTCAGCAGAGGTTTAACCAAACAACGAGCCGCTAGCCCGCTATGTCACTTGCTGTTATTGTGATGTACTCTAATTAAACTGGACATTTCAGAAGTGAGCCAAGATGGTGTACGGGATTTCTCCAGCTGGCGTTTTTTACTCTGATTTAAATATTAAGACCGAACACTCAAACCGCTACATTTCCAACTCTTCCTGACAGAAGGCGGGGGGGTGGGGGGGACGGTTTTTGCAAACTTCAGGAAATCCTCTTAGACTATTATAACACTAGCAATGTTTGGTAGTCAAGAAATGTTTAATGGGTAAACTCGGTTTTGTCATCAGTCTGTATCATCATCTGCATGATGAAATGAAATAATGAAATATGGTTTTTGGATGATGTGCTGCGACTCTCAAAGTTGCCGGATTGGAGGTTTGTCTTTGCTCAGGTTGGATGAACATCGGTGTGTTCTTTGCAGGGAGTCAAACTGTTTGAGCTAACATTGTAGCTGTTGTTGTTTTAGCTCCACCGCCTTGACAGTGATACATAGGGTGAAGGTTCAGAATCTGCTGTAGCGCTTAGATGACAGGATCGTTTCAAGATTCCTCTTTCCCTCGGTGTCTCCTTCTGTCTGTCTCTCTATTTCTCCCTCTGCTTTTTCTCTCTGTCTGCCGTTCTCTCTTTTTCCAAGCTGATTTGGATCCTTGCATAGTCAATTATGGAGGGAGTGAACGATGGAGTGGGGGCTCCAGCTTCCATATTTTGGTGTGATATTAATATTGCATGAGTGCTATTCTGTAGCGAATATCTAAGAGACTGCCTATTAAGGCAGCAGCAGGAGAAGAATGTGACAGACACACATACACACAAACACAACCAGACACACAAACACACATATATACTGTAGATAGAAACATACGCCAACAGCCAGAGAGCAGAGGTTAATCAGTCAGGATCAGGCACAGGTTGTTATAATTAGTGTTTTCCAGATTTATTTTGGTGGGATAATAAGAGTGACTCATTTTCCTGTTTAATATGTCATGTTTGTTTATCTTGACATGGCTCACATCACACCCCACAGTGAGTGTGTTTGATGTTGGTGAGAACTGAAGGATGTTCCACTGTAATTGTGCTAAGAATGGAATATCTTAACTAACCCACCGAATAAACAAACAAAACAGAGACACAACACAAACACATACTGTAAATAAACAAACAAATAAATAAATAAATCAAATAACATTGCCAAGATAATTGCAAAAAAGGAAATGATTTCATGGCAGCCTGTTCATTTGAGTTTGTGCTGCTGCTGCGTGGCTATCAGTGAAGCATACAGGAGGTGTCACCCGGCTGAGAGGGTTCCCGGCGATGACAGAGGGGCTTGGTATGGACAGTTTTGGGTGTGATGACACTACACGGTCTGTAATACATATCTCACTTTATGCCACCAATTATTTTTATCATCATTAAGTGTGTCATGAACATAACCAACATGAATGAAAACATAATAATTCATACAGTAATGGCATATTTTACATCATTTGTTAATGTCATGTATAGAGTGGCAGCTAATCGTATTTTCATTGATTTATTTGATTTAATGCAGTCCAAAACCAAAAGTTGGAGTAAAAACATGGGACCAGTGCCAGATGTTTGGCAGTTTTACTTTACTTTATCAAAATGGTTAGAGATTCCTATTCAACCATTGAATAATGAACTTTCTGTTTCAGCTCCAGTAGTTTTGCTGTAGTTCATTTTTAATCATTTATAATTTTATTTTCTTAACTGAAATCCCCCAAATATGAAACATGTAAAAAATTATATTGTTGAATAACTTGATATGTAGTGTAGCCAGAATATGTAATTGGCAGTGGCTGTTACTGGGTATGTTTAAAAAACGTAGCCACCGATAGCTGTACTCGAAGATGAAAAAATAAACAGTAGTGGTATTAAATATCACCAATTGGCTTTATTTATCTATTCTTATATTTTTGTAAACCCCAATATTCTCAATTCTGCTCTGGGTAAGTTCAACTGCACATACTGTGAGCACACTGTCTACGAATATGCATCTGTTCACACTCATCCCTTCTTTAGTTGGCAAACCAGGCAGGTTACTGCAAATCTCCCGCATATCAAACATAATAATCAGCAGACACTATTTTTCTCAGAGGACTTGGACCTGCAAACATGCTGAAGTGTTTTTCCTTTATAGCCTTTTCCCTCTTGTAGAAGCTTTGCCAGGCACTGTCTAAAGCCTAGAAAGCCTGGCCTAGAGTCGACACAGCCAGTTAGTCCTGAGCCCAGAAGCATCATGCTGGGCCAGACGTCGAACAAGTGCTTGGTGACCTTACAGCACCAGCTGGAGTTTAAAGAAGTCTTTAAAAGGCCGATTCTCCACAGTAATATCATCGTCCATGCCTCAAAGAGTCTGGATTAAGGCCCGCTTTCCCTCGCGAAAATGTAACAAATGTGTGAAAAAACATCACAGCCAAAGCCAATGTGGAGAGAGCGATGGGGAGAGGAAGAGGAAAAAGGGAGAGAGAAGAAGACAGAGGGCTATAGGAACAGACAGGAGAGACAAGGGGGGGGGGGGGGGGAGAAAGTAAGGGAAACTCAAAATCAACACCCTCCCAACACCAGACCCCCACCCCACCCTGCCAGATATATCAATGTAGTTGGCTTTCTTTGAAATTCAAATGTTAAGAGGAACAAAAAAAAAAAAAAAAAAAAAAGAAACCTCTGGCTTTGGGAGGGGGGATGCTGAGAAAAAGACCTGCCATCTATGTATTAGTGCTCTGTAAATATTACATGAGCTCCACATTCACTCAGTTGTTTGGCATTACTTCCACTGGATGGGTATATTATTTTAGAAACCATGCCTTGTTTATGGAGAGGCATGACCTACTTCCAGACACTCTTCTCCTTCTCTCTCTGGCATTTTTTTCCTCTTTCTCTCCCCACCCTCTCCCTCTTTCTTTCTCTCCCTCTCTTTTCCCTTTTCCTCTTTCTCTTACTTGCTCTTATTCATTCCCAATCTGCAAATTCTCAACTGGTTGTCCCTGCTGAACAATTACAAGGCAGAGAGACCCAAATGGAGATGTTTGTAGAAAACAACATGTGTATAATTAAGGTTTAATGAGCTCTTGTCAGGGTGGAATGTGCAATTAGATTGGTAATAGAAAATTCTGCCTGAATGCAAGTGGCAGCGGCTAGATGTGTAGTCAGCATGGCAATGAATGAAACAGTGAATTATTTTGAGCCCTATTGACAGAAGTAGAGGGTGCTGGATACTGCATTTAGATTTAAATACATGGGGAAGTCCCAAATACAGAAATATGGCTTTTTACTCCCAGTGGTGCTGAATTGTGTGTTTTTAAATTACTGTACTTGTGCACACCAGGTTGGTTTCTTGGGAGAACAGTTCTCCAACAGCTGAAGCTGCTGCGTGCTGTCCCACTGCAGACTGAAGCAAGGGGTAGAAATTGGGATGGAGAAAGTAATAAACATTATTGTTTGCACAAATATAAAACAGGGAGCATTTTTATGAAATCTAAATTGGTCCAAAATGCATTGTTAACCAGACAGTATTGAAGTACCTCCATTAAATTAGTCATTTTAATAGAAAAGGTTTGGTATTTTTGTAAAATTCCTACAAATGGACTGTGCATCACTGTGCAAGACAGTCTTGTTGATTGGGGGAATGGCAGGCAGAGTTTTTGTAGAAAATCTGAGTCTTGGCTTCATTATAGAAATGATCTGCTCCAAATTTAAAATGCCACAGACTCGTGGCACCAGACAGGTGAAATTACAGTCGCAACTCATGATTATTTTTGACCAAAGTATCGACAATATTTCCAGAGCGTCATTCATTAGTCATTTCTCTACAACAAAATATGAAAATGGTTCATTAAATTTTGTCAGAAGCCTAATTGATGGCGATATCATGCTGCATGTAAACATGACAGCGAAAAGCTCCCCACATTTAAAAAGCTGGAACCAGCTGGAATCTTTGTCATTTTTGCTTTTTAAAAAAATGATGTGTTATTACACAAGAGGTTTTAACATGCCCTCAGTGCCACATCGCCACATCTTTAGCACGGATTGAAGGCTACAGTGAGCCGGGTTGGGAAAGTGATGATACCAGTTCAGACTGGTAGACAAAAGGAGTGAACATTTCTGTGCACTGATGGAGATAATTCTTGGTGACTAAAGGTATGTAAGTAACGTTTCCTCTGCACTGGTAAGTCCAAAGCTACGAACCCTAATGTTGGCTATGTGCCAACTGCAAAACTTTCAAATAACCACTTAAATTATAGTTTATTTTGTGCACCATAAATTGCTCTCTACAGCCTCTATATACATAGCTGAATTTTAAAAACCTTGACATTGAACACAGTTGACGGTTGAAGTGACCTGTTCAATACTGACTGTTATGTGTGTGGTGATAAGAGTTTGATAAACCCACAAACACAACTCAACGCACAGCCTCTGTGTTGGAGGTGTTGGGACTGTGATATATGCAAATAAGAGCATTCATCACATAATCATCCCTCATTTGCCCTCAAATCGCTGCCTGGCATTTCTTTCTATGTGTGTGCTTCTTCTGTATCTTTATTTCAGGGAAAAACACTTTGGGCCGTGTGTCTTTTTAAATAAGGCACTTGTGAGGTCAAAAAAAAGAAGAAAAATAAAAAAAAAGACAGGTATCTCACAGCACTCTTTTTCATCTCTCTTCTTCTATTCTGACAGTCTCTCTCTTGACTTGGTGAAATTGCCAAGTGTGGGTCTGGTCGGAGAAGAAGATCCACACACAGAAAAATTGTGTTTGGCTCATTCTGAATTACTTGACTAGTCCCTGAATGAGAGGACCCTTTGTTGGCTTCCTCTGGGACTGCCCTTGAAAGGCCCCTATTGTGTGGTAAGCACTATGATATAATGCAAGTGAATTTAATAGATTTAATGGAACACACAGGCCTGGTTCTCAAGCCCTCATGTGATGGGAAGCAGCATGTTTTAGGACATCAGAGCCGCATCTTAAAGAAATGAAATGATACGTCAATGTCGCATTCGCTAGTAGCATGTTAAGCTTTTATTTCATGTTAGATTGTATTCATTTAGCTGAGTCGACCAACAAAAAAAAACCTCACCGTGTATATCTTTACATTGCAGGTTTTGAATTCTTTCCAGATTTCTGTATCACTCGATTATCCATTCCTGTGTTCCACCTGAGTTGTGTTGGAAGTCAAGGTTAGACAGGACGGGGGGAGTTGAATGTCAGCAATGTGTTAGCTTTGTTTTCATTGTGTTAACAGGAGCACAATGGTACGATTGTGTGGCCATCTGAAACCCTACACCTACCCACAGCTTTCGGGGGTCAGAGGTGGGGGGGAGATGTGTGTGTCTTTAGCCTGACGGACCATTCATTTTGAAAGACCCAGAAACCGAAGAGTAATCCATCCAGCATACCATCCAAACCGCTCTGCTTCAGCAGCTCGCTCACATACCAGATCTGCTCATCCACAGTTCTTGTAAAACGCTCTCATTTTCCAAACATAAATGATGCTCCCTTTTTTTTTTGTCTCTCTCTCTTTTTTCTCCCCAGTTCTCTTTTTGTACTTTGTAATCTGTCTCATTATTTTAAGGTGCCATTCGAGGTGTGGCCCTCCTCTTGAAACCCCTCAGTGTGACGGACAGGACCATAAAGCCAAGCAATAAACCCAAGATGAATGTTATATCTTAACACTGATAGAGGCAATTAAGTCCATCATAAGTGAGAGAGGGAACACTCTTCTCTGGGGACTCATTCACTTGCATGGTTTAACATGATCTCCAGCTAAATGCCTTATTTTATTTCTCCTCTCAGCTCACAGCTTACAGTCAAACACAAATTGAGCTGATGTGTTTTCTTTTTTTTTTCTTTTTCCACACAATTTGGTCTTCTCTGTCTGATCTGCCCTTTTCTCTCTGTCGTCATGCATCTCCCTCCCTCTCTCCCTCTCTCTCCCTCTATCTCCCCCTTTCTCCCCATTTCGCCGTATTTGTCATGGTAATGTAAAAAATCTCAGCTGCTCCAATTCATTTCGTGCTCTTTCAGTTGAGAAAGAAGGGCAATCCTGTTTCTTCTCACTAGTTTCTGTTTGTTGAGGTTTAAATGTAATGAAGACCATATTTCATCTGCATGGAGTTATACAACTGGGCGTGGCTGAGCAAGTCTGTTATGGGAAAATAAATATTATGGAAGGTCTAACTTTGTTATCTTTATCTCCGGGATCAATGTGTGTATTATTGGATGGGATACATTACACAAGCATGTAGGCATGCATGCAATGTATCCACACTTAGAGCTATGAGCATAATGCAAGCGCAAGTTGTTTATACGCACACGCACATAAGGAATGCATAAAAGTGAAATACACATGCAGCAGCAGATTTCCACATACACACAGGCATTCCATATGTCCTTTACAGCACACCATCCCCCATTCTCTCTCTGCTTTGGTTATGCCTATGTATGTGTGTGCGCGTGCCTGCCATCGAGCCATTGACTGTTGTAATGACCACAGTCCTGACGCAGGTATTTTGACTGCTGCCTCTCTCCATTTGACTGACATGAGATTAGTTATGCTGGGGTGAAAAGCTATGGAGGCGCACACTGTAACTGTGAAAGGAGCCTTGGAAAAGGGTTCAGTTCTTTTCTCTCCCTTTCTCTCCCGCCTCATCTTGCTTTAAATCTTAAACATCCCTGGCTGCAGAATGATTGCGTGATTTAGTATTCAGTACATACAGTAAAGCACAGCTGGGCTCACAGCAACTTTATGAGAAAAGCCCCTCATGTAGATCACTGCAGGTTAGCGGTGTTATAGCGCAGAATGCAAAATAACCTCTGGAAGAGAAATATGAAATATTGACAGAGAACAGATCTAAAAATTCCCTTTTTCACGTAAGGATGTTTCACCCCATTACTGACCTTACCGAGTGGATTGTGTATTGATCAGATTTCATATCCACATTTAATACGTGTCCATCCCAATGAGTTCCACACAGCGAGATTAAACTCAAGTCAAATAGGAGCAGCGATAGCCATTTCAGGCAGCACGTCTCAACCAGATGTTTGGTGCTGAGAGAGAAAAAAAAAAGCTGTAAGATTTAGTTATTGGTTTGATTTGGTTTTATTTGATCATAAAACAATATGTAGCTCTTTCACTTCAAAATGGAAACACTAAATTTTAAATGGATATCTAAGTGGGCCAATTAAACCACTGGGCACAAACAGGGCACCACACATTAGGACCTGTCTATGGATAAAACTGAACCCTGACCCTCACACTTTCCTTGATTGATTAAAAATCAGTTTTACTATTAGACTGCATATTTAGAACATATGAACACAGACTCAGCGCAGTTTGGGATATGCAAAGATATAATTAGATGAATAAACAGATAAAGAATGAAACTGGTATTAAGTACAGATTTTGTAAAAACAAATTATTTTACCTGACAGTAAAAACAAAAACTCGAATTTAACAACGATTCAAAAGATGAAACATTTTACTGCATAAAAGGCATCAAGGCAAGATATAAAAATGATTTAAAGAGACAAGTTAGGTGCGATTTTTTTATGAGTACATTAAAGTTATGAATAAACCAAAACTTGAGAGAGTGAAAAGGAATGTTAAAGTCACAGCGCAGCTAAAGCACAGAGAAAGATACGAATATATATTCCAGAAATTTATTTTATATAAGTTGGTGGCAAAGATAAAAGTTTGAAATTGGGGACCGGTGCAGACCTAAAGCTTTCTGTAAGTTTGTCTCAGATATGTTGATGAATAAAAACTGAAGGCTGTTTCTCCATGTTTACTCTCAGCTCTGGGGACAGTAAGACCTGTCCAGGTTGATCCACGAGGCTTGGATGGTTTAAAAAACAGCACCATATCCAAACATATATTTTGGCCTTAGAGCTTTTAAAGGTTTCCAAATAAATATAAAATAAATATTTTTAAAAAGTTTTAAAATATAATTTTATAAGACAAAGCTGCACCTTAATGAATGGACAGAACTGCTAGCTTCAAGATATCACAATATATTGATTGTGATTCTTTATATATAATGATTCTTTGTTTGAAAGCTCTGCGTTTCTGATATGCTGCGTTCCAGTCAACAGTTGTTCTCTAACCTCTGCGACTGTGGTGCACTTCCTGCATCAAACTGACATTGGTTTGGCTTTACGCAAACGCAAAGCTATTTATAGCATCTCTCCCACTTTATTTTCTTCCTCCCTCTCTCTCTCTCTCTCTCTCTCTCTTTCCCTCTCTATCTCTCTCCCTTTCATGTATTTGCATTTCTGCTATGCAAACAGGGGTCTGGTGTCAAGTGCGTCAGTTGCTTGTCCCTTTACTTTCTCAAGCCTCAATCTATCTCCAAATTTTTTTCTCCTCCTTTATTCCCTCACCCAACAACTCCTCTCTCCTCCTTCTCACCAGAGCTTTCCACCTCTCTCTCTCTCTCACCTTCACCCCTTCCTCACCACTCCTCACCCCTCCTCTCCCTGTGTCTGTTTTCCTTTGCTCAATTGTTTTGCTGTAGATTTGACCGTTATGATTAATGACCTCAAAGCCTGAGGAAAGCAAACAGAGAGAGACATTGCGAGCTTGCCCTTCCTTTACAAACCTTCCTTTTTTCCCCCCATATGTCAACTGCTCCTATGTTCACATTGGGCAGATTCTGACTTCTGGGGGGGGGGGGTATTTACATAAATAATATGAGTCAGCTTACCAGAGAGAAAGATTTGATATGCAAAAAAATTTATCTAATTTCTGCAGAAAATTACCACCCAGCAGACAGAAACAGCTTTCTCTGACCATTGCTGTAAAGCTCCTGTGAATTATTCATTTATTCTTGGTGCATTTTTACTGCCGTTTATTTTTACTATAACTCTCTGACAATGAATATCGATATTAATGCAGTGCGTGTCCAATTTAGACATTTCCAAGCATTTCAGAGCTATGTGTGCAACATTTTTAATGAACTTAAGGTCAAATGAGCACATCAGCGTCTTGGTCAACAACACCTGAACAGTTAACCATTTACTTGGCTACATTACTATATGAATATGATGAAATGTTTTAGGCTAAAAGCTTTTTGAGTCACATTTCATATGCTTTACCTTGATGCCTCATAGAAATTGTTCGAACACATAGAAAGGTTTGCTTAATTGCTTTCTTATTTACAGTTAGATAAGAAGAACATGCTAACTATGAAGTGAGAGTCAGTGGCACCGCTAAGCCTAATAGAGCATAAAGACTAGAAGCAGTGGGTAAACACTTAGGAAGCCAGAAAGTCACCTTATTTTTATGCGTGCTATTAAAGATACACACCAAACAGTGAACTGTAGAGGTTTGGTTGGCAACTTTTTTTCTTTTTTTTTTACTATTTCCAGATTTTATGCGAAGATATTTGTCCCGACTTAGCTTCGTTTTAAGCATACGGGCATGAGAGTGGTGTCAATGTTGCCACCTAATTCTTAGCAAGAAAGTGAAACTGACTCAGACACTCTTGTAAAGGATCCTTCAGGGATTTCTCAGCCAAGGAGCGTCTGCTGTTGCCAAAGCATGAAGTTTACACACTGACCAGTCACTAACCACAAAGATGCAGTAAATAATTGTTTCTACCTTTCTCCTCCCTTTATATATTGTTTATTATTCTAATATGTTAGCCCTCAGCGACTCTTTCCCATTATGCAGCAGACGCGCCTTTACAGATTGTGCTCTTTGACACCGGTATAATTGTTTTCTACTTACCCTGTTTTGCTCATTGATATCTGGTTTGCAGGTTTGAAAATAACCTACTCCAGGACACCATCACATCTACCACGATGAGATTAGGACAGTGTGTAAAATCATTTTCCAAGAGCAATAAAGAAAGTGATTTCATTTTCACAGCAGAATGCAATGATTGTTCCTCCAGCAAACTAATAGTGCTATCAGACAGAAATCATTGCACTAGAAGTAACAGTTCCATTACAGGCTGAATGATAACACAGAAACAGAATTGGGGTTTTAAACTGAATAATGTTGCAGGGAACTGCAATTGTATTGTAGTTTCTTTGGTGCTCTGATTGTGTCGTGCATAAAGATAGAAACACAAATGCAAGGAAACGTTACTGATGTTGAATCTGACTATAGATTAAACAGAAAATATTAAAATGCAAAAAAGAAAATTGCCATCGCGAAGAGTGTGCAGTACATAGATTAAGTCCAATGAACCTCTGGCTCATGGTGAAATACATCTATGAAAAAAAACATTACGCCTACTTTGGTCCCAATTCACAGGTTGAGAAACACCCTTAGCAGGTTCCTATAGGCACGCCCGTCCCATTACCTGACCTTACAGTAGCAGGGGTAATCTATCTCAGCCAGTATGAGCTGTCTTGATGTGTGTTTTGTCTTCTCTTAAATGGCTGGTGCCAAATAGTGTCAGGCTGTGAGGCAGGGAAGGCCTCTGGGAGCATGTGTGAGTGTGTCGGTGTGCATTTGTTTGAGTGTGTGTGTCCGTGAATGTTTGTACACTTTTGTGTTTCAAGTTGTGGTCTCTGTTTGTGACCCCATTGTTAATCACACTACAGTCCGAACAACTACAGGCTTTATTGCCACTACTGCTACAACCCTCCTCTTCTGTCTCTCTCGCCGTTTCCTCTCACCTACAGTATCTTCCCTTCTCTACTTCCTACTCACACGTGATCTTTACCCACTCCTTTTACCATTAGCTCAGGGACACAGCCACCCCGGTCTTTGTCATCCTCTCCCCATAACCTTAAACTATCGCCTTTCCTCTAGCCTAAATCTCCCCTCTGGGCTTCTTGAGGTTAGCGTTTCTGAGCTCTGAATTAGTGGCGTTGCCCTCACTTTTCTGGAAAAGTGCAGAAGCACTAAAGGCTGTTCTCACCTCCCCGAGTCCGTGTGGTCTCTGGCTCCCTTACTGGGTGGCTGTCTGGTAGGGTTGGTAAAAGTGTTAATGTGTGATTAGTCAGCCATGTTTCCTGTGGAGAGAAACAGCCTTTGTGTCTGGCTGGCTGAAATGCCACTATTTGTCAGTCTGGGTCTGATTTTTAAAATTCTTTATCTTTTATGACTTTTGGCCTTGACCACATTCACCTCACTACCTCCCTGGAGTTTTGGGAAAATCCACACTACAGCACAAGTTATGTCAATCACAGCAAGGGGCATGAACCTCCTACAGCTTTTCAAGAAAGGTCAATTCAACAGAAATCATCTTGAATACGGGTTTTTGAGTCTGACTAAAAGTAAATACTGAAGGTAGGTCTCTGGAAATTCCTCACAGTGTTTTGGTTAACTGCTTGGCCCAGCAAAGCAGTTTCTGGGTCAACTTTCTGGCTGACTTATCTGTCCTATATTGTTTGATAACACAAATGTTCCCCTTTTTGTGATTGCTTAGAGATGTGTATGCAAATAGAAAAATACAAAGTGTGCACCAATTATATAATATGAGCTCTCAAAGGCTATAGAAGCACAATATAATACTATTGTCACACAATATAAGTGGCGACTCGAGCTAAATACAAATATCAAAGACACTAGCAGCAACAATGCCAACATCCGAATGTGCAGGAGGTGTATAAGGTATACACTTTTCATTATTTAAGTTTTCTGTGTCATCGTGTTAAAAATTACTAATCAGCACTAAAGGCTAAAATACAATAGACAGTGATGGAAATTGGATTTTTGTATGCATTTATCATAAAACCGATGATGGTGGTGCGAGATTTAAAGACACGGCTCCACAAAGTGAAGATGGTTCATCCAGAGGGGGACATGAATTATGTGGAAAATTTTGATCTCTCAGTTGTTGAGACATTTCACTCAGTACCACAAAAGGGAACCTCCAGCTGGCATTAGAGAGGAAGTAAGAGGATCATTAAAGTCACTGAGGTTCATCTCCGAGAATCCAAAGATCCATATTTTATGGTAATCCAAACAAAAAAGTGTCAGTCTCAGTGTTCATCCAAATACTGTAAGCCCTAGAGCCCTATTAGCATAAATGGTAAACTTTTGATCAATGAAATAGATCTGTTATCCTCGTGAGTGGCTTGAAAACTCCCTGGCTGACTAAAGTCTTATCACTGAGCTCTCAGTGTTGCGATTACGTCTCTGTTGTCCCTTTGTCGCCTTGTGACAACCTTGGAACCACAGCAGTTAGGTGTGTGCACACTTTTGCACACACAAGCTCAGGCTCCAGGCACGCTGGGGCAAAGAGTGTGAGTTACACAAGCTTTGACAGGGCCTAATTACACTTGTCTCTAATGAACTGTAATTACTGGCATCCACCAGAGCATCGAGGTCTATAAGCCGAGGACTTGCAGTCATTAGGCGGCCGTGTTACTCCGTTTCTGAATTGCTACTGAGTGACTGAAAAACCTTTGTTTTCTATCCTTGTTGTTAAGTGTCTGTCGCTGCATAACAACCTCCTCATTTTGTCTCCCTTTCACTCCTTTTGCAGTTTGATGGTGACAACATGTACATGAATGAAAACAACCATGAGTTCCTCCCGCCAAACCAGGTGAGTTCAAATTGCTGCTCTTATCCGCTCCCTGTGATTGTTGCCTGAGTTGCCATTTTCCTTCCACCGTTGTTATTGCTTGTTAGGCTGGACAACAAATTGTTGTTACTGAAACAACCACAGAGTTACGAGGCTTCAGCTGAAAGGAAAAGGACTGAAACCTCTCAGGAGAAAAATAAATATCCCAATTAGTTCACCGGTGATTTCCACTGACAGATGTAACAGAACATGGTGCACCATTTTCTGTACTTGGTGGTGAATTTTTCCCACGGGTTGATTAATGAAGTAAGTAGAGTGGTCACAGTGATATATTTCTCGAACTACATCCACACTTCTGCATTTTAGTTTTAAAATGGAACACTTCAAGTGCATTTACTCCAGCTGCCACATTATACTGGAGTTTTCAAACACCTTAAACTGAGACTTTTGGGAATGAAGGTAAAACCTATTTCAGTTTGTGTTGTAGTCAGGATCAGCACAAATTAAAGACCTTCCCTGGATTGAGTCAATGAAGCTTCGACAACTAGTGGTGAAATCGATATGAATGATAAATTCAAAGCGTTAGTGACTTTGTTGTCTGTGCTAGTAGTTGTTGTGCAGTAAAGTTTTGCATTTCAACACTACAGCTGCCTGCTTTTTTCAGAATTTGTACGACTTTCTGCAACTAATCAACTGCTAAGTGGACAATCAGCTTCCTGTTTACTTGAGCTTGCACATGCTTGCATGAGTACCTGAATGCATGTATGCATTAACACAGGAGTGTTAGTATGGACGCAGATCTGTTTCTGATATTGAGTTAAAAGATTGGAGGAGATTGGTGTAGAGTATTAGTGTGGATGTAGCATAATAGTCCTTGAACCTGGAGACCAAATACAGTTAAATGTTGTGCTTTAGGGTTTTTTTTTGGTTTTGTTTTTTTCTTATGTCAAAAGCCTTCCTTCAAACATAAACTTGTTCCTCTTTGTTATATCCTTGAAATGTTTACAGAGGATTACGTCAATATAAATGAAATATATACTCTATTTACTCTATTTTATTTGCTGAAGCTGAGCTCTATCCCAGCATGCACTATGCAGAGGGCAGTATACTTTAAACAGTCATGATATAATTTATTCTGAAGTATGAGAAAACCAGAACATCGAAAATAAATATCCAGGGTCCACACAGAAAGAGCTGTGGTCCTCTTTCTTAGAGCTGACAGTATCAACCATTAAGCTAAGCCTCCCATCATAAAATTCACATTCAATGTGCTGCTTTATTCTGAGGGAGTTTTGGCCTCATTACAAAGGACTTATTTAATTCAAATGGAGGGGGAGTCACTGCTCTTCTAAAGAACATGGCAACCATGCCAGATACACTGTAGCACAGCTGGTTGTGAACAACTGGGAGACCATATGGTTGTGTTTGGACAGGGAGATTTGTAGAGCTTGGGAATAAGCCCATCTGACATACAGCAAATTTGTCCCTGTCAATGGCAATTATTAGAACCGACCCATAGGCTGCAGAGGTCCTGAGTTTTTGACGCATTTGCTGCTTTGCTTAATTTCCTAATGCTCTGGTTCGTTAAAGTGTGGCTCAGGGCACAGAATAAGACAGAGCCACGAATGCTTCTTCTTACAGATGATTCCTGAAGTTTATTTAGAGATCTCTGACGGCAAATATGTCTATCACGAAGTGAGTTTCATGAGGATAGTGCTGCTATCTGATAGATTTCCCATGCAGATACCTGGCCGTCTTGGAAAAAAAAAAAAAGAAATCTCAAGAACAACTGCTTTTATCGCCCATTTTCATTCAGCACGTGAAGTTTTACTGCAGTGCTGATTGACTGATTACAAGTCGTGCTGATGGTCACAATGTGTTTTTGCTGAATTACTAGAGGACAGATAAAATATCGCAAATGTTGCATTGAAAATAGGCAGAGAGAGTCCACGTTGGCGGGGGGTGGGGGGGGTGAGAAAGGTAAGGATAAAGGAAGCAAGAGAGACAGAGAGTGGGAAATAGCGTGAAAGACGGTGATGGGATGAGAGGCGATTTTGCTTTGCTCTGTGTTAGACTTTGTTTACTCAAGATCCCCTCATATTTGACATGTGCCTTGCTCTATTCTCCGCTTCACCAAGTTTAGCCTCTCCTTTCCTCTGACAGCTAGAACCAGGGAGGGCCTTAGGGGTGGACACACACACGCCGACAAGTGAACATAGAGATTGGAGAAATAGCAAAAATCACCAATATTCCAAGTTCCTGAGCTAATTCCAGGCTGTTTAAAGCTGATTTTAAGTGAAAGGTGTATTCTCACTACAAATGTATATATATATATATATATATATATGTGTGTGTGTATAGGGGTAGCAAAATTTCCACGACATTGTGGGAGTGTACTGTGCATTAACAGCATGCATTTGTAGTAGAATGCATACTGATTGTGCTGCATGTGCTTTTAAACATATCTCTATTGTAAATGCACTGAATACACGAGACCTACTTTGAGTTGGTACAAACTAAAGATTTGTAAAACAGATATCAATCACAAAGCTGTTGTATCATTTCCTGTCAAAGTGCACTGGTTTCACCCTTGGTAACTACCTGTATAGAACACATGTATGTATTTTTCACCGTGTTTGACTGGTTAAAGTAGGACCCAAAGTACTATATTTCGAAACTGCAAATGTGTTTATGCTTGTGTGCCATTTGCAAATGCATTTTGTGAAAGAAACTCAGGGGTAAGATAGCTGAGGGGATCATTGTTTATTAACTAGTTTTGTTCTTCAAGAAACATGTTGTACAGTGTATACATGAGCTACATTATTCTTAATATATTCCATTTTGACGAAAAACAAATCATACAGCCTAAAGCTCACTTCTCTCTGCTCACTGCTTTATTATCTGACTTATCTTCCACATGTCTTTTTCTCCCTCTCTTTCTGTGTCTCCCCTCTTTTGCTCACTCTTTCTCTCTCATCCCCCCCTTCCTTGCATTTAAATGCATTTGGGTCAGTGGTTCCACCTCCAAACTCTGTGAAACTGTGTTTCTCAGAGCTCGGCTGTCTCCTGCTTCCACGTAATTGGTCGATTTAATCTGGCTCACCTATGTCAATGTATTTCCTCTACCTAAGGAACATTCACACAGGCTATACGCATGGCCCTGTTGAGTAACACACACCGAGTAATTGCATCAGATCGTGAAATGCTTAGATGTGTATGTTCTCGTGATGAGTCACAGGAAAACAGGGTCAGTGCCATTGTCATATCGATGTTCCCATGAACGTCGTAGTCTGACCCTGCTCAGTACTCTGCAGTGTTTCCTCACATCTCTCTTTTCTTCCCCAGCGGAGTGACTAAGTGTTAGTGATTCAATGACAAGGTCATGGACCCTAGTCTTAGCATCAACAAGCTCTTTGTCTGCTTCTCTGGTCATTGACCATGGATGTAGAAACAATGCAGAAAAGAGAAACCAACGGCGAGGAGCTTGTTCCAGTGTCTTCGCAGAGGCCTGATCTGAATCTTGAGCACAAAAAGAGATATGCGAGGAATTAGAAGAGCACTCTCTCAATAGAGAGATTTTTTTTTTTTTTTATAATTATAAAGGTCTTAGTAGACCTTCACCTGAAGTGGGATTTCTCCTGCTAACACTTAACAGAACAGTGGAGAAGCGATGCGATCAAAGACAATGCACAGTGGAGATGCCTTCTCATGGCTCCGCAGTAAAGTGCAAGAAACAGTATACTTCATCAGCACTTTACCTTGACAATGGTTTGCTTTGATGTGTTTCTCCCTGACTTATGAATTCATTTAGAAGAACTGCTGCTTGAGAGAAATATGTCACAGAAAGGAGAACAGGAGTTATAACTAGAAAAGAGAAGATGTGGTGGTGGTGGAAGGGCGGTGGGGGGGTTAGAAAGAGAGATGGAGAAACTGCGCAGGGGAATAATTCGGCTAATGCAGTGACTGTTTGGATATTCAGCAGAAGTAGGAGCGGAGATTATGATCTTGCAATTAGCGTAACAAGGTTTTAT
The DNA here is from genome assembly GCA_034769265.1 of Remorina albescens. Lineage (NCBI taxonomy): Eukaryota > Metazoa > Chordata > Actinopteri > Carangiformes > Echeneidae > Remorina > Remorina albescens. The sequence continues at coordinate 21,344,685 of CM068494.1, forward strand.
TGATTGGCTGCCGCTGTAGCTTCTTTGCTGCCAAGACGCTGCATGTGGTTTTAACATGCACAGTGTGTGTGTGTAACCCAGCCAGTCCCACTGGTCCCACTACGAGTAGAGCAGAATCCCGCTCGTCGTTACCTCCAAGCTGTGGCCATTTCCTGAGCATCAAAGCTCAAATATTATGGATTGCTGTGTTGAAAGGGTCTGTTTGAATGCCCAATGATAAAGTGGACTACATTTGCATTTTCCGCTCACTTTTAAGTCAATGCGTTGCACTCCCCCCTTTCACGTCAAGTGAAAAGCAAGGTATGAAAAGGCAGTTTCTGCTAACAAGTGATTTGAAAGTTTGTCTGCCTGTTTTACCTGTTGGGAGTGCAAATCAAGTTTTAGCAGGAAGTTTGATGCTATTTCTCATCTCACTTATTATGTTGTAAATCATTGCTGGCAAGGATTATGCCGGCCCCCTGGGTGTTGTAATCGTAATTAGGGAAGTGTTTGAGTGCCAGCAGCCGATCTGTGAGACACATAGAAGCAAAGACAGATTGTAGTTTGATGAAAAAACTTTTTTGTATATATGATACCAAAGACTTGTGATTATTAATAAATATATAAAACGCATTGACAGACTGAACTCATAATGGGGCCTTGTGATATTTTTTTTAGCCCACTTAAGGGATTTAATGGAAGATTTAAAGGTGTAAGAGCTCTCGTTAACAGATTTGAACAGAGACGATGTCTGTTCAGTCGAAGTGCCTAAACTTCTCAAAATTTCAGCCTGATAAATATGATTAAGTCATCCTCTATGTCTCCCATGTGTCTCTCATCTTCCCCTCATATGTTTCTGATGAACCATTGTAGAGCATGATCCCACAGTCTTTTATGTCCAACCTTTGACAAATCTATCACCTCATCCCTCTATGCTCTGAATTAAAGGCCCATTCCACCTTTCCAGTTTAGATGAGTAATTCTCTTGTTTGGCTGCAGCCCAAAGCCCAGCCAACATGTCTGGATCCTTGGCAGAGTGTGATTGGTTGGGTTCAGCCGTGTGTGACTGACAGGAAGCCTGCTGATTGGGGGAGACCATATCTTTGGATCGTTGCGCTGATTAAAGCCTTGCGGCAGCGTTTTGTAAACTCTGGCCGTTCGGGGTCCCTGCACCAGCGCCCTGGCCCTGCTGGTCTGAATTACAGCTTGGCCGCATTAGTCTGATTTACAGCTTCCTCCTGCTGTTTAGATTGGAGCTGGGGTCCAGAGTGGCAGGCTCCTCCTTCCCTACGTTTCCACCTGCCCCCTCCTCTTCCTATTGATTCTCCCACATTGTGTCTTACCCTCTACTCCCCATCCCAGTCTTTCAAATCCCTTTCCTGTTCCCCTTTTCATGCCACCTCACCTGCTTTATCTCATTTACTCACACTCCTCCCCCCTTAGTTCCCACTAGTTCCTCTACTCTTCTTTTCCTACCTCACCTATTCCTTTGTCTCACAGACTTGTGCTTTTTGCTGTCTGTTCATCTTTCTTCCTATCCTGCCTTTCACCGCCATATAATCCATCTCTTCCACTGCTCCCTCTTCATTCTCCTAGTCTTAAATGTCCCCAAAATCTCTGACAACATCCCTTCACCTTTCCCTACCCAGTATCTCTGCCACCTGCCCCCTCCCTCCCCTATCTCTTCGCCTCTCCTCTCTCTCTCTCTCATTCCCTCTCTACATCTTTTGTTAAAATGAAAACAAAGAGCAGCCTGCCAAAATATTTCTATAGCTGTTCGCTGACAAAGCAGAGAGTGAAGACAAAGCAAAAAGATGTGCAGGCATATTTGTCGCGGCAGCAGAAAGATGGAAAGCTCTCTCTCCATGGCCTTTTTACAGTCATTTAGACCACCCTCCTCTCACGTTCTTGCACCATTTAAAAGCCCTCTGTTTGAAACAGTCATCTGACATGGCACCACGATTAAATGCACAGCTGTATATTTATGTAAGGCACTCGCTCTGCCAAGCTGACCACCCCGCTGTTGCCCCAGGTTATCAGATGAAACTAATGGCAACCTTAATGTGTTTGTCGAGGCCTTTCACCCCACTGGATAAAATGATGAGACCAAACACTCACTTTGCTTGATCACATGTTACACTATTATAAAGTCTCTGTTTAGCCTTTTCAGAGCCACAGAGAAGTTCTGTCTTTTCCAAAAATTAAAAATTAGAGAGTTTGCCAGACGAGGCAGCACGGTGGCAAAGTGCTTAGCACTGTTGCCCCACAAAAAGAAGAGCAGAGTTTGCATGTTCTCCCCGTGCCTGGGTAGGTTTCCTCTGGGTACTCCGGTTTCCTCCCACCGTCCAAAGACATCATGTTTGGGTTAACTGGTGACTCTAAATTGCCCGTAGGTCTGAGTGTGAGTGTGAGTGTTTTTTTTGTCTCTGTCTGTCTCTGTCTGTCTCTGCGTGTTGGCCCTGTGATGGACTGGCAACCTGTCCAGGGCATACCTGCCCTTGCCCAATATGAGCTGAGATTGGCCCCAGCGCACCCCCACCCCCCCGTGACCTGGAAAGGGATAAGCGGTAGAAGATGAATTAATGAATGCATTTGCCATACTGCATTTCTCTGTTAGCTGAAAAAATAAAAAAACAAAACAATAAAACTAAAGGATACCAGAGAAGAAAATGTTTCATTGAACTAAGATTTGTTAGCAAAAATACTTGGTGAATTATTGATGAAGTATCTTCATGATATGGGGAAAGCCTTGAGCTGACATCAATCTATGTTGACTGATATTTCCTCTGCTCAGAGGAGGCTGAAAACACAATTTTTCTTATTAAAATTCATTAAACAATCACACACATCGATATTGGCATAAAGCCTGCAGCAAATAGCCCAATTTTTTTTACTATATTTATATATTTGTGAATTAGTTTTAATCCTCCAAGAGGGCAGCCCAGGTGGAGTTAACCATGGAAGATGACACAGAACCAGAAATGAGCCACATTTCTGTGGCTGGTTTGAATGATGCCATCCAGCATCTGAATCAATAGGAGTATAGCATAGTGTAGCATAGCATTTGGTGTGCAAACATTTGCTGACCAAAAGGCAATGCTTAGACTGAAATAGGTCACAAAATAAAATCTTGAAATGTAGAATTGATGTAGGAGCAGACACTGGTGACCAATGTCTGTACCAAATTTCACGGTGAGCTGTCCAAAGGCTGTGGAGTCTGTTCATAAAAAGACAAAAATGACAACCTCAGAGTGGTGACAGAGAAAAAGTCAGACACTGCCGTGCCTAGGGGCACCCTGCTAACGTTGCTAAAAATGATCAAAGTCAGGCCTGTTTAACTATACTTGTCTGAATTTAACTGTGACATCTGAGCTGTGGATATGCTGCAATGGCAGAGGCCCCTTTGCGGACACTTTTGCGATGCATCAAGTATGAGTTGCAGTGCGGAGCTCTAGTGAGAGACAGGGAGGTTCATTGACACTGGAGAGCTGTCTCCTTCACTCCCCTCCATTCCCCACCAGCCTCTTATTAACAATGGCACCAAGAGTACGAGGGTCCAGATGTTTGTCTCCTGCTCCCACCAGCTGTGCCAGTCTCCGATACACAGCCTCATTGACTCTGAACCAGGGAGGGAAGACACTTAAGAACACACTGACACCAGACACACATGCACACAGGGCAGCCAGTCTCCTACAGTACAGTTGCTTTAAAAGACAATACAAAATAAAAAGAAGAATATCAGGAATACCTACAAAATATGCACAAAAGATTTCACAAGCTATTACACACCCACTGACTTGTGCAGGCAGAATTGCATTTAGATAAATATTAGACACAGACACACACACACTCTCTAACCAGCCACATGCACTTTACACCCTCCTTCTCCTGGTGTAAAGCAGAGTTATTTGTGGGTGACAGGATCCTAACAATTCTCAGAATAATGCACATTTGTTTGGATGACTGCACAATCAGCTCTCCCTTTGTTATTTTCAACATTGTTAGTCAGTCGGTACAGAACCACCAACCCTTTATTGTGCTTTTTTTTTTTCTCTGTTTTGTCTATTTACTTGTTCTTATAACAATAATTAGTTTTGTCGTCCAGACACAGGAGCACGATTGTCTACACGCTAATAATGATAGTGAGCAAAGAAATGTAGCTGAAGAGTCATTCGAAACAAAAAAATAAAAAAAGAGTTGACCGGCTGCTGTTTTTTTGGCCCTTACAAAGCTCCAGCTAGCTTCTGTGGGATCAGCAGTAGCAGTGGCTGTCGTTAAGCTTTTGCAGAGCAGTTAGTGGTGCGTTGCCAATGAGCAAAGTTGAAAAAGGGCCTCCATCTCCAGGAGACATGGCTGCTCTGAACGGAAGAGACAGAGGAGAGAGGAAATAATACTATATATCTGCCAATGTAACATTGTAATCCTAGATTCAGCCTGTCAGGCAATAAGTTTGATTATGGTCCTCATTTGAAATGTAGGAGTCATTCCCCTCCCTACTCCTCCTCCTCCTCCTCCTCCTCCTCCTCCTTCTTCTTCTTCTTCATTTCTGCTCTCCCCTCTCTGCATTTTCTACTCTGTCCACCCTCCTGCCCCTCCCCTCCCCGCCCTCCACCACCATTCCCCCTTCACCCACAGCAGTATCAACATCGGCTTCACAATCAGTCTAGATGACTATTGGGAAACCTGAGCTATCTTGCGCACCCGTGGTTTGTTTTCTGGCTGCATTAGTGGAGATCACAGTTGAGTTTACTCTGACACTGGCCAGCATCTGCATATCATTAGTACCACAAGGTCCTAAACACTTTCAGTGCACCCAGCGTAAACCACCAGAGTAAAAAGCAAATAGGTGATTATTTGTCAATCAATAAAACCTGTTTTTATACCCCTTTAGTATAATAATTTAGCTTTTTTTTTGGCCACTGTTAAATATCTATTCTCTTCTATTCCAGCTCCATTTGGGAGCTATTTAAATGTTGTTTGTGTTGCAGTTGAATGTACAGCAATAATGATGTGGTTGTTGATGCTCAATTAGTCTCGTTTCTTGCCAAAATCAAGTGTTACTAGGCTGTGAGGAATAAACAGAGACAAAGTGAGGGAGAGAAAACAGAAACAGAAAAAAAAAAAAAAAAACAAGAGCGAACAGGGTCAGTGGCACATTTTCAGCGAATCAAAATTGATAAAGAAAAATGTTGGTCAAAGTGAGGTATTAAATGAACAAAGCAGTTAATGTCTGGCTAGTTGCATCAGTTTGCAGAGTAAAAAGTAAGCATGCAAGAGACAGACAGAAACTGAAGCACAAGGGAGGTTGTGTTTATTATTTGATAAAGCCTCCCTTATAACCTCAGCATGTTGTGCAATAGCTCTGGCTCTCCTTCAACTCTGTGGTGTGCCACTTCAAATTAGTCGCTTGTGGAGAGGGCCTGCCCCATCTTTGCAAAATGCATTAGTACGCCACTCAGAGTTTCATACAGCCTAGGGTTAAACACAAATTATATCATTTGTGTCATCCAATCAAATCACACTGACCCATTGACCTGCAAGATGAGTCAAATGCATAATGAAATATGAAATGGCACAAAAGCTCTGATTTTAATCTGCTCTGACACGCGATCAGATGAGGATGACCTCCTGACCTTGACTGGGAAGTGAGACGAGCACAGGGAATAGGATACACAAGGGAGACGAGGGGAAGGAAACATAAAAGAAAAGGGGGAACTATATGCATTTAGCAAGGTTGGTTTTAGTCAATGGGAGGTTAGTTAGTAATCAGCTCAGTATCTGGGGTGAATGGGGCCATCTGTATCTTTGGACTTTGGATGGTTTTTGCTTGCCTTAATTAATCACCCTATTTTCTCCCATATTTTGTTTCCTATAATGATAAAAAACATTTTTGTCACCAAGCAGCACGATTTCTGTCACGTAGTTGTGGCTGGTGCTGAGGAGATAATGGCTGGATTTTATTTGGAAAATAGTTTTGTCCTGTCTCACCCCATCGCTGCCTCCCCATTTCTCTCTCTCTCTCTCTCTCTCTCCCGCCTTCTCCTCTTCCCACCCATCCATCTGATTCATTCACCGGACAGAGTACACTGTCGTTTAGCATCCCCATCCCTACTGCAGCCTTTCATGATCTCCAAACAGTAACATAGTGACAGATAAATAATGCAGCCGGGCTGTTTTAAGGAGCGATGAGATGTGGGGGGGATCTGCGAGACACAGGACAGGCTGGGGTTGGGCCAGACGAGGGGAAGAGGAGAGTGGAGGTGTAGGGTGGCTGTAACCAGATCTTCAGCCATCTCTCCCTCCCTCTCTTTGGGCTCTGCTAGCAAAGGCTTTGTGGTGTGTTAATACCCCCCCGACATAATATTTAACAGAAGAACAGCTATGGCTTTAATCAAGCTTGAGTTGATGGAAAGAAATGATGGGTAATGAGAGGGGAAGAGGGGAAGAGGGGGGTTGGTTTCAAAAACAAACAGCCCAATAAATAGAAATAGCAGAACAGTTCTTGCTGTCCAGATTAGTAAGTGATCTTTGTTGCCTGACAGGCACTGTTTGCTTCTGTCGTTACCTTAAAACAAAAACTCTGCATACACCAGTAAACAAGATCATTCATAAATATACAGTATAATCTTCCTGTGGCTGAGTGAATGAAAATAGATGATACTCTCATATTCCTCCCCGAAGATAAATCTAACGTCTCCTTTGCGAAACGGACTGCGTGGAATGGAGAGATAACCGGGCCCGACTTTGTCTCTGTGTTTGGAGTGCTGCGCAACGGATACGGGGAAGGTGTTGGAACGGAGAGTGTCGTACGTGATGGAATTGGTAGTGTGAATGTGGGATTTTGAGCATAAATCACCACTGTGACAAAGCTCTCCAATAGGCAGATAAGTGCACATTAGTGGTAAGGCAGATCTGTCATCGTCTGTCTCCGAGCTGCCGGTCCCTCCCTCTCCTCTGAAACAAACGCCGACTTGGGAGCACTCGGCATCTGTGTGGCACACCAGTAACAGGCACATGTGAGGACTTTTTTGACAGCCTTGTGAGCCCCCTGTCAAAATAATGCTGGGATGATGGTCTTCCTTTTAAGGTAATATAGTTAAGAAAGAGATACCAAACAGATGCTGAAACAAATTGATTAGCTATTTAGTCTGTGAAATGTCCAAAAATAGCTGAAGAATTTTCCCAGATCTCAAGGAGATATCTTAAAATGACTTAATGACTTAATTTTTTTTGTCCTAGCAGCAATAAAGTATTGAATAAAGATTTGAGAAGCTGAAAGCTAAAAATGTGAGAGTTTTTCTTTTGTTGTTGTTGTTAAATAAAATTTTCAGAACTTAATGGTTTCTTACTATGGATACAAAATAATTCTAACTTAAATTAATTTACTAACCAATTAATTGACTAATTGATTCAGATCTGTTATGTCAAGAGAATGCATTGTGCGTTATACTAAAAGGCATTTAGCTTTTTGGTATTATTTTTATGGATTCGAAATTACATCCGACAGCGGATCATTTTAAAGAGTGAATATACATTTTCATACTAATTAGGTTACATCCTAAATCCGTATTTAGAAAGGCATCACTACAATATTCTAATGATAGGAGGATTGTACAGATAATGAGCCATTAGCCACAGTCAATATCATCTCCAGAAGGCCTTGAATACTCAGGCACTGTTACAGAGGGAGCGAGAGATCTGTGCCAAATAAAAGACAAGCTGGAAAGCTCCCCAATCAATGTTATTTTCTCTCTCAGTCCCAGACCAACTGTCTATTCATCTGTTTCTTTCAAATGAAAGGTGTGCTGGTATGTAACACTTACAGTTGAGAGATCTGTCTCTTAATTAAAATGTTACAGATTGTGTTTCGCCCACTGTGCAGACTGAGCATACTGTGTATTGGAAAAAAATCTTCCCTATAGTGTGTGGTATTGATCAGAAGAAGAAAATAAAGAATGTTTCAGTGAGAAAATAGAATCTGTGTAATGCAGCTTTGGCTTGGGCTGTTTCTTTGACTATTGCAAGTAAACCAATGACGAGTATCTCATGGGGGGGAGAGAGAAAAAAAAAAAGAGGAGGCTTTTGTTTGAAAAGCCAATTCCATACTAGGACACAAGCTGGTCTATACAATCCATCAAATACATTGCCTTTGTTTGGATTTTACTTTTAAAGGAGAAAAGAGTATACATTAGCCAGAGTGTACATGTGGTTCTGTACATGCAATCTCATTCTGAATAAAGGCATATGAATAATTTATCTTGCCACAATCCAACTGGTAACGTCCTTGGTATTTACATTTTATCATCAAGGGCACTGGATGAGCCTTCACCGCAATCTAACACATGACACACACTGGGTCCTCATCCCTTTGCACAATCAGAACGGACGGACGGGACCGTGAAAATGTTTCTGTAGCTTAGATATATATTTATACACTGAAAAAAACAAAAAGGTTGATGAACATGCTGGATGATGACTAAGCGCGGTGGTCTTAACATTACACAGTGGTCACCCACAGTCACACTGAAAGATGACAGGGCTCAGAGGGACATGCACAGGGACTCACTTCACACAATGGCTCCAATGTTTACAGCAGATGATTTAGTTTCCTTCCAACAATTATGAGGGAAATTGAATCTCAGGAAATGTTCCTTCTCTTGTCCATTAGACCAAACAATAACACTATCCCCACAGGTTTACAAAAACATCTGTCGTCAAAGGACAGTCCAGAAAATTAATATCAACTGGCTTGAAGGCTATGTCAGGACAAAGTAAATCAAACTGAAGGAATCACACTTCTCTTTCTCTCCTCTTTTTTCAATTCAGTGTAACATGTAGGGAAATGAAAGTGTGCTGTTAATGCTGCATCTCTCTGCATTATTGCTTCACGATAAAACATTGCCAACGTCCTTTTTGTGGTCAAATTAAAAATGGGTGTTTTAGTGCTCTAAGGTATCGCAAATAGGTATTCATTTAAAAGACATTATATATTTTAATCCTGCGGAAAGTTTGCGGCGAAAAAACAAGTTGTCCTATAGTATGTATATAAAGAGTGGGATCAAAAGGCTTACCCGCCTGTTAACTCATAAAACCTGAAGGATTTAAAGCCAAAAGATACATATTTGTCACGTATAAACCAACCTCTTCCCTTATAGATCTTAACAATGTCTATAATTTATATGGTTAAAAATTACACAATAGACCTTTACACTAGCCGTTACAGTAAAGGAGGGTGGAGAGAAACAAGGGGAAAAAAAGTGCCCTGTATCCTTTCTCCTTTCTTCCATCTCCCCGTGCCCCTTATTTTCACAAAGTATCTGTTTGAGAGATAAATGACCACTCTGCTGCTGAGGATGACAGCCTACACAAAGATGATATTGAATTGATTTCAGAAATGTTGCAGAACTGACTGTTTGATGTATACTGCTAGACATGAATCATAAAAATTCTATTAAAAAACCCTTGAATGGCTGACACCAGAATATTATTTGTGATGATTAATTTGACTCAGTCATTACAATGGGAGTCAAGTTGGATCGTCTCAGACAAAATTGCTTTTCATTCCCCGTTGAATTTCCCTGCTATTTTTCTTTTCTTCTTGCACCGTGCAGAACTCTGATCTGATTGGACTTACTGTGTTAGCGCGACAGCACACAAATACAGAGGCTGTTGGTCTTCTTTATTACCGATCACTGAGCATGGAGTTTTTTGTTCCAAAAAGAGACGTTAAATGTTTGAAATAAAATTACAGCAGCTTTGACAAAATGACAGGTCAGAATTTAAATAGTTCACAAAGCTTTCTGTGGAATTGGAGGAAACTGAAAATCTTGGTTGACAAGATGTCAACACAGTAAATAAATTCTTCTTTTTAGACGGTTATATTGTTGTAGAATTAATTATTTCAATGGATTTCTGATGTTATACTGGCGTCAGCCGTAAATGTTGAAGAAGGTTTTCATGAATCAGCTCTTTGATGGACCAGAGCAGTGCAGAAAATCCGCATGTATGTGCTTGTCACGATATCCGTTTACTTATTTCTGACAGATCAAGTAAATGTTTGTTGTCTGTATTTTTGTGTAATAAATGTTAATCCTGGACTCCTCAGCATGGCCGATGATTTCACTGGAAAGTTTTATTCCTGTCTAAACTTTGGAATTGCTCTACCTCTCCAACATGGCCAATGCAGGAAATGAGGAGGATTTGGAGCCCACTTTTCAACTCTGCTGCTGTGAACTGAACACTACTGAAGTCATGACTGAACAGTTGAGACTTCAGTTTCAGTTTGATCTACTTGCATACACTGCTTCTTCAATCTGAATCTTTTGCAGTTTTACAATTTTTTTTTTCTGTGTTTCTCCGTCCATTTCAGAACTACACAGGTCCTTCCGGTGGGGGCGGGGGAGGAGGCGGAGGTGGTGGCAATCCCAGTGGAAATGGAGCAGGGGATGAAGACTATGAGATCCCTCCCATCACTCCACCCAACCACCCCGAGCCTCCTCTTCTTCACCTGATGGAGCATGACTCTACAGGCTACCTCTGCCATTCCCTGCCACACAATGGACTCATCAACCCGTACTCCTACCCAGAGCTACCCACGCTCATGATGTCTAACATGCTGGCACAGGACAGCCACCTCGTTTCCAGCCAAATGCCCTCGGTGAGTAGTGTTACATGGATCAAACCATTCCAGTGGGGCCCTGTGAGCCCAGGAACATGGCGCTAAGGTATATATATTTTTTTTTAGTTATGGTCACAAGAGTTTTACACAATTTAAATTTCTGCTGCTTTGAGAGGAAGGGGAGTTAGACTTAAACTAAACTCTTTCATTTGGCTGGTATAATCTGGTCAGCTGCACTGGTTTATACCAGAAGTCGTCAGGCCCTGTCGTACACCTTGCACAAAGCAGCGACACACAAGTATCTTTGCTTGTTTCAATCTGACGCAGTAGTCAGTTTTCCATCCAGGCCCAAGTTGTTTAATTAGCAAATGCACTTGCGTCCATCTGAGCAGCCATTGGCTTGTTGGCCTCAAAATGTGTGGTCAGACACATTGTTATCTTGAGGTAGAGAAAAGTAAAACAACACCAGGCTACACTACATCCACACACAAATACATACATACAGATAGTTATACGTATAGTTATGTAACTTGATGAAAAGAAAAAATGTTTGAAAAATACATTGAGACACCCACCATGCATTTGTCCACCACCCTGTGCTTGGCATTTATTGATTGCAAAATATCAACCAGAGGGTGCAAAAGCAGGCATGATACCTTGCGTTTAATAATAGACAGGCTGCATTGCGTGTCATCTGCAGAGAAGTGTGCTGTCTTCCTACCTGGCAAACCCACTATCACATTAGCCATCTACCAAAGTGTGAGCACCCCTAGCTTTCAAAGGGAATGGGAGAGACACCCAAAACAAACACATTTTTTTATTTATTTTTTATATCAGAAAACAAAGAATAACCCTTTCAAACCATCTGAAACCATTTTGGACTATTTGCTTGGTTCATAAAAATATGGCCTCTAAAGGTGTAATTTCTTGTATATACTGAGGATGACAAGAGGCCTCACATGTGCACACAAACACAAACACTGAAGCAGGAACTAGGTTGTTATTTTAAAAAGCATTACTAACGCATCGGACATATACTTCTTTTGAAAATGATTTTCAAAGACTTCTTCAACATTGCAAATCATCCATTTAAAGGATGGCTTCCCTATAGAAAGAGAATTCTAATATAAAACACTTTGTAGGCTAAATGTAATTTTCACAGCATGAAGACGGGGGGGGGGCTAAGTGGGGAACTGAATGATTGCTCAGTGGTCGCCATGTCAGCTCTGATGCATGGAGAAAAGGATTGTGGGTAAATCCATCAGAGTCATATCTACCTCGACAGCAAGCATCAGTCACTCTGTCAAGCCTTCAAACATGAATACGCACTGATTACTCCCTCAGCTCCACACAGACCTGCTCCGCCGCAAATTAGCATCTCCAAACCATAATTGCATTCATGAGAACTGCAGGAAATAGAGCATGTTTCTAATACAACAAATGATGTATGTAAAGCTTATGCGTGAAACATTATGCATAGGTAGCAATAACTAAAGACTCTTTAGTTAGTCGTCTTTTTTTATGGAACACATGTGGCCCTGAAAGTGTAGTTGAGTATTAAAGCAAAAGGCTGAGCTGAGTTGCTTGCTTCTTTTTTTTTTTTTAAACCTGCTCAGTGAAATTATAATATTGTGTACAGGTGCACTGAATAATGGTCCTCCAAGATTTGAAATGTGGACAGATGTGGGTGCTTTTTTTCCTGGATTAGAGCAGGGGAAGTCACTTGGGTGAAGAAAAAGCACATATGGTCAACAGTATTAACATATACAAAGATATTTGTGTTCAGACTGTGAAGGTCATAATTTTTTCATAACTTATGCGATATTGACTCTGATATGGCAAACAGATACAGAAATACCTGCACTCCACAGCCGCACCTCCCTGGTAATTTAATAGATTACCAGTATGCAGTTGTTAATGTGCTAGGCGTGTTTTATACAGCAGTGTCTTTTGTGTACATTCATAAAAAGAAATGAGACTATTATATTTTCTACATGTTGAACACATGGCTTGATAAAAATCTCAAACATAAATATACTATTGTATTATATATGATGCCGGAATATTCCCCCTACATATTGGATTCACGTGTCATTTATCTTGAGATCCATTTCACATTTTGGTCATGACCTTTACTGTAGAGACAGTGGTTGATTGGCCAGTCTTTCGCTTAGCAGTCGGGATATTTGTTACTGCTACACAGGGCCACACTCGTTGGTTTTAATAGATTGAATAGTGCACAGGTTGTGTGATAAAAATGCATGAATTGAAAAATGCTCAGCTGGAATACATAGGAAATATATGTAAAATATACGATGGACGCTGGTGATTACTGCTCTGACAACCAGCCGTTGGGGGTTTGAAGGGTGTCTTTGGTTTTCAAAATGGAGACACTGAAGCAAATGTAGTATACTATATTTTTACAAAGGTAAAAAGAATAACAATAATAATAATAATAATAAAAAAAAACAACCTTTGAATCAGGTGATCAGTGATTATATTTTGCAAGTTTTGCAAGTAAACCTCTCCATTCTTGATATTTGAAGATATTTCAATATTTCAAACTGGCTCTTAGAGCAGTTCCTCGGCAATACAGCAGGTCTTTTTTTTTTTTTTTTTTTTTTTTTTTGAAGGGCTCTGCTTCAACTTCACTGCAGAAAGAGCAGCAATAAAGCAAACTCAAAAATTTCTAAATCAAATAGTCTCCCTGGCGAAACTACCAAACCGTAGCAGAGGTTCATTTGTGCTGAGAGCGGAGTGTCTATTAAATCGGTGCCTCACCTTGACACAGTCTGTTGAGCAGAGTAATTAGGCAAACTCTGCAGTTCAAACATGAGATGCTATCATTATGAATACCTTACTTGACATGGCTAGATAAATAACAATGGTTAATTCTAATTTTAGACTTTTTTGGCAGCTAAACTACAGTGTTGGGGTGCTTTAAGTTGATTTTTTTTTTTTTTTGGCTGCCTTTGCTTCTGTACTGTTTGTGCGTGTGTGTGTGTGTGTGTGTGTGTGTCTATGTGTTTCTGTGTCTTCACTATAAACAATATCTCTGCTGTTGAAATGGATCCACTACATCTGGAGGTCAGGCCTTATATTCAATCTTGAGCACATTGAAAAAAAAATCCATTAGGGTTCATCTTTCCTGCATCAGCCATTCTATTGTGGTGCTGCAGTGAGATCTGTTTTCATCAGGCAGATTCAATACGTGAGCTGGGCAATGAAAAGAGTGCAATAGAGTTGGATGAAGAGAGGAGGGGTGAGGATGGAGGAGGAGGGAGGGGAGGGTATTGTGGGGCAAGAAGAAATTGCAAAGAGGAAAGAGGCAACTCTTATTCAAAATGAGCATATAGCTCCAGTTTTCTGTACCTCCTGGATTTCATTATTAGATATTTTAAAGACAATTCAGTTGAGTGAAATAAGGTTATTCTGTCTCAACAAAAGCCTCTGAGAGCCTCAGATTTTTAAATGTGTGCCTACGTGATTTGAGCAACGAGGACATTTGAAAGTGCTTCACTCCAGATCCAACAATGTAAACATAAAATAAATGGAGTGATTATAAAACAGAAGGCATTTAGAGTAGAACAACGTCACAGCAGCAGTTGATCATTCTTAGCGAGATGGCATCTGTTAAGCTTATGGTAGGTTGAATCGCAGGACTCAGTGGTGTTAAGACTGAGCTCTATCACAGGATCTGACTCTGACCAGCAGCAACAAAACATTAGTCTGTCTCTGTCAAAATAGTTTGTGACCTCCCACCCCGTCTGTGATTCTCAGCTCAGTGTTACCATTTGATCCTGCTTTATGCTTGGAGGCTATTGTGCATTTTGTTGCATAACATTTATATGACAACTTTGCACAAATTAATAATTTAAAACCTACTCAATACATTTAATCGCTTGTGTCATTAAAACTACAAGCCACTCAGCAGGACATGCATTTGTTAAATAGCCCCTCTGTTTTCAGCTGCAACATTGAAGTGATGAGCACATGGATGCATAAAAATTATTTTCAATTATATATTAATGTGTAGAATATTCTGAAATCAGCAGTTCTGCATAATTAAGTATATTTAGATGGCAATGTTTCAGTAAAGGTAAAATTTGATATTTAAAGCACAACTTTTCCTTTTGCTAGTGAAATGTTCCCCAGAGATGCTCCTGCATCCTCGCAAACCGAAAAGACAGTAAACATTTGCAGACAGTAATTTCATCTACTTTGCTGGTACATATTTGGCTTTCTCTTCCATATTTATAGCAGCAGTGTATGTGGAAATCACAGTGCTCATGTTCATGGAAATGAAGGAGCACATTAGCCAGAATATCAATATGACTCATTGTTTTTCATCCTTTTTGGACAGTGAAGGTCTGTGACACAGAGAGGAGGGCTGTATTAGGCCTTTGGTTAAACAGACAACTCTTGTTTCGACTGAATCAATTACTCGATCGAAAGAAAATCTCCATGCCATTCTCCTACCAGGCAGTTTTTAAGCAAAACTGTCTCAAACTGTGGTTCAGATGTGAGTATTTGATATTTTTCTTGATAGAAAATGGATGATCTATGTAAAGGGGATACTGGGTTTTTGGCAGTTGTATTCATGCTGTTTGGTATATTCCTGAACCTACTGGCAGATTCATCGGTAATGAAAAGTGATGTTAGAAGGGTTATTTGCTTGTGGCATCAATAAGAAAAACTGTAGCCTGTCATCCTCTACATCATCAGCAAGAAGAGCTGATTGACATTAACTGGTCAGTCAGGTAGCGAGACATTTTCATCTCCTCAGCTGACTCTAAAAACTGAATGAAAATATTGTTTACTTTTCTAATTTTGTAAAGAGGCAATTTTCAGTTCATACTTTTTCTTTCTTTTTTTTTTTTATTCTATTGTGTTGCGGACTGAAGCCCCTCCTGGCCAAACCTGATATCTCGGAGAGCTCTTTTCTCCGATGCTCTGATGCACTTGGCAGAAGCCTCTCTCTCTCTGTTAATGCCCCCACTGTCATAGCATCTACAAGTTCCAAAACACATTAGACATTTAATAGCCATGCTCAGGTTGCATTGATCTTATCAATGCAGCCCAGAAAGATGCTCATCTCTGCTGCTTTTCGTGAATCATTTCTGGGCTCACAAGTGAAGTGGCCTCATTGTTGTGTCTGTTGCATCACAATAAAACTTGCCTAAAGCTATTATTTTACTAATGGCTGTACGGATGCATCTATAAGAGCATCAGACACAGCATGTCAACAACATCTGCAATCTATTTGAACAGAAAGGGCTTCATATTCAATTATGGTATATTTAAAATGCTTCTCAAATTCATATGACCTGTTCCTGCAACTGGAATAAATTATCTTTGATTAACTTTTTTTTTTCTTTTTCCCCCATGTTCCTCAATGATGCATGCAATATTAGCCATCATCAAACTGGCTCAAGTGTGATGTTGTGAATATGTAACAGATGATGAATGTATTATCAGCTGGGGGATGTTATGCATAATGGCTAAGTATTAGCAAAAAGAGCTATATACGCAGACCCAGCCCGAGCTCCATCAAACTCACAGGAATGACCTAATTTCTCATTTTCGAGCGGGCAAGGCAAGAATCTCTCTGAATAAGGGTCAGTTCGTTTATAAAGAAGGTTGTGGCACCCTAAAGATCTCCCAGCTGCATTCATATTCAAACTCATACATACAGTTATTTGTTTTGTTACACAGTTTAAATGTAGAATTTTTCCTTACAGGTTCTTTATCAGCAGCTGTTGAGGTTAACTATCAAGTATTAATCCCACCATGATTGCCACATTAAGTTGGTTGGATGCCTGCATTTTCTTTTCTTTCTGTATTTTTCCTCACAAGGTATTAAGTGCCCCTGGCAGGTGCTCACTCTTCAAGCCTGTGTGAATGAAATATGAGCTGCAATGTCAACTGAACTTGTCACAGACAAGCTTGGATGAATTAATGATAAGAGAGCAGAGGTGTGTTTTAATGTGTTCTCTCTCAGATGGAGGGTCTCCGCGAACGTTATTATCGCATACTGTACACCTGCTGGTTTTTGTATAAACACGGAACCGAATAATAAAAAAAAAAAAGAGGGGCCGGAGATAAGGTGGTGCATTTATAGAGAAAATCTTGGACTATATTCAAAGTCTGAAGACTTAATATTATATCACCTAGACTCCTAATAAGTGACTTTTCAGAAAATATTGCAATTAAATGTGTTAAGGCTTTTCCAATATGGACTTTAAAATTGTCTTACCTTTGCTTTGAAAGACTTTCTGCTCTTTGAGGCTTTGCCTTCTTCTACACTTTTCATTCAGATGAAGAAAACCCTATTTCTCCTTTGAAAGACCTTCAATTTTAGTCATTTTTTAAAGGGATTATAGCGTCTGCGGAAAATGATGGAATGTCTGTCGTTTTTTTCTTTTTTCTTTTTTACCACAGTTCAACAAGCTGAGTGATAGAGTGGGACTTGTATTAGTTATTCCAATGTTGATTCAGGCATAGATGATTTTTGAATGATCAGTGCTTCCAGCAGAGCAAAATCACTTGCTTGTTTGATGGCCTCTTGAAATCTGAGAGAAAAGAGACGGCTGTTCTTAAAACTGCTTCCCGATTTTTGGGTGTGGGTTGTTTTTTTTTTTTTTGTGATTATTTTCAAATTGTCCCTTGGGCTAATGTTCCATTTTGTCATTTTACACCTCCCTCTCCCATAAATGAACCATCTCAGCCATAAATCACTGGACAAACAGAGACTTGTGCAAACCCTGAAAGGTTCAGAGATTTATGTAACACATTCATGTTTTCCACTTCCTCATTTTAGTACTCCACTGGTAAAGCCTAGCTAATAAAAGGTCCTATTAATATTTCCTGTTGCTTAGCAACGGCAGGCAGCAAGTAATAGCATTCTGTGGAAAAATAGATGACCGATAAGGAAAAATTCAATTCTTTTCTCATCTCCTGGGAGAAAGTGCCTTATTTCTCTGGCAATGTGATATGAAACTGTAGTTGTATATTAGGAAATATCTTAAAAGAAATATAGGTTATTTTCCAATTTTATCATTTTGGGTGGATTTTTATTGCCAGCAGGAATGGCAGCTCATCTTTTTCCTCGCCCCTTGATAAAGTCAATTAACCTATCAGATTAAGCTAATCAGAGGATACGGTGGTGGCTTCATTTCTTTCCTTTTTAATCAGAAAATTTGAAAAGATGGTATTAAATAACACACACACTGAACTTTAAAGAGATCAGTTCTTTGAGACAAATAGCATTTCATTTAGATTGCAGGTGTAATTTAAAACTTGTTTTGTACATACACAGGCCAGCCAGTAAAGTATGTGCTGCTGTGCAAAACCCCCTTCTAATAACGCTGCTTATCGCTGAGATCACAAGTAATAGAAGAGGATCTCCACGGTGACAATTTTCAATTTAGATAATTTATCACATCATATTTCAAAAACAACTGAGCAAAAGATGCGTTATCACACACATGTTGTTGTCATCGTTCTCCTCCATACTGTAGATGTGATCAACAGTGGCATTCAGGCAAAGAACAGAGGCTGAAGAAACAAAGGCAGATTCAGCTGCTGCAGATAGCTGGTCTTATGAAGCAGATACATAGATAAGGGATTTCATATTACACTTAGCCAGGGGCCCCTGCTGAGATTTATCATGCCATGAAATCATGTCCATATTGCACTGTGCCCTATCTCAACCATCCATCACTTCACTCTACTTTCACCACCAGGAATATTTGGCCCTGGTGGCGGTGGGGAGCCGTCCCATGTCATCTCACTCAGGGACGTCTCCCCTGCTGTGCCAGCAGCCACCAGTTCAGCACAACACTGCCACTCTGTCTGCTAATGTGCACAAGGGTGGCTTGAGCCAGTGTGATTAAAACACTTTGTGTATTCATGTAGCACAGTTCATCATGGAGCTGTGGCCATCCAAGACCAAGAGACACAAGCTGCAGACACAATTCACAGGCAGTGTTCGTCCTCGATGCTCATTATAAGAAGGACATGTTTGACAGATGATCCTCACAGTTTGAGAAAATAATCCTGGCTTGAAAATTTTAGCTAAGATACACATATATATATATATATATATATATATGGGGGGGTATTCAGCAAAAAGAAAAAGAAAAACTATCAAACGCTTTGGGGAAGGTTACCTGGATATTTCTGTTGTATCGAAGGTACCCAAGACAGCAGCCTCCACAATAATAAAAAGGAGAAAGTTCGGACTCCCAGGACAACCTTGAGTGGGCCACCAAACCAAACTCAGCACGGGTCACCTCTCTATGAACGTCATGGTCTCTTTGAGCTTGAGCCCACTCAGTCTCTATCCCATCAGGTTCTGGTCCCTTTTGCCTCGTTGTTCAGTTTGGTTCGGCTTCCAGCTCGAGGCAAACTCCTGATCTCCTCCATCTCAGAATTACACGGGGCACCGTGCTCCTATGAACCCGCAATACTGCAGAAATGTTTGCATAGGGGCAGTTACTTCCTCCTAATGTCTTGGTCTTAATTCTATGATATGAATGATCACAGGTTAAACCTTATATAGACAGGTATGTTTGTCAGTCGTCCAATTGATTCGATTTACCGCTGCGAGCTCCAATCACAGCATGGAGACATTTGGGAGGCACCTGAGCTAAATTAAAACATTTGTCAAGCGACTGAAGGATTATTTCAACGTGATATTAGAGTTTTCCCTTTTTAATAAATTCTAATAACATTAAAAAGCTCTTTGGGACACTAAGTGTAGACTGATGAGGGGTCTTGATAAGAAATCAGTGGCTTTTCTCAAATTTTCTGTTGGCATAAGTATTTTTTTAGTCTGCTGTGAACTTAGATTTTGCTGCAGGACAGAGAAAAAGTGAACTCCCTTGCAACCTGGTTGTTTTTGGTGGAAATCAGAAAAAAGTGAAAACTGTCTCATCCAACTCTACCTTCCAGTGCAGTGCAGTAAACTGTGATTATGTGTAATATCTGCTGAAATAATAAGAGGTTCATTTGTTCAGTAATTCGCTCTCTAACATTTGATATTGTTCAAAGCTGGAGGGGCTTTGTGACAGAAATGCATTAAATTTTTATTTGACAGGCTTTGGACACACATGCAAATCTCCTTGTCATGACCTCCGCTTGCATGCCACATATGCAGCTTCTTTTTCATTTGTGTGCACTTTCTTGTTTTTGTGTTCATTATTTTCTGCATCTACATTCATTTTTTGTTGTGCAAGCGCAGGCACACCCACACCCACACGCACATACACACAAAGTGTGTTTGACACAGCAGTCAGGAGTCTCATTAGTGGGAGCAGAGGAGCCTTGCCTTCTTCTGTCAAGAGTGTGTGTCCCCACCGCTCCTCACAACCGTCTCCTACATGTCATGTCAGCCAAGGCTCTGATTCTCTGACGCTGAGCTTTGTGAGGTGAGCACTGAGACATGCCTGGGCTGAGAGTGAGTGGGAGGGGGCTGGGGGTGGGAGACAGTCAGAAAGAACAAGAGAGAACTGTGGAAGAGGGGTTGAGGACCGAAGGGGAAAGAGAGAGCGAAAGAGAGAGGGAGAGAGAAAAAATAAAAGCAAAGTAGGTTCTGACATTAGCAGTAATGAGGAACATGGAGGATGGTGCCAAGGGGGACATCATGACATTACTATCTGCAAATCAACCACTGCCTTGTTGCTGCCACAGATTCACTCTGAGAGGCGTTCAGGGTGGTACTGTACTTTTCAAACCAACAGTAAATCACCACAAAAAAACATCAGCTTCTTTGTGCGGGCACTTCCAGCTATACTCTTAGATTTTATAATGATAATAACGATGAAGAGCGATAACGATAATTGTATCGAGCCACAGATATTAAGCACTCTCTGCATGAAGGAAAATACACGAACAAAACTGATATCTGAAACATCATTTGGCCCTTTTTACCACGTACTTCTGTTTCTGTGCGTGTTCATTTTAAAGGCCGTCTGGCACAACTTAAAAGTAGTCTCCACATTTTGTGAAAATATCAGGTGTGTTGGCATGGAGTCTGTTTGGCTTTGAGAGATGTGGTAACAAAGTTAATGTCAACAGTGAGGCTACTTAAGTCGTTTCTGGAGTAAATTGCCTTTTCTCTCTTTAAAAGTTTGTGTTGAAACTCAGAATTATTTCCTTATGCTGCTGCTTTTTGAGGTATTACTGTTTTTCTGCCAGATTAATTACTTGATCGCAGTTCAGCACAGGAGCAAGTATTTTACATTCTTCCTTTTGCCTAGCATGTAATTGGAACGACTGAAAGTGACCTGATAGTGTCTTGTTTTGGCAATATGAAGCGACTGCCAAAATGAGAATTTAATTGCATGTTGCTAAACACAGTTGGCTACTAATACACCTGGATGATGGCATCGTATTATTTTTGGATCAAAATTTCCCTGTAGTATTGAATAATATTTCATGAAAACATCGTGAATCCCTTTTTATACATCCAATTCAGCATTAATACCAGTGTTTCCTTTTTCTCCCAGCATCCCCTGTTCACCATATCTCCATAATTAGCATCTGTCTGATGTCACAAGTAGGCAGAAGCATCATTTTGCTTTCGCTTTCAGTCGATCAGTCAGTCAGTCAGCCTTTATTTATATAGCGCATTTTGAACAACCAGGTTTGGCCAAAGTGCTTCACAGAAGATGATGAAACATTAAACACAACATGACATAGATCATCAAGTATCAATAAGATAGTGGTAAAATATAACCACCAGAGTAATAAAAAAAAAACTATAATAAAATCAAGATAAGATGAATACTATGTGATTTGAACCGCATAACACTAGGGGCAAATTTTATATTGAGAGGTAAACTGTTGCAGCTTTCATACTTAAGTACGTGTGACTCATGAATTCACACTCTTATTAATTCTTCTCAGCTCATGTAAATGACCCTCCTGGGTATATATAAGCTTGATAAACCAAAGACATGGATGGAGGGACATAAGAGGGAGAGAGGGGGGAGAAAGAGAACGAGTGGTGAGGGAGGGGTGAAGGCTCGGAGGCTCTTTGAGGAACAGAGTTGTTAGCGCTTTGCCCTCGGGGTGAATGAGAAGAAGCTTTGAGGGCTGTGAGGCCCAGGGTTGGCTCCCCCACCTAAAGACATGTTTACCACCGTGTTGCACGGCGGCTGTGCTTTTGAAGGATCAGTTTTGAACGCGCCTCTAATTAAAGCTGTCATGGCTGGGTGCCTGCAGGGATAATGTTCCATTATTATAGTCATTTGTTTCAATTAAACGCTGGGTGATTTTACAATAGCAGCCGTGAACCTGTGTGAGTGAGCCATCACTCTAAACAAGATGGTTCTAGTCAAGCAGGGAGTGAGGAGAGAAAAGTCTCAGGACTCGCAGAAACCTTGATAACAGCATGTTGAAGGAGGACTAATTCTAGAAAGAGCTTGGTCTGGACTTTCTCTATATGTAAAGTGGCTTGATGTAACTCTGCTATGATTTGACGCTGTAAAAGAGGAATTTGATTTTGATTTGCAGATGATGTTAAATACTAGATGATGACACGCTGCAATTTGGGGGAATAAAGCTCTCATAACTATCAAGTAAATTTCAGTTTCAATCAACATTTTGGAACAAGTACACTAAAAGTGGCTGGACTCCAGCTCCACAGACGTCTCATAATGAAAAAACTGACAGATTTATTTGAGATGGTGCTAATAAGCTAAAACATGACCACAGCATTTATTGATTCTTTAGCTGCTTTATTATGATGCCAGCACAATAAAACCATGCCTAGCAATCAGCCCGCTTATTTAGCTGATGAAACAGATGCCATATGACTAAAATCGTCATAAGGATGAAGCAAGGTTAGCTGCTCTGCCCTCTTTTTTCTCCTTGAGGCTGCACAGAGCTCTCTTCTCTACTTCTCTCATCTCTGTGCTGGTGGTCAAATCCCCTTAGCTAAATCAAATGGTGCAGGCAATTGGAGCGGCCGTGAAACCATTTCAAAGGTAAGGTCAGCAGGAGCAGGGGAACAATGGCTTTGTGATATTCCATCTTGCGCACAATGTGCTACACATAATTGGAAAGCCTTTGTTATTTGACTCCCATTTGACTATGATGTACAAGATGTGAATACAAACATGACAGGCGTAACGATGGCAGGAGAACACGTTCACACCAAGTTTCCTGGCTTTACATCACAGTTTAGGTCTGCCTGGCTGCTCATCACGAAAAAGTAATATCTAACTGTCCCCTTGCAAACTTTGGAGATGAATTTTAGACATTTTGGGTCATGGGGGTTTTTTGGTTTGTTTGTTTGTTTGTTTGTTTTTTTCTTCCTTTTCTTTTTGCAGTTTCTGAACTTTCCCCTCTTTTCTCTGTTTCAGCCTCTCTTGAATCTTCCTTCCTTTCCTATTCCTTTCCTCTGATGTTTACGAGCTTTACAAACAAACAGCTAAATTGCTTGGAGTTTAAACAGGTTGGCAATACCTAAGAAAACTTTTGAATTAATCAAAATATATAGATTTGGGCCTCAAATTGTTCAAGTTCGTAGCTGCACCACAAAACACTGTAAAAATGCAGTCCATGAAACGTTAGACAGGCAGTGAGCAGTGACCAACTAAATCCAGTTACCCCCTCCTCCCCCTTCTAGCCAGCAATTTGGATGATACCATTAGAAATTAGCATACTGTACCTATGGCAACCAGCAACCTTTGTCAGATACTTTCATAATATTTGTACAGCCGTCTGCTGCTCGCTTTATTTAGCTCAGGCTCGATGGCACGATGTGATAACTTCTTTCTCAGGTGAAAGCACTTGGAGACATTTTCTTTTTTTAAAAAAGGAATTAGCGGTAGATTATCACAGTAGGACTGTTTTGAGTAATGAGCACTAATCCTCCAAGTTTTATGCTGCTTTTAGGAACTGTAATAAGGTGAAACACACTTTCATACTTAAGAGGCTGCACTTTTTATAGTGGTTATATAACACAACTGACAGTGCTGGCTTTAGACTTCTACCAAAACACAATGGATTTAATTAATGTCTGTATTTTCTGATGACCAACTGCTTTGTTAGTAAGGACAAACTGCTGAGCACTAATAAAAATGTAATTTATGAAATGAAATGCAACAGACATTATAAATAATAACACACATAAAAAATGTTTGCCTAATTCAAAACAAATCAATATTATAATTTTTTTTTTTTTTTTTGCTGTTTCACATTCAGTATCAGTCAAAAGTTTGGACACACCTTCCCATTCAAATCAATAGGAAAGTGTCTTCAAACTTTTCATTGGTACTGTATATTTATAGTCAACCAGACTATGTCTACTGCTGCACTTTGCTTCACCATCATGATGTTCCTGCAAAGAACGACAATAATGAGTTGGTGCCTGGAGTATTACACAAGTGACAGCATTACTTAAAACAGGAATCTAAATGATGGCCATGCCGTTAAAAAGCTAACACCTAGTACCCACAATGCCATGGTGCCTTCGCGCTTCTCTGCATGTTGTTTACGCTAAACATGGTGTGGCTCAGATTAAAAGGTGACAATTTTGCCTGGAGGCGGTTGCCATGGAAATGCGTCTGCTATATCTATGATAGGCCATTCATGTTTGATTAATTGGTTTTTCAATGCTTCTTGGTTTGTGGGGAGAGAACCCTTAAAGAGCAAGTCCATGGAAAATGGAAAATTAATGGATTTTTGTCCCCCCCCCAACTCGGTTTTTCTGTCTTGCTTATTTTGCTGGAGCTATTTCCTCGTGTTTTAAGAAGTATAGTGATGGTGTTTTGAATTATGATTGGAAATAAGAGATTGCGGTGGACGGGGGAGGTTAGAGCTTGGTTATTTGAAATGCAAAAGGAATGTCTTTGTTCATGGCCGCCTTTTGTGAGCAGCTGCTGAGGCAAACACAGAATCTAATGTCATGTGAATATTATGAGTTTTCAAAGCAGGCCAGGGCAACATTACTTTGTTGTGCATTTTTATTCTGGCAATCTATTGGGACCAATTATGATTAGAGAGCTGAGTCTTCATCTCTGAATTTCTAACTTGTGTTTATCAAGACCTCATATGCTCGAGCCCTTTCAATTTGATCTTTTTTTTTTTTTTTTTTGCACTGCACTAATGTGTAATGTATTATTTAACTCATAAATGTTTAAAACAGCTAACAAATGCTAGTTCATCACTTTCTGATCTGTAAATTGCCAAACATTCCCATTTATGCCTGCATTAAAAGCATCCTTTGGTCCATGTTCATGTTGTAGCCTGATGAATCTTGAAGAAAAGCTTTTGATGTAGTTATCATTGAAAATCTTTTAAAGACTGCTATGAGCAGAACTTTTTGAAAGTCTGATTCTGTAATCCCTCTGAAGGGTGCTCTCTGTGTGAGGGTCATTCTCCGGCTGGGAGCATCACTTTTTTCTGTATTTGTGGGCCTAAGTGTTGCAAAAGGTGTTCTTCAGCGTGGCACCTAGTAATACTTCACCCCATCATGGCACATGTTTGGAGTAATATATCTGCAGGGGGTTATTATTGGGGTTGATCAATGCCATTGACTGAATGACTAGCTGCTAAGTTTTTAAAACTTTTCAAAGCAGGAACTGAAGACACTGATCAGGTCACTGTGTCTAAGAGACCACAGAGGAGCTGCAGTTGATACACAGCTTAGTCATTGACCAAGATGTCAATAGAAATTATGGATTGCACCTTTAACTTAAATAGAAAATTCACTTTCAAAATGAAATACTTTAAAGTTGATGGCGCTGACGGGTCTGTGTCACCTGGGTGAGAGCATTAATGCAAAGCTGCCTGAGGCAAAGTTGCTCTAGTCTCATAGCTGTGGAAAACCTGAATCGTATGAAAAATATCTTGATGCATTATAGTTTTCTTATAGACATAAAAGCACGACGCTGATGTATCACTGTTCAAATATATGTAGCAAACGTACATGATGCTTTGATTAGAGTTGTGTATATTGCATTGTATTCATTGTCATTATAGCTCTGTTTTCTTTGTTTGTTAGTTTTTGTTGCTAGCCTTTGAGTTATGAGAGTGAACAATGAGCTTCTCCCTGTAAAGTGGATGTGTCATTGGGTTTATTCAAATAGTCATGTGATCCATCATAATTATAAAACTGTGGATTACTACTTGAAGCCCTCAATAGATTATTCAACATCTACTTGTTTGTACTGTGACAGTGATTTCAAAATATATTTCCATTCTTATAAAAGCTATTATTTGAAGAGGGGTGTGTTTGGGTCACATTTGCTTGATTGACAGGAACCTTATCACAGTGAGTCATGGTGACTGCTGCTCAATCCACCCAGCTCTACCTCACGGAGAACGTAGTTTTTTCGTTTCTCGTGACAGAGATTGTGGGAGGCAACAGGCATCAAATGCCTCCAGGTATCGAAATGAGACTTGAGTAAACTAAGAGGGATGTCACAGGTGCTATGTTCATGTTTTCCTGGATGGTATTAGCCCTCGGGGAGCCAATACTGTAGGCGTCTTGTTTTGTGTCTAAAGTGAAGTTGCAGTTGAGTTTATCTCTGTTGGCTTTAGCTGAGAGGTAATATCTGCCTATTTTTGTGAGATATTTGGTTGGTTTAGCTTACTAATAAAGCCATTCAGTGGGATTTCCTTAGCAATGCTCCATACGGTCAGTGCTGAAGGCAGGTACCAAACAAGCAACAGAAACTCGACCACAAGCCTGCTTTATAATACATGTTACTCTCCCAAAAAGACAACAGAGAGAGGAAAGAGAAGCTTTCTAACCACCAGCCAATGCTTAAACTGTAAGAGGGAAGTCTAATTTCCAGACGTATTTCCCTCACTTACAGAGAAATTTTTGTTTTGTTTTTTTTTTCCTTTTCCTCCTTTATCTTTTAGCTATACTCCAAGACACATTCATATTTTCTCAAATTTTGGTCATGTCATCTCCACTTTTAAGTAAATGCATATTTGGCTGATTGGCACTTTTTTTTTTCTTTCTTTTTTTTTTTTTTTTTTTAAATCACTGAGTAGAGGAGAAGATAGTAAAGCTGGTGTTCTTCTCTCACCCCAGATGCAGGAGATGGCTTTGCACCACCACCACCAACAGCAACACCATCACCAGCACCCAGATGGCGCTCATTATGACCCCGCCCGTAACCACCCCATGATAAACAGCTCACCTCCGATACTGCCCAACCCCATGAGCGCACTGTCCCAGCTAAACTCTCAGGTCAGCCGGAGCGCACTGCCTCATGGCTCCCCCTCACCTCCTGGAAGTAAATCGGCCACACCCTCCCCCTCAAGCTCCAATCAGGAAGAGGAGACTGATCCTCATTTGAAGGTACTGATGTGGCTTCTCTGGCTGATAGCTGTGGAGTAGCAGGTGCAGGCTTATTTGTGCTTCTCTGAGAGGGTTTTTTTTTTTGTTTTTTGTTTTTTTTTTGCACGCTAGCTACAGGAATACAGGGGTAGCTATGCTTGCACTTCTGTTATTTGGTTGCCTGGAAGACTCAAACTAGAGCTGGGCGGTATGACCAAAATTCTATATCACGGTATTTTTCAGAATTACTCTGGTTTCACAGTATTTTTTTTTTCATGCGTGATTGAGTGTTGACCACATTTCCTTCTTCTCCTTCTTCTTCTTTGCATTTATTGGCGGATTGCAATACCAGCTTATAGGTGCATACCGCCACCTACCGTACCGGAGTATGTAGAACGGGATCCTGTTTACAATAACACACAAAAAAGGAGTTCATTCACCTGCTAAATTCTGTTAAACAATCTGGTGTTTACTAAGAATTTTAATACCTCTCTCTGAATTTCCCTCACCCTATCACCACTAGTTCCTAGTATTCCTTCCAAATCCCAACCCCGTTTGCTCTCTCTCACCCTTTGTTGTAACCTAATTCTTTCATCCTGATATCCGACACAGTGCATTAGTACATGCTCAACATTTTCCGTTCTATTACAATGTGCACCACCACATTTTCCACTGATTGAAAGAAGATTTACTGCATATTTATGGTGACAGATTAGTGCCAAAAAGCACTGGTGCGATAAAACATACATTCGGGCGTATTATATTATTTCACACGCGTAGATATTAACTGCGAGCGCACACTATGTGAGGAATATGTGACCAGCACACCAAACAACCACTCAAAAATCGCCCCACTCTCTTAAAGTTGATTTCTGCTCTCTCGCTTGAAACTTATGAAATAACTCCACTATTATTCCCGCTCTGTTCAATGTGTGTTTAGCGGTGCAGCAATGAAAAGGGTCCCTCGTGAAACATTTAACCAATACGCTGCGTTCCGGACATGTTTAGGCTATTTAAACCGGCGTTGCCGGTATATGAAAATTCATATCATAACAAATATAAAAACCGGTTTTTGGTACGAACCGGTATATCGCCCAGCCCTAACTCAAACATGGACTTGGAGTTATAACTATGATTTTTTTTTTTTTTCACCCTTTCTTTTGTGTGGATAATGGTTTGGTGCACTGCGGTCTAACGTGAAGAGAAAGTTGCTTTGAGACATTTAGTTCATGAGTGAAATGAAAAATGTTTGAATCCTTTTTTCATTATTCCCGGCTGAATGTTTAAATCAGGAGCAGCATTTAGAAGCAGTTAGTTTATCAGACACAATCATCTTCTAGTGCAAAAATAATTTCAGCCTCTGACAATTTTTTCCCAATGACACAAATTTGCAAATTGCTCACAATACCCATGAAATGACATCTTTTTACACAATTTGTGGAATTGAGTGGTTGCTGAAAATTAAAATTTTTTGCTCCAAATTTAAGAGAGATCTTTTATTTACAGAGGCAAAGGATATTTGATTTTGGGCTGATCATCAACACAGATACAAGGTTTTTGGCAATCCTATTTAATTTTGTTAGATACAACCCTGTTGGAAACCTACCACTCCGCTCAAATTGCTCATTCATTTAAATGGGAAGCAAAGGATAGTCCTTTAGATTCATTTGAACTATGTAAATCTGCAAAACTGCTTTCATAAATCGCACACCAACCAGTG
Source organism: Remorina albescens (assembly GCA_034769265.1). Taxonomy (NCBI): domain Eukaryota; kingdom Metazoa; phylum Chordata; class Actinopteri; order Carangiformes; family Echeneidae; genus Remorina; species Remorina albescens. The sequence continues at coordinate 21,373,308 of CM068494.1, forward strand.
TCTCCATGGCTTTGCTTGGTTCCTTTAGGGAAACGTGAGTGAGTGTATAATTTAATCTGCCCCGTCCACAGTGTTCACACATTCATCTATGTATTTAAATGCTTGGTTGCAGTGATAGAGTATAACAAGAAGGGGGATCCTGTAGTTTAAAAATATATTTCCCATCCCATACGTCTCTGCTGTGCTTCTCACACTGCGTGAATAAAAATGATTACCATCTCTCCTATCAGTAAGTAATTCCATTTGCTCTCTCCAATTCATTCGGAGACCACATCAAAGCCAGAGCAGATACAGCAGGCGATTTAAAATTCCTTTCACCCCTAGCATGAAGAGTCAGAATTTATGACTTGCTGAACAACTCAAAAAATAAAGATTTGAAAAGGTTTGATAAATTCAACTAACAGATGTTATTTTTTGACAAAGGCAGAGAAAAAAAACTGTTGTCAACCAGAGGCTTGTGTGTGTCTGTCAGTGAAACATCGCTGCAATTCAAACACTGACTTGTATAGGTGTTGGACAGAGCCATTGGAGTATTGGATTTAATGAAGTTTACATGCATCACCTGGACCCAATGTTATAAGGATTCATCAGAGACGTTATTTTCCCCTCCAAACGCAGTTGAATTGACCTTGTTTATGCGGCGTCAAAAAGCTGTTTTGCTTCTTGTGTGTCTACAGATCACAGGCGAGAAGAGGCCGTCTTCAGACGTGATGAAGCCCAAGCCCAAACCCCAGAAAAAGAAGAAGAAGAAGGATCCCAACGAGCCTACAAAGCCTGTGTCAGCCTACGCCTTGTTCTTCAGAGACACCCAGGCAGCCATTAAGGGACAGAACCCAAATGCCACCTTTGGTGACGTTTCCAAGATCGTCGCCTCCATGTGGGACGGACTGGGAGAGGAGCAGAAACAGGTAGATTCACATTTTTCCAATTTACTTGTCAGACGTGCCAACTCTATTATAGACAGAAAAAGGGCTTTGAAATCAAGTTGTGATTTCACTATCAATCTGTACATAATAGTCATTTGGTCCATTAGACTTTCCCAAAGACCAAAACAGTGTCTTTAATTTCTCCTTTTGCCCCAACAACAATCAAGGATCAGAGTAATGCAACTTGATAAATGTAGAGCGGCTCATTTGTGACATTTTAAATGCTGAAATCAGTAAAACGTAATTTTGCTTAAGAGAGTTACTAAAATGGTGATTCAATTATCGAAGATCGACTGATCCAGTGATCACCTTGTTGTTTCAGCTCTAAGTACAACCTGGCATGAAGTGCGCAATAGAGTCCTGTCACTATCCTTTGTGAAGGCAATAAAAAGAAAAAAAAAATACTCAAAGATTGGGTTTCATCACTTCCCGATGTATTTGACAGCATATTTCCAAGAGACAATTCAATTTTGTTAAATCCTCACCTGTGCATAAAGAACCGCAGCGACATTTGTGAGAGTGTTTTTTCCCGTCCAGCACATTTTCTGTTTCATTTTAGCATTCCAGACCAACAGACAAAGTCAAAGAGGTTTCTATGTGTTTGCAGTAACAAATGATGGTGTGAAATGAATGGAAAACGAGACAGTTTGATGATCATGCGCAGACTCATATTTTTAGAATATCCAGTCAGGGCGCAGCCTATTGGGTGTCAAATAAAAGCACCTGTCTCGATGACAAAGTGCAGCCCATTCTCCTCAGCCACAGCCACCGTCGACTAGACCCTATCTAGCATGCGTGTGTTTTTCCTCCACCAAACCTACTTTATACGCCGGACTTTGGAGGCCGTCTGTCCCTTTTATTTGCAGTTAATTTTTTGCCGCCTTCACTGGGGCTCTTCACCATGAATCTTCATTTCTGTGCTGACACCCTTGAATGTGAATTCCTCATTTCCTGTCCTTTTATTTATATCTGTTGCCTGGTGATTTGATCATGCTGGGAATACAAGATTAGCAATTGCCTTGTCCTTGGTTTCGCCTCAAGGACATCTGCTCCTGAATTGTTATTGTTTGTGCTTCTTAACCCTTTGTGTCCTGGCTTCTTTTACACCTTACATTTTGCACCGTAGATGCAATGCTTTCTTTTCTTCTCTCTTCGTGTCCTTCTCTTTTTACCCCCTAAATGTACCTGTCCTCTGTTTTTACATGCAAACGGAGACAAAACTAAATGTACCCGTCCTCAGTTTTTACATACAAACGGAGACAAAACTAACAAAAGGGCGGTTCCATTAAAAATCCATCCATTTGTTGCGCAATTCTGCAGTTAATTTTTTGATTTGTTTGTGCATTTATGTGTTTAATCAAACGTGTCACCTTGCAAGACTCACAATTAACTGGAGGTAATGATACCATTATGGACTCAAACATAGTACCCTCTCTGGGCAATAACACCACAACTGCTCTTGTAATTATTCTCAGTGACTAGCACTGTCACTTATTCCAGCACAAGAAATGGATCAACTTAATAACCGTGTATTTGCAGAGCATGACAAATTTAGCAATTGCACATTAATACACATTAAACAACAAATCTTCTGTCCCTGGTTTAATAGAACAACATGTTGAAGCATACGGTAGCAGTATACTGGAAAAGTTTGGCTCAAATGAATTAAGAATACGTACTAAAAACCTTAAACAATTCCTCTCCCTGCTCATGATTACTTGGTATATATGCTTTTTACGCTTTTCCTTTTCGTTTTTTTCCAGTTATTTCTGTCTGTCGGGTCATCTCTCTCGGTCCAATGAGTTCTGTTCCATAATGTCACAGTCAGACACTGTGGAGCCATGCAGGAGCACCATAATGTAAACACAGCCCTTCCCCTACACACATCTTTGTTTTAACTAGAACACGGCCCCTGTTTCCAATTACCTGTAGCGCTCCTCAAATACACCGCGCAGCCAAAGTCACAAAAGTGCAGCAAAGGCAATATGTGTTATTGCTCTATTTTTATTTAAATAATGATCACAAGTTTTATTGCTGTGATTTGTGTTCCTTTTTGTCATCCCTTTTGTCGCGTCCCCCCCCCCCCTTGCCTGTATTGTTTTGTATTCTCCAGTGCGATCCTTGAGTTTCACAGATCAAAGTTTTTTCCTTCAGGTTTATGTTCATATTTTCTTTTTTATTAAGATGTTTTCATAGCTTGCATGTCATACAGGTTTTTTCTTGTTTTGTTTTTTTTTTTCTAAATTCCCAAAGGTCTTCGCTTTACTGTGCGAGATCAATCCATTATTTGGGCTGTGTTATTCCTCAAGGCCACTACATGTTAAAGCTGCCCCAGAAACACAAAAGAACATTTTTCTTGTTTTTGTTATTTAAGATTAAGATCAATTTGCAGTTTCTACTGGAACAGGGAGGAACACAGATAGTACAGTTTTGGGAGGAGAGAGGAGAGACCTTAGCCCTATCTAATTGAGTCTGCTGTGTTGGAGTTGTGTATTGGTGAAACATTGGAGCTAGAGAGAAAAAAATACTGTCATGTTCATCACAACAAAGTTTTAGGAGCTGCTCAACAGCATTGATTTGTTTTTTGTGTTTTTTTTCCCCCTCCCTTCTTTTTAATTTGTAACTGTCCCATTTTCCTCATACAAATCCCCCCCCTCTCCCTCCTCTCCCTCCTGTCCCTCCTCCTCCCCCTCACACTGGTTGCTCGGTCTTTCGGTCGTGGGGGTAATCATTCCCTTCAGTGTCAGCAGGGTGCGGAGTTATTGTCTCCTGTAATTAACTGGTTATCAAACAAGAACATTTCATTAAGGTACAATTAGGGGCTAATTCAGGCGGGACACCTCTGTGTCAGGATTACGATGGAGGCATATGCTTTCTCCTTGCAGCTTTGTTATTTTTAATTCATACTGACCTGCAGCCGCTGACGGCTTCAATTGCTAATGAATCCACTCACTTTGGAATAATTAGACATCCTTAGGCATGGTAATTTATTTAAAAGTATCCATCGTTGTGCGAATCATTAGCTGTGTTAAATTAATTTGAAATTAAAGCTGCTGGGAGTAGTTTGGGGTTCATTAAAGAGGCTATCAATATTTAAGGGGCGAGGGCTAAGGTTGTCACTTTTTTGTGTATGTTTTTATACAGGAACCAGCTGCTAATTAATTTCTTAGTAGATAGAATCTCCCTTCATTTTTCAAAAGCTGTCTTCTTTGGAAAATTTTAGAAAGGATATCATGAAAAGGAAGTGCTAATAATAATAATAATAATAATAATAATGTAAATAGGGATGAGAGAGGGGATAAACATAAGCTGTTTGAGCAAGAGATTGTATCCGTCTTGTTCCTGGTTTGTTTGCGGTTCTGTGTGTATGTCTGTTTACTGACTGCATATGTTAGTGGCTGCCTGCCTCTGTGCATTCAGCAACCCATGAATGCTTAATGGTTATTCTACCCCACTTCTTTGAAAGAAATGACCCCAGCCATAGACCCACAGACAGTCTCTCACTAAGGATCAGTAATTATCCACTGCATTCGTACGCACATCCACACACACAAACTTTGCTTCATATTAAAATGCTCCGGAGAGTAGCGGAGATCTGAGTCTTCCTCATCGATTTAAGATAGGACTTTTTTGCGACTTTTTTTTCCCCATCAGAAAGGCAATGGCAGCTATAAACAGTCAGTGAGTGACATGCAATGACATTAACTCGAATTCTCCGTCTACACGCATCATTTGAGGTTCATTCAGAAGGCTTGCCTCTTTGCTAATGCTGTTTTGAATTCTTCTTCTTTCTTTCTTTTTTTTCCCCCTTCATCGTCTGAATGATTTGCTGGGGCATCAGCTCTGATTAAGAGATGAGCAACAGCCTTGACAGAGGAGAAGACTGAAAAGGACTACACAAAATGACAAACCGACTCTCGCTTCTCATTTAGATCCATAATATTTCAAACTCCATTTTCAATGTTATTGTGCATAAGCTGTGCTGCTATTTCATTCTTGGCGTTTTCAGGAAATATATGGTTCAAATGCAACAATATCACATAGATCGTCAAATCTCCTTGACTTGATAACTGTGCAGTGAATGCATCTGATATGTTTTTCATGGCAGAGCGTACTGCCAGGGCACAATGATCACACCACGGCTCCCTGAACCCCATCCACATCAGTCAGTGTGGATCACAGGGTCATTTTAGCCTTTGGCATCACCTTGTAATCAATCGTTTTTGTTGTTGTTGTGTTTGCTCCTGCAGAGCTACAAGAGGAAAACAGAGGCTGCTAAGAAGGAGTACCTGAAAGCCCTGGCCGCCTACAGAGCCAGCCTGGTTTCCAAGGTAACCACGGGGGTCACGTCTTTGATATACATGGGTCAGCAGCGATATAAGGGATGATAAATTAGACAGAGAATTCCTCTCACTTTTATTCCAAGGAAAGGGTCCACTCGCTACACTAAAGGGTTAGTGTGTGTGTGTGTCTGTGCGTTGTGTCTTCGTGTGTGCTGAGAGGAGAACAGCGAAAATTAGGCCTCAAACACAACCCAATTTGCAACCTGGGGAGAAATAAAAAGTAGCAATACATGTCTGTGTGTGTCTGTGTGAGTGTGTGTGCACATGCAAGAGGAGAAGTGGACATTACCTATCATTTGCTGTTCTCCCCGACGGGATGCTAATGTGTTGGCTGAGGTTTACTCACACCTACTGCTCTCTCTTTGCAGCAGGTTACTCCAGTTTTGTCCCGAACATTAATACATTTCCAACTGTTTGTGTGAAAACCACGTCCACATTGTAAAAAGGCCCCTACCCACTCAAACACACACACACACACACACACACATCTGCGAGGCCTGGACCAACGTGATTACAGTGCAGGGGTGTTTTCTGCTCGATTGCTGCGCAGCGTTTCACTTCGCATTGTTTTCAAAACACAACTCTAACTTGCATTAGCATATATCAAGCTCCTCCTCTTCCCCCTCCTTCCCTCCCTCCCTCTCTCTTTCCCCATCCTCCTTCCTCCCCTCTGCAGAGCGCCACACTTCCTCTCATGCTCACAGGCCGAAAACAAGCACCTTGATTAAAGCATGAATAGTTAATTCATCAGCCTCTTCACTGTGGCATACTTTCAACTAAAAGGACTATTCTCATCTCTTGTCTTCGGTGCAATTAGGCATTCATGTCAGAGCCCCTATACAGAGATTTGATTGATACTATATGTTGGTAAATTGCCAATCAAAAAACTGACAGACAAAAATAAACCTGCAGCCCCCTTCCTCCCCTCCTCACACTCATTCAGCTCCAGCCTATCCGAAAGCACAGCTGAATGTCACGATTCAACACAACTCTCTCTCTCTTTTTTTTTTTTTTTTTATTACCAATGAAGGAGTCTTTTCAAACTGAATTGGGGTGGGTGGAATTAAAGGTAATTGGAGCCTCATTTGAAGGATTCACATTTCCAGTGTGCACCTGTTGCCTTTTTGTTTTGTGATGCATGTCAGTTTGTTTGGGAGAAAGAGAAAAAAAAAGTTTGATTGCTACCTAATGTAAGTCATGGCACTGCTCTTGCACTCAAATGAATCAGAAAAAAAAAATCTCACTTTGTGATAAATTTCACAGGTTTCATAAATGTTCCAGTCCTCATAAACTTTTTCTTTTAGCATATACAATTCACTATTCGGAGAGTTCCAACGAAGCTCTTTTATTGCAATACATTAAAATGAAATAAGGTGCAACAAATCATCCCTTTCGTGTCACGCTCTCTCTCCCTCAACCATTTCTATAGTATTGCATTTTCCACTTGACCCTGTATATGTGTCTGTCCCTCTGCTTCGTCTGTCCAGCCATTGATTATTTGCAAAGGTACAGAGGGATGGATGTGAGCCATTACTAAATAGACCGCCACACATCACCACAGCCAGTATGACAGCTAATGAGAAACACTGGATCTCTCATGCTTCTACTACCTGATAAAAAAAAAGTGACAGATAGACCTTTCCAATAAGCACGTGGGTGTTTAGTCTCACACCATCAACGGGACTTTGTGTGGGATAAATAAAGAAGAGGAATAGAGCAGAGACTATGGGCAGCATTTGCCATGACAGGAAAACATGAGTTTAGCTAATGAATATTATCTAGTGCACATTGTTCGGCACGTAGGTTGCAGGATGGAGGCCGATGGTAACCATTTTCTCCTCACCTCTCTTGTCTAGACATACAATGACCCCGTGGAGACAAAAAGTGCCCAAACAAGCCAGGCTTCTCCACATATGATGCCAGCCAACCCGCCCCTGTACAGCGTGCCACCTCCTCCCCAGCCGTCATCCCCCTACCTTGGGCCGGGGGCCTTCCCTCTCACCGACCTGCAGAGCTACGCAGGACACGCCCCCCGCCACACCTTGTCGCAGACGCTCAGCCAATCGCAGATGCTGCCCAGCATTAGTGCCTCTCCCCCTTCCTCCTTCCAGATCAGCCCTCCCCTTCACCCCCACCAGCAGCTCTCCCTGCACCAGAGCTCGCTCCTCAACCAGCCTATCCGCATGCAGCAGGTCCAGTCCCAGCCAATCATCCCTCACCAGATGGGGCTGCAGGCTTCTCTTCACTCCCCACCTCCTGGGCAGCAGGTATAGTAAGAAAACCGAGACACACCTGTTGCCGCAGAGCAGTTTGAGCTTGAGGACGTTCGCCTCATTTTCTGTCTTTCTCCAGGGTTTCCCTCACCTCCAGTCAGAGTATCAGAAGAGCATTGGGGGTTCCCAGTCTCCAGGAGCTCCTGGACCTGGTCCAGGCCCCGGAGTGGCTCAGAGCCATGACTGGGACAGTGAATACTGCAATCGGGAGTGTGGCAACCACTGCAGGTCAGTGGGAAAAGAGGAGACAGTTTTATTTGCTTCCCACAGTCTGTTTTCCTCAATAATCTGTTACTGCAACTCATCAAATCACATCAGCTTGAAAGCCACTTGGAAAAGAGACAAAATGACTCAAGCGCAACCATATTTGATTTAGTCTGATTCATATATATATAAAGACTGTGGGAGTCCAGTGTTAGCTTTTCAAATTTTGTACAGCTTTCCCAGTTGAACTTGTCAGAATGATACAGGTCATATCTGAACCTCAGACTAGAACTCCCTTCGAAATAAGCATACATTGTCACATCAGATGTCTCTCACACTGCTTTCACAATGTAAGTGTTGGAAAATGTCAGCTCTGTTCCAGTGAGACAGGGTAGACAGCTGGAGAGGTAATGGTGAGATAATAGAGCTTGTCATGTGTTTGTCAGATAGCAGTAAAAAACAGATGTTCCTAACACAAGTTTTCAGGGTTATTGTACTAAATGGGTTGGCAGGCTGTGCTGTTTATTGCAAAACTGGAAGATACCCTTAAGTTGACAGTGCTCTGCTGCTTAAGCACTATGAAATGTTTCATTTATCAGCAGGCTTTGTTTGGGGTCAGGTGGAAGCTAAAGAAAATGGACGGCTCACTTTAGATTTAGGTGTTCCCCATTCGCACTTTATCTGTTCTTTCGTAGTAGAGTTTTTACCGATGTATTGTAATCTAACCTGGACCTGTTTCTTTCCGTTCTCCAGTGGCAGCATGATAGGCAGGGACAAGCCACTCTACCTCACCTGAAACTGAAGATCATACTGTGTCGACAAATGCGACACCGAGGAGTCTACTCTCACCCCCTTACACCTCCCAAACCTCACCCATCCCTCTCAACCTTTTCCTTCCCCATCCCTCTTTCTGATGCACACCATCCATACAAGCATACTCAACATAAAACTACACACACACACACACACACACACACACACACACGCACATATACACAGACACACGATTCTGCATTCTGTCTCCCAAACACCATCACCACCATTTTTTGTCAATGTAACTATCATTTCTCTCAGTTTCTAGAAGAATTTGTGAGAGTTTTTTGACTAGATGACTACTGTCTGTACCACTTAATGTATTAGCAGTCCTCTTGCTGTTTAAATTTGCCAAGCACTTATAAAGCCCCAACCAACCCCTCTCCCCCCAACTCCTCCCCACCCTCCATCCTCCCCTCTTTGAGTTGTGTATCTGTGCCCTCTCCGCTGCAGGCGGGGCCGTCGAGCACTCCTCTCCTACGTCACCATCAAAGTCCCCTCAGGGACCCCATCCAGCTTTAATTAGAATGAGAAGAGAAAAAGAAACTACTCTTCTTCTACTTTAATCATTTCAATTTCCTTTTGTGTTCATTTTTTCCCCCTTTTTTTTGGTGTTGTTGTTGTTGCTGTTTTATTTATTTCTGGCTTGCAAATTTGTTTTTTGTTTTTTTTTTTATTTACTTTTTTTGGTTCTGTTTTGTTTAGTTTTTTTGTTTGCCAATAAGCGTTGGGCCCCGTACCGTCGAGAAATATTAACTTGTAGTAGGTTCAAGACGGGCCTTGATGTTATGGTAGCTTTGCTTAAGGGCCTGCAAATTAATACAAAAAATGTTGGGTGGGGAAGAGAAACAAAACAAAAAGAATCTTTTTTTAATATTAAAGACCTGTTTAGGTCTACTGAGCTGTCACAGTGTGATTGTAAATATCACTTTTATGGGATCAAATTGGGAATTGGAAGTCCAGATAGATTTGTTTCTTCTTTAATATTACATGTAAGTCATTGTGTGTGTGTGTGTGTGTGTGTGTGTGCGCGCGTGCGTGCATGTCTGGACGTTAGAATGTACCCCATTCATAACGTGTGCAGCTGAGTGTGTATGTGTTTATGTGCACGGACACACACTCGCGTGCAGCAGTGTCTCAGTATTCGAGTGTCGGGTCTTTCTCGTGAATTTTAACAGCCTTGTGCAGCTGGATTTCAGAGGAGTATTTCACACTCTCATTCTTGCATTAAATCTGTGCTCACTGGTGTGTTTTTTCCAATAAAGTTCAATCTAAAACTGAATACACAATATGTGTCCTGCAGATCATTAAATGGAAAGAGCCAGGTGAGAGATAGAGAGGAAGGGCCATAGAAAGAAAGAAAGAAATGCTGGGAGATAAAATGAGATATAATGTTGCAGGTGGGAAAAAAAAAGATATTGCCTCAAAAATGCCCTCCTCCCACCCTTCTTCCCTCTTCTTATTTTCGTCTCACCATTATGTCAATTTTTGTCCCCCCCCTCGACATGCAGAAATGAAGTAATGAAATATGTGAACGGAGCCCTCACATACACATTACAGTGATTTCTAGTCGGTGTTTGGTTGTATTGAACTCATCTTTTTAACTTGGTGTGATTAACAGAAATGCATTTTGCTGACAAAGACATCTGTTTTTATCTCTTTACTGTAGCATCTTTTCAGTTTTAGTTGTTACAGAACTATAAAAACAATTTTAAGTTGTGTAAAAAAAAAAAAAAACTAAAAAAAAACCTGCCAATTGTAGTTATTTTATTTGTAAAGCCAGTAATGATAAATATTTTAAATGTTAAACAATATATTGTTTTAAGCTAGTTGCCCTTCAGTCATTTGACAGGTTTTCTTATTTATGGAAATAATTAGGTTACTTTTGCTTCTTAGAATGGTGTATTTTTATTCTTATTTTATTTTATTGTTTTGTTTTCCTTTTGGTTTGATAAAAATGATGATGACCACAGCAAAGATTATTTCTTTATTTTTTACATTTTGGATGCTGCTCCTCTATTTCCTTGCTAGCAGCATCTGTTTGTGTCACAATGCTTCTTTTATTTCAAACCTGCATAATAAAAAAAAAAGTTAAAAAGTGAAAATGCCTATCGTCTGTTCATTTCCCTGCAGACTTTAGTTTTGCACCTTTCTTTAATGAGACAATCACGTTTTGGGTTTTGTTGTTGTTGGGCTTTTTTTTGATAGTTGTTTTAAAGATCCACGAACATGCACAACTTTCTGTACCTTTTACTGTGTATTTCTACTTAAGAGGGTTTCGCTTGCATCCCATATTTATATTTAGCTCAGGGTTCCAATGGCATTAGCTAATTAGCCATGGACACAGTTTTCACCAGCCAGCGTGGATATTGCCAGTAAACTATCTTAACAAACAAGAGAGCAGATGCGAGAAGACGTTTGCTTTGCTTGTGAAAGTGGTGCATCGTAGGCGTCTAGTGTGAGATAAAGAGAACAGAGAAATGCAATGTGCACACAAACTCAGGCAACCGTCCAAGTACTGATTTTACCCCAATTGCACACAAGTCTTCTTAGAGACTTTTCTGAAAGAGAAGGAGAGATTGAAATGGAACTGTCACGATCCCTCCGTTCAATGTTTTATTCATTTTAACGTCTGCCTGCTGTCTCTTCTTCAATAGTATCGAATTGGCAAATAGATCATTATTGGACAATTGGAAAACCTGCCACTTTGTGATATAAAACACATTTTATGAAAATCACAGTCATACATTCTTAATGTAGTGCCGGATAAAAGAGGTTCGGGGTGCAGTCACACAGCTCAGTGTCTGTGCCTTCTGTGTAAATACAGACATGGGTTTGTATGAATACTGTTAGGTGTTGCCAGTCCTCTTATTAGTGCATGCCTGGTAAGAGTACCTTCACTTCTTCCCTCTTATTTTAACAATTTTACACAAAATTTTGCTTTACCACGCATTCTCCCGCTACCACACACTGTACTGTGGCAGTCATTGTCTACAGTAATACTGCAGTAAATACTGCAAGGGCACAGTATCAGTTTGACACTTCTCTTCAGTGCCTTTAATCCCATCGCTTGTCTCCGAGTCAAAGTCATGACGCCAACGGAGAATGAAAAGCGACAATTTATGGTGGAGGAGAGGCGAATGCATTGAGCTTGTTGGTTTCCATAGATTTGAAAAAGACCACTGCAGGAACAAAATGGACGACATCAATAACAGCAGGCTGCGTGACAGAGACGAGGTCGCCTGATGTCCATTTAGGAGACAGGAAATTATGGGTGATGCAAACCTGCAATGAACTCACTGTTTGAAAGAGAATCTAAAGTGCAATCAAAGATCCTTTTTAGCTGACACTTAATACAAGTTTTTATATTAGCTCATATTTTATTAACTAGTTCAGCTAGTTAGCTCTTTATATATTAACCAAATTAAAATAGAATTAACATTTAAACTCACCCCAGTCCTATTCTGTGTGCCCTTCTGGACCTATGTTTTTTTTACATGGCATTTAGGTTCAGAGGCTAAGGGGTTATGCTCAAATTATTTCATTTAGATTTTATGAACAACATAAAAGTGTCCAATACACTTAAAATTTCACAGATTTAAGACTTTCTTTGTCCCAATGACAAACCGAGCTGTGCGAAGGGTTTATAGTTTATTTATTTAGGTAGTTTGTGCATGCAAGTGATTAATAAAAATACAAGTATAGATGAAGGAGGAGTACGTGTATAAATGATGGATATGATCTCAGTGTGTGTGCGTGTGTGTGTGAATTTTTGTCTGTGGACTTTCTCAGCCAACAGCGGAAAATTACCAACAACAGGCCTGTAAAATCCACTGTGAAAAGCTTTTTATTTTCTTTATTTGTTGATTGTGGTGTAGGACCAGTGCGCCATCACCATCACCATCGTGCTCATGTGAGTACAAATATGACTAATCCTGCAAACGACAAAACCAGCAAGATGGGAGCTTCTTCTGCCCTTTGAGTTTAAACTGATTCAGATGAGAAGGTCAGTACCATGGTTGAACTTAAGACTCTAAAATGCACCAAAGGCACCGAGGTGCTCATACAGACAAAGCATTTTTCAGTTGCAACTTTCGTGCTGCGGTGGAGCAACAAACAGCAGGAAATGTGGGTGGTTTTAACAAGAAATGGGTTTCGCTTTGTGTTCAGAATCCGTTAAGGTTTCTTTTTATACTGACTGTACTGCACAAAATAGTACAGTAACTAAACACAATATTGCCTGCAGAACACAAAAAATAAGCCCACGGTAGATATTTGAACTATCTTGCAGAATTTATTCCCCACTAGGTTTCATTGGGTAGCCTCATTAGCAACATAGCAATCAGTTGTAAGTTATTAATAATTTCATCACTATGGTGCTGTTGTATTACAAATACCTGTTTTCTTGCAAAATAATTTGGAAGTCGCAGCTTGCAAGCTCATTATGCACAAAAACGCTGTGGCAAACAACGCAAACCTAAGTGATAGGGTCTAACAGGTGAGACACAAAGCGCGCTTGTGGTTTCACACCCAGATGTATATATATTCACTAGTCCAGGGTGTATGTTATGTCACATTTGACAGCCATAATCTTGTGGTCTGCCCTGATCAAGTTTAGTCAGTTTTTAACCTTTTCTAAGGTTGCAAATTATTAAATGTTTGGTGCGTAAAATGTTTGCATCAGTTTTGAAAGTAAAATTCCCCCATAGACTCATTGTGAAACATCAGGTGATGAAGTTTTTCTCTCTATGACAACACTGGACCAAATTAGAACGTCTCAATATCAGATTGGTTAGTTTGCGTCACAAACTGCAGTGTCACACAATAGTTTCATTCATGACATCTTGTGTCCATCATAACAAAGCAAATTCTTAAAAACTCACAGGAAATATCAAGTTTAATGGATGCAAATTAATCAAACTGTCGAGCAGTGTGGTGAGAGCCACCTTACCCATCTTTCAAACTGTTCTCTTGGTTTTAGATTTGCTCGAATGGTCATGTATGCCAAGAGAATCCCCTTTGTCCAGTTTAAAATTGTGCTTCCCTCTCTCTTTGTTTGGCTGCACAGAGTCAGCATTGCAGGAAAAAGAACAATCCCTCATTCAGTTTCTGTTAATGAAATGACAAATTTAAAAATTTACTATACACATTAAACAATATTCATTTATTCATTCATTCATCCTCTACTACTTATTCGTTTCCCGGATCACATGGGTTGCTGGAGCCAATCCCGGCTCAAACACACACAAACACACACACACACACACACACACACACACACACACATACACATACACATACACATACATACATACATATATATATATAGAGAGAGAGAGAGAAAGAGAGACAGAGAGAGAGAGAGAGAGAGAGAGAGAGGTGGGGGGGTGGATTGTAAGCAAAAGCAATCATTTAATGATAACACCAGAAATCTAATTATCCACACATTACACAAAATTGTGTTTTGTCTCTGAGCTGTCATTCAGACTATTTGATAACAACAATTGACGGCATGCACACTGGATGGAGTGTGTTTTTGTGTCTGATTGTGTTGAATGGCTGTGATATTTCAGTGTGAGGAAAATGAGGTGATGTGATCAGGCTGATGCTGCACTTGTGATCTTTGTGGATACACAGAAACTGTGGTTGAGAGGCTGAAGCAAATGGTGGCCAGAGGAGAGACTTATTTTATAGGAAGTGAAATTTCCCTCTCTCTCTCTCTCTGTCTGAACTGGCTGTGGGCTGTGAGGGGCAGGAGCCCACATCCCTGAAAAGAAACTACAGTGCTCACTGACTAAGAGGTAAAATAATAGTGCCTCACACATCTCCATCTCAGCATTTCTTAAGTCTTGACTTGAAGTGGAGATGAGTCAGATTGAGAGTCACACACAACTATTTTCTCATCACCCGTGCAGTCGGCTGTGAAAGTCAGGTCTTTTTATGGCCTGGATCACCTCACACTGGAGCCACAAAAAAGAAACACACGGGACCAGCCGTACGCAGTCATTTCAGATGTTTGTTAAACACAGCAGCTGCTCTATTTGTGCAATATCGCCCACACATGCTGCACCTTAGATCCCCCAATAATTGCATGTTGGAGAGAGTGTTAGAGAGAAATGGTTGTGTTAGTGTAATAAGGTTCAGTTCCAGATGTTCAGGATTAAGGGCTTGTTATGAAAATACAGTATAGTTACTCAGGAAGTTAGTTGTTCAGCTTCGTCATGCACATGGCATGTAACACTATTTAAGCAGGCTTGAGGATGAGACTGGGAAAGCTTTCAACAGTGTAACATGTTGGCATGTTGTATAAAAGACAGTCCTAGCATTTGGCTGATGAAAAAGGTTGATGTTTTTAAAAGCAGCACCATAGCAACCAAGCTGTGGACCATACTTTTGCCAATGTACAGTATATGTGACTTCACAATAGACGTTTACCGGCTGATCCTATAGCAACATTTCTATAGGACTTTTGAAGCAGCTAATTTTTCTCATGCAAATAAAAAATATTTAGGAAAGATACAAGAAACAGAGCACTCTGATTACTTTTAGTACATAAACCGACAATCTTTTGCGGCTAAATTATTTGTGCATGAGAAATCAGTTTCTATGTAGTGTGCTGTAAGGTGAGGCATGGACACACGTTGGCCCCTTGGTGGAAAACATCCTTCTTTCAAAGAAACATTGGGCCAGATTGGAAAAGTGATAGCAGTTTGCCATGAGCCCGTGGAGACACGAGGGCTGCCTATGGGCTGTTACTGTAGCTGGAAGACGTCCTTTTTTTTCCCCCTCTGAACCAAGTTTAGAAAGCAAAAAATGAGATGGTTTGCTTTGACTAGTACAGAGAAACCACCTGACCTACACCACGCTGTGTTTCACTGATATTCCAAGTTGAATTGGTAACAGCAACAGGACAAGGCTAATCAGTGCAAATGGATTTTTTAATGCAACTCTTCTCTGAAAAATCATCATGGTTAATATTTGAGTAAAACAGGACAAAAAGGGAATCCTGTCAATATGAACTCCAAGTAAGTGAGACTGAGGACAAGCATGCTTATCTGGTGTCGTCACTGTGATCTCAGTTGTGTCTGATGTGTGGTATCTCTTGCCTATGTTTTCTTCTTCAACCCATCACAATGTTAAGGTACCTCCACAAACCAGGATGCATGATTGCAATATTCATATTTCATATTTAATACACTGTTATTGCTCTATTTGTTAATTACTCAGTCTGTGAGTGAGTTTTTTTTTCTTCCCAAGGGACATTTATTTTTGTCAGGGGCATCTGCAACTCATTAGAATCGTCCTTCCTCATTTTTCTACCTCTCTTCCGAGTAATGATACTTTCTATCACTCTTAAGTGTTTTCAATCAGTCTCTCTAGTTTTAAAGAAATGGACATAAAAGAGTTGGAGCAGGTGAAAAATGTGGATTGAATAGTAATTTGTCGTTCACAGAGAGGTCCAGGTGCCACCACAAAAAACCCTGATGAAGGCCACATAGCGACAACATGTGTGTTATTACAAATAAATCGTTTTTCTTCTCAGTTAAAAGGATTTTACTCATTTTCTCGCAGTTCCAAATTCATTTCCTTAAAAAATAAATAAATAAATAAATAAATTGTCGGTGCGGTACATAAAGTTGTGCCAGGAGAACTTTATCAGTGATGTGCTGACTTGCCGTGGAAATGGGCAGCAGTAGTGGAAGCTGCAGCGCTCCACCTGAGTGTGAGACAGGTAAAGAGTTTTATGTGCAGTGTGGCTCAGACTGGAGAAGTTTTCACAAGTTTCCAAGTTTTGCAAGAGAAACACTGAGAACAAAAGTCGACTGTGAATTTGACCTTATTTATGAGATTTTTTGAATGCTACAGGGTAGGGGTCACTGTCTCCCAGGAATGATGGTCATACATGATTAATGTGCAACTGCAGACAGATTTTTAGAGAGACTTAATAGAATTTAAATTGTTTTCTGGTTATCAAGATAACGAGGAAACTTTTCTAACAACTTCTCTACAAAGTTCCAAATTGTTAATGCAGTTCATGGAATACAGAACAATATGTATTCATAAAATAAAACTTCCACTTGAATTTTAAGGTTGGAGACATCCTTTGAGAACCAAATAAAAAGTGTAAACTTTCAACTTTCAAATGATTTTAATCAAATACAAAAAGGAGGTTGTCCAGCTGCTGTTTTTTGACTGAACGTCATGAACATTACTTGATCTGAAGTGAATGATTCTCTTTAGTCCACCACTGTACAGGATAATGTATCGGTATCAAACACACTAAAGTCCCTTTGAGGCCAAGTTATATTAACATTTTATGTGCTGGGTTGCTCCTAATGTCCATGCTAACATGCTAAGGCTAAGCAAATGCAACGCCAACATTACCAAACGCAAAGTTCAGCGGAGGTTGTTGGTAACGTCCTCAGTTTTGGGAGAATTCGCTTAGAAAACCAAGTTTATTGGATGAGCTACAGTTCCAATCTCATGATGGAGGAGACAAACAGTCGGCTGATCATCGTAATGACAATCAGACACTAACCATTTTCAAATCATTTGAATTTTGTTATTTTATGGGATTTTACATAATGTATCATGATTTTATGCATTTCCTTTTAGTAATGTTTTAACATGATCTTTTATTGTTGCAGCACTGTTCCTTTTTTTTCCTCCTTTTAACGTGAAGCACATTGAACTGCCTTTGTGTATGAATATAAATAAACTTGCCTTGCCTTACCAAGAGCTTCGGCCATTTTTACATTTACAAGACAAAAAATAAGAACACACCTCTTAGCAGCCCTAGAATAGGGATAAGTATAGGAATAGATGCTAGTGGTGAGAAAAATTGACCAACAGACCAACATTGCTTTGTCTGGCTTCGTCACCAACATGGCTAAAAGTAAATATGTGGTAGTTTTCCACAATGTCCTAACAGCTTAGTGCCATAACTAAAACTCTGCTGTAATCAGTCCTGTATTACCTTGAAGACATGACAAAAGGTAAGATGGGACCCAACCTCATGCTAACTCCCCAATTCAGTAGATCACTTTAATTTATCCCATAAATTATTATACACATTACACATATTAGAAACACTGCAATTGAATAACTTCATTAATAACTTTAATTGCATTGACATAAATCCTGTTTTCCTCTCACACCCACATGCATGCAGCTTCAGGCCTCTTCCTTCTCTTCTTGTCAGCGTCAGATAATAAACGCATGAGAACGTTCTGGAAAAAGGCACTTTTTAATATGTTTCTTTTCAAAAATGGATTATCAAATTAATGGAAACTGCTCAATAACTGCTGAGGAATGAGGAATCCTTCCCACCTAATTGAATTAGGGTTTTCATTTCTGTGATTTCTCTGTTTGTTTTTGGCAGCTGCCATCTGTTTGCCTGGGACCAGCTCTATTAATAAGCTATTCAGATTGAGATGGGGCTTTATTCCAGCAACTGTTTCTCACCTCCTCTCTCTCCCTTGCTCTGTCTCCCTGTGTCTCTCTCCCTCTCTCCCCCTTTTCTCACTTCCTCGCTCACTCAAATCATTGTCATGGAAATCATCAGAGGCGCCAAACCACGGACAAAAGAAAGAGCTTTAACATACACCTGAGCCAAAAAAGAACAGAACTGTAGTCTAATTATGATGGGAACAATTAAAACTGTGCATATTTATTGACAGGGGAATTCACACAAGAGCATATGCTCATGAATACCCAAAAATTAAGAGTGGATGGGGTGGGGTGGTTGGAGGTGTTGGACCAGAACGTCTATATAATGATGCTGTTATGGAAAAGCATGAGCAGTGACAAAAATGTGCAGCTTCGCTTTGACAAAAAAAAAATAATAATAATTGAAAAGTATTGTGATTTCCCTATCAACTTTATTATTATGGATTTTGGGGGGCAATGTTCCCATTTAACACCTTTCAGAGAGCAATGACCAATTACTATTCCCTAAAATGCAGGACCAAAAAAAAAAAAAAAAAACTTAAGAGGGCTTGTCATCACCAGCAGCCAATATTAGCCCCCATTTGCTGTTATTTATTTATTTATTTTGGTTACTTTATTTATTTCACGTGCTGTTGACAGCTACAGTCTCCCTTTCAGTAGTCCGAACAAGGGATTCCAATCTGGGCTTTGCTCAGTATTCTGATCACACTCCCCTCTCCTCTAGTAATACAAGTCTACTTTAAAATTCATAACTACATTTGGAAAGAATAAAAGGGTGCCCTGATGGAATATTTCCAAGGAGCTTACTTGAGCGAAAATACAATTCGCTTTGGCATATTTAATAACCCTAACCTGGTCTTTAAGACATACAGTAGTAATAACAATATATAAAAAAATACTGGGGGACTGCAGAAAAAAATACAAGCTTTGCCATAGCATGAAATGAGTACCTATAATTCGTGCCTCTAGGAAGAGGACAAGGGAATGACAGAGAGAGAAAGCAAAGGGGGAGGATGAAGGACACAAGAGATGGAGAGGAGCCTTGTCAAAGTTAGAAAGAGTCAGCTCAGCTTAACTCTCATTTTCTGCTTTTCTGTTTTTTCCCCCCTCTGTTCTTCTGCCTGGGAGGCAGTTTGAATTGAATCAAACATTGTACATTGATTAAGCTTGGATGAATGACTTTCCAATGACACAGGACTCAGCTCCAGCCTCACCCCGTTCCTCTGTACATATTTGACATGGTTATTGAGGAGTTGATGTGAAAAGTGATTGCACAGTTTCCTTTAGGTTGTGCACGTGGTTGAAAAACATTGCACCCAGACTAGACGCTGTCACCATTGTTCCGTTCCTTGAAAGTCCCTGTTTGATTCCTGTTGAATCTTCCTTTGATTCGAATGCGTCACGAAGAGAAGCATGAGTGAGTGTGAGAAAATAGATAATGTGCTCTTCCAATTGGAATATGAATTGCTCTGCTTGAGCCTAAGTATTAATCTCTTGCCCCCTTTCCTCTCTCTAGTCCTTTTGTATTAAGAGGAAGAAAAAAAGATATGGGGAGAGAGAAAACAAGAAATAGGAGTGAATATTGTGGGATGTCCTGTTTTGAATTAGGTCAGAACCGATCAAAGCTTAAATGCTCTCCCTCTCCTTCTCTCTCTTTCCCCAACTAGAGTTGTCTTTGTGATTTCTGTGTATGGAGGGACAGAGACCCCTACTGTCACTGACAGTGCACTGAAATCTGTCCGACCTCAAACTCGCTGTCCTCCCTCAATGCTCTACTGCCACCTGCTGTAATCTGCAGAATGCATGCAACAAAAGTACTGCTAATGCTCCATACTGTACTCTCTCTACTGAGCAAGCTGTGAGTCTTTCTGCAGGGGTTCCCTCAGTGAGGAAATTAGACACTCACAGAAAATGTGGCAAGTTTTATTTTTTTAAAAAAAGAAAAAAAGAAAAAGAAAGGATCTTTTCATTTGGGAAATATTCACTAACACTAAGAATGAAATGAGCTGCTATCAGGACATCTGATGAATGTGTACACATATTGTTAGTTTTCCTGTCTGTCAGTTATTATCTGTGTAAAACTAAGCCAAAATACCAAAATACACACACACACACACACATACATAGAGAGAGAGAGAGAGTGAAAGATAACAGACTTCTACAATAAGTTTAGATGTATAATAAGTTCACTACAATGAACATTTTCACTAAAAGTTGTACATCAGTGTGTCCGAAGTGCTTTGCAGTGCAGCTGGTCAATCTTTAGCTGACACTGCAAACAAGTCAGTCTGTCTCAGCAGCTGGCTAAAAGATGAATAAGAGGGACACATTAATGTGGATTTTTGTTTGTTTACAAAAAAAGAAAGAAAGAAAGAAAGAAAAAGAGTGGTTTCTAAATATGATGTGGTTGGTATTTTTATTTGTGGTTTTATTTCTATATTGCAATCTGGACACCACATCTGCTCTTTAGTTTAAATTAACACGTATTTATATATTGCCTTCTTTCATGAGTTTTATTGCCTCCACAAAATGAAACACAATTAATAATGAATGAATATTAATCATGATAAATCTAAATTAATCCCCAGCGACCATGAGATTAATGTGATTTAAAATTTTTATCATTTGACAGCCTTAATATATATATATATATATATATATAAATATATAAAACAGCTAGGTGGTCACAGCTGCCAGATAAATGTAACAGATTAAAAAAAAAAAATCAAATATTAAATATACCCAATTACTTTCCATCACTGATCTCAAGCGCTGGAGAACCTGGAGAAAGGTCTTGTAGATATTTCAGTTTTATGAGATGATTTGCATTCACGGCAATAAGTCATCTTTCGATCGTGCTCGGCACTTTGAAGAAAGCCTGCTGACCTACAGTAGGATTCAGTCAGATGTGAGGATTCATAGCTTTCATAAGGACAATAATGACAGTCCAAATGAAAATAGTAGCTGTGCAGGTGATTTTGAGAATCATCTTAACTATGGGTTGTTGGCAGGTTGACAAATGTAATGCTCACTTGAAGCTGTGTTGGAACTTCAGTGTGAAAATGATGCCAAATGGACGCTCTGGACCTAGGCCATCCCAAGATGCGTCCTGAGTAGGTGTTTTAAGCTGACATTTTCATTTTGTCATTTATGACATTTATGACAAAATGACATATCCGCTGTGAGACGTGACGCATTACAAACTGTCAGAAATGAAAAAGGAAAGCGTAAAAATGCAGTGATTGAATCTATAAACTTTTAAATACTAAGGCCAAACTCAACTGCACATATGACTGGTTTTACTGGAGTAATAAAGCATTTAGGAGATAAAACCCACTGAATTTGGAGTTGGGAAAGTCTACCGGCTGAACAACAGAATAAAGTATCTGTGGAAACATGTTGTGTTGAGTGCAAAGTGGGATTTTTCCTCCTTTTTCAAATAATAGTAATTTATTTGATACCCGGTGCAGCAAACTGATAAAATGTGCAACATGATGATATAATTTCTCATACTTATGATTTATTTTATTCTACACTATTCTTACATGTTGTGTTCTCTATATTTGTTGGTGTTTTTGCTGTCTTCCAAGAAAAATAGGCTCTCTGTTTTTCAGAGGCAGACAAAAATAATTCTGGAAAAACTGTATGTACTTTTTGTTAAAATTTTCATGGACGTTTGATAATGCAGTTGAAACGGCAAATGCATCTAAACAGCGGGTTAAAGAAATAGACAGAAAAAGAAGACACTTCAGTGATATACAAAAGATAATGGAAAATAATAGCTGTGTGGATGGAGACAAAAAAATGATGTATGTGCTGAAATGTGTAAACAGCTTTATGGTTCATTTAGAACAGAACATTATCTTTAGTCCATTCTTTTCCCTGTTTCATGTCTACATTTGCATTATTCACTATATTCCCAGTTATTGTGGAAACTCAGACAGTTATGCAAGATTGGTAAAATGTAACAGAGCCCGTCTGATCTTATTCAGAGTCTAAGTCCCTTTTCTTTGTCTGTCGTAATGTCTGTTTTCCTTGCTTCAACACAAAAGAAAGGCATTACAGAGTGTATTCTCCCCGGTGCAACATTTTGTCTCGGCCTCTTCCCTTTCCAAACATCGTATTTTCTCCCACTCCTAAGTGTCCTTCCATTTTTGTTAATCAAAATATATTCACACAATCTCCTCCTCCTCTCCAGCGGATCTGAGGGGCTGATTGGCAATTTCAGCTGCAAAACCATAGTTCAGAGGAAGAGACGGACACAGCCAATCTGAGAGCTGCCTGCCGTTACCATGGCGATATCTCAACAAGAGGGCCGAGAGCCGAAGGGGGGGGGGGGGGGGAGCAGATATGATCAAATATGAACACTCTATTCTGATTTGAAAGGCTGATATACAACTCTCAGTTTGCTCATACCCAACTCTCCCGGTTCTATTTGTCGTCCAAGCGCACACATGCAAATATGTGTGTGTGCTTAAAAGGCATATGCAAACACACAGACTCCCATTTTACACAGTAACAAACAGCATCTGCAACTCGCTGATAACACTGGCTCATAGCTGTAAGAGCATATAAGAGAGGAGTGTTTGCTTGCTCCTTTTACAAAGGCAGGCCTGACTGTCTCTATCACAAACCCCACTGACTTAACCATCTCATCATCATCTTTGCTCTGCCCATTCCATAGATCTGCCTGGACTTAATAAAATTGTCAGACCACCAACTGGGACTGTTAAATAAACACTTCATGAAGGCCGGCTCTGCAGTCTGAGGCAGCTCAGTGGAACGGCTCGTTAAAGACCATTAGATAAGACATTAAAACCTGCAGCTGGATGTGAAGTGCATTAGGACTGACTGAAAAAGGACTTCAGAAGACCACTGGGGTGTAAGAGCTACAACAGACAGAGAGATGCATAAATGGATAGATAGATAGAGAGATAGATTTCATTTTTAGAGTAATTACGCCATTAACGAGATTAAATACAATTTGCGAGTGTGCTTAACTGACAAGTGTCAACTCCTCTCATCCTTGGACACATTTCTGAAGTAAAAAAAAAAAAAAAATGCTGGCCGTCAGTAAGTCCACATCAAGCTTCAAAACAATAATTCTTGAACCAGTGCTTGAGGCCACCAACATGCTATACGTCTCCGTTTCTCTGCAGGAAATAGTTTCACATCAAAGACAACAAATTGATTTGTCTTGGGTACTTGTGGTTGGTGGATGAACCTGAAAACACAACACTGATCAAACTCACAGTAAGCTCCTGTGGCGGAGGAGGCTGTAGTTTAAAGGCTGCATTTCATGGACCATACTTTTTTTTTTTTTTTTTTGCATCAATACCAAACAGAAGGTGATTCCTGGGTTACAGTTTGTTACAGACTGGGTTACAAATCTCCCATCAAGGTTCATTACACCCAAGTACTAATTTGTCCAAGTACTTGTAATTTGTGTAGTTAGGACATAATCAGGTAAAATAAAAAGCTACAGGCTTTCTACTAAATATCTGGTTCAATCTGTCTCTCAGTGCCACCAATCTACTCAGCACAGCACAGCACACAACTACTCACAATGAAGGCCAGGAAACTTCTTTTTTTTTGATAGTCATGCCAAAAAGAGACTGAGATCTCAATTTTCTGGAGAAATCTGCTTGCTAATTCAACCAATAGAGCAAAGGACAAAAGCTGAAGTCGATGTTTTCCCCACAAGTCCCTTCAATGTCACAAACATTTCACAGCGTGCCCACCGTGTACAGTTCAACACTGGATTTTCCCAGTCACAGCAACATGGCATTTTCCACCTCATGCTGCAGGAGACACAGTCGCACCACTGCTGACCTGAACCTGCTGTGAAGCAGTGCAGGGCCAAACACAAGGACATAAACACCATTGCCAATGTTAGTTAGTCCAGAGAAATGATCCACAAATTAGCCATTCAGGTCATGTTTCAGTAGCCACACAATGAGCACAAACACAATTCATTCAGGTTTACCAGCATCATAAACCAGCGAGCTGCAGTTCCCTACCTTTGAGATCTGCCCGTCCATTCCTCCATCATTCAGATTTCTCTAATCCATGTGTCCACATTTATCCAACTTTCATTTGCAGCACTTTTCTCTCCACATTTTTGACATCCCCTCCGTCTGACTGTGTGGAACTTGGCATGCTTGTTTTCCTACTCCTGTCCAGACATAATAAACACTTGGTGATTTCCTCCACTCATTTGTAAACTGCCGCCATTGCGACGTGGCGTTTGTCATTTGGCCGTCGCCACCTTTTATTTCAGAAAAAAAAAAAAAAAAAAAACAACTCAGAAGCGACCATGTGCGGATGAGAAGGTGGAGCTGAGGAGCAAGTTGTGGGTGCTTTATCCTGATTGACAGGTCGGTAGCTGTGTGTGTGTGTGGTTAGGTATGTCAATCACAGGTTAGCCACGCCCTGATGCACACCCTCTAATTTATTTAAAAGCCGGAAACCCGGGACTCGGATCATAAGAAAAAGTTTATTGATTAATAATAAATGAGTGAGAAGTACACATAGACTTCTGTTCCTTCTGGTTCTTTTTAAAAGCCCCCCTCCTCTCTCCATGATGGCCGTCCACTCCTCAAACCTTTTATTTACGGTCTCATGATATTCACCGCTGGGCCCATTCCCAGGGATATCGGCTGTACACACTGGACAGACAGCATTTATTAAAGATTTGTATTCCTTTATTTTAGTCAGGAAACACGGAGAGAGAGGGAGAGAGAGAGAGAGAGAGAGGGAGGGAGGTCTGCAGCCGGATTCGAACCCGGGACGCTGTGTTTACGTGTGCATGCGCGCCAACAACTCGACCTTTACAGATTTTTTTTAAAAGAGACCCAACAAAGCTCACATTGGAAAAGCGCTTTGCAAAGGTGGCAATAAAAAAAATAAAACTTCCCCAAAGAGGCAGAAAACTCCGCAGAAACCAGACGCGGTGTGGGCGGAGCTATCTGCCTCGACTGGTGGGGCAGAGAGATAGAGAGAGAGAGATAGTTTATATCAGCAGTAAGTTTCGATAAGAGGGACTAATGATGTTAGTGTTATTTGTTCCCCTTTAGATTTTGAATGCAGTCTGACCAAAAGGAAACGACTTCAGCTGCCAAAAAAATATCTGTTGACAGAGCGAGATCCAGAATAAACACACCAATGACGGCAAACTTGAAGATGCCGGCAAGCTGGCCAATCAGAGCACAGTTTTACTTCTCACGCAGCTGTAAAGAAATCACATTGGCTGCTACTGAGGCGGAAACTGCGCTCTAATTGGTCAGCTGCAGCGGGGCGGAGCCTGAACCATAAGGGTGGGTGACAGTTCATATACAAGTTTAAATTCATTACTTGAACTGAATTAAAGTTGAAACCGAATATCTAAATAGAAAATACATTCACAGTAGAGCCGAAGAGTGCAATTTAGGGTCAGGGTTAATAAAACACTTTCAAAGTAAAACTAACCATAAAAGTTAACAAAGTTTATTACGTTTATATACAAACAACCCTGAAAGGCACACCTTTATTTAAATAAGAATATACAATACATTTCGTTCTTGAAAGCAAACAAGTTTTAGTTTTGAAATATATATTAATACACTGTTTAGTGTTGGACAGAGAGAGAAGGCCCCTATAGTTGTGGAAATTCAGCTGACAGATGAATAAAAGATCAAACATTTAAAGATACAAACAATTTAACATCTTCCACATGGTTTTTAACATTAATTTCTTTCATTGTTGGACATATTGTGTAAAATAAACCATCAATGTTATTGGATGAAGCCTGTTTGTCCTCCCTGGTGACTAATTCACAAAAGGGAAAAAAGAAAAGAGAAAAAAAAAAAAAACTTGGAGTACTATAAAATCGAACTTTTAGTTGCTAAACTCAGTACTTCAAAGTGTATCCATAGAGAAGTTGCTTAATTGGACAAGCACTCTTTCAGAAAATTGTTAGCCATTTCTAAATAAATGATGCTGTGACAACTTTTGTTCACGCCAAAAGATTTCTTGTTTTCTGCTCAACATAGGCTGAAATGAAACTGCAGTTACACGGTCTGACTAAGGCCATCCGGATACACACTGTTATCTAATTTATTGACTAGATAAGCTAAATCAAAGTTAAAAAATATATATATTTATAACATCATACTATTAGTCCTTCCTCATTATTAAGTCACAGATTAGAAGCACACTTAAAACAGGAGATGGAAAGAGACGGAGGAATAAAAATAAGAAGTTGTTCAGATGCAATGAAAAACAGATTTCCTCAACAAAAAGCATGTGGCTTCTCTCATTAACAGTCATGTTAAAGGCAACTCAAGTATCCACATAAACAGTGTTGTAATAGTCGCATTCTGTAAATTGTTCAGTACAGACTATTGATGATGAGATGAGTCATGTCATCCTGTCACTCCACCGGAGCTGCCTTTATATAAAAAAAAAAAAAGCTTGTCCAACATCAATCAGGACATTTGTGTGATAACTTTTTTATGACTGCTCATGGCACATATAACAAAGATGGAAAGATTAAAGAATGCTCACAACTAAGGCCCACTGTGACTCATCTAACAAAACAAAAAAGAACAAAGGGGCAAAAAAGAAAAAAATCTAATTGTTGGGACTTGAAGCGTAAAAACATTAAGATGCAAGCTGTCATAGTCATGACCACGTGTCATGACCTACCATGATTCAACAGATGTCAAAACCTGACTTATGCCATCTGTGAAGCCTTTGTTTACCAAACAACTACAAGTTCAACAAAGGTCCATCAATGTTGCAATTTTTTCTTCAATCTGCTGGAAAGACCAAGAAACACCTGACCGGAGATGATCATTTGTGAGGCCCAGGAAATCTGAAAAGAAGGGGTCAGGCAGCATCTTTTCCTGGGCTCCATCATCTGGTGTGCTTCAGTCCTCTGGGCTGTGTGGTTTATTGAATATTTCTATTGTTGATGATCTGGATGGTTGGCCATTATCATGCCAAGAGGCCAAGTCGCTTGACTTTTGCGGATAGGAAAGAGTGGATGATGAAGACTATGGTCTTTGGGCAACAGTGGAGGTCCAGTTGCTGAAAGAAGAGTGACAGGGAGCAGATATGCACACTAATTATAATTTCAATGAATACATATACAAAGGGGTAAAACAATTCAAGTTAAGACCAATATAAAGTGTCTTAGACACTTTGGAACTACTTTCATCCCATCAAAATGGCTTCATTGCAAATTGTCACTGATTTGATGAATGTTAGACACTACTGGAGGGATGAAAACCACTTTCCAAGAGATGCTCTCTCATGTCATGACACAGCTGAAGAGCACTGCTGAAGACATATGTGTCCCACAGGTGTTCAATTAGGCTGAGATCTTGAATACGAATGCCGTAGCTTCTGATCGTCACAATTTTCACACTTGTCAAACCATTCAGCAACCACTCATGCCCTCCAGAGGGATTGACATCCTGCTTCTTCATTAATTTCTCTGGATTTTACTGTAATTTGTCAGCTGTCGCTACAAAAATAGGCTGATATATTTAAACAATGTAAAATACACTTTAAAACATTAGTATGTTGTATAATATGATGTGAATACATTTGGTAGATTTTTCTAGTAGCTTCCACTGCATCTTATGGACTTCATCAGCAAATGGAGTTTTCTCATTTGTCACAGAAATTGCTCTGTTGTTACCGCATATGGAGATTGAGTTTCCAGAGTTTCATTTCCATGAAAATCGAGCAAACTCCATTGTTTGTTTTCAAGTTATTCTTCGACAATTCAGAATCAACAGCTCAAATTTATGATGGCAATAAGTTAAAAATGTTGAGATATGGAAAAAAACTGAATCTTACAATCTCTGCCTCAGGGCCGCCGAAATCAAGGAACATCATGCGAACGCCATCATCTGAGGACATTCTTAAGCGCTCAAAGGGTTGCTGGAGGAGAATACTTTTCCTCACACCCATCTCCTCCGTGAATAGTGTGAATCCATCATCAATGTGCACTCTTAAGGTACACTCCTTTCCATTCCAGCTACAGGCTGCCAGGGTACAAAAAACACAGGGGTCAGACAGATGCAGCAAAAAGAGGGAAACTAAGAGTGCTGTGTTGTTAACAAACAAAGCCAGATTTATACTGTATATTTCTCGTGTGAGCTCAGTCTTAAAGTTCTCATATAGAGCCCAGACTTCTTGTATCCCTTCTTGTATTATATTATATTCTTGTATGTGATATCATAGTGCACTAAAAGAAAAAAAATTGTGTGATGCTTTTCGTTAAAGAATTTTTGATTGTGTCTAATCCAAAGCTAAATTTAGCACTAAACTTAAGTTTGATCTTAAATTGAAACCATTTTTGATTATGGAAAATATTTCTGCACCAACTCATACTACCAGCAGAGGGCATTGTACATACACATTACCACACGACACTGTACCTGAACTGGTCACACAGAGGACAAACCTTACTGAATAAATGGAAGTAAGGCGCTGTTGTGTGTTTTAGTCAGTGTAGATGTGGTTTTATGAAATGCCATGCTT
The DNA here is from genome assembly GCA_034769265.1 of Remorina albescens. Lineage (NCBI taxonomy): Eukaryota > Metazoa > Chordata > Actinopteri > Carangiformes > Echeneidae > Remorina > Remorina albescens. The sequence goes on from CM068494.1 coordinate 21,401,850, forward strand.
GAAACTAAAAATGTATGTCATCTGTCAAATTCTTCATAAAAACCTATTACAAACCCAGTACAATAAAACACTAAGATTTACATGTCCCCCATCAGTCAAAGATCATCGATGGATTTGAAGAAACTGGCACCGAGCTTCAAGTATCAAGAGTTGATACAATAGCATATCAGAACAATATTTTAATTGTATGTGAAAGATTGAAAGAGGCATAAATGGAATCTGTACCTGTAGTGACTTCCTTGATGAGCTCAGCAGCGCTGTGGCAGCCCTCCACCAGCAGGTGAGTCCAGGTGGACAGCTCCTTGGCTGAATCCACCCTGAACACGTGGGTCTCAACACCTTGCTTGGTGCCCAAACGCAGGCCAAACGACAGGTCAGAGTCCAGGAGAGGAGAACTTTTTCCTGGGCCAGAGTGGACCAGTCTGAAGGAGGGAAAACATATGAGGAAAAAAAACATTAGTGACAAAGATCATTTACGTTTATAGAGGAGAATGGAGCCAGTGGAGCAAATCAAAGAGGGTGTTGGTGTGTTATAGAAAGTGCTGCAGGCATGAAAAGTGAGAGGGCACAGGAGGGAAAAAAGGGAGGAAAAACCCATGACTCATAGATTCTGTTTCCACTGGTGTTACAGCATTCGGCAAAATGTCCATATCTGGTAATGTAAAGAGGAAGCAAACGTTCTTTGACTGGGCCAATGTAAGCCTTGGAGAAATCTATTAAGACAACATAGGATTGCTTAAGGTTGACACATGTAATGAACCTCTGAGATACCACATGTATGTTTTGCACACACAGAAACTAGAAGAGAGAGAGCACAAGTGTGTAGTATGCGTTACTCTATGTAGTGTTTGTGTGCATTCATGGAGACGTTTGTGATTGTGAACCTGGTGGTGATGAGTGGGTGGCTCTTGGTGGGGTTGTTAAGGATTTCTTTGCTTTCAGGAAAAGAGGGATACAGGAGCAGGTCTTTGTCACTCAGCACAGCCAGCACTGGTTTTTCTGGACCATGAGCCACCTGCGCACACAAACATTAAAATGAAATCATTTGAACTTCTTCATTTATGATGAGCCTACACTGCACATTTTTGACAGTCAATAAGTGCCAGTAGATGAGAAGAATCAAGGTAGTCGAAATTACCAAACATGGACTTTTTGTATTTTTGTGGATGAACTAGCCAAATAAAAACACATTGCTCAACAGGGTAGTGTAAACTGTCAATACCCCAGGAAGACCTAAAGCAGGCACAAAAGCAGGTAACATTTAAAAAATTTTTTACAGTGAACCTTCAGAAGAGGAAAAACTGGATTTAAAAACACTGTGTCAGATCCTGTAGTACAGATGCTGTACAGCTGTATTTTTGCATACCTGCTCTGAAATCCAGCCCAGATATTTCACCTCCATGCCAGGTTGCATGCTCTTCATCTCCTCCTTGACTCGTGGTAAAAGGTTGGCTGCACCAGCCTGGATTCCATTGTACCAAGACTGGGCCATGGCTGGGTCTTTTGCCCGCAGGAACACAGAGTTCTTTCTGTTGGATGAAATTACCTCGAAGTACCTGGCATAGGAGATGAGAGGAAGGGGGAGAGCGGAGCAATGGCAGAGACAAGAAGGACGTGGAAAAGAGGGCCAGTTAGAGAAGTAAAAGACACATGGCAAAGGGAGAAAAGCTTGAGGGTGAAAAGGGAGTTTCACATATTAACAAAGAGAATATTTGAGCAAGGTGTCCCTCAAGAAGACAATGTCTTCTTTAGTGCATTCTCTAAACTATTTTGTTATTTCCAGGCTGAGGTTTATCATCTCTTTTCATACATGTATGAACTGAAAAAACATTATGTAAAGCAGCAAATTTCTTCATGTAATACCTGTTTTCTGTGTCCGGGGGGCACTGTTTCCGTGACACCTGACACATCTTTAGCGGGATGCTGCGAGGCTCCTTCACCTCAGGGGACAGCTCAGAGCCCCTCTGAGGTGTAGAGGGGGGAGAATCCCATGGGACGGCAGCCCCAGGGGACCCTGAGCTCTTAAAGAAGGCCGACATCTCCTTGATGTACTTCACTGAAGCCGAGAGAGCGTGTGAGAGAGAATTGGATAAGGAGGACAGGCAGACAAGAGGGCAGAGGAGGGAGAGAAAAGACATTTTGGAATATGAATATGGAGCCTCCGGCTTCAGAAATGAGCTGCACTTTACAGCTTCTAAAAGGGAGCAGAAATCCATTTGTTTTCTGTTACTTTCTGTCAATTCCTCAGTAGTTACAAAGCTTGTCATGAAGGAAAAAAAAAAACTCCTCACCTTGCTTGCTTTTTTATTATTCATATTATGTTGTATTTTTGCTGCAAACGATTTATTCTGGCACATGTGGGCATCTTGAGCAGCAGCTGGAGGCAAAGAGTAAATGTGATTTCCTGCAGCTGTGCTTGGTCCTATGTCTCCTATGATCACAATGTCATTGAACAACTGAATGTGTTGGGGAATCCACAATTTAATTTCAAAATATGTTAATATTCTTATTTATAATCTAATGAAATTGTTTTGACATGTGCACTTGTGGCTTCACTCCAATCATAACCAATTCGTTCATTGCAAGACAGAACAGAACAGTGCATTCTTTAGGAGAAAAAAAAGAGGTATTTGTACCTTTACTACAAAATTTTTCCTACATGATACTCTTATTTTCTCTCTTTGTTCCAATATTTTCAACTGTCCTTAGTAATTTTTTTGTATTCTTCTTTGATTCTTTCCACTAACTATTTGAATTAGGGAGCAAGACTGGGGAGAAGTGATAACAAATAAAGGAGAGGCATGCAACAAAGTTCCCTCAACGGATTCAGACTAAATCTATAGTCCATGCTACATTCTGGCCCCTCAGAAATGAGCCTTCCATAATTGCACCTCCTTGTGGGAAATAAGATCGTATTCAAAATTAATCGTGATTACAGTCTCTTCTGTACAGATGTTTTTGTTTTTTTCTCTCCAGAGTTTTTCCTACTCAGGCGTGTATACACACACACACACACACACACACACACACACACACAGATATGAAAACCCCCCTGGCCTCAGCTCCAGTCCAGTAGGCTGGTGGTATGGGTTTGGCAGAAGTAGCCACTGCTGAGGTAAAAATAGCCTGGAGAACATGGCCAAGCATGAGGCTGAAGGCTGGAGGTAGAGGTCTGGTTTCAGTGGGGAAGTGTGAAGTGCTCTTCTTGCATAGTACAAGAGGCCTGTCGCCAGAGGGTAAGTAGAAGGGTCACAGCTCTGGACAACAGGAGTGAGGATGGGGGCAGCCACGTTCCTAAAATACAACCCAGTCAATCTCTCAATGATTTTGTTAAACGTTGAGCAGGATGCTGACGTGGTCAATCCTCGCATTTTATCTCACCACAAGCAGTACGATTAGTAATTCAGTTTTTTATACTTCACTTTTATTAGGAGGTGGCAGAGTGATTCACTGAGAGTGGGTCAAAAATTAGAGAGGGGTCCATTTGCAATGTCTTTAAGAGGAAACACAGAGAACCCCTAACCGGGCTCCTCCCTTACTGTAATACTACTTTCAGACATTTAATCTGTAACGCTGCTCAATTCATTTGCCAGTTAATATAAATAAATCTCTTGCATCTGTTGTGGAAGGGTTATATTTTACTCGATTCACAAGGACATAAATGATACAAACAATGATGTTCACACTTACGGAAACAAGCATCGGGGGAGTTATGTACGCTTAGCAATGTGAGAGATTGCTAGCCATTATCTCATCCATGACACAAGGGGACAACAGCTGTCACATTGCAATGTCATACTAAGGCTTGTCTTGCCATTTTAATAAAGGTAATTCATCACATTTGATTTGCCAGTGTCTCTTTTCAGACAATGTGACTTCAAAATCTTTTCTGTGATAAAGACATAAAATTGGTGTGAATTTCACATCCTGTGCATAATTTTGACAATATGTGTAGTAATGTAAAATGTAATAACATCATGAAACTATGTGCTTTTAACGGAATAGGTTCATTTTCCAAACTTGATTTCAACATTTAAAACTGGAAAAGCATTTAGGGATTACAGTGCATGTCTGAAGGGGGCTTAATTTGCTGTGGAGAAGGCCATGACCTAAATGCTGAAAACTATAAACATAAAGTGACTCCTCTGAGTCAGCACAGTGTTCATTGTTTTACTGTCTGAATCTGTTGGTCTTCTATAAACCATTTCTCAATAGTATTGTCCTGGATCTCTAATCCGTGTGTCCGTAATCCCCCCCATCTCACTGTTCCTGCCCTTATAAATCTTTCTCTTTGGACATGCAGCCAAAGATAAAAGGAAAAAAAATCTCTCAGAATTCAAGGTTTTTCTCTCAAATCTTAAAATAAATTAATAAATAAATCATTGACTCTTGTCCCCCTTTGCATTAAAGGCATTAAAAATGTCTACCCCCCATCGTCTCTCTCTCTCTCCACCACACATTCACTCCTTCACTCATTGCTTCCCTTTCATGAACGGTTGACCAATATTGTTTCCTGGGACACACATTTATGACACACAAACATTATGGGTTTAATGCAAACACTCCCATGATTAAGAACACATGAATAGACACACAAAGTCATGCATATGAAAACAAAACTATGGTGTGAGTGGCAGTATTGTGATAACCTTGCCTCTGAAGCATAGAGCACTGAAAGCTGACTCAGATAATTGCTCCTTTTGTTGGGTTTTTTTTTTTTTAGCTTTACTTTTTTAACTGATTAGGCACAATTCTGTTATGACTACTTTTGTTTCAAAAACATTTAACATTTGTAAGTGCAATATTTATATTTCCAAATTCCCAGGGAAAACAGAGTTTGCCTTTTTTTGGAGAAAAACTCAATCATATTTGTATTAGTTTTGAAAAGGTTAACATGCCCTACAGACCTCCCTCTTGGGTCCCTCCTTCAGTCCAAAATCACTCTGAATTGCCAGGATTTCTTTTGGATTTATGCTCCTCATGTTTTTTGTGTGTCACTGTAAACTAGTCTGGCTGAAGGATATTATAATTATTTCTCCAATTTGTACAAGATATTGGAGAGCAAGGTATGCAGGAGAAATTCTCCTGTATACCTTGCCTCATTTGATGATGCAAATCAGCTCAATGAATCGCCAAAGAAGTGTATCTGTAGACAAAAGCAGACGTGCTGGGAATGTGCAGGCCTGGAGCATGTATAAAGCAGTGAGAAACTAATGTATACCAGCTATGGCTTTTAAATATCTGTCAACTCAAATACATTATGTTTCATGGAAATGAGCTTCTGTCCATTTGTTCATGCGCCAACCCATTGATGTTTGTACCATGGGGTAGCCAACTGCTTCCTTGTTGCTGGACCAAGGCCATTCAGAATTGATGTGGTCAATCTCAATATGGCAGGCTAAACCACAAGACTGGAAATGGAAATGGGATTGCCCGCATTACTGTTTCAAGTGGAAGCCATCACAGAATCCTATAACTATACTGAAGATGAAAGACCCTACAAGGTCTCTCTAAATCATCCACTTATGGCTGGCGACACAGTTCAGTGGGTCAGGTTAAAACTGACCCTTGAGAGAAAGTTATCTGTATGTAATACGGACATCTAAGTCATATAAATACACCACTCCATGCCTTATGAGAAAAAAGCTTTTTAAAAACTTGGTTAAGAAAGTCAAGCGCACAAACATGGCTGTAGGTGCTTAAATCTGGCACATAAACAGTTCTATTCTCAGTGGTCATTAATCTTTATTATGTAAGCCTGCGTTTATGTCTCTGTTTCAAGCTGCACAAAGTGCAGAGCAAACACAGACAGTGAGAAAGCACAAATTATAGCAGGTATAAGCAGATGGATAATTTTGTAAAGAGGCTTTATTTTTTTCCAAACAGCAATGTGGAAATTATCATATTAGTGTTTCCGGGATTAGAAATGTCAGGCATTGGCTGTAGCCCCACATAACAAATCAGACAAGACAGCTTTCAAACAGGGAAGAGGGAGGAGGAAAAGAATGAAGAACGTGGAAAAGGGAGACAGTGGAATAAAGAAAAGATTGAGAGTAAGAAAAGAGAATAAGAGAGCGAGACATCCAGGCAACAGAAAGATACTGACCATGCAGCTAAGCTCAGCCAGAAATGTTACCAAGAGCACCAGTGGCGGCACATTCAACACAGAGCTAAAATTAGCTGAGATGGCACTGTTATTACTTTAGCTTATCTGGCAGCCAGTGAAACTACTTTTGTACTGCGTGCATGTGCGTGCATGTGCTGTGTGCGTGCGTGTATGGGTGTATGAAGAGTTTCTTAGCTTCTTTGGCAGAATCCACCGCTAAGCTTTTCCTACTAAAGTCTTTACATTGAACCTCACAAATCCTGACCAGACATTTTCAGCCAATTCAGTTTTGACACAATTCACTTAACTTTGGTTTGAAAAGCTTTTTTTCTGCTTTCTCAAGCTCTTTGGAAAGTTCAAATTTATAAAGTATAAGTTTAAATTTTCAAACTTTCCACAATTCAGCATTTCCCATTGTGCTGATGAGCCAAAATTCATTGTAATGAAAAAATAAATAAATAAATAAAATAAAATAAAATAATAATAATAAAATTTAAAAAAAAAAATCAATCGCTTCTCTCTGCTCTCTCTAAATCCTCAATTCATCAGGTATCCAATCAGAAAGCCAGCAGATTGACGAGTTTAGCAGTCATTAAGATGTCTCTTAACTGAATAGTGAAAAAGCCCCATTGACTTTTTCAGAGACTAAACACCACCACTGGTAACCGTGGGAGCAGCTGGAATGTCATTGGTCAGTCAGCGACCTCAGAAGCATGCTGTTTGCTCTCTAAACCATGTCAGGCAAACAATGTCCCAGTGTTACACCACCAACGAGGAAGGCTGTCTCAGGCCAAAACAGTGTCATTAATATCTGGAAAATACGAGGAACACTTGCTCTCTCCATCCAATACATGAGGTCAATCGAGGTAAAAGGGGAAAAAAAGTCATTACTGAGCCCCCTTTTTCAGTCTGCCAATCAAACCAGATAATGAAGAAAAGGAAAAATTTTTTTGGATTGTGCAAAAGAAAGTGGGAAAAATATAATTTAGAAATTATCCCTACCACAACTCATGGACAAGTCTATTATGTTTAAAATGTCATTCATTGTATACAATCACACTTCTGGACAGTGTAGAAAGCTGTAAACACCATGCTGGACATACCATCACCATTGACACCATGTAGCAAATATATCAATAATTGCCAATTTACACATTCAACAACATGAGGTAATATTCACAGGTATTAGGAGTTGGGTTTGGTTTTTTTGCCAGCTGACAAATGTACATCTTACATAAGCATAAATATAAAGCCGGATGCAGCTCTCCTATGGTTACCTCCATACTTTCAGAAAATGTTCCGCCAGCTAGGTGGTTTATTATTTCTTTTCCTGAAAATAGCTGCATTTGGAAATAAAACCAAAACCCTGCACTACAATAACCTAAAAAGCGCCGTAGCATTGGTGATAGTTTGGGATAATTCAAGATCTGTCAGTATTGCCTCCCATATTATATATAAGATATTACTACTTTTTACGTACCAACTATAACAGCATGACAGACTAGTCAATTATCTACCAAACTTTTGTAGAAATCTATTTGTAAATATCCAAAAAAAGTGCATGCCTGCTTCAGTTCAGCTATATCTCCAATTTTTTGTATAGTTAATAAATGTTGAGTTTGTGTTTCCCCCAGTGTTTTGCTGATTAATGTTTGTCTCTTTCTGGCAGTGTCAGTCAGCCGAAGTTTTCCCCTGTTCTGGATGATTTCGATAGGTTCATTGTTCCTATAGCCCATCTCATTAAAATCATGGCTTCATGCCAACCTCATGGGTGTTAAGGTATGTTATGAGAGAGGCTGAAGGAGAGGGTAGAGTACACTGAATCAAACTTTTAAACTGATTCACATACTGCCAAAGCACAGTTTTGATTACTCAGCATAGTGTGTCAGGAGAGTTAATTATCCTAATTCATTCAAAGTGAAAGTGAAGGAAACTTGAACAGGATCTGGCAGAGGACAAGAACAGAATGAAAGGGAGGTTCGACTGCAGACATTACCACTTTCCAACTTTTTTCTATTTTCTGCCGAGAGATCAATTTCCTGCCTGAATTGCAAAGAAACTTAATTTTCCAATTTTAGGCACAAGTAAATGCTGTTTGACTTATGAGCCTAATTTAAAATTAATTTTCATGCGTAATGAGACAAATTAGAGTAATGTAAACATCTGCTTCTCAGTTTCAAATAGCAGTGAGCGTTGAAAGACACAACTCACCATCATTATGTGCAAATGTAGGTATGAAATCCTGAGTTGCCATTTTGAAAATTCAGTGGTTAAATGTTGAAAACCAGCAACACATTTAGTTTAGCTGGTACATCAGCAGTTTTCAGAGAAAGCTGAACGTCTGTATTTACGTGTATGGTACATGCTAAGCTTTTCTGAAATGTATTCCAAATAATGGCTGCATAGTCTCCAAAGCCATTACCCATTTCCCTCAATCCTCAACATGCACATTCTGCACAATAGTGTGCAATGGTTCAGTGGAGTTTGAGTCTGAAATGAAAGAAAGTGGCACAAAGACTGGACCGCCAATTTATCAGGGGCCCCAGATCAGGGCGGTGGGGTCTAGAGGAGGCCTGTTAAGCAAACTCAATGCCACAGAGTGAGAAAGGTCTGAGGGAGAGTTGTGATTTAATAAAGCTGTGTTATTTTGCGGGTTAATCCATTCCCTCACTGAGTCCAAGCACAATGTCTTTACGGGCCAGTAGCTTTGAAGGAGAAGGAACTAAACTTTGTGTGCAGGGGGTTAGAAGTTTCAGAGACCCAGGACAGAAACAGCTACAGCACATCGCCAATTACAGAATGAGCTGAGCAATGTGGATAGTGATTATGATTGATGATTCTATGTCCAATAACAATTTTTGATTCTCTGTGAAAGTTTCTGAGAGATGGCTGCTTTTGTAGGTGTTTATTTTAAAGAACTGGGGCACCAGATGGGAGGGATTTATTCCTCAGAAAGATTGATATTTTGTCCGGTTACAGCTCACATCTTTCTTGTGTCCCAGGAAACTCCCTTCTTAAATTCACTAACACATAAAGTATTTTCAAGGACGACTTTGCCCATGTTCGGGAAATATGTGGGAATCGTAAATAGATACCAAACATACTCATATATCTCATCATATAAAAAGTGCATCAAATATGCGGTGTACCCCATCCTAGTGAAGGTTAAATGAAATCCCCAACCATCAACTGAAACACCAAATTGGACTGAATTTTATTTTGTCCACCGATTATCTCACTACTAAGACTAATACTACATACAATTGGTCATTTCACCACTCTCCGGAACAATTGTAAATCGTTAGAATTAAGAGAAACCTTCATATCTACTGCTGAACAAGTAACTTGAAAAGTTTTTTGTTTTTTTTTTTAGTAGAAAGGATCACAGCAGTGGAGAAAAGAGCATTGGGAACAATCATCCAACAGGTAGTCTGAAATCGGAGAGATGAGGCTGAGGGATTCAGTCAGGCTACAGAGGCAAGGCTTATTTTCAAAGTTATAATTATTCTGCCACAGGAGCAAGAGTCAGAAATTTCTAATCACTACATGCATGTCATTGCAGAATTGTTCGTATGGTTTAGGCAGTTATCACATCACTCAGCTTGCTTCAAGCAGAGCTAAAATGCCACCGCTGTGCTAAAAGGTTCCTCAACTTATACATTCACTTCCATAATCAACACTGGTTGGTTTCAGATTTTAGACATTTGCAGACATATAGTGGGGTTCATACATCCAAGACCTCTTGGTATTAAATTTTGAAGCAAGAATTTTGAGCAGACAGAAAAATGTAGTTGAGGAGAATTATATTACAGTCTTAACCATGTTTGAATTCATTAAGGTTCATCAGTGAACCATCCCTGATTGATACCACACATGCATTTGACAGAAATGTCAAAATAAAAGAAAAATGATCAAAGGGTTTGTCCAGTCCGAGAGTTTACATCGGTCTTCCAGTTCTATGTTTTATTTGCAACAGAAAGCACTGCAACTTTGTTTAATGATCTCTACTTGCCTTTCATAAAGTAGCAGTGAATGTCAGCAGCGCAAAGACTGTGGCAGAAAGACTGACGACTGAGCCCATGGATGCACCACTGACTGTACCAGCCCAGCATGACAAGCTAAACACGCAATGTCTGGGAGGCCAGCAGTATGAAAAATTCAATCCCAACTTTGTGCAGAGAAAACAGACAGGTTTCTCATGCTGCAAACAATGGCATCAAGAATAAGATGAGATATTAGGATGCTTGGAAAAAACAGCCCACTCTTGTCTCTCAGGAAAACATTTATGTCAGAAAATGTTGGATTGGTGGTGGCATTCCTTGAGAAGCAAGGGACACCAGGTGGACAAACAAAAGGGCCACTGGAAAGTAAAATTCCCAACCACAGGGCCATGCTGCTGCAGCTGCTTCATCGCCCCACCATATGAATATTTTTTAACTAACACACAGAAAACACAACTGTCCTATCTTTGATGGGGCTGATGCACCTTGATGCAACGGATACAAAGTGTAAATTGAGAAACTTTCACTTGCCTCGCCGACATCTTTTCTGGCAAGGGACAAGAGCCACTATATGGATCGGTAGGACAGAGGGAAGTATGCATGCATATGACCTCAATCTAGATTCAAATTACATTAGGTTTTAACAGCCAGCAGGACTGTTGTGTCACATTGAGGAGCTTTAAACTTTCTTCCCCAAAGCCACTATTTTCCATAAATCATACACTTAACCACACTTGAAACAGTGCATGAATATAGAACAGGGCTGTATATCTGTACTGACCTTGCTGAAAGAGACGTGAGAGATGTGTTTTGTATCTTTTTTTGAGAGGCTATATCCGATCACTTTTTCCCTAATTTGTAGATAGGAAATATGCCTTCGAAGCAAAACAGCATGTCTGCAGTCTTCAACCTTATGATGGGCTGCAGTTTTCATCTTTGTATTTATAATGAAGACAACATTATTATCATCAACTTCAGTGACTACATACATAACTGAAACTGCAAGTGACTGAAACATACTGTTTAACATGGGGCATAGCAATGCAGCTGCATATCAGCAGGACACAATTCGTATCTATTGCATGGAAGAAACACAAATGCATTCAGTAAAAGACGCAGGGAAAAGTGTGTGCTGTATGCTTGCATCTGTGTCATAGTGAGACAGGGAGAAAGAGATTAGATTTGGAGCGAATGTCTGTGAAGAACGCTGACAAAGCATCTTTCAGCTAACACCCATCACAAACGCAAATGAACCTCTTCAAATCTAATCTCACTTCGGGCACTCCTGAAAGACATTCCTGCTTGTTCATATCTAATTTTCAAATTTTGACAGTTTCAAAGGAAGTATTAATGCACTTAGGTCTAGAGGAGATGATATAGTCAGTGGAGTCACATTTAGAAAATACAGTCTAAAGTTCATCCACTGTGCCAGTGCCCCACTGAAACTTCATACTACAGGATGTATGAATCTCATTCAAAATATAGCTTGCATGGCTGCCATAATCTAAACAACATGGCAAACTAGGGACTCAACAAACAGTTGTCTCCAATATTTATCTCTTGATCCCAGGAACATGACACAAATTGGATGACAAAATAAGAGCCAAACCAAAATCCTGTTTACAAATTTGATAAGGTGTTGTTGTGTATGGATCAATTAGTGCGACTACATGCATATTCTTGGCCTTTTTTTTGAAAAACACAATCCGTGTATGTTTACGTAATAGTTAATCAGATTAACATAAAATGCTCCCACGTTTTTGATCAAGCTGAAAATTCCAAATATATTTGACAGCAAAAATAATTTAAAGATTTACTATGCATGCTATTTTCTCCACTTTACAAACTGCTCTGAACCACCAACCAAATGAAAGTGTACTTCCACTGTCAATTAATTAATAAATATAATTATTCATCAGGTGGAGTTAAATACACATAAGAAACTAAGTATGTTTAATCTTATTTAGGTGTTAAACAGGTCGAGTTCTTCTCAAACACACTGTACTTTGTACCAAGTCAATCAATAGTTCATGTTTACACATTGCCCAACAGATTTGACAGAAATCAAGAGACTTTATGAAGCAAACAACAAAGGCCCAAACATGTACTTTTCATACAGCTTCAACAACCAAGCCTACTTAATCCATGAATGTGTGCTGAGGCTGCACACAACTACCTTAATTAACAGGAAAGGGTAAATCCTTAAATATCAAAATCAGTATCAGTTAAATATCCTGTATTGACCGGGCTCTTTTATGTGCCTCTGGAAATAAAGCTGACATGAAGTAAGATAATAATAATAATTTAAAAAAAAAATCCTCAACACGTTGAACAAGACTGTCAAATGTGTGTCGAATGGGATGATAATTAAGAGAAATTAAATTCAAAAATCTATTTCAATCATTAAAGATTACAGATTATTCATCATGCTGATTAGATATCCATAGATATTCCCCCATCCCCCATTGACTGCGCACTTGATTATTTGTTTATGCTCACTAAATGGACCATATGAAAAATAAATATGGCTGGAGGTTAGCAGATATATTATGTACTACTACTACTACTACTAACTACTCTGAAAAACTGTTCCCTGAAGCTTATCATTGATAACCTTTTCCTTGCCCATCAGTGTTGGTGAGAAAGCATTACAGTCCTCTGCTACACTATAACACAAGTACTTGATTCCTAGGATACACACGCAGCACTCACACAGACACAAACTCCACCTGCCAATTTAAAACAAATTCACATGCACACACACACTCTTACTGCCCCCACATTCGCACTTAACTGACTAACTTGACCTGTACTTCTGCTGCGCATTTATCCATCCTCTCTGCTTCAAACTTCAGATGCGTGTGTAGGTTTTTATACATGGAAGCATGTGTTTTATATGGTTGTACATTTACTTTGTGTGTGTGCATTTCTGTCAAACCTTTGTTGCCAAGGGATAAGCTTTACCACTGAACTATCCCTGCCCCCAACATTTTCTTCCATGCATGCACATATGCGTGCACACATACACACACAAACTTACACAGTTTCTTAGCTCCATCGTTTCTTCATACAGAAGTAGAATGAGCCCTGGTCTTGGCAGGCATGCAGGTGGCAATGATGGATGTGTTTTCAGTCAGAGTAGAATCCAAATTAAAACACAGTATAAGGCAGTGGGACAGCTCAGAGACCAGTGCTCCATCCCTCATGCGGTTTTAGCTACTTCATACATGACTGCAGTCTTCTTTAATTCTGTCCTCATTTCATATTTATTCATTTTTACTCCATAAAGCCTTGTCTAAGGGCTTCATGATGTTCTCACATTCTAAATTTGACAAAATTGATCCATCAATCTCCGAATTATTGTGGCAGAAACTCCATGACTATTATAAAGACAAATTCAGGAGTTATAATAGGGTGTGTGTGAGCTGTCCTTGCGCATACTTGAAGATACAATGTATTGCTATCATAATCACACACACGGCGAGGCTGTAAACGTTGCTGAAAGGAAATGAAGGGAGCTTCATTTTTATGGTTTCATCTGCTTTCTTTATTTCTTTATTTAGCTGACCCTCTCATGGGTTTACTGTTCCTCTCTCTTTTATACTTTCACAAACACAAAACACACACACACACACACACTTATTATTCTATTACCATTTTGGTGTAAGCTACAACAGAGGAAGAGAAAAAGAGGTGCATCCCATTAGAAAATTAAATAGCTCAAGTTGATTCTTTTTTTCATTTCAAAAGGACAGATTCACTATGTATAAATTCTTTTACTGTATATGGTAAGAGGCTTGCTGAAAGAAGAAGGTTTTACACACATTCACACTCACACCTGGGAGATGTCCAGTGCTGCCCCTTTCTTCTGCTGTTGGCTGCTAAGCAACTGTGTGGGGCATTGAATTCATATGATTTATTAAAAATCTATTAAGCAAACAATGGAAAAACAATTTCCAGCTGTGCCATATGCACATAGCTGTAAGCGCTTACCCTAATGAAAACCATCAAGCAATCCATGTTTTAATGTACACATGACAACAGCTTAGACATTTTTGCCAGCACTAACACAGCTGTAGTATCTTTGAAAGCATTTGTGATTTTCATTACACTGCTAAAGGTATGGGGCAGAGCTCAGCATTAATCAAAATTACTTATTCTATGTGAGTAGAAATCTATTCTATTGACTTCCAGTGAAGTCAAAAAGGAAAATTAATCCTGCCACAAGAAAAGAATCCCAACTAAGGATATTATTGTAACTCTTATATGGCACTTGTATGGCATATTCAAGCATACTGTTCCCATATTCAAGATATTTTAATGTGATGGAGGCAGTGCCCCCTTGATGCCAGTCAAAGCCTTCTATGTTATGAATTTCACAGAGCAATGAAAACTGCCTTGAGCCCTCAGCAGTAGTGGCTTGTTTGTTGCTGTGCATCTAAGAAAGACTGTTAGTCTAACCTTTAAAACTTCAGTGATGCCAAGAAGGAGATTTTTTCTGACTGTGTTTCTCAGTATCTTGATAAAATGCCAAAACAGAAATAGGCATTGTACTTGAACTTCATGTCGTATGAATTCACACATTTTTTGTATGATGTCTTGAATCATCATCGATCGATCGAATCATCGAACAGTCTTGAAATAAAATCAGAATCTTAAAAACTGCAGCTGGAAAGCTCTTAGCCCCCAAGAATTGACCAAAAACGTCCATTCTTTATTTCGTCCGTTCCCTAAAAATACCCTCTCACAAATGATGTACATCCTGTGGTCCTGCCATCCTTGGGTCAGACACACATCCGCACAAAAGCAGAAAAACACATTCAGTGAGCCTCAGTGAGCCTTCAAGCCTCCTTCCTCACTTTACATCAGGTCCTCTGAGGGCAGAGGAGGAGGGAAACCCACAAAATTACTCCTGACATGTCGGATCACAGAGCAGTGCTGCTTGAGCCGTCTGATATCAACACTTTTCTGCCTGAGTGTGGACAAGTAAGGCAGGGGGATTTGGAATGATTTCCCCTGGCTGTAGCTCCAGTTGTATCTGCTCCACTGACTGAAGTTACTGATGCTGGCCAAATGTCCAAGTTCACCCACAGAAATGCTGCCACATGGAAAACTGGTAACTCTGGTTTCAGTGTTCCATAGTTTTTTTCCATCCGTCCTCTCAAATGGAAAGTTCGTATAATATTTCATGCACTGAGTAATTCTTATTTCATACAGCTTGTTGAACATATTTAAAGCAAAATAGTTTTTATTTGATAAAATAAATAGCTGTGTTTGTTCATCCTACTTTCTGAGGAGTGTTTTTAGACACACCAGGTAATCATTTGGAAGCAAGCCTTGATTACACCTATGGTTTAAAGCCTGTTTGAGTCACTGAAGGTTACCACGCGGGGAAGCTCTCTCACAAAACATGGACTTGAACACACAGAGAATGTACTGATCAATAGAAAGAATAATAAAAGCCAAACAAAATGTGTCAAGCTTGTTGGCTACTGTGCTGATAAAAACATCCTTTTGAATGATAATGTTCTGTATAAATCATCACTCAACCTTTGTCTTTTTAGTAACATATAGATAGAAGATTGAACCAAAGTCTCTAGATCCAAAGTCAGCTTTGAAATAGATGGAGAATTTTTATGATGCAATCTGTTGGCAAGAGGAAAGACTGTTTTTATATCCCATCTTCCTGACTGAACCTCAACTCTCAGAATCACCATGTTGTGTCACACAGGCTCACAGACTGTGGCCTTTAGACAAATGTATGCACTCAAATACTTGCATGCACAAACACATCCAGTGACTGACTAAACTGTAAGCTTGAGGGAGGAAAGCACATGGAAATGTAGTAATCAGGCCTAGCAGCATGTGTGAATGAGCATGAGGGAAGAAAAACACCTGCAAGCACCTGCTGACTTAAGTGCAAACCTTCCAATGCACTGCAGGTCTTAAGCCATACATTCTCTGCTGTTCTCACATCTGACATGAACTTTTAAATACTTTCTATCCGTGTTTGTTGTTCAGGAAGGCTTCTCATTAGCATGCTAGGATGTTCAGAGGTGTAAACCACAACAATATTCTGAAAATTTAAATTTTGAACTTTTTCAGTTTGACTCATTATTTGGATGATTCCAAGGAAGTTTGATCAAAGGCTGATTTAATGGATCATCTTTCACAGCTCATCTGCTCATGTGGCCCCTTAAGGAAAGAAAAATCAACCAAAGTGCTGGAAAAATATGTTAAAAAACATCAAGGTATCAAAAGCTGTAATTGTTATAACCTATGTGTCTATTTGGAGCTGCAGAGGATAAAGAGAATAGATGGAAGTGTTCAATCTTTTTGAAGAAAAATAAAAAAATTTGAAAAGTGTCAAATAAGTGCTTCCTTTATCGTGCAAAAGAGACAGATGTGGCATATTTTGTAAATGTGTAGTTGTATGTTTAGTTGTATTCTCGGAATGACTTAACAGCAAAGCAGCGACAAAACAGAAGGAAGGTTGTTACCTTCAAGGATGACTTCTTTGCCAGTTTTCTTCAGCGCCTGCACAGCTTCGTCATGAGTGGCCTCCCGTAAATCATAACCATTGACTGACAGTATGGCGTCACCAACATAAAGCGCCTCAGTCTGGTCAGCTGCCAGGCCCTTAAAAATCTTGGAGATGAGGATTGGCATCTTGTTCTCCCTCCCACCTGTATTAAAAAAAAAAAAAAGAAAGAAAATTTGTTCAGTTGCACATACACTTAAACTTCTAGCCTCCGATCAGCTTAAGGAAGCAGCTTGGAATAAAATTTTTGACAACCATACATATGCTAAGAAAATTGCCAAATAAAAAAAAAACCAAAAGGCTGTGACTCAACAAAACAGCTTTGATGCTATGCTAATTTTGACTCCAACCACTCCTTATGTTTTAGCTTTTAATGCAACTTCACTCACTTAAAATGTTACAAGAACATGCAAGGGCAGAGGTAAACAGCAGCAATTACCCTTGTGTACTAACATCTGCAGCTTCCCATCCCCTCCTCTCCTTCCCTTTCTCACTCATTAAATGAAGGTCAGCTAGAGAGCTAATGGTTCTGCCACTTGTTGTGGGCTTCCACTCTTCATGAGAAATATTATCATTAATATCAGTTGGCACTTGGACTGTAGAATCAGGCTTCTGAGAAATGATCCAAAAGGGGATTACATTTAATTCATTCTAAATACATCCTCCACAGGTAGTTTCTTCTGGGTGATTCCTTAAAATTTAACCCTTGAAACTTTTTTGAGAGCACAGGGTAGTGCTCATAATAGCAAAAAATCATTCATTCATTCATTCATCTTCAACTGCTTATCCGAGTCGCAGTGGTGCTGGAGCCAATCCCAGCTCATACTGGGCGAGCGCGGGGTACACCCTGGACAGGTCACCAGTCCATCACAGGGCCAACACACAGAGACAGACAGAGACAAACAACCGCTCACACTCACAGTCAGACCTACGGACAATTTACAGTCACCAATTAACCTAAACATGCATGTATCTGGACGAAAGGAAACGACCATCACATCCAATGAAATTTTACTCTGCACACAAAAAAAAGCATCGATATTCTGTAGCTGTTCAAGCAAGTTTTCATACAGCTGTGGATACAGTGACTGTCAAGAACTGAATTACTAAAAATATCCCCAAAGAGCCAGTGGATTCAAATACGCTTTCTTTATCGGTGTCATAAAATTCTGCATTTCCACTGTTCATTGGCTGCGTTCACTGACAGTGGGCTTCCAAAAGTTTCAGTTTTCAGTCTTCATTTGCCATTGGAAACCAATAGTCATCATTGTTTCTTTTAAACATGGCCTTTCCCCCAACTTTAACTGTATATTTTTGTAACCGTGACAGCTGAGGTCTCTCTAACATTAGCCTTTCATTTTAGCCCAAAGCAAGATCTTTTTGTGAACCTAAACAAGACGTTTTTGTGCTGTCCTATCCTTATTATTGTAACCATAACAAAAAAAGGGCAGAACCCTGTACTATTTCAGAGGATGTTCCATCCGTTGGATCAGAAAGTAGAGATTGAGCCAAATGACCTATACCCGCGTTGAGGTTGGAGGACTTGATATCACTGATTCTGTGCAAAAGTAGTCTAAAGTTTTAATACAACCCTGCCCCTAAAACATTAATGAATCACACATTTCGCATCTATAAAAAAAACAACATATCCTTCCTGTCAGTGGGAGGAAGGTTATTCTGGACAGCTGTGCGGAAAAAGAAGGTTTGCTGATCTGGCCACACGCAGTAGACAGGAAGCGCCATTGGGAGTGATAAATAATTAAAAAAAAGATCATCCAGGGCCATATGCAGTGATCTCATGCCATGCCCATTCTGGAAATATTTTGTAGCCATTCTTCTATCAGCGTAAGAAAAAGTAAAAGCTAAAGACAGCCTCCCACACTTCCAAACAAGAGATGCCATAAAAATCAGATCACCGATTAAATTAACCATAGCGGATAGATGTTATATTTTTTGGCAAATAATTGTTCAGTGTCACACACAATTAATGTGTAAACAATCAATGTGTGTTTCTGAGTATGACTTTAAATAGTCTGCACACTGCTGAATTACTATTATCTAAACTTTCTCAGCTTGACAATTAAATTTGGATACCTTCCAGGCAGCCACAAGATGCTTCTCTATCCTTCAGGTTACCTTTGCCCCCAGTCTGAACTCCTATAGAAGCTGCTTTGAATTCACAAACAAGAAAACCATTTGTGCTAAATTGCAAACAAAATTAGCTGGAAAGAAAACTCACAGGCAGAATAGAGGTACGATCTTGCAGACAATGGACTTTGACAATTTATTGGGAAAGATGTGCTCAGAGACTTTTCAGCTACATTAAAACATCTTAATATTAAATTTTCAAAATCGCACTAATGGAGTAATCACCTCATCACTTTCCATCTCACCAAGTGCAGTGATATTTCCTTTACCTAGATGAATTGTGGTAATTTATGTCAAGTTGAAAAGTAAATAATTGGACATTTTGGAAAAAGACAGCTATGTTTCTTTTAGTTAACTGGATAAGAAGAAATTATTTGATGGAAGGGAGGAGAAAGAATTTTTTTTTCACCCTCTTGTTTGACAAACTATAGTATTAAGTCAGCAGTCAATAGAGGTGAAGGAAAGGAACTTTCACACTCTCACAATCTCCTTTCTCTTTGTCTTCACATACTTTCAGGTTTACTTCCAATTTCAAATACCTCTTTCTGACATGACTGCTGGGTAAACATTGTTGACATATTGCAGGAAAAATACCGTCAATATGTCTGCCACTCTTACACAACCCTTAATCCTCGCATATTCCGTTACCACTGCTGCCTTTCTTCTTCCAACTTTCCCTGTCAAACACAATTCAACACCCTCCAGCTGGCAGCCTGTCACTCACATAACCGGAAGGTGGTGGTGGCGGAGGTGGGGTGAGAGCCACTGGAGCTACCGATGACAGGTAAATGAATGGTACTGTGTTATACAACACTGACATGTGCTTAATTAGGTAGTTTTATGCCAAAAATTTGTTTGTAGTGATAATGCTGCTTTCAAAGAATTCAGCATAATCAGCATTTATGGCTTCATCAAACTCTCTCAGCTGAGTTGCATGCAGTTCTAATGAACATTGAAGCAAGCAACATAAAAGAGTCTATTTAACACAAAACAAAATCTTGTGATCACGTATTCCTGATGAATGTTAATAGGTTTGTTGCATAATGCTGCACCTGAGTTTTATTCATTGAGAAATAAATTGTCAAGGTTAGCATCTGAGTTGATCTGTGTAAGAGCTCAAGGTACCAAAAAACCGTTGCATAATGAGTCCAAAAACTAAAAGAACTAAGTTAAACTTGCATCAAGTCGCAACAAGTGAGACAAACACACTCAATTAGTGTCTGAAGAAAAATAAAAAAAATAAAAAAATAAATAAATCACATTTTCATAAGAATATTCCCTCTCTCTCCTTTAAATCAGTCTGCCCATCTACAGACCCGGAGCCTCAGTCCCTAGGCTGTCCTCTTAAATTTAGACATGTGCGAGTAAAGGTTGGCTCCCTCCATGCTTTTCTACAGCCTCGGGTGGGCTCCCTAAAATTAACACTAGTGGAGTACTCCACTCCCAGCCACATAGCTTTCATCTTTAGCCAATGACAACTGCCTATGGTGGACTGCTCCTGTCAGCTGTTCACAATTTGGTGTCAGCTAGCCCACAATGTTTGCCGTGTTCTTTCACTTACATTACACTTTTTGATACTTTCTTCTCTCTTAACTTCTTGCTGTCTTTCATTCCTTTTTTTCCTTTCTTTCATCCTGTCTACTCAGTTGACCCCTTCTGCCTTGCCCATTGTGTTTTTGCTTTGCTCTGTCTCTTTGCTACACCCAATACCCTTCTTCCTCCCTCGATACTTTGTTGCCTTTGAACAACCAGCATCACAACAGTGTGAAGCTGCTGGGATGCCAGCTATGATTTTGTTTTAATAACATGCTGTCTGGTTTTCAAAGCCACCCATTTCCACAGAGATGGGCATTACATTTATGTCATTAGGAGCTGGCTTTGTTGTTGGTGGTGGCATCTGGGGGGTAGAATTAACATGTCACAAGCAGTTACAAAGAAAATCTTTGCAACATGACAATCGAGCAAGTTTACAGCTGTCGATCAAATCGAGCCTTAGAACTGTGGAGCAACCAAGTGATAACCTGTCAATACATGTCCACAGCATCAGAAGGTGACGGCTTTAACTCACAAGGAATGTAAACACACAAGGATATATCACAATACTGATCCATGATTGATCCAAAGGAATGAGAATTTACAACTCCAAATAAATCAAATTTAAGTCAGATGCATCTCTAAAATGCAAATTTGGATGATCAAATTAATTTGAAAATCAAGACCAATGTAAAGCAGCAAAAGGAATCATGAAGATGGCAAACAGCATAATAAGAGATGAATAAGTTCTGTGTCCTTGAATCTCTCTTGCATTATAAATTTGAGTTAAAAAATGCGGACAGGTTCAGTCACCACCCGGAAATAAAATCAAAACAGACTACATTTAATCCTACATAAGACTATCCTTTGTATTTATGTTGCTTTCTGGTGCTTGCTGCAGTTTGATTCGCACTGAGATCACAATTGAGATAGTAGCCTGTTACTGCAGGTCAAGGAAACAAAACGGGGAAAAGGCTTTTATCAGCCAGCCACTGCACAGTACACAACACAGGTATGTAAGCCGACTTATAAGATATGGTGAGGTCAAAACCATTTTTCCCCATCAGGAGGTTACAAAACAAAGCTGGTGTAACCTTGATGGGCAGAAGCATATTCATAAGAGCTCTATAAAGAGCCTGTAGTCACTCAAACTATGTAATTTGCATAAAAGCTGTGATGCATTTACTCTTGTTTTTCTGCCTGTGTTTTCAGCTATTCAGTACTTAGATCAGTCCTATAGTGACATGACAGTCCTGTATTTACTGCGCTACATTTAAGGCTCAAAATTAAACTAAAATGGAGCTAAAAGAAAAGTTTTATAACTCATATCAGCTACTGCACGTAAATAGATTACATGGTGTAGTGTGGCTGTTGTCAGTTTAACAAGTTTCATACTTTGCATTCATTTAAAATTCAGAGAGCTTTTTGTTGAAAGGTATTGACGTCCTGACACCCCCCAAAAAATACTGCCAATCAAAGTATTGTGTGTTAAACTTTATTTTTTATTTTTTGTGTTTATCTGAATTTTGTAATAACTTAAAGCTCCATTTTCAAACACTTGTCTCACAGTTAGACGACAGCAGCTGATTGAAATCTGCGGTGACCCCGGGACACTGAAATGTCTCCACGCCGAGCTGAGCCCCAGCCTGGGCTGTCATTAATACCCCCCACCGTGCAGAAAAACACCACCGAATGTATTTAATGTGGGACAAAATGTTAATAATAATTTGTATAGACGCAGAAAAAAAAGCATAACATTAAAGTTGAATTTGTGTGTGTGTGTGTGTGTGGGAAATGTCGCCTAACGGTCAGCTGTTCAGTTAGCTAAGCTGACTAACAAGTCGGCGGTTGGTTTTTCTTGTTTTGTTGTTTGTTTGTTTGTTTGTTGGTTTTATTTCTCAGCGTCCTTGACCAAAAAAAGTGCACTCTAAAAAACTTATGCAGTGTAAAGTGACAGTAACTCGCCCATGTCTGACATGAACTTTTGGGAAATGTCCCACCTTTAATACTGATCCCGAGTCCTCCAACATCTTGCTTGGTCACTCGCACCGTGCGCTTCACGTTGGTGATGGTTTCCGGGACCGAGGACGAGCTCAGGTTCGGGGGGTCTCCGTTGATGGCGCCGCCCGGACCCGGACTCGGACTGGAAGTCGAACTCGGTTTAGCGGGCTCCTCGGGAAACTCGCCGGGGTTGACCGTGAGAGTGTCCTCGGTGAGCGTGGCCAACACCCGGATCCAGCGGTCCACGGTCACTCGGAGCTCCAGCAGTCCCGTTTTCTGTTCCTTCATCGCGGCAGCCATGTTCAACGCATTCCTGGAATAACTCTGAACGGGCTGCCACTGTAGAGAGACTGGGGGTGGGGGGCGCGCGAGCACGTGTACACACACACACACACACACACACACACACGCACGCTCGCTCGCTCGCTCGCTCTCGCTCTCGCTCTCTCTCTCTCTCTCTCTCTCTCTCTCTCTGTCCACCCCTCCCCTCCAAAGGTTTTATCCAGTAGAAATAAAGTTAATTGAGGGCGATGCGATTAGCAACGGTGTTGACACACACACTGAAAGTTCAAAGAGCCTCTTAAGAAGTCCCTCCATTAATGAACTGTGTGCGGCTGAGTCACATGTAATTAAGTTTTGATACGTTCCCCTCTGCTGCTTATTTATTTATTTCTATATTTATTTCCTTCTTCTGATCACACAGCTAATTTGCAGGCTTGCCCAGCAGGACGCTGTAAAATCACTGCGCTGATAAGTGCAGATTGTTATTTTATGGAGAAAATGGAAATCTATAATGCCGAGGAGAAGCTGAGCGGCCTGTCCGGAGCAAGGAGCTCTTATCACGGCGTGAAATTCCCAAATCAGCCTCAGCGTGAACTGACAGGAAACATGCTTCCAGTGGAGGAGATTTGAGGAAGATGTCCATCAGATTTTATCCACATAGAAAAAGGAAAAGCACAATCAAAAACATCGAGGCTGACTTTGCCTTTTGGAAGAGAAGATGAAGATGATGCCATGACAGTTCTGGGTTGGGGGAATGATGCATGATGTTCTCTGATGAGGAAGTTAGTCCAAAGTTTCCCTCCACTAGAAACTAAATGAGGTGCCAGCACAGTATAAGAGCTAAATCATGAGTGTTTAAACACCAAAACCAGCACTTGATGTATCATAGAAGTACCATACTTCTAGTACGAGAAAGACTTAGGTAGACAAAATATAGAAATATTGGCCAGGAATGTAAAGAGGTTCTCATAAATGCTGATTCACCACCAAGGCTACCCATTCAATGCTGCTTTGGAAAAATTGTGTCAGAAAGTGTCAAAATGTGTAAGAATTGTGTCATTTTCTTTTTGCCTCAACCCCTGTTGATTTCCTCTTCACTGTCAGGGAACAATAATTAATTTTCAGTTTGAACCAACTGGTTTTCCTTGACTTGGGTCACTTGTTTTCCTCTAACTTTCATCAGTCTGATTGGTCTATCAAACAAGTTCACACTGTTCATAATTATTCTGCCTCAGACGAGCACAAATAAATTTGCAAACTGTATTTATAACCATTTGTTTGTTTAAAATAATCCATATTTTACATAAAACTTTAAAGGTGCTTGCTGATTTGAAATGAGTCATGATTTCAGCTGTTGTAAGCCATGACTTCACCAACTGGTGTTTGCTTTGACTCCAACTCAATGTGGATAAGCATGGAGCTGTCTTGGTGAGTCTGCAGAAATGTTCCTAATTGTGAAGCGTCGACATTAAGGGCATGCACGAGTCACTGAAAGAACCTGATGAAAGCGGTCCACATTTTCTATGCTGTATTCGCATCTGCAAGTGATCTGCCAACTCTTCAGCCATGTGTGTGGCAGCATGGGTTGCATCTGTTTCACAGCAGGTGAAATAGCAAATAAGTTACAACACCCAATTTTAGACAACTCTCTTCTGGGTGGTCCGGTGAAGGCCAATTGCTCCCTTCATGAAAACAAGTTTGTAACATTTACCAAAAATTTCTCTCAACTCATACAGATGGCTCATCTTTTAATAAAACCTTTTAATGTTATAGTAGCTAAGCAAATAGCTCCAACCTCAGCAGATCTTTTCAGTTTTAATGGTTAATGTTTCCTCAATAGCACTTTATTTCCTTTAAATGAGTTTCAATAATTAATTGTACATAATGCTCAGATTTCAAACTAAACATTCTGCTCAAGACGGGCCACAATAGAGCTGGTCTTTAATCTTTTGTCTCCCTCTAGTGATTAAAAGGTTTAATTACTGCAAGACAGAAACTCAAACACCTTGGTGTCAAAGGGCTAAGGCATCTTTTTGATTATGGCAAAGCTATTGCACAAGGGCTGGTAATATTGAATATTCAATCTATATTTTACTGAAAAAAATTTATCTGTAATATTACATAATATAATCTATAACTCTGAATAATAATGAAATCAGGTTTAAAAAAAAAAACTACTTAAAAACTAACAGTTTCAGATGTTTTGCAGGAGCATAGGCCCCATTTGCTTCTTTTGCAATGAAATGAAAACAGACTTGATTAAAATGAGTCTTTCTGATCTTTACACAGATATTTAATATATTTTTGATAATATGTTTTACATACAATTTTAATTCTTGAAAATAAGATTACAGATGCTATTACTGTGTCATCAAATATCATTACATCACTACAATCTGTCCCTGGATTAAATGTACCATGGTCATTAAATTCATATCCAACCATATATTCAGTTATACAGATGGATTGTCTAAAGAACTGAATAAAGAGCAATAAAAAAAGAGAAGCTTCACATCTTCTCCTGTGTCTCAATAAACATTCACCTTTAATCCTTACTTGCACAGCTTTTGCACAACAGAGTTGAGCAATTCTATGTTCAGACAAAAACACTTGCATGTCCTATTTAGCACATGTATTGAACAACACATATAAACAGCTCAGAAATAATGACAAGTGGGCTTCAGCAGCAGTGCTTGACTTAGGCAGTACATGTAGCGCATGTTTAGCATTATGACAAAGTACATGACCATCTGACCGTCTGTGTATACATCTGTCAGCCTATTTCTTTGTCGTGTGAGTGGCAGGTGGCCAGCCTTTCTTTCACAGTAACAGGCCGTAATATTTTTTCTCTAAGCTTCAGTGAGATGAACAATAGGATCTGAGAGGATCTCTGACACACAAAAGAATAGATGTGCTCTTCCAGACAATACATTTGTATTTTTGAGTCATATATACTTTTTGAAAAGTTGCTTGCCATATAGAAACATCATGCTGTTCACCATGGTGTGACAGTGACCCATTTCCTTTTATTCTGGCTCTATTCCAGCACATTTTAGATGAAACAGTGACTCATGGCTTTATATGTTTGGCTGATTTACACTGTGGCCTGAGAACTCGTAGGCCCCATGTGTCCCCACACTGTTGAGCCAATATGGATATAAATAACATCAAAATGTTGTATGTGCTTTGTTATATACAACCACAGCGCACACTCATATAAACTTGCCATTTGGTGTTTAATCACAATACATTTGTACCCTACAATATAACATTACAGTGCTTTTATTGTGTGGGTTAAAATAAATAAATAAAAACATTGGATTCTGGGAAAATTACCTTGAAATATAACAAAACATGGCTATAATATGAAATATATGAAGAGAGACTGATTTTAGATCAAGAAAGTTGCATTTTATAGACTAAATATAATTTTTTATTTTACCATTTAAAAAAAGTTCAAATTAATTAAATGCTTGTATACACTCCCACATGATTACAATGAGTGTAATTTTGGTGTCAGTTCAAAATGTTTGAGGATTTCTCTCAAATAAATACAGTGTCAAATTAGACCAACAGTAATGTCCATGCACACTCATACAACTAAGCACACTCTACCCCCCCATTTGCCATTCCCACTAACTGGGCTCAATCAGCCACATATATGCATGTCTCAAATCCCTAAAGACAGTGGACAGTTGGGGTGGCCCGCTGATTAATTTCAGTCCCCCCCATCCCTCTGCCTCCTCTTGTTCCTGTCATTTTCCATCCCTCCCCTGCAGCAGCTCCAGAGGTCTACCATATGGGCCAGTGTCTGACTGCCTGCCTCCATGTAGCCTGCATGACATGTGTTTGTGTTTGCATGACCATCATTGTGGGGACCCATGTAAGTGGAGATTTTCATTAGAAACTTTGGCTTTCTAAAAAAGCCTACATGAGCATTTAGGCTGGTCCCCATCATTATTTTAAGTGACTGACAGTTTATTACTTGAAATGTAATGAATTATTATTTTATGTAGGTCAGTCCTTTTGTGTTATGCTTTTAATGTAATCAGCAAGTTTGTATTAATTAAGTATAACATTAAATTATAGCCCAAAGGATCCTAAGAGCCTGGCTGAAATGTAGTGTAAATGTAAAAAGACCTGCTTTGTAATTCCAGTTCCAGTTCCCTCAAGCGAATGTAGATAGGTCAACATAGATTCTCTCTCTGCCTCATCTTATTTTAAGCCTGCTATTTTTAGCCACACTACAAATATGGTTCTATATCAGTGTCAGCCTTTTGGTGCTTTGGTTCCAATTGAAATAATAAAAAAATAAGTCAAATAGATTGCCAAGATATTTTGTACAAACACTGATGATCACTAGAGGAGGACGTTATGTGGCTTAGCATATAACTGTTTCAAACATTCATCTTACTCTCCAGATAAATTGTAATACATTTGGGGATCATCTGCCTTTCCATCTGGTGACATACAGGCTACATTTCACATAGCAATTCAAGACTTTGTAGTAATGGAGGAAGAAATTATGCATGTGTAGAACAGTTTTTGTAAGAGAAGATTACATCAGTGGTCAAGGTCACACAAAGTGCTTTTGTATAAAACAGAGCATGGAAAACACATCACTCAAAGTTCTCACTGTTGCTGTTACAAGTACAAATTTTGACCCTATTTTTGTAACAGAATATTATTTGGACAGTGACAGTCCATTCACAAAGCAAGAGTCCAATCAGAGGGAACATGGTTCCATTACCTTACTTGCTCAATAAAAATAGGCTCAATAGGAATCACAGAGAGACAGACAACCTTAAAAGTCAGCATATATTTCAAATAAAGTCCCAACATTAAATATAACAGCCATCGAAGGCTGTGAAAAGCTGGATATTCATAAAAGTCAGACCTACAGAACAATCTACCTCACAAAGCTTGATCACCCATTGACGTGGGATATATGAAGAACCCAGAGAAAGACTGACCACGTGAGAAATTGTCCAGTTAATATCTCAAAGGTTCAGAACCAAATTTGAAATGAGGATCAACAAAGAAGCTTTGCAACATTAAAAGAACCAAAGAAAAAAAAAGGACAAAATAAAGAAAAATGAGGAACAAAAAATATGAAATAAATGTATTTTTCATAAAGAATAGTTGTTGCTGCAGCAGCGGCCAATCAAATGTATGGATGAGGTTAAGGTTAGCATATAACTTTCTTTTGGATCAAAAGGAAGATAGCTATTCTCGGGGAAACTTAAGTCCTGGAAAAGGCAGCGGACAGCTATTGACAATGAAACAAGTCTCAGATTATTGTGAAAATTATTTGTGAAGACATCACAATGTTGTGTGCTTCGGGTAATAGTGTGTGGGAGTGTGTGTGTGTGTGTGTGTGTGATTGGAGCTTCTGCTGACTGTTAGCCTGCTCCACCTGTTCCTCTGTAACAACACACCAGACCTCCCCTCTACAGGCCAACCCGGACAGGCTGGTAGATAGACAGATGAACTGATCACAGACAAGCAGATGAATGGATTGAGATGAAGACGAGAAAAGAGATAGATATTAAAAGTCATTGAACAAATGGTTGGAAAATGAGTAGAGAGAGGAGCAAGACATTGAATATGGGCCAAAAGACAGAAATCAAGTTTAATAGACCACAAGACAAAGAGATGAAATTGCAATAATAGATGAAAAATATGGAATAATTTACTCTCAAAATATAAATGACAGACTGCAGTGAACAGACTGCAGGCAGATGTACCACGCTGCTCCCCAAACACCCGAGGACACGGGATAATAATGAATAAGAACTTGGGGGTGATAATGAGCGGTCAAACAGAAGAATAAGTCTCAGGCTTGTACACCTGTGGCCCACCTTCTGCCATCTAAACCGCCCAGTGACCTTTTCTCTTCTTTTTTTTTCAACATTCAGTTGCTCTCATTATAAACCTACTGAATAATGTAAAGGTATATATGCATGAGAGATCCAAGCAGAGCAGTGGAGACAGGGCAGTGGGATGGAAGGATCTACATAATAGGTCTATCTCTCCCTCCATCTGGTCATGTGTCTATAATCTTCCCCTCCTCCTATTTAATGCCGATCTATCTGCTTGTCTGACGGACCATCAACAATTAAGCTCCCTCTAATAATATCTTTCTCTAAGTATAGTCTGAGCTGTTGGATTCTGTGAATAAGACAGATTAATAATTACTGCCCATATGAATAAGAGTGAGTGCAAGTGTGCTCATCTCTGTCTGCATTTCCGTTTGCAGGAACTGACGCGGGCCACAGGAGAATTAACCAAGCGTCTGCCACCTGACCCCGTTGACTCCGACCATCCTGGGCTCAGCTGATACACATGCCGTGCAGCCCTAACATGAGGAGGACAAAAAAGCAGGAGGAGTGGGAGGAGGCCAAGGACAGAAGGACCAGCAGGCAATGAGTGATTATGATGACTAGGGCCATCTTGCTGGCTTCAATCCCCCCCACCCCCCACACCAGAGGAAGAAGCTTGGCCTTGGCCCTGGCTCTGGCTGCCACATGGATGCGAGATCTGGCTCGGGTTGGCGTGGGTCACCGTGGGTGAAGTGTCACCACCAGGCAGGGTCTGGCCTGTCAGCTGTTGGCTTGAGACAGGAGGAGAGGAGAGGAAAGATGTAGGTGATAGAGGAGGACGAAGATGCAAAAGGAGAAATGAATCACGGTAGTGAAATCGTGAAAAATGCAACAAAGGAAATAAGGAACATAAGAGAGAAGGGATATCATTGGAAAGTGTAGGCTGAAACAATGCATAAATGGAAACAGGTTTTGTGGAGGTGTCATATCTACCAGGCCTTATGCAACCTACAGAGCTCTCGCAGATGGCCCAGCTGCTGAGAAAGTAAACGGTCCCCACTAGTGCCTTGCCCCTTCTTGACTCAGTATAGTGAAGCATTAGAGCTAACGGGGAGAAAACAGTTCTCATGGGGATTAAGAATGTGTCAGGTCAACCATCGTACAGTGGAGAGAGTAATTGAGCGGGGCTGCTGAGGGTAAGAGGAGTGGGATTAAATTTGTGGTATCTTTTCACAGAGCTGCTGAAACTTTCAGATCAGTCCGAGGGAAGTGGTTATGAAAGTGAACCACAGCAGCTTGAAGGAAGAGTAAGGGCAGCCCGTTACCATTGATGCTACGGAGCATGTCCAGCCTCTGAACAGGAGACCTGCAGGTTCTCCTCAGGGCAGCAGGGCCTCAGAGAACACAATGATCCTACAAGGAGAATGACAAAGACAGTAAATTTCTCACACAGGATTTTGAAATTGAAGTTTTTTTTTTTGGCACTGATCAGAACCCCAAACACACACACACACACACACACACACCAGGAAATGGCAAGGCATAAATTATTCTCTCAAAATAGGCAGTGCTTGTACATTTGTGATGTAGGCTAATTAAAGGTTGTGTGCCACAACTAATATTATAGGTACCTCCATTGTGGGAACCCCTCAAATCACAGCTTACAATTGGTCAGCTGCACCAATTTGAGTCGTAGTTCTTTCAAGTTGATCCTTGTGTGTAAAAAGATTACACAATATACAGGATGTTTGCCATAGTCCTGACAGGAGCTTTTGGCTGAAAACGTCAGAAACTTCACATTAGTTTGCATGCTGAGAAGTCATCCTGAGTTAAACTGTGCTGCAGCTCAGTGGGTTATACATGCAAACAATCACTCATTCAGGGGGGAGATCAGGTCAGCTGATTTGCTGAGTAACTGTCCTGCTGGTGGGATTAAAGGCGCCCTGACAAAGACGCTGAAAGGCAATGAAGGGGGGCCGATGGCCAGCTGTCGCACAGAGGGACCATAATGGCCACAGCCGATCCTGCCACCGTCTGAGCCTGTGTCTTCTTTGACTTCAGCCTCCTGCTAACTGACTAGTCATCTTATTGTTAACCTGTCAGGGAGCTGGTTGACAAGATGACTTAGATAGGACATTGTTGTCACAATCAAAGGTTTAGGGTGGATTGAGTCACTGAATGGGCGACTCATTGAAGGCATAGTACATTTAGATTAGTCCGATGAAATACACATACGGTGATAAAAAAAATAAAACACGGTGATTGTTTGAAATGCTCAGTGTACCTACAATGGAGATGTTTTTTTAATTTAACATTTGACATATATTTCATTAGGCTGCCCAGTCATATACAACCACAATGTAACAAAAACAAGACAGCCCATATAAATAGATCTGATGTCCATTTGTTCTACTTCCCAGTAGATAATAGTGTTATTTATTTTAATGAAACTCATATAAAGGTAAGTTTGTCAATCCATAAGGGACTAGAACGTATCTATAGGATAACAATATCTGAATTTGAAATGGTTGCAATTGAATAACAGAAAAATCTTTTATAGCCAACTACACAATCTTTACATTCATTCAATATCCAATAAACTAATGTTAACTAATCATAATAAATTACTTGTTAAGAAGCCAATATGATCAGTTGTTGTCTTTTCTTCTTCTTTCATTGTTTGTGAAAACAGCACAGTTGGCAGCTTGCGGCCAAGCTCCTCACACTGACACAGCAAGTGGTGACTCTTAGCTTCTATGCCCCCTCCCCAGACTGCAGCTCCCCTGATCCTCTGCTGCTCACCACAACAATTAGGGGTCCATGCCAACCACCCCTCATACAAGAAGGAGGTAGGGGAGGGGACCTGTGCTCCCCACACACAGAGGTAGGCGCTGATGCCTCCTCAGCCTCTTCCAGAGCAGGAGCAGTAGGTAATGACTCCTGTCTGCCATGGTGGACCTTAATTTGTTGTTGTAGCAAAGCAGCTGTGCAGCATGCTGCAGAGAGCAGGTGGCAGCCTGGCAGGAGTGGGGAGCTAGGGGGGCCGGGGGAGGGGGGGCAGGAGCGTGTGGCATATGTGGGTGGCTGTAGAGGAAGAGAGGGGGAGAGATAATGGTGTGCATTTGCGTGTTTGTGTGTGTGATGGGGGGTTACTGTTGCTTGTAGCCTTCTCAACCAGCATCCAAATATTATGGTTGCAAAGAAGAATAACACGTGAGACCCTGTGGATGGGGCCCAGATCCAGATCCAGGCAGACTGTGGTTTGTTTGTTTGTTTGTTTTTTCATCTAATCGTGTGACGACGTTTTCATTTAATAGAGTAATGCACATTAAAAAAAAAAGTATAAAAACTGCAGGTATCACTAAATGCAAACCATCTTTCTTTTGTCTTGACAGTAAGTGGTGACATCAATGGCTGCAGATTCAATTAAAGCTCGACACATCTCTAACTGGGGGTTCTGCAGGGAGGAGTATGTGGACTGAGCTGTGTTGTTGATCACCGTCTCCGGGCTGCAGCGGAGCGGAGCGGGGCTTCTGTCCTTCTGATTAAACGCTGACCATTAAGCCCCGCCCCCCTCTCTCACACTCCGCGCCGCGCCGGAGACCAAATACCTGCTGCCTGTTGATGAACTGGATCGATATCCTCTCCTCATCACCGAGTCGCGCCATATTTCTCTTTATCAACTGTTTTGGTCCAGCAGAGACTGAGAAGGACTTTAATAGATTGCATCTAGATTGTCATTCTGACAAGAAGGGGCGAGGGGGGGGGGGGGCAACTCAAAAATAGGAGGATCATGGTCGGAATGCGGAGTGTCTTAAACTGTAAGTAGACTTTAAATTGTAATGAGAGAAATTAATTACACACCTGGATTACTTTCCCAGATTCCTTTATCTGAAGGTATACAGGCTATAGTTGCACCTGCACACACTGATGCACAGTGCTGAGTCATAACTAATGACTCATGTCTTTAAATTCGGGTTTTAGGTTCATATTTAATGACGGGGAACTCAGATAAATGGTTGTCTTAGCTCACTAATGAAAAACAGAAGACTTAGGCTGTATCTCCACAATGTGAAAAAAAAAAAACAACAAAACTTCTGCAATCCATTATTTTATTTTCTTCTCCCACAGAGAGGGCTAAGTCCTCAGAAAGGACCTCAGAGACCGATGCTTCAGATCATATGATATCATCATAATGACCAAACAAAAACTCAGTCATCCCTTTGTCTGCTGAGATCTTACGCTCATTAGTGTCCATTAAAGAGTGAGAATAAACTATGCATAACACACACTCTATTGAACGCATTATGCCTTATATAGCCCCCACAAGACAGCTATTATGCTTCTATTTGACTGAATAGCAGCTTTCGGTCTATGTGTCTTTTCAGTGAAGGATTTGGAGCCCTTAATCCACCAGGCAAAGTTTTTTTCCCCTGATTTTCCACCATCTGGAGTTTGCCGCTTTTCAAGACAGAAACACCAGGCGGTGTGAAACCAGGCTGGAGCTACTGCTTGATGCCAGGAGGAGCCCCCCCCCCCCCCCCCCCCCCCCTTCTCCCTCTGTGCCTGTGGTTTCTTCCAGTTTACATCAGAGGTCAATAGGGGTCAATACAGTCCTGTATTGCAGATGCGGTCAGAGGGCTGGACTGTAGGTCGCATGTGTCATGGTGACAGCTTGACCCAGGTTGGGTTGGGGAGGGAGGGGGGCCTCGAGCTCCTTTTCACCACAGTGACAAATAACCACACGATAAAGAGACAAATCTAAATGCTGATGATGATGATGATGATAATGATGATGATGATGATGAAGATGGCAGAGCTACAGTGGCCACCAGAGAGCAGCAGAGTGTGTACTGTAAGATTAAACCATAAACACATTGGACGCTGGGTTTGAACTCCACTTTAGGTAAATTTTGTTTCCATCTAAAAGCCAAAAAAACAGATATTAAATGTGTGTTCTTTGATTTGACCGTGATTACCGTTTAGTTGGAATAATTTGATGTTATGCAGAAAGTTGAATCACCCTTCGGGAAGCCTGAATGCTGTGTGTACAGTGGGAGAAAATGTGTTGAAGATCATGTAGCCTCAACATCACTCACACTAGTCAATCATTTCCACTCTCCCTTGATTCAATTATCTCTACTCAAAAACATGTGGATAATTTGGAACCCCTCATAATTTTCCCTTTTGCCTTTTCCTTTCTTTTCGTCGGGGTGGGTTATAGAGTCAGATTCCAATCCTCTGACATTAAAAGGGGAAATAAACGACAAAGGGGCCCTGCAGGTTTGCATTAGAGACCTAATTGGTTTTGGCTTGAGTGGGCTGTTAGCTTTGCCAGACGTGGGCCCTTTGTGTTTTGCCATGTGGGAGAATTTGCCTGTGCTGGAGGTAACGCCGAGTGCCTGCAGATCTTCTCTCTGAGTCAACCCTACACCGTTCCTTGTCTTTGTGGGCACGTGTGTGTGTGTGCTGTTTGTGTTGTGTCTTCACACGTACATGTGTTGAAGTTGTATACTCCTGGTGCTTCAAATGCTCTGGTTTCTATTTTTTCTTTTTTATGTGTATGCTGCAAGTCCTTGTGTCTTTTCTGTTACTATGTGTCATGCACGCGGTTGGCTGTGTTTGCAAAAAAAAAAAAAAGGGAAGAAAAAAAATATGCATGTGCCTTGGTGTGTGTTTGTGTGTGTCAGGCTGTGAGCCCAGTATCCTTCTCACTCCCTCTGGTCTTTGCGTGGGTCTTTTCCACCAGCACTACCACCTGTTAGTGTTTTACTCGGGCCTCAGGGCTACAATGACTGCAGAATCTTCCAGATTTGCTCATCAGGCCCATCAGATCGGCTCCCTTGCCTCAAATCTGGCTCCCATTTCCTATCAGAGGACCGATCTGAGCTGGATTCCCTGCTGCAGTTTAGCTGCATCAAGATGGTGTGCAGTTCAACTGGTTTGAGTTGAGCTGAGTTTGATTAATGACTCATGAGCGACAACATTTTATTCAGTATGCTACACTGTTGGATCACACTTAAGTGTTTGCTAAATGTGGTTTTAGTGGGAAGAGAGATGTTTAAACACTAGATTTATGGGCTAATTATTGTTGCCCAATGCTCCACATGTGAGAACCACAACAAAGAGTCTGGCATCTTCTGTTTGAGTAATAATAAGTGACCAAATTAAAATTTAAGCAGTCTTTAATTGCAAGTGTCATATATCTACTGTTAAAGGCCACTTGCTGTGACAATTGGAGTTTTAAGATTTAAATTAACTATAACAGTAATGAAGCATTTACTAGCAATTGACAGGAAATGAAAATATATAATCTCTGTAGCCTATTATCAAGTTCCCTTGTGTTGAATCTCAAAGCATACAAACAGCATCATCAGTCTTTTCACGCAGATAGGATTTGTCATGTTCTGTATTTCGTGAGACCTCTGAGCCTTTCTGTCCTGTTGTCTGTTTCCAATTCAGCACACTGCGTTCCCCTGTCTATTATCTCAGACAGTGTGGCAACCTGAAGCAAAGCTTTAAAAAAAAAAAAAAAAAGATCACTCACAGAGACAGAGAAAGTAGTGACCGAACAGTTAAAGGGGGAAGAAAGCAGCAAGGGAAGGAGAGTAGAAAGGGATTAACTGTCAGGGAGAATGTGAAGCTAATTGAAGCCAGTTTTGCACAGCTGTTTCTTGTTGCTGTGCGGCACTGCACGGAGCGGCCTGGAGGACAGGATCCAGATGTGATCTTGTGCCGAGGATCACCCGCCAACAACAGTGCTCAGAAAATACCAGCCGTACAGGAGACGAGAGCTATTAGAGAGTGCTGAGCTCGCCCAGCGCCCTGACAAAATATCGCTTCTCCACCTCTGAAAGATAACCCTGCTCCGTCTCTTTTCACTTTTGATTGGTGGTCTCAGCCCGGCTCCCGGGCCTTCTTAACGCTGTGATTTTGTTATGCTGCCAGCCAGCACCACGGCCTCCGCATTCAGGTGTCACCAGGCAGCGTAAACATTGCTTTGACACATTTGACTATTCCGAAATGGTGGTTCACAGAGCGGTTTTGCATATTTGTCATATGGCTTTAGAAACGTTCAACCAAAAGGGATTAAAGCTCCTTTTGTGTGTTTCTCTGTTAAAAGTGTTCCATTTAAATCATCGTGGAAAAAAAACCCCAAAAAAACCATGTATCCCTGATCAGGATGGAGGGATGATTCTATGATTGTGTGCTGGCATTTATTCTGCTTTAAGTGGAGGGACATTGGGCAGGAACAAAAGGACTCAGTCATTTCAGATTGAAAGGAACTTCTTGCCACATTATTCCTTTTAAGGCCCGTTTCTCTGTTCCCACTCCTCATGCCTTTCATGCGTCCCATCATTTCCCCACAAGGCTTAGACAAAGAGGAGTTAGCAGTGGTTCCCCCTTTTCTCCATGCCTTCCAAGGTCACTCCATCATTTATTCTCACCTTCATGTTCAGCCTGCCTCTATCCCTCTTCTGTCTTATTCCATCTATTCCTGGTTTTATGTGCACATCCCCCCTTTTTTTCCAGCTGCATGTATACATCTCTATCCCTCCCAGCCCCACTCCTCTGTCTTGGCCCCCATACAGAGTCAAACTCCAGCTGGGTTGTCATCAACCAGAGAAAAGATGACATCCAGCTACGTATGAATTCTTGCTGAAGACTGAGAAATCTCAGTCTGTTGTTTTACTAGACGTAACCAACATCACAACATTTTTCAGCCCCTTCTTCTTTTATATCCTCTTTCCATATTTCACATTTGCCCCCATTTTAACAGGAAGTTGTCACTCTTCTTTTATCAGCAACATTTCTGTACGTTGAGGGAGTAAATATGTTTTATCATAAATTATGAGCTGAGTCAGGTTTATTACCCGAATGTCTGTGACCTAGATGATAACTGCTGAACATGCTGATAGATAATGATGAGAAAGATGTACGGCCTTGGCCTGATTTCACTTTATATGACACACACACACACACTGTGATGCGCAGTGAAAGAGGAACAGGATCTAATCCAATATCACCCCCATAGCTCTCTTTTACATGTGTCAGTTGTGAGTTTTATGACTTTTGTCAAGTCCACCTCATCTGTCCAATCTCTGATTTCACTCCTGCTGGGCCCTGTGCTGTAAGGAAACAAAGGCCTGCGCTTCTGCTACACTCATATAAACTTGTGTTGCTCCCTGTCTGCTCTTGCTCTGAGGGTGGAATGTGTTTCTGACTGATGGTGTTTATGTGTCTTGTCCTCACCCAGCGTCTCTGCTTGTTGTCTTTGGTTGTTTGTTCTTCCAGATCGCTGCGTCGAGCGGTTTTGGATCAGCAAAGCAGCAACAGAGCAGGTGCTGCCACAGTCCACTGTTGTTCTGTTTGGAGATTAATTTCTCCCCATATTTTTCCCTGCTGCAAATCCGAGCAGAAACAACTCTGAAGGCAGGAGGAGATTTGCTTTAGTTTGTTATGTCTTGAAAAGAAAAAAGAAAAGTCAAACTGTAAATACACTCCCCACTTCATGACATTCACACACACAAATTAGGAACTATATTGCAACACTAACAAGTCCAAACATCCCTTAGGCTTAACCTTGGGAAGTGCCAACACATGCCTCTGAATGTGTGTGTATGTGTGTATGTGTGCATGGGTGGCTGTGTGTGAGCAAAGCCAGCCGTTATCTTCCCCCAGCTTTAATTGAGCCCTTCAGAAATCCCAGAAACTGTTATATACACACGTGCACGCACACACAGACACACACACACACACAGAAGCCTGGAGGCTCTATCTCTGCCTGGCCAGGTGTTCCCGGCTATGCTGCCAGATGAACCACCTGCAGATCACAGGTGTGGTCATCACTGAGGAAGAGAACAACACAGCTGCTCCTGCGGCCTCAGGGAGGTTTAAACAGACTCAACTGCTGGTAGCAGGAGGCCTCGTGCACATCAGGCAAGAATACATAGAGTATGAAGTAACATTATATGGTATGGTGCTTGTCGTAACTCTCTCTATAGACAACTTTTCCCTTCTCAGCCTTCGAGCAATGTGCTTTCAATCGAAGCAGCTCAGCGTGATGGCCACCATAAGAGCGGAAATGGCTGTGACTCCAGTTGTTGTGATAATACTGAAAATAGGAAGCAATAATTGTGCCATTGTGCTCTTGTATCTGTGTGGCTCCTCTCTTCTAAGGCTCAACGTACCGATCCCAGTAGTCCAACACATCGTTTTTAACTTTGTTTTTAGATAAAATAGAGGCAGCTCTATAATTCTGTCATTTAAGGTTGGTTTTTCCGTGGACCTTTTCTACCATTAACATTGGACATAATTAAAGCCAGCAGTTTGCCACGTTAATCACCACTAACGGTGTTTCTTCTTCATTCAATTCAGTGTCACGCTTAAAACAGTTGATTAAAGCATGAGGTATAAGTCATCCAATCTTACCTCTAATAATGAAAACTTTTTGTATTAGTGAGGAGTGGAATAAACATATTCAGGTGTTAGCGTAATCTGATGAAACCTTTTATGAATGCTCGTGTAAAATGGACATTTGAATATTTCTTTCCAAAAGTAAAAAACTGTCAACAAAAATGAAACATGTATTGTAATCATTCAAATACCTATTTTTGCACAACCTACTTCAATTATGTCATTGAAATTAAAATATTTGTTGACAACCTTTGTGTTAATCTATATAGTTGATATATTAAATATCTGTGATATAAATAAGTTACAGGTCTTACTGGACAACTATGCACAATGTACAGTATTGTTACTGACATACTGAAGTACTGAGAGGAATGTCCACTGTGTATTCACTGACTGGATATGTTACTGTCTGTGTGTGGCCTTGTCCGTGTCTTAGCGAACACACACACTTTTGACACAGTTCCTCCCAAACATGGGGTTGTTTATGAGAACTATTCATGTTTATGTGCCGACAATTGGGTGAGGCTGGCAAAAAGGAGCGAGTTGTTATCTGTGGTATCATTTTCCAATTAGCAAAATTGGTGCATTTAAGGATTTATTGTGCGTGCCGTAGATGGATATCCCTGACAGCGTATCTGGTACGTTAGTTAAAAAAGTAAGCGGCTGGAGGGACTTTGAAAGAGTGCGTGGTTGTTGAATATCGTTTAAGGGGAGTTATTGGTGAGAAGGGTTTGGCGTCTGGCTACGAACTTGGCCTCCCTGTGTGGAAACTTAAGGAAGATGCAGCCAAGTGAGCGTGTGACCCACTCCTCATAAATTTTAAGCACACATGCAGCCACTTTCTCATTCTGTCTCATACCAACACAGACACTTTCCCACTCACTTTCCCTCTTGCTCATAAAGACACACTGATACATGCGTTTCTCTTCCTCCTTCAAACCCACACTTGGTCTATTTACTCATCTCTTTTTTGTCTCTGTCTTGTATTTACACACATAGACGCAGTCGTTGCACCCGGAGTGCAGCCGTGTGTCTCCCCTCTGTATGCCGAGTGTAATAGGAGATCTGAGGGTTTTCCGTGGGTGAGTAGGCGGGTCAGGCATTACTTAAACTAATGGCTCCCAGCAGTGTTGAATAGCCAGACACACTGGAGCCGAGGCCTGAGGTTTTGGAATGCCACTGCCGGCTCAATGCCTGCCTTTCATCGGCACCGAGTGAGGGAGAGTCGGGGAGAGAAAATAAGAGAAAGGCAGGGGGGTGGGTGGAGGGAGGGAGACAGAAATACGGGACCCATTTGTTATGGGTGATATGAGGATGCCTGAAAAGGAAGGCACAATAGTCGAGGAATGGAAGGACAGGAGGGGGGGCAAGAGTGGGACGGTGGACTGTGTGGGGAGAGAGGGGGGCTGAGGCGTGTTTGGGCTAGTGGGATGTCAGGAGGGGGTAAAGTACCAGTCAGTGGTTGTTTTGTGTCAGGACACCACAGGACTCCTGTGACCAGCAACACATTTGTCTTTAATGTCTTTGGCATAAGTTGTGAATGAGCCTTCAGAGAACCTGAGTGGTTTTTTTAACCAAGGCCAACAACTACAAATATGTTTTAGAGGGATTTGGTCCTGCCTTCTAAACTATATTAGTATTTTTTGACCATCATAGCTGTCTTTTTACAAAAATTGGCCTTCATAGTCAAAACAGATTGTAACAGAAGCACAATTTTGCATTTTACTTAGATGTGATCAATAATTTATTTTACATCGTGCATGGACAAACCGGGGAGACACTTTGATAAACATCTTGGGGGTCTACCAGCGCTTGAGGATTAAAATGCAGTTAGTGGAGTTGGTGGCAAATATCACAAAAATGGAGCATTGTCCAAATAAACGTCAGAGAAAAAGAAGAAGATGAGCTACCTGTTGTCAAGTAGCTAATTGAAACGATGTGTGACTCTAAAAATAGCTTATGTTTTACCCAAAACTGACACACAACGTGTGGCCTAACTGGCCCCTAACGTGTACCAAAGTCTTCATTTCCTTCCTGAACCCTTGACACTTGCAATGACATAAAGTCTAATCTAATCTGATCTAATCTAATCTAATCTAATCATTTGTTCAATTCACCAACTTCAACCTCACTGCCCTCTAACATTAGCTATTATCAGACCTTCCTGGGAAGTATACAGAGGGAAAACTGTGTTTTTGTCTATTTTATTCTCTGCCAATCTATGATTAGTTGCCATAAAGTCATAACATATAGACAAGAGATTTGTGCAGTTTGAATGGCCTTTTATGGAGATAATACTTAAGCATCTCTTCCCCTTGGGAAGGATGTCAAGTTGAAATGCTTCAAAAATGTGTGAATATCCCTTAAGAAGCAAACATTCTGCTATATCCATCCATGGCTGTGTTTATTTTTACTTCAGATTATTACAACGCTATAAAAAGTGGTTTAATTGAGCACAGTGAATGCTGTTTACTATCTAAGGAAGAGCAAACCAAAAGTTATGCGAGGATCTGACCGCAGAAGCAGATATCTCATAAAAGCACCTTTTTTAGACTGCTTTGAACCGCATACTGTGTGATAAGGGAAAGAGGCATAGAATTTCTTTGCCCCGAAATGTAAGCCTATGTTACTGAACATGTTTGTAAAATGGTTTATCCATTCAGCCACATAGCTTAGCAAGACCATTTTGTGGTTTGCCAACTACTATTTAACTAAAAGTGGAGGAAAAAGAATAGATTTAAATGTTTTTTTCTGTCTCCTTGGAATTTGAGGTTGTCAAAGCGGAAGCCAAAGAATGTATGTGTGTAAAAATTTGTGTGTGTGTGTGAATGGGACGGTGATGTTCTGGGAACATCATCGTCCTGGGAACATTCACTGTCCTTTCTCTCATCACCCTTCAATAAATCCACTGTCCAGAACCAGCACATACAGTAAAACGTTATCTTTTTTGTGTGTGTGCATATGACCTCCGATCATTTATCTGGCCCCGCAGACAGATGGACAGAAAATGGCCCCCACTTTAGCTTTGATTACCACGGAGGAGCATCTTATGTGATCTGTAGCTGTTGCTTTTTTTCCCCTTTTTTTTTTTGTCTTACAGTAAACGGACCTCCAGAGAGACGCTGACCTGGAAAAATGACGTGTCCCTATTAGATAAATGTGTTGCTGAAGATGTAATGGAAAATGTGGCCATGTGAGATCAGACAGGGAAATCTGTGGCTGCATCAGATTAGACAAATCAGGAGTCTGAACACTCATGAGATGGAGGGAAAGAGGGGAAGAAGGAGGGGAACCATGCTGGTAAAATGGTTATAAGAGGGTGGGGGCAGTTGGGGGGCAAGAAAAGATCAATTTGGTGGGAAAAATAGCAACAACATGAAAAATGAGACATATCTAGACGCCTTTATCAGAGGGAGAGGGGAACAGAGAGCCAGAGGCTGGATCTCGAGAGCCAGACATCTGGATATGCAACAATTTTTATAAACACATTTATAGACACATTAAACCAATATTACTCAGCCATTGTTGAGCATTTATCGTCGCCAGCAGTGGCAGTTTTTACTGTGACTCTAGTCAGCTCTTATTGGCAGCCATGTGGCCCCCTGATTGGTTGTTTAGCTTAGAAAACCAGTGATTTAATCCATTTGGTGTGGTCTCTCTGCATTTTCTTTTCATCTTCTGCAAAACAACTTTTAACAGTACCAAGTGCAGCTTTTAACTATCCATATTCTCAATTTTATATTTTGACCATACATGCAGATTGGCGTGGTGTGGAGATTATAGTTACTTTAATCTGACTTCATTCCCTCCTCTGAGTATATTTGCACGGTGGCAGTCATCTTTCTGTCATATAACAAAATGCAGGTGCGTTGTTGTGTTTAAACAAAGCATGTTGTCGTTTAGTTCCTGTTGTGTCGGGGCCCGGCACAGATCTCCTGGCTGGTGAGGCTGAGGTTAGTCAGAGCTGTTCTGGCTGAATTTTCTACACTGTAAGATGGTAGAGGAGCTTGATAGCTGATAAGGCCACAATCACAGACTTTGACTCAGCGCAGTGTGAAGTGGGAAAGCTTTTCACTGTAGGAAGCTGTGGCCGGGAAAAGAATACAAAGCAGCACCAAAGTGTTTTTTTTATTCCGGCTTATGAAAATATCTGTCATCATTTCATACTGATTTGGCATTAACTCCCCCAGTGAAGCCTCTTCACTCAGCTTACCCTTTCAACCTCCTCAGTAAGCACATTTACGTGACACCTAAAAAAAACGAATTATAGCGTCAGTCCGACCCAAACTGGACTTTTAAAGTACATGTAAACACGTTAGCTCAGCTGAAACTGAACTGAAAATGATCGGGCTAACACACCCAGATAATGCAATTGAAGATTGATCTACTGCTGCATGTATACAGTGAGTGTAAAGAACAAAATACTCTCTCCGTGTGTGAGCTGTATCATCAAATGTAATTTCCAGTTGAAGTCTGAGTCTTTCTTTCGTCAACACCCGGCGGCGCTGATGAGGCCTGTTACCCAAGGGACCTTTGTTTCCATCAGAGATAGCTCACATTTCCCAACTTCCCTTGCAATGCTATCTGCAGTAGTAAACCTGTTTCTACCTGAAAATATCAGCCATTAACTTAACTGTCCGCAATTTCACTGTACCCTTGCTTAAGGATTTAGCTTTACTTCAGCAGAATAGCCTAAAGACCCAAGAAATCAACCACTCTTGGTCAATTAATGCGAGCAAGTGATTTTTAATTTTGTGTGTAATTTTTACTTTGTGCTGCTACTTGTTGCTGCTCTAATAAATTTTTGATTATTATACAACCCAATGGAGTGTGAACCACAAAGATGTTAGATAGCATCGGTACATGGCTTCACTCTGTTATTTTGACTGTAATGCAATTGTTGCTGCGATGAGAGCATTAAATGGAGTTAAAGGCAAGGTAAGCAATGCAGGGAAAAGATAATGTTGCTAAATTAATGCAATTCCCCCTTCAGCACACCATATGAAGCTTCGTCCCACCGAGTTCATGGCCACGTATTGACAACACAACAGCACCATGGCTCCCTCTCATGATATATCAATGCTTTTTCCTGACCTATATGAAAAACTCTGAGAACTGTGTGCATATGGCTCTACATTTAGAGCCAAACTTTCTGTGATTTAAAAATGCACATAGACCAATGTAGAAAGTCAGTGATCCCCATCTTGTTATGCAGTGATCAAGATCCCTTATTCCCTCCTCTCATTTTTTTTTTCTTTTTTCTCTTTAAAAAAAAAAAGCTGTTTACTTTTTCTAAAAGTGGAAGTTTGGTGAGGGAGCGTGTGAACAGAAACAGATGCTGGATTCTCTCTTGTTCCATCGCTCTCTCTCACTCTTTATCTCACACACATGCACACAATGGCAAACAGCTGCATGAGGCTGAAGCAGCTACAAGGAAGCCGTTCAGAATGCAGACATGCATGCCGACTTTTACCATTTCAAAGATGACATGTATAAGACGTTATGCTCACACGGATTTCCTCTCTTATGAAGTGCAGTGTACATAGTCAAGGCTAATATGTTCTTACAAGTATGTCAGGGTTTGCTTGCAGATTGTCATAAGCACCAATTATCACATAAAAGACAACAAATGTGGCTACTTGTGCTACACTTAAGTGTTTTATTTTTGTGTGGCCACTTCTGGCTTATAATCCCCCAGAAATATGATACAGTTCCACGTCCGTCCTCTGTTAAAAGCTTGCACATGCTTTGACATGTCTGGCAATGTCTCGGACAAGCTTGTTCGTGGGAATAATAGTTTTTCAGAAGATATGCATTAAGAGCTGACACAATCTAAGCGGATCAATCGCAACATAAAATTAGTGACATATTTGTTATGTCATGTTGAATGTCAAATGGTCTCGCTCCCCGGGTTTTGACTGTAGGTGTAATCTAAGCACTTGTGTGTTTCATGTCTTGTTGCTGGAAGTTTTTGATGTGCACTCGCCCTCGTTTTGACATTATTTAGATTAAGCATAATGCATTCCAAGTCATTTTTTGTTTATTGGAAATTATATGTCTGACCATACTGAAATGATCAGTGACATCAGTATCTATCCCGTTGCTGAGAAATGTTATACCTCCTGAAAGTTTCCAAACATTTTATTGGATATAAAAAGGAAAATGAGTGAAAATATGATTGAACCTGTCAGACTTGTGAAATCTGTCTTAAGCCTGTGACAAAACACAGCAGCAGGCTCGCTCATCTGCTACCTGTCAGTGAGTACACCTGGGTTACATTTGTTTTACCAGTGGTAGCGTCAGTTGCAACTCACCATATACGCTGTGCTGCAATAGCATGCGGACTACAGTATGTAGCTTCAGATGCACGTCCCTCCTCCTTTTTCCATCTTTCCACCCCCCTCC
Source organism: Remorina albescens (assembly GCA_034769265.1). NCBI lineage: Eukaryota > Metazoa > Chordata > Actinopteri > Carangiformes > Echeneidae > Remorina > Remorina albescens. The sequence goes on from CM068494.1 coordinate 21,446,106, forward strand.
CTCTATCCCCCTCTCACAGCCACCTGGCCTTGCCTCTGAGCCTGCTGGCTGACCAGATGCACCATGAATAGAGCAGGCCTGCGAGGAGAGAGGAGGGGAGATAGTGGTTATTATGGGCGCTTATTTAGTCAAACGTAGTTTTTATACAACCCATGGAAATATAACAACTGGCTTTTTATGATTACATGCAAACAATTACTTATTACATTAGTGTGGATATCACCTGTGTTTGAGAAGGGCAGAACTGAATTGAACCGACGCTAATGAACTGTTTGTTTATCTTGACAGCATTTGCTTGTTTGTGTACACGGCCAAGTCTCGCACGTTGATTGTGTTCTCTCAGTTGTCAGTTGTCTAATTAAAACCAGATTAATGTCTTATTTACTGCAGACTTAGAGTGATCATAGTACACTTCTGTATTTTCTAAAAGTAAACTGGTGAAGGGGATAATAGGCAGGAGTGAATGGAAGCATGCCGGCTGCCCAGTCTCAGCCAGGCTCCATTATCTTAACCTGCATTGTCTCTGGAGCACCGTTTGCTCAAGGCCAGGCATAAATCAGACAGTGATTTAAGTTTAACTCAGTGAAGATGGAGCGCAGAGCATAAGAGAGTAGAGGGGGAGAGAGAGAAAAACTCATTCATGCTCCTCAAGTGTCCCCCCCCCCCCCCCCCCCCCCCCCACCCCCCAGTGGCTTGGCTGGCGAGGCAGGGCTGAGCCATCCGCATTAAGGACATGAGATAGAGGGCATCAATGGAAGAGCCTAAAAAGGGTGGGGGCCACTTCTCTTGAAGGGGCAGAGCAGAGGGTGCTCACACACACACACACACACACACACACAACCCCCCTCCCTTTCCTCACACACATATGCAGATGCAGGCACACACACACTTTTGTCTCCTTTGGCACAGCCTCTTGTTTAGCCTTTAGGTGCCAAAGCAATTAGTCATGTTAATTGCAGGGTCCATTGCCGGTGAATGCAGGTTGAATGCAGCAAGTCAGCAGTGGATGATTGGCCAGGATCCATGGGGGAATTGTGTGTGGGTGGGGGGGTTTGTAGGGGAGTGGGCTCGGGGAGGTGGGGGTTGTGACGTCCACAGGAGAGCCCGGCCCCTAAAAACAGAGGAGAGGATAGTGTGTGGGAAAATAGGGGAGGAGCTAGAGCCAAAAGAGAGCTATCCAGAGGGTGGGAGGCTCATAGCCTGAGAGAGTTAGCGCGAGAGAGGACGCAAGTCCAGTGAAAGGAAGAGAGAGATAAATAAAATCAGTACAACGGTGCAGCGGAGGCAGATCCAGGGAAGGAGACAATTAGTGAGGGAGCGTGAGAGACACAGAGCCTTTGCATAAGAGAAAAAGAAACAGCAAATGCAGAAAGAAAGGAAGAGAGAGAGAGTGTGTGCATAGTACAGCGTTGAGCTGGTCTGCTCGGTTATCTGTCTCCATCTGGGTGCCATCTGTGTCTCTGGCTCTGGCCTTCGCCACACTGGAGCTCACATATGTGGGAATGCAAACACATGCCTGACATATGAAGGCGAAGAGTCACAGAAAGAGACACAAAGGAAAGGATAAGAGAGCAAAACCACGGCACTGCAGCTGACTTTCTCCAAGGACCTTAGAGTGGACTCTACTAGAGTGGAGGTAGGACATAATTGAGGATTTGTCTTATCTGTTGTCTCTTTTTAAGATTGACTCCTTTTTAGGGAACCGTGCTTATTTATCTCTATTTGAAAGTGAGTCCTTCTTCTTGCATAGTGTGTGTGTCCCAACCTTATTCCTGGAGCATCTCTGCACTATACAGATGGTGTCTCATCCTTTCCTCTTCATCTCTTTATCTTTTCATCCTCGTCTGCTGGGTAGGAGGGATGAATTTTTTTCTCTGTTTGCTTCATTTAATCATGCACAAAAAACTTCTCCTGCCATATGGCCAAAATACTGATTGTTGCAGAAAGTCCAATCTGTATTGTCATGTACAGTCACCATGTTATTTGGAAGTAAATAGCATTGTTTTTGGTTGCTATTAAGAAGTTGCTCCAAAGATAAACCTCTCTGGTCGGCTGCATGGCTGTCGTCAAGTATGTCCCTTTTCTGTCCCACTCACTCTCCATAGTCTCTTTTATAGATTCATCTCAAACTATAGACTTAATGTTCATGGTCTCATGAGGAAACATCAGCAGCAGCAGTTGACTCTCTGTACAGTCAGCTAATCTTGTAATTGCTTGTAATGGGACTCTAAAAGTTGGGACCACAAAAGCAGAAACATGTCCAGTATCCAAAACATGGAACTGTCTGTTTTTCTTTATTTTGCAGCTTGTAACTGATCTGACATTTGCTCCCATTGTGGCAAGTAGGAGAAAATCTAATCTACTTGAAATGGTTATAATATGTTGGATCAGACCTTTACTTTTTTCATCCTATAAGTTTTGTGTAAACACCAAAAAACTCTGCTACCATGAGTGGATAAATCAATCCAGCAATGTGATTGGCTCCATGTGTGAAAGGTGCTTATCCCTCTCAGCTGTCATTTACTCAGATAGTAATCAGTTTTTCCGCTTGGCAAACAGAGCAAAAGAAACTAGGTAAAGAAGACGCGTGCATCTGTTGTACAGTATCGCAGTCATATGGGAAGACGAGGGAAACTGCTGTGTCTGTCTTTCATGCTGTGCCTGCATGTTACACAACACTGACATCAGTTGGAATATAAATCCCAGCAGAGTGCAAATGTCGCACTGTTGTACTGCCGATATTGCATTGTGCTGCAATGTTGGGAAAGCCTTTTTCTGATAAAGGTAGCTTTTCTCTTTTATTCCTCATTTGCCTTGAAGGTGAAAATGTGTTCATTTTTTTATGCATGGGGTGGGGGGCGTATGTGGGCTTCGTCTCAGGCAGAGAAAAGGCAGAGAGACCTGGCTAATGTCACACCAGGCCAGGCCAGTCCATCAGGGAGATAGGAACAACTAACTGTCGGCTGCGCAGTCTCAAACAAGAGACCCCTGTCTGCTCTGCTGGACACTGTCACCCTCCTGACAGCAGGCACTGTTCTGTATCTGCGTATATCTGTGTGTTTGTGCAAACATCGAGGATGTGATGCTTCACAGCGTCTAATTCAGAAAATTTTCACTCCATTCATTCTCGATGGACAGTTACTGTTTTCGTCTTTTGCATTTGTGATGCTTTGAAGTTTTCAATCAGGCACTTGATAAGTGTGTGGTTGTGTCTGGGGATGTCAGCACATTTGTGCATGTGTGCACCAGGTGTCCTTTAGACACTGTGTGTGCTGAAGTACAAGGTTACTCGTTTTATAGCGTTTTGTAGCTTTTTTCTTTCTGACCTAGTAATAAATGGAGGAACAGACCACCATGACCCATGCTCACTATGCTATTATCTGATGAATTCACACACCCCCCCCCCCCCCCTTTTTTTTTTCAACACACACATACACACAGAATAGAGCAGCTGCTTCAAGAGTTTGATGCAGGAAGTACTCTATTAGTTCCAGTGCCGAGGACTGTGATGTCTGGCCCCAAGGGTTCAGTGAGTGGTTGTGTATTTGAATGTGTGCGCCTATATGTGTGTTTGTATGTGTGGACGTGGAGGGATTAGGTCATTTAGCCAACAAAAACTCTGCTCATTCAGTACAAGTAGCACCCTGAAAAGATTGTTTCATCTCATGGAGCATCTCCTGACTGTGTAAATAGCTCTGAGTTAGTTTAGTTTGTAGACACAGATCTGTGTCGGATCCAACCACCTGCCCCCCCCCCCAGTGCATCCTGACTGACACTGTATGGGAGCCTCTCTTCTTGTGCTAAGTGTCCTTTGCTGGCCTGAGAGACCCATGCAGTGACCCAAGACAAAGCTTTATTTACTGGGCTGGTGAGGTCTGGAAGGAAACGGGATCAGCACATGCTTAAAAGGCTATAAAGTGACCACAACTTAACTCCTCAAACGAATCAATACAAGTTCTGCCTTGAGATGAATAGGCCACGTAAACAGAGAAATAAGAAGTCAAATCTCATTGGCATCTATGTGTGGCACAGTGTGACGTAGGTTAAACACGTGATATTTGGAATAAATGAAAGTTGGGAAACAAAGCTTGCCCAGCGTAAGATGGGAGAGTGAAATCAAGTTGAAAAAGCAACAGTCTCTGCAGGGTTGATTCTTGTGTTCAGCACTAAGGGCCTCTCACAGTCTTATTTGGGATGCTCAAAAAGACGGAACTAACATTGAGATTTTGTGAGACTGTGAAAACACCAAGCAACTGGATGCAATTAAATCTGTGTAACTTTCCTGGAAACATGCTGTTATACAAAAAACCCCAAAAGGCAAATGTTAATACCGAAGTGAGGGCAAAAAAAAAAAAAGCAAATTGTGTGCGCTTGTGTTGTTGGGTGTGTGGGTGGACAAGAAATGGGTGGTGCTGCCTCTCCTGGCGAGTTGTCTGTCTTCGTCATTATTTTCTCTTCACTGCCTTTCCCTCTGTCTCCTTCTGAGAATGCGCTGGCAAAATCAGAACATTTTCACACACAAAAAAAGAAAAAAATCCTTCAACTTTTCTTTCCTATTATCATTCGCTCCATGTTGTTTAACAGAAGACGTTACCCCTGCATCAATAACCCTTGCGCATATACAAAAGAAAATACATTGTGTTCTTAAACATGTGCAGTCAAACACCACAATAACATCCTCATCAAAACACATCTCTGCCCACACACTCACGAACATACACTCATCCTGCACGGCCATCTCTATCTCATTTTCCTCTTTGTTTTGACCACAGCTGGCCTCTTTGTTTTACTTATCAGTCTCTCCCAACGGCTGTTGAGCTCTGCTCTTTCATACAGCTGGGCTACACTTGAGGACAGAATTATTAGCCCCACCATGAAAGATTCATTTTTTTAAAAGTACCTTCCAAATACTGTTAAAGAGAGAAATAATTTTTCAACACAGCTTTTCCAAACATACTGCTTTTATTTTGGTGCTTCCATTATTTTACTTTGCACACACAAACAAAATTATTTCACCAAAACCAAAAACTACCAGGGTCAAAATTATTACCCCCCGATGCTAATAGGCAATTGTGTATCCTTTTTGCTGGATAACAGCCTGCAATCTTTTGTTATGGTTTTCCACAAGTCTCACACACGTCTCCTGAGCAATCCCAGCCCATTCTTCTTTGGCAAATCTCTCAAGCTCCCCCAGATTTGACGGTCTTCTGCCATGGACCTTGGTCTTCAATTCACCCCAAAGATTTTCTATGGGATTCAAGTCGGGGCTTTGTGCAGGCCATTCAATAACAATCACTTTGGCCTTCTGGAGGTAGTTCTTTACCAGGAGTGATGTATGTTTTGGGTCGTTATCATGTTGGAAGACAAAGCGGCGACCCATACCCAGTTTTGCTGCTGACTGCTTGAGGTTTTCTTCCAAAATCTTCAAATATCCTTCTTTCTTCAGGATTCCTTCCACCTTGACAAGATTCCCAGTTCCAAACGCACTGAAGCATCCCCACAGCATAATACTCCCACCACCATGTTTCACTGTGGGGACCATGTTCTTTGGGTTGTATGCCTCTCCCTTCTTTCTCCAAACATAAGCAGAGTCTCAATGGCCAAAGAGCTCCAGTTTTGTTTCATCTGACCAAAGGACACACTTCCAGTATGCATAGTCTTTCTCCAGGTTGTCCTTTGCATGCTTCAGTCTGACTTGAAGGTGTCTTTTTTTGCAGAAGTGGAGTTTTTCTTGGTCTGCAGCCTCGCAGTCCATTCCTGTGCAGGGCTCTAGTGATTGTCTTCTTTGAGACTACAAATCCAGACTTGACCAAGTCATTCACTAGTGTCTTCACAGTTGTTCTTTAGACACATCTCTCACTAGCTTTCTTTCCGGAGTCTTTGAAATGTTGCGTTTCCTACCTCTGCAAGGCTTGTTTTGTACCATGTGGCTCTCTTTGAATTTCTTGATTATACTCCAGTTCTTGACACTGCTTTGTGTGCATCAATAATTATTTTTCTTAAGTCTAAACTGATATCTTTTGTTTTTGGCATGATGCTGTCTGAGTCCTGAATCATCCACCATGAACTGAATCTTCTCCACTGCTCTACAGGTCCCTCTTATAGAGTCAGTGTTCACTGGTGACTTCAGTTAGGTTTGATTAATCAGAGCACATGGCTTCCAACACTTGCTGTCTCTCAAATTAGTGGGAGTTTTTAAGGTGACTAATAAATTTGACCCTGGTAATTTTTGTTTTTTGTGAAATTACTTTGTTGCTGTGTGCAAATAAAAATACTGGAAGCATCCAAAATGAAAGTAGGATGCTTGGAAAAGCTATGTTAAAAATTCATTGCTCTCTTTAACAGCACTTGGGAAATACTTAATAAAAAATAAAATTTTCATGGTGAGGCTAATAATTCTGTCCTGAAGTGTAAGCTTGTCCACAGCTCTGTTTGTGGACTCTATGGACTATTCCTGCTGCTCACCTTTAATTCACTATATCTCCTAAAACCTTTTGTGGAACAAATTAGTTTCCTGTATAGCACGTCTGAAAAAAAAAAGGCACGTGTCTTTATTTAACTACAAAACAAACAAATTATTTTCAAATTAAAATTGAAAAGTCACATTTTTCCCAAACTCCCCTGATGAGCAAAATAATGTAACTTGCTTTCACAACATATAAGACTGATTATATGTTTTCGAAACGTAATTTCAGTCCACCTTTTGACATGACAGAGAAGAAGTGAATGTCAGACAGAGAAAAACAGAACAATTTAAGAGCCCTGAAAGCTGAGTGAAAACCAGACGGAGGACAATATCTCAAACGACTTGTGCACATGAACCGTCAACTTTACTGTCCAGTAAACTCTCTTTCACCTGCCTAACGTCAGTAAAATGCCTAACATGTCTTGAGATGAACCGAAACATTAAGTGAGTTCGACTTGCTCAGCCTGGGTCAGGAATGGCCATGTAAATGTCTCCTGCATGGCCTGTGGTGAGAACAACATCTGGTTGGACCTGAGCCCGAGCCATTTGGCTGTTAAGGCCGCTGACACTCGGTCTGAAATGGGGAAATTTTAAGGTTGACGTTGTTTTCTTGAGTGCAGAGCTTGTATTTTGTTTTATGGACTACTGTAACTCACAAGTTATAGAGTGTGTATCTACGTATGGATGTCACCCTGAAGTACAGACTTGAGGATAAGCAGTATTTTGCCTGGCTGCAGTTTAAGTTGATTGTCTGGGTTTATTATGTGTAGGAGCCACCCGGCCTCAATCTTCCAGACAGACCCAGTGATATACATCTACAGTGTTTGTCAAGGGAGCTCTATGAGTCTGTTTTGACATAATTTCTCTCCCCAGATGAAACATGCATGGGAAACAACTCAACTTACTTTTCATGGTCATGAAACTTTAAATTCTACAGCTGATTGTTTTTCACGTGGGAGTTTTGGGCTCTAAAAATTTATGAGGCTCATGATGATTGATGGGCAAGCTAACCAATTAGCCACGGAGAGGTGAGAGGGGTTGTAACCAGATAGGCAGATAATCTACTGGCCTCAGAGAAAGGAGCGGGTGTGTGTGTGTGTGTGTGTGTGTGTCACACCTTTGTGGCTGGAGGTCATGATTGATAGATTCAAATTGTCCTGGTTATGTCACAGTTGTTTTTTGTGTGGATGTGTGTACTTGTGCCTCGGGCAGGCCATTTCACAGGTGTGTGTGTGTGTTATTTCAGGGATAGTTGGCCTGTCTCCGCTCAGCCGACGACAGTCTCACCACCTGGTAAATGGGGCCAGCAGACACACACTCACACATGATGACACACATCCACTTCCACCTCTATCACTCATGCCCCAGCTGTGTGTGCGAAGCTGGAGTTTGTCTGTATTTAAAATTTGTGCGACTATAAATAACACATTTTCATCTGACCCAGTGACAGTGGAGCCTGACACAAAGGGTGAATTTGTGTGTGTGTGTAAGAGAGAGATAACTAGTGTATCCGATGAGTCCCCATCCTTTATGTTTGATTAAAAATGTCATATATTCACATTGTTTTATGGTCTGTTTGAAAGTTGTCTTCTTTTAATAACATCTTCAGCACGGGAGCATGGGAACTTGGGAGTAACTTCAATGAGTTAGGTTTATGTTTATGGTTATGGTGCTTTATCAGGAAACAGATGTTTTTTGGAGCAGTTGCTCTAAAGAGAGTTTCATCCTCATCCAAGTCTTGGAAGCCCTTCAGAAGCTTGACACTTAAATCTGTTTATTAAGAGTTAATTTTTCCTCCTACTTTGCTGCTCTATAATAGGCAATGATGTGACATGAAGTTTTAAACCTTGCTGACAGAGCTTTAGGGTTTAAAGAAATTCCCAACTCTGAAATCAAAAAAACAAATTTGACTTTATCTCTGATTTTTCTGTTTGAGTGTTTTTTAAGGTTAAAAACTTAAAATCGCATCAATCTCCATATTCTCCCTTTGGTCTGACCTCATGTACACGTGGACACTTCGTTCTCACTGTCCAAGCTCTGCCAAACCTCCTCTCCCTCCTCCGCCTCCATCATAACATCACTGTGCTTCTTTTTTACTGCTCATTCTTAGTTTTTATGGACGACGTCTGTCTGCCTCGCCATCCCCACTTTCGGTTTTTCTCTCCCCGTGCCACTAAGTACATTTCCATTCCTGGATCCTTTTTTTTTTCGCGATGTGGCATGCTGGATTACAGTAGTGTTTTTGTAATTATCTCACTGAGTGACGAGGTTATGTGAGGGCTTCTCTCACCATCACTCCGTCTCAGAGTTCACTCCTCGAACACATCTGTGCTTCTTCATGCAGTGTGTGATGAAGTGACATACAAGTCTGTCTTTGTACCTTCTTTAACCTCCAGCTCTATCGTTGCCTACCTCTCATCCTACACACTTGTCTCCTTCTCTCCCTACCTTTCTTTACATCTGTCTCCCACTTTCCTCCCTCGCTGTCAACCTTGCCACATCCTCATCCCTCCCCTCCCGAGTGGAGTGAGGAGTGTTGACATTGGGCTTTGTCCAAATATGTAGTCTACGGGGCTGGTAATGAGAGCCAAGAAAAACAGCCTGGGTTTGAGTCTGACAACCAACCTTGTCTTTAAGATGAAACCAAATAATAACAGTAGTTTCTATCCGTGTTATTCCCTCCCTCCCTTCCTCCCTCCCATTCTCCACTGTTCTCTCCATCTCTCCTTCTCCAACTCTGGTGCCTCTAATTTGTAGACTAATATTTTATTCCTGTGGGTGCTTGTTTAATACTTTCTGCAAAAGTGTTACTGTGATAACTCTTGGGTGCTACAATAGGAATGTCAAATAGGAAACACTGATGAAAATCAATCCTGAAATTTAACGTTTTGCTTTAATACAGGGCTGAATATATATATATATATATATGTTAATGAGCTGTGTCAAATGGATTTGTTAAATGAGGCTTGTGGTTATAAATCAGCGCACTTAAAACTGTGTAGTAAAACGTATGTGATGAAGTGAAGCCACTGTCTCGTGGCAACAGTTGAGGAGGTGTAAGCCCCCAAGAGACCAATAATGTTAATTAAGTTGATTGAAATAAGCGGAGGGGACACGTGTTTCATCGTTTTCAGAAATTTGACACCACACACACACACACACACGCACACACTTAAGCTGTTGTCTTGAAGCTGCTGTCTAACTGTAGTTATAACAGCAACCTGACACTGAGGGAGACCATGCGCTACAGAACTATCTGTTTTATAAGTGTTGGTTCATGCAGACTGTGTGTGTATGTGTGTGTGGATGTGGGTGTGTGGATGGAGGTCAGGATGGAGCACAGGATAGAGGAACAGATGTGCGCTGTATTGTGGTGGTGTGCGTGGACGGACGGGGACCAGGTGCAGCCTTTGTCTCACTGGCATTTAAGTCCACTCGCTCGCATTCAGCCGCCTCGTGCCTCCCATCCCCTCCCTCCTCCTTGTTCCTCCTCTCTTTGGAGGGAAGGCAGAGTTGTGTGTGTGTGTGTGTGTGTGTGTGGAGGAGGGGGCAGCCTTGGCTTAGTAGAGCAGACCCCCCTCCCCCTCCTCCCTCACAGGTGACTGTTGGAGGTCCCAGCTGGCCAGCTCTTGGCCGATTAGATCCATATGGTCCAGGAGGAGGGGGTTGGTGCCCATCAGAGGCCTGTTAGCTTGTCCCTTTTTTGCCCTAAGCTCTAAGACAAGTCCCCCGTTTGTCTGTCCACAATATCTGGCGTGATCAGTTTTCAAATCAAAAGGTCTGTGCTCTGTGTTTATTTTTGGTCGTATGGGAGCTGTGCTGATGCTGATCAAACTAAGATACTGCCTGTATGTTTCAGATGTGTTTATGGCTGCATGCAACTGGATTTTACACTGCAAAGGAATACAACAACATTTTGGAGAACACACTTGTCTGGTGTACATTAAGCTGAATATGAAGAGTAAAAATAAACATGAAAGGCAAGTCACCCCCCAAAAACATGCTAAAAAAACATTTTATGAACTTAAAAGCTGTCTTACTTATGTGTGACGACATGCTCACTGTGTCAAGTGACGGACTGAAACTTCTTGTTCTGGTGTTGGGCAGAAAGCTCCAGTGTAAAGTCTCTAATGCTAACTATAATGTTTTTAAAAAGACATTTATTGCCATGTTCCCTCTTTTCAAGTATGCTCAGCCAGCTACACATTTCCTTTCCTTATTGTTTTTTATCCTCCTTCTCTAATTCTTGGTAGGAAAACACACATATCATTGTTTAGTCTGTTCCATGTTAACGTGTATGTGGTGGGCGTGTGCGTGCGTTAGGAACCCACATAGTTGTAGCGTTGCACATGCTGTGCATTGTCTTTGCTGCTCACTGATAAATCAGTCAGGTCTGTATTACATCTTCTCTCACCTCACCACTAATGACAGGACAGCGATAGAGCACGCGCACGCACACACACACACATGCACAATCTCACATCAACACACAGGAACCTCATGACTCACAGCTGCCAACCTTTCACAGAGTTTAAACTTCAGAGCTAATCCGTGAACTTAATAAACCCTAACACTGAACACATTTATTTATACATCATTGCTTCAAGTGCAATTTATTTGCCCTGAATCAAAGTAGGTTATCCATCCTTTACACCGGCGGCTAAATGAATGTTCTTTGCACTTTATTTGCCTTGTTGTGTCTGATTATTTTGCGAATTGCTTTCAGTCTAAATGGTGGCTCAGTGGGAGCTCCCCTGTTCTGCTGTCTGTCTGTCTTTGCCTCTTTCTGCCTCACCTGCAGAGGCAGAGGCAATTAAAGCTGATTGAATGTTTTAATGCAGACAAGCGTCACCTGAAGCTGAACAAATGATGAACACCTGGTTAGCAACAGCAGCCTCGCCACAGATGCACATTACTTTTCCATCCCTGCAATAACAACCGTTGTAGAAAGCAAATAAGTCAGCCCAGGTAATGTACAGCACTGTAAAACCTAATATGCACATATATTTACATATCACATTTTTAAGAAGTAAGAGAGGCAGCCCAAGACGGTATGAGCTCACTTATTATATAAATATTTTTGTCTTTATCTGTCCCAAATGTCAGATATATTTCACAAGTGTAGATGATGCCTTACTTGCCTGTGTTATCTTAAGCATGCACTGATTCACTGACCTGCTTACAGTGTTATTCTCTCTGCTTCAAAGTGTTGTTTATGCATTATGGTATTTCCCAGTAATCCTGTTGGTGTGTGGTGAGAAGCTTTGGGGGCCTCCCCTTTGTTCCATTAGAGCCAAGATGACAGGTGGCATTTAGGTCAGGCAAACACTCCACATCCTCCTCTAAGCCAATATTCACCTGAGTTAACATTAGACCACTTTGTGCACTCTGTGTGTGTGTTGTGCGTTGTGTGGCTGCTGTGACAGCTGCCTCCCCTGACAGTCTTGTGACTGTGTACAGTGGACTCAGGTGCTCGCAAGCCCGATGAAGTCATCCGGCTGCGTATGCTGTCTAATAGACAAGCAGAGGCAATTCTCCACGGGCTGTCAGCGCAACATGCACACACACCTGATGTCTCCTGTTTTGGCCCTTACATCTGGAAGGACTAATGACAGACCAGTCTGTATCTTAAGATTGTGTGAACACAGCTGCAACCCCATTTCTCAGTTCCAAGCCGAGGTGTACACAAAGCCATTTTCTCACATGGACTCCTGAGATTTGGAGGGTCAGGTGCGACGTCCTCAGTCGCCTTTTCACATGAAGTAACGGACAACAGGAGATTGTCTTGTGAGACGTGTTCTCACCTACTGGAAATATTTGGTCTAGGTAAGGGTGGGCAATTGGCGTGGTGTGTGCACCTGGCATGCAGTGACACGGAAACCAGCCTTTTGCTCACATCACATCATTTCGCAGTAGTCACATGATGGAAACGCCATCGATGTGATTTCAGGAGACAGTGACGTGCTCTGTTCACACATGAGCTCAATCGGACATTACCCAGACTTTTTACCAGGGAGCTGGCAGGGTTGAAGTCTGTTTTACATCCAGTTTCACTGATTCAGGCATTTGTGTTCTCACATACAGCTCCAGCGAGTAAGGACTAGACACATACAAGAATCATGAAGGCATTAATCGACATATGTTTCTGTCTGTTTTGCTTGTTTGCGTTCTATGGCCTGTCTGTCAAACACAATAGGCCTACAAGCACAGCCTTTCAAAGCTTGATTAGGATGACGGGTAATTTGGACATGAAACTTGACTTCCCTGCCAGTGAAAAACTGTTGATCGTATGTTGACAAATAACTTGTAAATACATTTACACCCAACACTGCCATATAGCACAAATCGAACATCCAAATCCTCGGGTCTCCTGTCTGTATAAAGTTGTTTACATGGTAACAGTGTTGACACTAAGGCCATATGCCCCGTTGATTCTGTTATTGAGATGTCAGTCTAATTTCCTGGCCATATGGACAGAGTGTGCAGAGCTTTGGAACTGGTGTGTGTGTGTGCTGCAGGCCACTTCCTGTGGTGCACTGGCAGGCCGCATGTGTGGCGGGTATGACAGTCCAAATGTCTGCATAGATCCCTCCTTCCTGCCCCCTATGTTGGTGAACAGGTGGAGCGATGGCAGCCAGGCCACGGGGCTGAGAAAGAGTGAGAGGAAGAGGGGCAGAGAGAGAGAGAGGACTGCAAAACAGAAGGAACAACAGTCCAAGCTGTATGATGAGTTGCAGACGTGACAGATGAGTTCCGTAGACATTTGCTGTCAAGGTGGCTGCAAAGTGAAATCTTAGCTAAGTTCAAATATTTATATGTGCAAGTATATATTCAGATTCAACCTTCCTCTGAATTCTCAATGCATTGATTTCTGCATGTTTTTACGTATTTTACGTCTAAAATGCTTTTTATTCATTTAATAGGCGTGATCCCTTCTTTTGAGCTCTCCTGAGTTACGTGCTGACGGCTTAAACCTTCTAACTTAAGCCTTTATAAACTGGGACCCTGTGGCTCTAGGCCATGCAGAGTTCATAGCTGTGAAAAAGATATACAGGGGACCATTGAGGCCAAAGCCTTAAAACCATGAAACCACATTTAAAAAGCTGCTCACTGCTGACCCATGACCTGTGAGACCATGCTTGTCTATTAACCGTTGATTCTTAGAAACGTCTGATCCACTCTAAATGGAAACGGGACTCAGCCTTCATGGATCTCTGAGACACAAAGACAGCTTCTGATCCCACAAGCCCCCACAACCACACCCCCTCCCACCACACTCTCTTAAAAAAAAAGGGGGGGGGGGGTCTTATCTGGTGGTCTCATTCAGCACCAAATAGCATATTGCGCAGTTGCATTTAACATTCAAAAGCTTTGCCGATCTTGTTAGTAAAGTGTGAAATAGCGCCTTCCCTTTCTCTCCCTTTCCCCGCCTGCTTTTTCTGAGTAGCTCAATGAGTGGCCATTCTTCTTCTTCACAATGGGCTTCTTCAGTGTTTCTTCTGTTATTGATCTGAATAGTTGGGCACAGGGGGCTAAACTTTAGACATCTGGCTCATTGATGGAGGAGGGGTGGGGGGTGGGGGGGCAGGGTGATTGCAGCCGTGGCAGTAGGTGTTCTATGATGAGAAGTTGCGGGGGGGGCATTTTCTTTTGAGACTAGAGCTAAAGACTTTAACCATTGAGCTTGTGGTGGTTTTTATTTACTCTTTTTAATGGAAACAAATTAGTACAATGTGAAAAATCTAAAGGAGAAATCTTGTTAACAATTACCAGTTAATTAAAACAAACGTAACAAATTTCAAGCAATTGTTAGATCCGTGCAGCAGGATTTAAATGATGGAAAAAGTTTTTTGGTTTTTTTTGTTGTTTTTTCTTTTTTACTTTTAATTCACCGTTGTGTCCACAGGACAACATTTTTTTGTGTCTTCTGGTTTGTGACCCACAGCTGAACTCTGTCGTCCTTCTTCTGCAGACAGTAGAGAGAAGAAGAGCCCTGCCATGCCCGGTTCTCCTGTGGATGCTAAGAATCATTCCAGATCAGCCCCCAGCAGCAGCAGCACCAGCTCCACAATGCCACCCCTGCCCTCTGTCAACCCCAGCGGCCCTCGTCCGGCCTCTTTTTCAACAACAGCATGTAAGGCCCTTTCTCAAATTACTTCTTTTCTCAAGTTTGTCGATAATAAGCCCCTGATATTCATCGCTCTGCTTTCCCTGCCTCAGGGCAACTTTATCCAGGGCGTGTCATGCAATAGTTAGCTTTCAAGTAAACAGTGAAGCTGATAAATTCAGTTACATAATACGCTAACCTTGTCAGAAGGAGCTGGAATTACTTGGTCATAATAAGTGAAACAATCTATATCCCACCTTTTACTGGCCAGTGACCAATGGGAATCATCATTCCCCACCAACCTTGAATGCAGTGCCATCTCCACCGCAACGCTACAGCAACGGACCATCCTCTTCCTCTTCCTCATCACTAGCGAACCAGCAGCTGCCGGCCACCTGTGGGGCTCGCCAGCTGAGCAAGCTGAAACGTTTCCTGACCACACTGCAGCAGTTTGGCAACGACATTTCTCCTGAGATCGGAGACAGCGTCCGAAGCCTCGTTCTAGCCCTTGTGGTGAGTCCTTTATAATCAAGTTTAAGATGAACAAATGCAACATGCTCATGCTTACAAAAAAATTAAAAAAATAAATAAAAATTTACCACCCTTTCATGACATATTCACATAATTCACCGATGTCTTTCTCCAACTTGTCTCCTAGAATTCAACAGTTACCATTGAAGAGTTTCACTCACGTCTTCAGGAGGCCACCAACTTCCCCTTGCGGCCATTTGTTATTCCTTTCCTGAAGGTAAACACTTCATCCTCCTTCACATCCTTCTATATTTGCTTTGCATTATTCTGTTGGATCACTTCCTATTTTCTTCGCAGCAGTATTTTTCCTCCCCCCACTGAAAGTATCACCTTCCCATCAGCCTCATGTGTCTCGGTTGTGTCAGCTATGCTTCATTATTAATTACAAAATAAGTGATGAACAAAGTCCTTGACATTGATAAGCCCCTCATTTAGGATCAGACTAATAACTTATGAGTAATCACATCACAGCCTTTGAGTTGTGGTGATAGAAAAGCAAAAGATTTATTAAACTTTATCATAATAGGTACAGTGCAGCAGCCTATAAATATGCCTCCGTTTAGGTTGTCTAATTGAATAAACTGCGTATCAGCAGTTCAAAGCAGCTATCAGGATTGACTTGACAAGCAACAGATGAGTGTGTGTATGTTAAACAGCCTCTTGAGCCCCTTTGTAACCAAGGGAGTCTGCAAGAGTATACTTTTTAGGAGCTCATTTCAGTAAAGCAGCCCATAAATCTTCAGTCAGTTGTACCGCTGTAACTTCAAGCATTTGAAAATCTGCTCTTTTTCCACGCTTACCTCTTACTCACCTCTGGAGCCCCTCCAGCTGTCTGTCTGAGGGTGCTGAGACAAGAAACCTCTGTTCCCCGCTTTCTGCTAATTCATTACGAGGGGGTGGGGTCCCCACAACTTAATCCAACTCCTTCAGAGTAGACTATCTTAAGAAAAAGGAGGAGGGTGGGGGGGTAGCAATGGACAGATGGGACAAAGTCATGGGGTAAGGCAGTGGAAAAGAGAGCGAGGGAGAGAGAAAGAGAGAGAAAGCAAAAGGAGCGTGAGGAGGAGAGCGAGAAGAAGTTGGGACTCGGAAGTGTGAAACATGCCTATAAAGTGTTCCCTTCCATTTTTTATGGGTTCCAGTGTGCCATATGGAGCCGCTGTCCCGTTAAAAGAGCATTCAGCTGGCAAGGCGCCGCCAATCTAGCATCCGCCCCGCTGAACCCCAGAGAGCCCTCCACTGAATTGACACACAGCACATGTGTCTGCTAGCTGAGGCCCCCAGAAAGAGAAAGGAGGCAGAGGAGCATGGGAGAAGGACTAAAGAGAGCACAGGGGTGTTACAGAAGACATACCATGAGGCAGAAACATCAGCATCGGCAGGGTGAAGTATGAGAGACAGTCAGGAGATGGTAGGACACGGTGAGTTTAGCTGAGGAAAAGGGGTCTGAGTCTACAGAATGTGCTAGATGATGCTCCAAAGACCTAAAACTAGAACAGTATGGTTACTTCGCTGGTTTCTCAGGAAAAGGGAGAAGAGGGAGTGAGGAAGTGCCGTAATTGCAAACACACTGGAGTCTGTTCCTAATTAGGGAAATGAAGGGAACAAAAGCGAGATGGAAAGATACGATGGAGACAGCCACAGATAAATATTGGGCAAAAAAAAAAGGAGAGCGAGAGGTTTAGAAATGAGGAAAACATGGAGCCTGTGTATCATTTGTTTCAAAATGTTTCTATATTTTTAAGCCTCAGTATCATCCTTACATATCTTGTGTGACCAACGAGGAGTTAGCAACCAGCCTCAGCAGCAGCTTAGAAAAATCAGCCGTTTTTCATTTGAGAGAGGAGAAACCGCAGCCACAGAACAACACCCAGACCCAGATTGAGCCCCACAGCCAGACCTCAAGGAGTCAGCACATCCCCTTACAGAGCCTCCTCCCTCCCAGCCATCTCCCCCAGGAGGTCTCTTAGTTCTATTACAGGGTGGTTTTGGTCCGATGAGGAGAGTTTTGGTCCATTTTCACCAAAGCTTTCTTTAACCAGAAGCTGCCTGCTGCTTCTCTTTTCTCTGTGTATCAGCCACTGAATGTGTGGCTGATATGTGAGTGACTAACAAGTCCAACTATTTAGCCTGTTTAACCCAACTTTAAATATGAAAGTTTACATCTTTTATTCTGTCTCTGTAGGCAAACCTACCCCTGCTGCAGAGGGAGCTTCTCCACTGTGCACGGGCAGCCAAGCAGACCCCAGCCCAGTATCTGTCCCAGCATGAGCACCTCCTGCTAAGCACCACTCTGGCCTCCTCTCCCGACTCCTCTGAGCTGCTGATGGAGCCCCCTGAAGCTGGGAGCAAGAGACACAGTCCCAGCAGGTTAGAACAAAGCACAGAAACTGCTTCTATTAAGACCTGTACGCTGGCAGACAGAAGAATAATCACAGTCTTCATTCATAACAGTTCAGCGTCTGTTTTGCAGGGCCAAGGAAAACGGTTTTCACGAGCGTCCACCCGTAGCCATGGAGCCCGCCACAAAACGAATTTGTACCATCAGCCCTGCTCCCCGACACAGCCCCGCCCACCCACTGCCCCTCAATGCCCAGCTTCACCCAACTCCCCCACCCTTGCAACACTATGCCCTGGATGACATCGCAGCACCGCACATTCTACACCGCGAGCACAGCCAGCGCATGCTGGAGATACGCGACCTGAAAGACAGGCCCAGAGTCCCTGGTATGTAATGCTGTTGAAAATGTTAAGATTTTCAAACAATATTAAGAGCCAGAATGACTCTTCATATTGATTTTATTCCTTTCCCATTTTTGGCAGTCATGATATGTTGACAAGTTTGGTCTTAGTCATTCTTGGAGTGGTGTATAAATGTTAAGTCCTTTAAAACAAACTGTTTTAGATGTTGATCCGATGTCATGATTAAATTTGCTAATTCATTAGCTGTGTCAACGGTGCTTGAACTGAATAAATCCTTCAGGACGCCGCCAGCTCATTATAGCTGGAATTATATTACTGCAGACCACATAAACACTAAGACCTTTTACCTCAGTCTGGTTCTGTACAACAGTGTGAGAAAAAATGGGTGATAAACACATGTAGGTATTAAATGGTCCACACATACATACACACGTATCATATTCTCTGTGCGATAACGGGTGGTCTCTGTGTTTGCGGAGCCGCTCCTGAACGTCTCTGGAGGCTACGCCTGTGTATAAACAGAGCCATACTGTCCAGGCAGCGAGGGTTGGATCTACTCTGGTGTATATCTACCCTCCATTTGGAGTTGTCAGCACACACTGGAAACAGCAGTAGCTCACAAATCCAGGCGTGCACACACACACTATCACAAATGCACACACGCTTACAGACCCACACTATGATATGCTCATGGTAGAGGTGCTGTGTTTACGAGGCCTTAGTCCCTTGTCTGACAGCCTCCCGCCCGCCTGCCGCCACTTAACTCGTAGGCACACACGTGCACACACACACATACATAAAGGCACACATATAAACACATCAGTCCATGCACTCATGTCTTTGAACTGATGAGCACTGATGAGAACCAGGAGTGGAGAGGAGGTTGAGGGGAAGGCAAATGTGTGTGTGTGTGTGTGTGTGTGTGTTTCTGTAAGAGGGAATCATTAGTCTCTTTTGCAGGTCTAGTGTGCATGTGGCCTCGTGTTGGCTGTTTCTTTCTCAATTTCAAGAGGTTGTGGTTTGCCTCCTTGCAGCAGTGTGTGTGTGTGTGTGTGTGTGTGTGTGTGTATATGTGTCTGTTTATGCAGTGTGTGTATGGCTATGTACCAAGATGCTCCAGGTCTCTTCATGAGCACAAACTTGTGTGTGTAGAGTATTATTACTTTTAAATGAATAATTAAATATTCCCTAAGTCACAGCATTGTGTAATAACAGAACTGGAATCAGAAATATACTATGCTGTGTGTGTGTGTGTGTGTGTGTGTGGTTGTAATGGTCCACACTGAGTTTCAGACCGGCTGGTTGTGTTTAGAAGTGGAGCCACTCCACTCAGCCTGAGTGTCTCCCTACTGGAATGCTGTGAGCTCCAGGAGGGGAGGTGCTAAGGGAGAAGTTTGGGGAGTGTGTGTGTGTGTGTGGTTGACAGCTGACTTCCAGATGTGTTCAGGCTCTGAGAGCTGGGAGTCTGTTTTGCATCACAGGCTTGTCTTTTTCTCTTTCACCCTACTTTCACGCTCACAATCCCTCAGTCCATATCACATTTTTGTCTTACATTTTTTGCTTTGCATTTACTTTACCTGGCTCCCATCACGCTTAGCTGACACTTTTGACTTCCACGTCTCTTCTGTCATAATTAATCTTGTGGCGAAAGGATAAGCCATCAAAAATTTTAAAATAAAATGGTCATATTAAGAAAGCTATTTGAAAATGATACACCTTTCACTCGCTTGCTGTCAGTTGTGGATTCTCTTGGATTAAAAAATAATGTTAATCATGTCGGCCTGTGGTTTGTGTGTGTTTTTTATCAGGCACTAACGGGGGCTACCGTGAGGAGCCGGTGGACCACAGACTGACAGACAGAGAGTGGGCTGATGAATGGAGGCATCTGGACCATGTAAGTCTGCAGATATACACCACCAAAGTTAATGGCTGTGATATAGGAAGAATGTCAACTGTAATTAGTTTTACTGCGACGTGGCATTTTACTTCATCACAGCATTCAGATCTATTGCTCATTTTGATCATCAATGTTTTGTTCCGAATCTTATTGATGCACAACCAGGCAGACTGGAGTTCTTTCCTATAATGCTGATGATGATCCATCCACCATTTTTTGTGTCCGCAGGTGTTGAACTGCATTGTGGACATGGTGGAGAAGACACGGAGGTCAGTGAGCGTGCTCAGACGATGCCAGGAATCAGACCGCGAGGAGCTCAACTACTGGAGACGACGTTCAAGCGAGCAGGAGGACCCACGCAAAGGAGGCTCAGGTTCCGCTCCTTTCTCCAAGACACACAGCCCTCACTCTGCAGAGTCTGGTGGGTTCTGGCATTTTCAAAAGAAAACTTGTTGGTATACTGTAGAAATGTTTTCAGTCCTCTCTGAAATAATGTCTGTTGGTGCCTCATTAGAGAATATTGATTAAAGACAGTCATTATTGTTCATACCTCAAGGTATTGAAAATGCAAAAAAACCCAACAACCCATCTACCATGATAATATTAACAGGGCGGACTGACCTTTTATGCTCACTGAGGGACAGTCCTGAAAAACAGATATTTCTCTGGCAGGAAATTGTGACAACTGGAAATTCACTCAAGGACTGTTGAATATTAGAGATAAACGACTTCTTCATACTTGATTGATATAGAAACCAGACCCAAATGTATATTCTCAATGATGAAATATGACGATTTGAACAATTTAAGGTTACTGATTTGTATAGGTATGAGCACAAACCAGTCTCATGCCTATTTCATACTCCATCTTGTGGATATTATTAGAACTGCACCCAAGTTTCACTGTGCGAGTGCATCCCTCCACAGTCAGTCCCACACTCTGCTGTGTAGTTGTGTACTGGCAGTGTTCTCTCTGACTGCCAGCCTTGCCGTCCCCCTGCTGGTCCATAGTCACAGACGAGTGCCAGGACTGGCCTGGGCCATATCGGCCACAGAAGGGCCGTCCTGCCATCCTGCAGGCTCAGAGACCCAGAGCTGGCTAACTCGCAAGAGCACCATCTGGGCCCCCAGCCGGGAAGCCTGCCTGCCTGCCTGGGCTCGGGTGGAGAAAGACTGTAGAGGCGGGGGGGGGGGTTGGTTGAAGAGAGAGAATGTAAGTGAAGGAAGAGAGAAAGGCAGGGGTGAGACAGAGGATGTAAGAAATGTGGAAAGAGGAGATGAGCCAGCAATATAGAAATGAATTCAGATTCAGGGAGAGAAATTTGAGGGAACAGACAGAATGTTGACACAGCTTGTTGGTTCACATGTTCCCTCCAAGCCAAACACATTCCTTTCTGAAGTTGTCAGATCTCAGATCAGTCCAAGACTCCGATAAACAACAATTACATTGGCTCTGTGGCCTAGATATAGCGACTTATTTACATCCAGAATAACAAAGACAGTATCACTGCCTGTCTGCCTGGCCTTTCTTTGTTAGCACCTGTTACCTTGATTGAGCTGTCAGTCACAAACTGAACCATTATTTCAACAATTAATCATCTTAATATCTCTATAAGCCCTGGCAGGTGTTAATCCCTTCTGTCTCTGCTTTCCCACAGACTCCCAGCGCGACTTTGCTCCCCGGCCAGGATCAGCATACGTTACAGATGAGATCTGGCGGAAAGCTGGTAAGGACACCAAAATAATCTAAATTTTAATTAGTGGGGGAAAAATGCTACTATGTTTAGTTTGACTCAAAGATAATCACAATGCACTTTATTAAAGCACAAACTAAGATTATGAAGATAAATGGCCTTAACGTGGTTCGAGGTAGAGTACATCTAAGGTGCTGCTGTGTGCTGCTGTGTGGTCCATTTTTTACCACTGCTGAACGAATAATGCTCATTTTCCTTGATACACAGAAGAAGCGGTGAACGAGGTGAAACGTCAAGCCATGGACGAGGTTCAGAAAGCAGTAGCAGAGGCCGAGCAGAAGGCTTTTGAGATGATTGCTGCTGAAAGGGCTAAGATGGAAAAGACTCTGGCTGAGGCGAAGAGGAAGGCTCAAGAGGATGCCATCATGGTCATCAACGAACAAGAGGACTCCAGTGAGGTGAGCACAGATATAGGTAATGGAACCGATACAATAAGTTTGAAGTGCTGCACTAAAGCACAACCTGATTTCTTTTTACGTTTTAGCCTATAAAAAACAGTACACAACAGATCCAAGGGTTGCTGTCAGAGATAATACCTCTGCATTAATAATGGATCAGGAAAAAACTCACAACTCCCCTCAACACTGCTGATTTTTTCAGTGTCTTTCAGCTCACTGCTTTAGTTTTTCTGCCCCCTACATCTTTGGCTCACTGTTGTCACATGTAGATGCTCCCCCACCTAAAACCCCCTGCATGCTGTTTTACCAGCAATAAGCAGCAGACTATATGGCTACTTAGCAACTAGCTGGTGGGGACATAATGGGAGAGACAGATGGCTCCCTCAGGAGTTAGCAGAAACCAACAGCAGAGCTAAAATGAAAGTGAATATTGCTCTTAAAGTCTTTAGAGACATGGCTCCCAGTGAATGCTAAATTTACTACATATCTACTGGATAAAGAAGCAGCTGTAGTTACTTAAAGTGTGGTTGTGTTCATACGCTGTTTTCACTGCCCCCAAGTGGCCAGAAAGGTTGTCATTGCAAATTTAAGTTTTAATTTTATTTTGGAGGGGTCTCAAATTCAACGAATGAATGTACACAAATGTGTGAGCTTACAGTTGTTCTTCCTTTTTTTTCTCAGTGTTGCTGGAACTGCGGCCGCAAAGCTAGCGAGACGTGCAGCGGCTGCAACGCTGCTCGATATTGCGGCTCCTTCTGCCAGCATAAAGACTGGGAGAGGCACCATCTCATCTGCAGCCCCGGACTTCAGGCTCAACCCAAATCAGTTTCTGCCATCACTGCGAGCCGGGTAGCTGCCATGGCCACAGCAGCGGCGGCGGCAGCAGCAGCTGGGGTGTCCCCTGTCGGCCTGGCTGGTGTCAAGGCCAGCGACAGCATGCCTTCAGTCTCCAGTCCTGGAGGAGAGAAACCTTCAGGTGCCTCTCGCTCCTCGACCCCCTCCACCCCTGCCTCGGCCCCTGAGGCCAACGGACACTAGAAAGTGAAGAACTTCACTCAAGCCGCAACCCATCCTCTTCCTCAACACAGAGGAATTGAATCAGCACCAGGAGGGAACTGTTTGTGGGTTAAGTTAGGGGAACAGATTTTTCATCATAATCTTTGGCAGATAAGGAAAGACAGATTATGGATGACTGTGTGCGTGATATGTCAACTGGGACTTTGGCTTTGGCAAAGGACAGAAGGACTCTCGTCTCAAATGCATCCATTGGAAAACAGATCTCCCCAACAGATGGAAAGGCGTTTGTCTTTGTCCAAAACCCCAAAATCTTGGATCTGGGAGGGGAGGGGGAAAAAACTGCAGCTTGATCTCAGTTTATCTCTGGCTGCAAGGAGGAAGTTATGAAAGGAAGGCATATGAGAAAAGACAGAGGAGATTAGACGACAGCGAGGTAGAAAGCGTACCTCCCGTCAACTGATATTCTCACTTTACTGTGTATAAATTTAAGATAAGGAGGTGGTGGGGGAGGTATGAAATGTAAACGATGTAATAGTACCAGCCATAAAGCATCTGTCTTCTTCCTGTAGGAAAAAAAAATCTGACAGTAGACCACATATGACCGTCTCTGCAGCTCTCCTGTATACATAAATATTTGCTCGCCAACTTCTCTTCGTCAGATTTCCTTGATGTGTGAATACGTATGTCAAATGGTTGTGCCGTCAGTGATTATTGTAAAGCAGATGATTACTTTTGTCAAAAGCAATATTAAAATGATGTGGTCGGGTATCTCAAGCTGTTTCTGCATTACCAAAGTTTCCAGTCAGTAAAGAGAGAGTCATGGTCATAGACTGTAAATGTCCTCGTGAACAAGAGATACTTACACACTAATCCCCACATGTCATATCCGCTTGTATGATGAGTGTAACCAAGAAGGCTGGTTTCTATATTTCATTTCTGATCATCAGATACCTTTAAAGAACAGACGTAAAGGGAATGGTGGCTGATTGAGTAAGAGGAGGAGTCAAGATTCAGTTATTGCAGTTTCATTCTTGCACTTGTTCACATCACCAGTCACTTATGGCAAGGTCAGATGTTGCTCCAAAACCTGCAGCACTGCATTGTTTTCATCACAGAAGAACACCAGTTTCTAATTCAGCTTTTAAAGTAATGATGCTAAATGCTAAATTGATGTGACATTGCTGTGGCACAGGTTCAGAGCAGCGACACTCTCCCACAGAGAATCTCAGGAGTTAAACTGTAAATGTATGTACAGATCATTTTGCTTTTCTTTTTTTTTCTGTTGTCACAGTTAGATTCAAGTCAAATGTTTAGTGCAAAACTTTGATATGTTGTACTCTGCTGTTGCAACTGAGACATTTTTTTTTTCGTTGTAAGATGACTTTGTAAAGAATATTATGAGATAATGCCTTTATTTTGTGAGCCACGATTTTCCCTTCATTCTTTAAACACGTTCTTTTGTTATGAGGCATAACAACTTCATATGAAAAAAGATATCTTGACATGAAGTATGAAATAAAGAAATAGAATTACTTCAAAATGCTTCTTTTTTCTGTCCTGTAGTTGTAATGAAATTAAGCTAAGCCTATTTAACAACACATCATTGGTAATGTTGTTGTTACCTGGAAAAAATATTAACCTGCTGTGTCAAGAACTCCAGAACCATGAATCCAAAGTAGATAGTGTTGTGTTAGGTTGTGTACTTCATTCTGCATTAATAAGCCTGAGCCTTTTGTTATTTCTGAGCCAGGTCTGGTGTTTGAGTCATTCGTGTCCAGTTTGGCTCCAAAGCTCTGCTGAAGCTCTCTGAGTGCACAGCAGAGTAAGTTCCACTTCCTATTACAAACCAGTATCACATGGAGTCATAAAAGGTTCTCCTAAAACAATTAGAATAACTCAGCAGAAAATAACTCTATTTAAATTTAATTTAATCTTTCTATAAAAACGAATTCAATGTGTCTCAGATTCTCTGAAAAAAGAAGAAGGAAAAAATCAAATAAAGACAACAAATATCTGAATCATGGGGTTTGGATTCTTCACAAAAGTCAGTCGAAGGAGTGCATCTTATTTTTGCATCTCCTCTTTGTCTCCCCACTGCTGTGACTCACTCAATGACTCCTGATATAATATGCAAGAGACATTTTTGAATTCAGGTATAAGATAATGAGACTCTTGGTCAGACTGAATTAATTTTAAGTGGGTGGAAAGTCTCATGTATAATGCATACTGTTTTCCATCTCTGAAGCTGATATTAAAGCTGGTTTACTGCTGGTTTATCTTTATTCAAGAGAACAGTGGGCGTGATGACTGATTGACTTCAACAGTTACATTAGTAATCATGATTTTAATTTTACATCTATGAGGTAAAAACAACCCCCCCAAAAAAAAAGAAATTTAAAGGCTGTAATACCAAATGTAACCACGAGGTGGCATGACGTGATAGAATTTGAAAAGTGGTGAAGAGGCTCTTGTATCTTGACTGCAAGGCTGGAGGATCCTTCATACTGACTTGTTGCACCAGACTGCAAGAAAGCAGCGAGAGTACACTCTATCTTAGATCACAGTCTATGAATACTTATAGATGAAATTACAAATTAACGAACTAAGGTGAAAAACAATACACCATTAAAAGTGCACTGAAACTAAGATTGAGGTAAAAGTGTCCAAGTATTAACAGTGAAATGTGTTGTTTTGTGTTTTTTTTTTTTTTTTTATATATTCAAACTAAATACAGCCTGTGAGTGTTGATCATCAAATATTATATGACTGCGTTATTATCACAAGTTATAATAAATTATTTGTATGTTTTGTATGAATAAAAAAAAAATAGATCTGCATAATAAAAACAGCTGTCAATTAAATGTGGAAATATATATATACATACATTAATTTACACACACAAACATACGTAGGTGTATATAGGTGTATAAAAGTATGCAATGTATAAAATGAACAATAGCTTAATCTCTGTGGTGACAGATTTACTGATAATTCATTAATATAAAAATGAAATATGACTCATTTGTTGTCTCAATCTTTCTGTGAGTCAGTGTGCGTGCCAGAATCCCCGTTGTTGGTTTATTTCTGTGCCTCACTAGTAACAGGACTGCTTTATGCCGAACGTAATAAGTAGTTTCATACTACGATGAAGATGTCAGTTCAGTATTTGGTTACTGGGGATCTATATATGCCATTCCCTGCACACCATATGAATGCAATATAAACTGTACATGCTGTTGGCATGTGATGGAGATTCAGAAAATGTTTCTGTTCTGGCAGGGAGCTGTTTACAAGTCTGCCTTTTGTGAGTCTTCCATCTTGTTCTGTTTTGCGTCAAAGAACTTCTGTTGGTTATTATTTTTATTAGCTGGCAGTTAAGTGGATGTGCTCAGAGGAAATTGGAAAAAGTAGAGTCAGCAAATGTTCACAGGGTGCGTGCGTTGGTCTGTTTTTGCTGGGGACAGAGGAGAGTGTTTTGAGCTGCTTCTGTTGGTTTCCTGGCAAAAAAAAAAAAAACAAAACTAATATACAATGTTGTCATGATTGTGGGGAAAGACCGGTTTAATTATGTGCCTGGTTTCTGTCCCAGTGTCTTGCTGGAGGCGAAGTGATGGATGTCACTCCAGATTCTCGTTTCCAAAAACCCCTCTCATGAAGCCTAAAAAACATGCTATGGCATGCAGAGCTGAGATACTGAAAATTATCCACCCGCCCCCCTTTTAATTCTTGAACTCTCATTTTCCCGCGGATCTTACTTCTGTAGTTCTTAATATAATATACTTTGATAACAACTGACAAAGCATCATACCAGTCATTAGATGAATTAATTCCTGTTGTCACCAGCTCATCATCCGTTATGTAATTCTGTAACATTTAATTGGTTCTATTTCATGAGCCATGAATCTCCTACACAGCAGAAGAATCAGGTTTAATTACAACAACCTTTAAAGATGCAGCACTTGCTGCCATGTCAAAACAAACATCATCTGCCTACGAGCAGCTCCAAAGCCGAAGATACACTTGTTTTTTCGATCATGCTACTTTTAAGTAGACAACCAAGTTACGTCTGGGACATAATGACATACTTGCCTTGTGCTACAACAAATGTTGCAGACGAATACCTCTGAAGGGCACATTAAACAATAATCAAGCCAACGCTTGAGGAGGAGATCACAGATGACAAAACTAAAGCAAGACACTTCATGATTTGTTCTGTCCAATTAGTGTGCTCAACAAACATAACAACGCTCACGCTGAGCCAGTTTAGTTCAGCAGGGGCAGCTGGCCATCCATAAACCGCCTCTGGCGCTCATGTTGACATGAACACATAGTTAAAACCAAGAATACCTCTGCCTTAAATCTTGCTATGGACAGAAGCCAAAATGTAAGATAGCCGTTTCCTGGTCTCCAGGTTCTACGCTTAGCTAATCAGCTGCTAGCAGAAGCTTCATATTACCCATGTGTTAAAAAACAAACAAACAAACAAACAAAAAAAAAAACTCATTAGAACCATAAAACTATAAAATCAACCATAATAGGCTGATGGACATTACTTTAGTCTGTGAGGCACTTCAGCTGTAATGTGTCACAAGTGGCCCTCTGAGTCTAATAGAAGTGGAGCTAAAGACAGACTGTACTGGCAGCTTCTTCTTATAGCCTAATAATGGTGATATGGGGGTAAACTACTATAATAACTACAACCATGGGACTGTGGACCAGCTTACACTACAGTTTTCGACTGAGCAATACATGAAAAGAAAAAAAAATGAAACCATGCTAAATAAAGGGCATGAAATACATTTCACATCTCTTCCACACAAACAGGTCCGAACTTGATTGTCTCACTGACTTATATGTGAAGTTCTAAATCCATTTGAACTCTAATTCCAACCCTCACAGGTGTGCGGTGTATCCGTTCACATCACTTACCATTTATTGCTAGTTCTGCTCCATCAGTTTCACAGGAAGTGGCCGCATCGCTCCACATGTACACACTTTTAACAGGGATCCTGGAAAGATTTTAAAAAGTGCACATTCTTAATGACTTTTAGCCAAACTATTGTCAGTGAAAAGAACACTGAATCAATCAATTGAAAGTGCAAGTACAAGGGTATGAAAATTGATCCAAAAGAAATGTACTCGCTTGAGAACAGCCAAGAGGCGACATTTAAAGTAATTAACTGCTACCAACTAATAGGTGTTTTTGAGAGCATTTCCTACTGTTAAATATGCCCCTTTTAAATATCAAATTCTAATTTGCTAAAGATTAGCATGAAACACAACACAAAAGAGTCTGTATTTATAAAAGAAATCTAAAATCTGAATGTGTAGACTCTAAATTCCCACCAAAGACTGTCTACAGGTTGGTGTGTGTTCCAACACACCAAAAACTCCCAGATGATCCCAAAGTGGTGCAGGAGGACAGATCTTGAGGTGAGTTTATGAACCTTGTCTAATTATTTCAACAACAACTCAATTTGTGTCTTAAATTGTAGCCCTTGTGAGCCAAAGTGAGCCATCTTGGATCAGACAGGATCTTTGATAGAGTAAACTAAAAACATTTAAATTGCCTGACCTACTTTGGATGGAGTTTAGTTCTTCATGCAAAGAGGAGGAGCGTCCCTGCGAAGTGTGGAAGTCCGGGACTGACTGAAGACATGCTTTTACTTCTTTTACACACATTACCACCATCCTCCGTGATCGATTTTTTTTTTTTGTTTGTTTGTTTTTAGACATGGTCGATATGTGAGGTCAGGATGGCGGGTTTCTGACCAGACTTCCGCTATAACAGGTGTTGTAGTTCTTGTAGTTTTTGAAGTCCTCCAGCTCCGACATCCGGGGTTTGGTCAGAATTAGACGGTTTTTTTTTCTGCGGTCCAAAAGTTGTTTATATTGATAGAAAATGACATAATCTCAAGGAAACATGTGAAGGATTTAGGAAGAAACATTTTGTCTTGTTTTTTTCCCCCCAAAATAACTTTATTTATAAAATGTGTCACCTTTTCCCTATCCACTATTAGAAAACAAACAGGATAGAAATCATTTTGAAATAAAGCAATATTAAAGTAATACAAACAGAAAGTGTGAAGACGCTCCGGGTCTGTGTATCATCTGATAATCTGCATTTCATATTGTAATTCCAAAATGAAAAAGAAAAAAACAAAAAAGTAAATCTGTTTTTATTGCAAAACCAAAAAGGATTTTTAGTGTTAGAATTAAAAAAAAACAACAAAAAAAAAACCTAATCAAACAAGGTTCGTCCTTGGTTTTATGCAAATTTCTTTTTTCATGTCTGATTAGGGACAGAAAGTGGTGCGGTGAACAGACAGGAAGCGGAAGTTAATTGTAAACACGTCAAAATAAAAGCCTGGAAGCACCAATGGCCATCCTATAAAAATCTAACTGTCAAGATTACGCAAACATACAATCTAAATACATATATAAATAGGGCCATTTTTACTGTGATCACTTCATTGAGACATGAAATATATTTTAATCCAAAAAGTGTATGAGATATTATTTAGTTTGTGATGTGAATCAATAACCCATCTAATTGCATATGTTGAAAATGCCTGCGTAGTCCCTCCCAAACAGTGTTATCCAAAGTGTCAAGCCGAGGTCCCCACTTGATACCAAATTGTTGTTAACCATTACACAAACAGATGCAACCCATTTTGACGCTGGCAGCAGTGAAGGGGGTGAAATGTGCACAGCAGCAGCCACCGCTGAACTGTGGAACTTCAACGGCTCTCATCATGGGTGCCACCCAGATACTTCCAGTTCATTTCACCCAGTTAGGAACCCTCATACAAAACAAACAAACAAACAAAAAAAGACATTTCACCAGCAGCCATAGAACCACAGGAAAGCAGAAAGGACCAGCAAACATGGATCCCAGGGAAAAAAAACAACCCCCCTGACACATAAAGAACTATTTATTAAGTGCAAGTAATAAGATATGCGTTCACTCACTAACCCTATAATCTACAGCAGCAGCAGTAGTACCCCTATAAGGCCTGATATAAATGATACATATATAAAGTTCAAGATTTGAAACACTAATGCTGATGAAATTACACAACAATTTCTCAGCATCACAGCCCCAGTCATTTTAAAAGAACATTCATTTTAAGTTTCTTCTTCTGGTCTAACTTCAGAGAAAAGTGCTGCATGCTCATGTTCATTGACTATTGGCTTATTGTCCTGGTACTCATGAAAAATTGCAGAAGAATTAACTATAAATATTAAAGTCATTAGCAGCATATATATATTAATAAAATCATGTAAACTTTTTGCCCAGTCATGTGATCTGAAATTACACTGGAATTGACATGATAAACATAATCAGAGCAGGAGATGCAGCTTCAATGGGTAAGGAGTTAATCTTTTGCTTGCAGTGGTTACATTTCTACAAATGAAAGAAGGCAAATGGTAAAATCATATTGACATTTCAAATACAATAAATTCTGACTTAATGTAAAAACAAATTAGAGATTACTGAAATAAACAACTCACTCAGGAAGGTCATGATGGAGAGAACCAGCTGAGGGTCAAACAGATAATGAGCTCAGGAGACAGAACAAAGGACATTGAAGGCACCTGTGTGAGCTGCCCAGTCAGCACACCTGTACCTGAGCACAGCAGTCATGTGATCAACCTTCCACAAGGTAGATCGTCAGTGAGGACGTTACTGCTTTGTCACTTCACCTGTCTGCGAAGGTGGCATATTCTAATGGTCCCTGTAGAAAACATCGTTTATATCAGCGCAACTCACTGGAAATTATTTGAGGGAACATTTCCAGAATTTCAAATGTTTTTGCAATAAATGATGAGCTGCTGAGAGACTCCAGTGTGGTACTTACTCTGAAGGCAGATCACAGCAGAGAGCTATGTGCCTAGTTGCAAACCAGAATGGTTAGGACTAATAGAGCATAAATGACACCCTGTGATATATATAACTATTACTTAGTGTTATTGCAAGGTGAAATGTATATGATAACATAACGTGTGTAACTGTAGGAGACCAGCGGGAAAACACATCCCCACATTTTATAGCCCCTTCCTGTTGATACTGTGTTAGGAAATGAGAAAAGTTTAGAAAAGTTGATCAGCAATGTTT
The DNA here is from genome assembly GCA_034769265.1 of Remorina albescens. Lineage (NCBI taxonomy): Eukaryota > Metazoa > Chordata > Actinopteri > Carangiformes > Echeneidae > Remorina > Remorina albescens. The sequence goes on from CM068494.1 coordinate 21,477,098, forward strand.
ACAGCCCTGGAGGCATACTTTATGTTTTATGATACATTTATTGTTTAAAATCTGCATCTGTTAGTTTCTTTCTAAAACATCGAAGTTCCAGTGGGAAGGCGCTGGACCTATCAGGATCTGCAGGTATCCAGGATAATCAGGTCCACATAAGAGATGCTTTGCCCCATTTCCATCACAGTGAATTATATATTGCCAAGCTCAGCTTCTATCAGGACATCTTATGGTGATGAACCCTGAATAACATGCCTCATAACATGCTAACTGATACAAGAAACATCTTTCACTTGAACGAGAGAAATCATGTACGTGCAACAAGTGATGCTGTGTTCAGGACAGCACACAAGTTTATATAAAAAACAGTTTCTGCGCTTTCTGTACTGTGGAGAGAAAAGGAAATACAAAACTTAGTCATTTCTGTTACGTGAGTGTTAAATTAACGCTTTGCATTTTGACACTTTGAGAAATTATGTATGTAGCATGAACAATTAAAAGAAAGGAGAATCTTAACATGTTGACTTTTGAATGGAGTTGTTAGGTTAAAGTAAAAAAAAAAAAATAGTAAAAAGTTGAGGAAAACTAGTGTTAGCAATCTAGTGGAGCTTTGATGTTAAAGCCTCGAGGAAACAATGGTGGCAATTTAGCAGAAAATGTTCGAATCCAGTGAACTGAGCTCACATAATTTATCTGTGCCTCAGGAGCTCCTCGTGTCTTCCTCCCTGTGCAACATGATGCTTAAATTATATGATGGCGTTGGTGGATCCGCCACAGTTCATCATCCCAGAGAGACGAAGTGGAGGCTGGAGTGATATCTCAGTGCCATGGTGGACATCACTTGACATTGAAATCTCATTATGATTATGATATTCTCCATCTCCATTAAGTTCATCTTCAGCTGTCTTTTTTTTGGTGTCATATCCCTCTTTGCAAATGTTTTCTTTCTTCCTCCTCACTCACTCTCTCTCTGTCTCCCCCTCTGTAAAATTTGTAAATGCTTTCTGACAGCATGCTATTATGAACACTTAATGTTCATCAAGGTCAGCACAGTAACTGATTTTGTCACATTCCCTTTAGACTACTTGTGCTGTGAGGGACCAACAAAATACAACACTATAAAATGATAAATGTGACCTTCGTTTCTTCTGCACAAAGACACACCAAGAAGCCAATTGTGTATAAACTATTAGAACTATTCGAGACTATGAACACTATTAGATTAAACTGTTCTGTTTAGCAAAACTCATCATAGCGTAAGTAAAGTAAAGTTTCTAGTGTGAAAAGAAACAGAGAGTGTAAGGCATAAAATATATAAATACCTTTGGCTTCCAGTTTTTGGATCTCCAGGGAGAGGAGTTGAACACGACAAGCGCACACCTTATTTTGTGGTGACCTTGATTTCTCATCTACAGTAGCTTATCTTATTTGTTGTATGGTGACTTATCTCCCTGAGCAAAATATTAACCCTGATTTCATATCTGGCTTTTGTAAAGCACGTGGTTCTCCAAGAAAATCTAGCACAACTGGACTGGACTACTAGTTGTAGATTCTTGAAGACACGTCACCCTCGTCCCCCAAAGCTTCTTCAGTTTTGAAGAATTCAAAATTCATTCATTCATTCATCTTCTACCGCTTATCCGTTTCTGGGTGGCGAGGGATGCTGGAGCCAATCCCAGCTCACATTTGTGGTGAGGCCGGGGTCACCCTGGACACGTCACCAGTTCATCACAGGGCCAACACACAAGAGACGGACAGAGACCAACAACCACTCACACTGCATGTCTTTGGATGGTGGGAGGAAACCCATGCAAGCACGAGGAGAACATGCAAACTCCACACTGAATTCAAAATTTCTCAGTGCACTATGACCTGGACCACTGAGACACTGACATATGGTTCATGCCTCACTGATGTCATACAAGTTGAAAAGTTTCTGTGGCATTTTTACATTTTTCTCCCATTCCTTACTGAGAAGGGACACAGGCTTTGGCTTTAAATACCGAATCCCGATTGATGCCATGTGCACATAAAGTAACCAAGACAAAGAAAATGGCAGCTGGTTGAGATAAAACAGGGCGACAAGTGTTGTTTGGTCAACTCAGTGCTGGACCTTGGCCCTTTGTAGTGATGAGGAACAGTATGTTTGCACAACAGAGTCAAGGGCGCCTGCCTGAAAGAGGATTAAAACATCTTTTCTTTTTTCAATTTCTGCTAAAGGAGGGATGCACAGAAAGGCAAAAGTGTTATTCATGCATGATTGGAAATAACTGGACAAGGTCTGAGCCTTGACTTTGGCTTATTCATCGATATCCTTTATCTCTCATGGCACAGAAAAGCATTTTTCACATTCAAGAAATTGTAATAATGGGAAAATATTACGCATTAGAATGAATAGAGTATGGCAGTGTGCCACTGCTGTTAACATTTTATTCATCAAAACCCAGAGTGTTGAACAACTGCCAACATTTATGCAGCAAAAACCCAACAGAGCTAAAATGAGCTGGCTGTGTTGAGTCCATGCTGTTTCAGTGTCCTGTTCAAATATTTTATATAACTGCAACAACCAAATCTCCTGAGACTCCTCTGAGTGTATTTTCAGAGAATAATGCATTCCTCAATGGCTTCAACATAAACATTTCTCATCCAACTGCAGCAGCAGAAAAGGAACAGAGGCTGTGTGAGTCAATCCCTGTTATATCTACAAAATGGATAATTCATCAGGTAGAATAATATATACTCATTATTAGGAGCTTTATTTTATATTTCATGTCAAACCACAAATGTTGATAATATGGCTAGTTATCTTTTTTAATGTTTTTCATTCATTCGTTACTTCAGTACGTTGTGGTCCCCAGAGTTTGGAGTTCAGTTATTTACCTGTCCACAAAGAATTTACAGGAAGCCTCAGGAAACTGTAACTTGACAGGTGTGTGCAAATAAGGGTAGACTATAATCCAAAACTATTCCTTTAATATTGGAGAAACACATTTAAATGAATTGCTCTTTAGTCTCAGAGCAGCTTTATTTATTGGTTTTCTTAAGGTGAAGCGTTTAAAAAAGAAAATTACATTTCATTGCTGGTGTGGCTGAAAGTATTCTACTTCAAACAGCACCCAGTTTATCTTTGTTTTCCTTGTTTTGTTTTTTTTTTTGCTCTCTACATTGCTCTACATGACCCAGAAGGCACTGAAGAATACATTGTGGAACAGGATGTGTGGCTTCACATCCTCACAGCCTCTTCTCTGCAGCTGCCCTGACGGCCACTACATATTCATTGTGCTTTGGCAGCAACCTGTCTGACAGGAAGCTAAAGATGAGAGGTTTTCAAATCACCAGCATCAATCATGCAATCAAATATTATGATTACAGGCCCAGTAATCTGTCGAGTGATATGCTTGCCCCTGTGCCTGTGTGTGTCCATGTGTGTGGATACAAATTTGGCACCAACAATTTAAAAAATCCCAGCAATTATGGATTCCTCTCATAACAAGATGCTGGCTGTGAGGAGGGACTTCCTCTTTGCTATTCAGACCTCGTCGCACTTACAGATGTCTGTTGAGCTCCATCTCTAGCATTTGGTCACCTCGCATTAAATTAGATGCATACAGCATTGCAGGTCCAGTTTGAATGCTGCAGTGCGCTGCTGTTGTATTTGTTTCGCAGCATTGGAGAGATAAAATGTAATCTATTTAGATGCAGTGGCTTCAAACCTGAGATTCAGTGTGGCATTATTATGGGGTTGCAAGTACAGTCCTGGCAACTATGCAAAACACCATTCTGTCACACTTTGACTAAACGGATCCACAGTCCATCAAAAAGCAGCATGGGACAACTTCAAAAGGTCCCAGCTCAACAGTGGTGTATCCTGCTCACACAAACTCGATAACCTCAGTGACAGAAGTGTTGTGTTTCATTCACAGAAACACTAAATGCAATTTCAGTGCTGTTCTCATTTTAAAGCTCTGTAAGAGATTTTGTATCTCGCAAAACTTAGAATGAGAAAATTACATTACAGACATGGCGTGACGTCTCTATGCTCCAACTAAACAATGGACTGAAACCTGCTCCATAAGCTGATCCGGGTTGGTCGGTGTATACAAATTGAAGTCCAGTCCAGTTGCCATATAGGCTTAACTTTCTCAGAGGATCTTGTATGTCCTCCAAGAGCCAATTCTAAGGTAGTATTTAGCTCATGGAGTTAAGTCACCGGCCAACAATTAAATAGGTAAGACAAATTTTTGCCATTAAAATTAAGCTTTGTATCTGGTTTAAAGCTTTTTGTGAGCCAATAAAAAGTGAAACATCGGAAATCCTGGTGGCCCAGGGAGGAGGCACTGCTAGCACCCTCCATGTCCTTTTGGTATTCAAAAAAAAAAAAAAAATGCCGTGTATAAACTGAAGATTCAAAACAAACAATTATTAGCTTTAATGGTTTATTAAAGTTGGTTCTCAGTCTGTTTACAGGTATTGGTCATTACTGAACTAAAGCACAACAGAAATATTCTTATATCCAAGGTCCCATTTGTACAGATGAAATGAGCTCTACCATGATAAAAAATAAATACGGTAGATACGGTAAATATATTTTCTCTTTATAATGTTGTAATACAATGATACAATGATCTCCTGGCAGAGTGTTTATCCCCTTAGAGATGCTTTTTCATTTCGACAGAGAAGGTGTCTCAGGCAGAAGTATGAGGAGAGGTAAGTGATAGAAATGACTGACCACTATATCCAGCAATACTGCAGATAGATGTCAGGAATGGTGGCGCTTTTGGGACATTGACTTTATTTTTTTAAATGACAGTTAGGTTGCTAAATTAAACAAAAACAGAGCATCAATATCATACAACATTATACAAGGAAGGATTCCTGAAAGCTTTTAGTCTTCAGCATGCATGCTTAGGCTGCAGTAACCCTTCTTCACCTCGTCATCTGTGCTTTTTTATCCAGCTTAATTGTATTCACAAGTAAACAGCTCATCAAAAGCCCAATACACTACAAACATCAAAGTTTTTGGCCCAATTCAGGGTTGCCGTAGGAGCCTACACTATTGTCTTCTTGGTTGCTGGAATAATATCAGACAAATACTGCGAAGAGAAAAGAGGCCATAGCACAAGTCAGGGTTATGAATGAAAATCTAAATAATTGAACTGGCTGTTGCACTGCAGAGAATCAGTCATTTTCAATTCTATAAATTGGCTATAGGGTATCGACTATTCCTTTTGATATAAGCGGAACAATAATGAGGAGTCGAAGCAGAGGAACATTACAAGGGGCTGCTGGAAAATGCTGGGTGACTCCATTGTCTCTGTCTCCTGTTGCTTTCAAACGCATGGATGCCTTTTGAATGGTTCTGTGTGTGTGTGTGTGTGTGTGTATGCGTACATGAAGGTATGTGTGTGTGTGTGTGTGTGTGTGAGAGACCATGTGCATGCAGTGGGTGGGTTGCTGCGCCAGTGTGTCTTTGTCCATGTGACAGCGTAGGCAGAAGATGTGACATTCTGCAATCACTTGTTAGTCTTTAGTCATAATCCACCAGGAAGCTGAAGAAAAACACACACACACACACACAGACACACACGCACACAAAGAAAGGAGATTAGGTCACCTCACCACAAATTTATGCAAATTTATGAATCTTGAAGGAAATGTCAGGATATATTGATAAATTATTTCATTTGCATTTCATTTGGCTCCAGGTTTGTTTGGTAAACATTCGCATCAGCCAAAGAACAAATACATTTTAGAGCGCAATTAAAAGTATATAACTGGACATACTGGATCTTTATGAATACAGGACTCACAGTGAGGTCATAAGGTTGTGTGCACATTCTTCTAACATCTGTATCTATATATATAGATATACATTTTTTATTTATTTATTTTTTTACATGGCCTTTTCAGACAGACAGTAACACTTGCTTGAGCTTCAGATTTTTGGTAGTAATCAAATAAAGGTAGACAGGACAGCTTTATCCTTAAAACACAAGACTGCCAGTGATTTTACTGGAAAGAAAAGTGGCACAGACAGTAGCTGCAGGTAGGAGCCACTGTGTTATTTATTTTCTATTATTGATTCCCGGGTCTACTCTTTCCTCCTGTGCCTGCTATAGCTCATAAACTCTCCTCCCTCTTGCTCCCAATAAGAGCATCGCAGCTATAAAGGACTCTCAGTGGCCAAAGGCTCCTGGCGCTCAGGGCCAAGTAACTCCCTAATTAGGTCTGTATGGAGACAGGTATTATCTATCTGAAGCAACTTATTAGCTATTTGACTGGACCAACATAAAAAAAGTTTAAAACATATCAACATAGAGGCAGATGAAGCTCTAACATGCCAGGACCTTTACTAACAGGGACCAGAAGCTGTTTGCATCTAAGTATGGGTGATAAAGAAACCTTTAAAATGTATACACAAGCTACACACCCTGTAATAAACCTGTGAACTTAATAACAGGTTGTTGAAGTTGTTTTTCTTGACGTCTATCTTCTTCTTTCTCTTATTTTTGTTTTTATCTGCTGTCAAAAATGGCCTGTATCAGATTCCCATGTTTACACCAAAACTCTTCAGTTTATGTCTGACACAGTCAACATGCAAACATGCGAGTCACAGATGTGGAAGTAAACACCCATGTACGGTAACCTAGCAACGAGCACAACCCGTGCAGCCCACACAGCTAAATCACCATCTGCAATGGATGCAAACGTACAGAAGTGATAATTACAGCCACTACTTTCTGCATCACATCTAGTGGCTTGCAACAACCTCATCAAATGTCAAGATGAGAGAGCGAGGAGTCGTGATTGTAGCCAGGGCTGGAGTGGCAATTATTCATGCTGCTCTCCTCTGTATTGACCCCGCTGAGGAGTCAATGAGTTGCATCAGATGTAAGTTTGCCAAGAATATGGTTGCACTTGCAATTGAATTTTTGATACTCTGCTTTTGTCTGTAACTTGAAAAGACATAAAATCAGATCCGTGCACATGAATCAAACATCAGAATTAGCTGACTTTCAGCAGGCAGTGGAAAAATAGCCCCTCAGTGTTTGAAGGAGAATTTCCAGTCCTTGGATAGTTATTTGCTCAGTAACATCTGATATTTGCAAGTTCACAGTAAATTTCTGCTTTGAAAAGATTTTTCTACCTTCAGGTTGTCTGCAACAATACGCTGTCAGAAACATAAACCCTGGATTTCCAGGGAGGGGAGCTTTTCCTACAGCTGAGCGTCTCATCACACGTCAGAGAATTATAACACTGTGGAGATAACAGCTGACTGTGACACACTGAGCAGTCACCACATCAGCTGACCTTGAATGTCAACTGGACAGCAGGACTAATGGAGCAGAAGTCCATATGGAAAAGGTCAATGAGGTGAAGCCAACTAAACGATCTATAGCATCAATTCCATAAGATATTTTCAGTATTTTTAGGGTTTTAGCATGCATCAAATACAATAGTAAGAAATAGAAGAATATTCATTTTTGTACTATGTACAGATTGTATGTAGTACTTACTGTACACACCTGATATATCAATATGGAGCATATTTCATCTGGGCTACACTGGTTAATTGGTGAGTTACTGATATGAACACATTGTGTGGGTGGATCCCCAACATAGATGGTACAAACTCAGTGTGACACTTTCAAATCAGCTGTTTATGCAGGCTGTTTCTCTGCGGAAGTTCCTCTAAAGACGGGGAATGTGTTTGAAAACGGAGCAGGTGCACGGCTGTGTTTGTGTCACCAGCACCAGTTTGTGCAAACAGCTCTGAAAGCAGCAGAGACAATGTCAGACATGCAGCCAGACAGGTATGAATTGCTAGGACCTGGTCAACACCAGTGAGCCGAGGCCTGATGTGCAGCGACTGCTGGGAGGTCCTGGCATGCTAAAACTGGACTCATGAATCACACAGGATCGCATAGATTACCAAATCAAACATATCTGTGGTTCACAAAAGCTAACATGTCATGTTTCCTTATCCCGCGTGTTGATTTCATAGTGAGAAAGGTTTACAGGCAACTCACCAACACACATGTACTAACCTGGGAGCAACATAGTAGATACTACTTCCACATCCTCAAGCATGTCAATGATGCAGCGCTGGAAATCTTTACTGCTGTTGGACTGCTGGTAGCTTTAGAGACAGACACCAAAGAAATGAAACAGGAGGGAAAAAAAGAGATAAAAGATGGTTAAAGTAATATAACTCCAGCATCACTCATTCATCCATTTCAACTACTCCTCTGTCAGGGTTAAGGGGGATGCTGGAGCCAATCCACAAAGGGGCAGAGTACACCCTGAAAAGGTTGCCAGTCCATCACAGGGCCGACAAATAGAGACAAAGAACTATACACACTGACATTCATTCCAACTGACAATTTAGAGTCACCAATTAACCAATTTTTGGACTGTGGGGTACAGCCCAACATACAGACAGAGACGAACAACCACTCACACTCACACTCAGACCTGCAGACAATTTAGAGTCACCAGTTAACCAAAACATGATGTCTTTGGACGTTGGGAGGAAACCGGAGTACCCGGATGAAACCCACGCAGGCACATGGAGAACATGCAAACTCCACACAGAAAGGCACCAGGCCCAGGAACTGAACCCTCGACCTTCTTGTTGTGAGGCAGCAGTGCTATGCTGCCGTGCTGGTAAAATAAATTATTGAAATAAAAGTTTCAAAGAAGGTAATAAAGACTTTATTTTAACTAAGAGTGAGTTTAGTGTACACCGTGTTGTTTTCCTACATGAAGTTAAGAAATCTATAAGTTGATTACTTCTTATTGAAAGATGACCCTGAATGCCAGATTAACAAATTCATTGATGTATATGCATGACATAGATTGCACTTTAAACCATTTAAGCATCTTAAATTGATTGTGTGTGTGTGTGTGTGTGTGTGTGTGTGTGTGTGTGCACAAAGTGAGAGATGGGCCATCTGCTCATCCTTACTGGTGGGGAACATTTCCATCAAAAAGTAAAGAGTGCCAAACAAGCCTGCCAATATCTAACACACACACACACATGCATATACAAACACACACACCATACTGACCTCATCCAGGAGATGCGGTCTTGCCAGAACTCATACATTATGTAACAACGCTTTCCCAGGAGCTTGTGAACGGACACACTGACAGCAGGATAGAGTAAAAGTAGAGTGGGGCAAGAAAAGGATACAAATTGTACGAGAATTTAGACTCTGAGGAGATCAATAGCATGACTCTTTTGAAATCTAAAAACATGTCAGTTAGAACTAGCTGAGAGAAAAACAAGACAGCAGCAGAGCTTTGCTATAAAACGAGAACTCAGATAAGAAGTTCAAACTGCTCAGCTATTAATGTAGACCTATATATTCACTGTGACAGCAGTTTGGGGTCAAACATACGCTGCTATAACAATACAGGATAATTGATGGTATTTGCTGATGGGAATTCTTCATAAACAGCATGTTTCTTCCATCTTTTCCCGCCTTCATGGACACCTCATCAGTTCAGACAAACCAAACCTCTGATTCTGAATTGACTCGGTACTCTTAAACACGTCTCAGCAGCAGGTCCTGATCTTTTCAGAGATACCTGATAATCAACAAAAGACTCACTGCAGGTTGTCGGAGTGAGCTGAGGTGGCATCGATGTAGCTTTTCAGAACTTTCTGGAAGTTGTGCAGATCTTCGTCAATCACACACATCTGCCTCTGGACCAACAGGATGTTCTGTTGGCAACAAGACAAGAGACAGAGACGACGAATAAAAATGAGATGACACATTAAACAACTACTGTCAAACTGAATACTTCTACAAACGTTTGATGGGGGACTTTCTGTACCTTCCTTCGGGGGGGCATATCTCATCATCAGTGACAACAGATGAGACACAAATAAATAAATGGAAGCTTTTTATATTCATGTTGTATGCACTCACTTCAGGCACTTTCCATTTTGTTTTTCATCTTGTGGCCAGCTGGAAATAGCCAAACAATAAAATCAGGGTCCTTTTCTTAATTCTAATGAATCGAGCAAAGTGCTTACATAACGTAATACCGATGCTGGACCTGCCTATAATAGCTGTGTTGCCATGATAACTAATCAGAGACAGTCGGTTGGTTTTTTTCTATCTGAACTGAACACAAACTTCTAAGTCAGTTGCTCCAATCTATTCGTCGCTTTGAACAATCTGACTTGAATTGAGGTCCCCTGCCTGGTATGCGGTCTGTTTGCGGTTGTTATTTTATAAGTAATATTGTTTGCGTGGGTTCCTTGGTACTGCAGCTTCCTCCCACAGTCCAAAAACATACACGTTTAGGATGATCAGTGACACTTAATCACTCATGGGTTTAAGTGGTTGTATGTGTGTGAAATAAGTAGAAAGATATAGTGTACTTTATCCATTAAAATTGTGAAAGAGTGCATTTTTGCATTTGGTTACACAGCTCTTTGTCAAAAACAGATTATTATTATTATTATTATTATTATTTATGTATTTTTTTTTACAGGGTTTCAATTTATGGGTCTTTTTTTTCACAAATGTACATGACAAATATAGTTGTCACCTTTGTAATATTCTAATTGCTGTATGTAGGTGTACAGAATCAGAGGAACAGCATGAATTAGGTTTGGTACAGGAATAGAGTACGTAATGATGATACTACACCTGCTAGGTAAAAACTAAATGCCGGAAAATAAGATGATTCAGTCAGTGATTCAGTCAGATCAGTATTCCTGAGAAGAGTGGTGACTTACAGACTTGTATGTGCTGGCCAGTGTGTCCTCTTTCAGTGGCTCTAGCTTGGGACTCTAGAAAAGGACGGTTAGTCACATGAGAAGAAGCTCCAAGTATGGACATAAATTACTGTAATCAAACCACTGAGCCAACCTGCTAGGAAGAACAACAAAATGTCAGAATGCAAAACAGAGCCCTAAAACTCAGAGCTGTTTCTTCGAGGTAAAAGTGTAACAGAATGATGACCTAAAGCAAAAAACATATAACCTGTGACAGAGTCCTTTTTTTTGCAGCGTCCTGAGGGTTTACATCTATACGATGTTATGAATGAGGAAATAATAAAATATAGCAAAAGTAATAACGGAGGCTGGATTTTCATTCTTAAGGTGATGGTTCTTGTGTGAAGATGTGTGTCGTGTTTGCACAGCGGGTATAACCTTTAAGGCAGAAAACTAATTCTGAGCCGAGAGAGGCTGCGAGCTGCACAGAAGGTGTGTCTGTGTGCGAGTGTGACGTGGTGGTGGCACCGAGGTGTGGGGATGGATATTACATTCAGAACATCCTACACGTTATGAATTGGTTTGATGTTCCATTCGTGTTTCGGGTTGTGTTTGGAGAGACTGGAAGGAGGGAAAATTTACTTTATAAATTGGAATAACGGGAGTTAATAAAGGAAAGACCAGGCAGAAGGAATGAGATGGAGCGGCAGATTCAGAAGAAGGGTGTAAAAAAAGGCTTTGAGATGTGGTAGTGAGAACGGGTCACAGCATGCAGAAGGAGAGATGAGAGGAGACTGCTTTGTTTTGACAGATGAAAAGTATTGTTTGGTTGGTTTTTTTTTTTTTGGCATCATGTGAGCGCACGTATTGTTCTTCCTTCTCATCGAAAACCACACAATAATTTCATCAGTGCAGAAGCTGAGTAAAAATTTGAAAGAAATAACAGAGTATACAACATTACTGATAACACACAATAAGTCTGCTGAAAAAGTCTGGCGATCCAACATCATGACTAAAACCACTGAACTGCCATGTTGTTCCAGATATTATCCTGAAAACAAATCAGTCCTCACACCGCTGCACTTATTTTGTCATTTGCTATTAGATTGATTCAGTTGTTTCAACTCAAAAAACCTTCATACGCTGAGGTTAAGAGTGCTACATATTTGTTTTCATAGGAAGTTACTTTACTTTCATTTAATCTAGGGATTATTAGTCGTGTGCCACAATATGAAATATCTTTTCTCAGGTCTGGTAATCATTGATAATGAATTTTGTTTTCATGAATACAAAAAAAATAAACCCGTTAACAGGAGAAAAAGAAATTCGAATGATGCTTAATTGCTGCATCGATCATTTTGCCCAGTCAGTGAGCAGTAAAGTAGCCTCTTTAATTTACTCCCTAGATGTTTTTGTTGATAGATGATCTATCTACTCCTTTTAATATCGCTGTTTTGTGATTGTGATCACAACTTATTTTTCTGTTTGCAGCTAACCGAGTTAGCCACTCAAGTAGCTGTCTGCTCATGTGTTGCTAAATAACATTGTCTGCACAATCAGATATTGCACCTTGTCAGCAATGCTGCAGTTTGGGGTTTTTTTTTTTTGTTTTTTTTTTGCTCTTGCCTAAAGCCGAGGCCTTTTTGATATTTTTTGCTTTGCTTGGATATATACTGAACATTTTCCAAGCAGTAAACACTTCTATCTGAAATCTTATTTTTGAATGGAGTCGTACATTCGAATCTTCACCATGTGGTTTCCTGCTGGTCTTGTCAGCTACGAAGGCTTCATGCGTACTGATTGAAGATACTTTGTTCCTTCCTCATATTAAGCTGTAATTTGACAGCCAACTTATACTTATGCAATTCTTTGCTACGGTTCTCATTAATTCTGTGCATTTACATGAGAGTATCCTGGTTATGTGCGCTTACATATGAACATCAGATCAGGTTTCAGACGCCTGAATAACCAAGAGTCGTCGATTATAAACAGTCACAGTCTGGCATTTGGTGAAAAAAATCTTATCCAGGTTCTGAGCTGGTTTTCATGGCTGGTAGAGGACATAGTGGCTGAGATGAAAGAGAGAAATCTCGACACGACTGCGTTAGAGATGATCAGAAACATGGATGTCACAGTCATGTATGCAGAAATATGAATAATAAGGTTTCACATGTTCAATGTAAACGTCATATGCTAAGAATTATCCTTGGAAAGGAGTCAAAACCAGGATTTTAATGCAACAATTTTTTTGTGCTCATATTTCGAAATCACTATCACTGATTTTGTTCTGCACAGACTGCAGTAAAAGCCTCAAAGAACTGTGCACCTACTCACACAGTAGAACAGAGGATCATCAAAAAGGTAGAAAGACACAGGGAACAGAGAAAAAAGCATTAATACTTAGGAGAAAAATGACAATTCCTAGAAATGTCTGTTGAAGGCTATCTCAGAAATACATTGTTGTCCACCTCAAAATATATTTAGACAAGTATTACATACCTGAGACTCCATTTTATCCAGCAGTTGCTGCAGCTTATTGATTTGGGAACACCAGTTCTCTCCATATTCCATGTTCACCCCTGAGAAAACACAATGTTTATCATTTATCCCTCCTGGGATTACTTTTTTTGAGAAAAAAATTTATGTATCACAATTTGTGTGTTGCCCTACATGCGTCTGTATGTGTGGATTGTGTTGACCACTGGCTGCATAGAAAATTGCTCCTCGGGATAATAAAGACTGATTGACTGATTGATTGATTGATAAATCGGTGGAGTGAAAAAAAAAATCTAAACGTCTGACCAAACTTCATTCTGCAAAACTAAGAATTCTAACTTTATTTCATTCTTATCATTGTACTCACATATAACACTCACTGTATCAGCGACTTCTTATTTAATTAAAAGGAGAGCCGAAGTTCATTCTTCATACTGACAATTTTTTTTCATTGTGGGTTAAATATCTGTTGTTTAGTCCATCAATAATTCTGAAGAAGAAAATAAATAAGACTCAACAAAATACATTTTCTCCAATAAATGCCAATAGCATCCTTGTAGATGAAAAAAGCCTTCAGGGAGAGTTTACTGTCTGCAGTATTAATGACAGTGATGGGAGTCATCCATCTACACACCACTGAGCACGATTCAACCAAATATCTGATGGTTAGACGTTCATGTCCTCATTGATGCTTTGGTGAAATCTAACACTAATCAAATGATCATAACGAAAGAAATACTGATTTATAGCTTGACTGCATGTATTTAAACATCAAAAGGATATTACAGCTCAGTAGGTATTTTTCTCGCTGCTAATCAAATGCTAAGTTGATATTCTTCTCACTGTCATCATATCCTCTGAAAATACCCAAACCAACAACAAATAGATCCAGCAATGTAGCCACAGCCAAATACTTCCCATTCCTTTCTGCAGTAGACCACACTGCTCTCGAAAACTATTAAAAAATACATCTGTGAGCCATACTGTTGTACTTGATGACACATTTCTTTATGAGGATTAAAATAGGCAGCAGTAGTTTATTTTGAGCCTATCCCACATACACTGTCCACCATGTATAAATACTCAAGAGATAGTATATATTAATAACCAACATGTCAAAACCAAGTTGGCCAGAAAGCAGAACATTACGTGATGGACTAAAACATTGTTGGTCCATTGTCCTTTGGTTTTTTTTTTCCCCCAAACACCACCAAAATATTGATTATTACCAGGACCTGTGTTGTCATCGTAATAATTGAAAACAAACAGTTTTCAGAAACAGTAATGGATTTAACAGAGGAAACAATGTTTCATTGCTCCATCCATGTTGAGGTTGTGTTTATTCCCACTCTTTTTGTTTCATTACCTAATTTCCTCCTTTTCTCTGGCCACTAGAGGTCACCTAACAATAAAACGCATCTGTGATCATGATAACACAGCTGCATAAACAATCTATGTGATCATGTTTTAAAGGTGGACACTCAAAACAAAAACAAGCTCCTAAATCAGTAGCAGACATTCATATATATTTATATTATGTGTGGCTCTATTCATCCTTAATCAATTCTAACATACCATATCATGACGGTCTATTGATCAGAGGAATAATTAACGGTTGGGTTTGTCAGTTGTTTCGTCAAAGATGATAAAAAAGTATTTTGAAAAGTTTAAATGGAGTCAGGTGTTGGTCTGACCTGTGGTCAGGATGCCAGAGCAGAGATCTAACGGTGACAAACACAGGTTATTGTGGACCCTTCGCCCACACCGCCTGCTGTTCCTCTGTGCTGTTGTCAGCTCGGGTGCCTTTACTTCTCTCCTGCCATGACAGTGGTGGAGACCCAGGAGACAACATCAGACAGAAAGACAGCAACTGTCAGAGGAGTCAGTTGGGAAAACAAAGAAAATCAGAAATTGAAGATATGGGAGAGAGATGTAGTCGAAGGCGGAGTGAAGACGAGGGTATGGAGTGAAACTGAGAATGAATCAGAAGGCTGGAGGAAAAGGTGCAAGATAAGAACAGAGAGAAACCGCGAGTGAAGTAAAGTGGAATTTAATAATTGATCTAATCTAAAATTGCTTAATGTCTGATGCAAGATAGAAAGTAAGTGTCTAGAATAAAGATGAAAACGGTGAAGTGAAGGGCCGGATGCAGCCAAGTGCTATTTAACCCAAAGACTGGATGTCAACTCCGACTAATCCCTTCACTTACACACTTCAATATGCACACACACACAATGATAAGTCAAACACCCACAGCTCATGGAAGGAAAAGTGTTTGCCATGTGTAGATGCAGAGTGTGAAGGATAGGTGTGTGTGTGTCTGTTCTTGCGTGTCCTAATGCACCTGCACATTTGTTTGTTCTTGTTGGTGTGCACCTCTCTCTCCCTCCTTTTGTTGCATCTTTGTGTGTGCACGCTATTTCTTGTGTGCGTGTCTGTGTGCAGTGTGACGCTGGCAGCGCAAAGGGAGTCCATTGCTAGGAGCTCGTCATGCTGAGAGCAGCCTGGAACCCAAAGGCCACTTCCAACAACCACAAACCCACTGCGGGGAAGCAAAGGAGAGCTGAACTCAATATATCTATAATCCAGCCCTGCCCAACACCAACTCTTTCTCTCTCCTAAATCTATACCTATTGGAACAATCTTACAGGAGTTATTTGCAGCCAAGGGCTCCTCATTGGATCCCTTTGTGTGTTTCCTGCGACAGTATCTCAGACATTCTGTGCCACTCCATCATTCACTTACTTTTTGGTCTCCATCTGTCTTTGCTTCCTTCTTTTATGTGATTTACTTCATTTTTCAATGCCAACCTTATCATCCTTGCTCCTTTCCCTCTCCCTCTGCCTCCGCCAGTCGCCTCTCAATAATTCACCTTGCTTATAATCGCTCCATTATTTTCGATAATACCAGTGTGGCACCCAGAGGGAAGAGAGGAGAGCTCTGCTGAGCCACGATACATGCAGTGCAACAGAAAAACGCACCTGCAGGTCATGCTGCCAAATTATTTAGCCAGGAAAAAGAGGAACGGTCAGTGTTTAGTCATGATATTGACTTCTGGTGTGACATATTACTACGTGCTGAATGCTTTTTGATGGATTTGCACTGAATTCCTTGAACAAATGACATGTGATAAACCTATTTGACCCAGTGTTCAGATCTTTGGGGAGCTAGAATGTACAGAGAAAGACATTAGTGATCCCAAATTTGTTTCATACAGTGACTCAGTCTGTGGATCAACAAACCCTGAATTGGTAACAGCAGTTTAGACCTGTTTTCATCCTATGAGCTCCATTTATATTTTCAGGCTCTTTGACAGTAGCAATGAATTTAAAGCAGTCTGCCTGTAAGTGGGGGATCTGTTTGAAAAACTGTGAGAATGTAGCAGATTTAAAGCTTTGTGCTCAAAGGCATCCCACAAAAGAAAGGAAAGTTTGAAGGCAGAAATGATGACTTTAATTTCCTTACTGCTTTGACCGAAATCGTAAGACATGTTGGAATTTGCACAGCAGTGTAGTGGAGTATGAGGTGCATGATGTTTTTGCTTTACCAGTCGTCGTCTCACATGGCTATGGATAAATTAAATTACATAGCAATCAAGTGAGCTCACTCTATCATTCCTCTGCAGGGATGAGCATGTACCTCCCTGAAAATGATTTGAGCCGTTTCTCGTTTTTTACTGCTTATCCGTCAGGGTGGCGGTATCCTTTTAATAGGCTGCAAGTGGAATACTAAAAAAAAAAAAGATGAATAAATATTGCAAAATTTAAAAAAGTAAATTGATGGACATGCTGTCTTTGCATTAGTAGCGGACACTACGTTCATCATAAATGAATGGAAAATGTTTGTGTGGGCTTTGGATTCATGATTAAAGAGTCCATGGTCATGGAACATCAGAGTGCTGAATGTGATCAGAGGTCCCATTTTGTGCTGATAAACAGAACCTGTCAGACAGTAAGGCCATGCCTGAGCGCTCCCCAAGGCTGTACCACAGTACAGGATTAAAGTGCCAAAGCAGTCCGCACAAATAACACATGATATAGACAAAGTCGTACTGCAGTACTGACAGGGCAGGGCTGCTCTGCTCATCCAGAGCCTCCATGGCACACTGCAGTGACCTCTGTAGAGACAGCAGCTGACTGGATGTCTCCCTTAGCATGAACCTGGTGACAAACTGGCCCAGCACACTGGAACTCTGGTACTCCTGAGACAGAGAGAGAGGGACAGAGAGCCACAAAAAGTATGAGTCAAAGCAAACAAGAGCAAAGGCATCTCAGAGGGAAGAGAAGAGCATATAGATATAAAGAACCAGATTATTTGATGGATTATTTGATGTTTCTCAAGTGCCTGAACTACAGGCACTTGAGAAACACGTGACAGCTCCAGTTAAATGGGGTAATTAATTGTCAGCACACATGCATTATTCAGGAACACATATCCAAATCCAAGGTGGAAGAACTTTAATGGGAGACATAATTACTGCTGGAGTCCCCAAACACAAACATGATTACACACTCTCACAGGAGTCGCCATCACTCAACGTGTTGATGAAGGAACAGCACGCTGTCTGTCTGTCAAAATTTATAATGCTGAGTAGTCTCTGCTGAAAATGTGCCGTGGGATGAGCAGTGACAGGATCTGTGTGACAGACACAGCTGCAAACCACAGACTGTACAATCCTCTATGGCTTCCACCAAACTGACAGCTGTAAAGTCCCAGAACAGAGGAGCAAAGTGCTCTAATTAAGACCCGATACATAATTATTCAGGACACATCTCCTCCTGTTTTCGATTAACAAACATTGCTGCTTTCGCCTCTGTCACCATATTCTTTTATAATTTTTCATATACCCTATTTCAAGGTTGACATCTCAAAAACTCCTGATGTGATTATGAAATATATTTGTAACAGTGATTAAACAGCTCGGGGACGTGAGAGCTAGGCCATGTATGATGTTTGTACGTTAATCTTCATGGTTAATGATAAGAACAGTGGAATGCATTGGTAGGTTTACTATTGTGCTTATATGATTTACATGCACAAAAGGGCAGACTGCTGAGTGGACACTTTTCTACAAGGTTAAGCCACATTTGCAAAAATTCAAGCGAAGAGGTTATTTTTTCATGTTAGACTACTCCAATAACCTTGAGGGAGATTATAGAGGGTTAGATGACAAGACTGTCTTGTTTGTGTGGCGTCAGGGCACCACCGACACCTTATTATCTTAGCAAGAATCCGGCAATCCAGGAAGCTGAACAAAATGTATGAAAGATATAGTTGGCAGACAGATGCTGCTCCCTGGATAGAGCAGGAGGTGTCTCACCGTCTCACCCTGCCCTTGCCTTTGTGCTACAGACAAGGGAGTTGTATCTATTTCTCAACAAGAGAGTGATTAAGTGCAATGTTGGATTATTCCTTTAAAGTCAGGTTTATGGTCAGTCATTTAAAAGTCTGTGGATGAAGTATTTTTTTGTTCATTCATTAGTTTCAAGAAACCTGGTGCAGCACTGGCTCCATCTGTGCATGCCGGTGTTTGCTCTCATAGAAATGAATCAGTGTTACACTACTGTAAGCACATTTGTAGCACAAACCCCTGATATTGCGGCTCATTGTAAAATGTTCAGAGACAATGTTAGGAACTCTCAAACTCTATTCTGCTGAAAGCTTACCTCTTTGGTTTTATCCATTGCCTTTAAAATGGCAATATTCAGGGTCTCCAGAGCTGAAAGGACATTCAGATACTCCCCCAGGTGCTGAGAAAAGTAGTCTAACAGGAAATAGGAAACAAACTGTCAGCCTCCTCCCAATATCATTACAATCAGAAGTTTACAGCAGTAAAGTTGGATTCCTTAAAGACAGACACAAACTTTTTCACGTTGGTATGACATTTTCCAAAGTAAAAGATAACCACAGTTAGGACAGTGGGAACATCTTGGTAATGGGAAAGAATATCAATGTTTACTTTTCGAAACAAGTCAGGTTGCAGGCACTAGATCTTCAGATGCCTGTGTGTCAGTAAGACTCTCTGCTTCCCGTTTCATAAAACTGACACTGTGGCTTGTTTGTCATCATTTTAATCACCTCCTGTTATTACAGTAGCTCACTCATTCCTTTGCATTGGTCGTGACAGAAACCATGAAGATTCATTACATCATGTAACCAAAGGAAGCCCACAGAGATGAGAAAAACTCCTACACACTGACAGTCATGTTCTATGAAACTGGGAACGGCAAAATAAGTCAGTTACGTGAGGAAACATATATAATACTAATTTAGAGGATTCAAAGACTTCAATCTCAATTAGCACTATCTTCTACACTCCTCTTACTTAGGTTCACATTAGATTCCAGTTACTGAACTGAATTTCTCACCATTGCTCTGTAACACAAAGCAATAGCCTCAGTCTGAAATGAGGGGAATAGTGTGGCGTGGAGAACAGTCAACTTCTCTTGACATCAGATGGGAAAAGAAGCCATTCCCATTCAATAAAATATGCAGAACTTTATTTTGGGTACGACCGGTATTTACAAGTTTCCGCCCTATTTCGTGTCACTTTATTCAGGCCAACTAATACACACCGGCATCTAAGATGATAAAAAATATGGGTCGATAAATCCAACCAGATTTTTACAGTATAAAGTTGTAGATGTGCGGTGGTGGCGTAGGCTGCGGTGTACATTTTGATTGATTGCACTCTTATACCTCTATAGATAACACCAGTGTTTAGCTTACCTTAGCACAAAGACAAGGAAACCTGCATAGCTTTGTCCAAAGGCGACGACCAGCGGTTTGAAATCTCTGTAGTTAACATATGTTTTAAAATTGTATATTTCTCTTAGGGAAAATATTATTTCTGAAAATACATGTAATTATCTTTGTGCATGTGAATTATAGTTACTGTTATTTTATGATTTCATAAGGTTTCATGGAATAATTTTGCTTGCTGTGTGAGTATAATTATATATGCATGTGCAGTATGTGCATTGGTCTATTATTAATTGTTTGGAAAAGGGTTGGGAATCAATAAGTTTTTACTTCTTCCCACTCCTTTTCGAATATGATGACATGATATTGTCTATTTTTTCTTGTTGTTTTTTTTTTCCTGTCATTGACAGTGATTTGAGTTTGACTTCATGTTCGAAATAAATGACAAAATGAAAAATGAATGAAAAAATGTTTGTTTTCTAAAACAATTTCTAGCCTTTATTCTGGGGTGAAATAACCACCTCCCGACAGGTGCCTGCATCAGTGATATCAATCTTCTATGTTCTTGAAATGTTATCTACAAAACTGATCAAATAAAAATATGGATCCACAGAAAAAAAAAAAACACCAGGCACTGACTGACTTTGATGAATTTGAACAGAAATTTTACAGATATGGTTCTGCTGTGACACATTAAATCAGACACAACACTCTTCCACCAACCTGAGAGCTTGTCAGTGTCCAGATTACTGTAGAGCAGAGCACAGGAAATACAGGGTTAAAGTACTGAGAAAGTTGAATAAAGAAATTCAAAGATCTGCTCCTCTCTATTTCTGCTAGACAGATAGT
Organism: Remorina albescens; assembly: GCA_034769265.1. NCBI lineage: Eukaryota > Metazoa > Chordata > Actinopteri > Carangiformes > Echeneidae > Remorina > Remorina albescens. The sequence goes on from CM068494.1 coordinate 21,497,871, forward strand.
GTGGGCTTGAGCCACGCATATTATGGTTTAGCCCAAAGGCACAAGCAAATGCACACACACACACACACACACAGACACCCTAATGAGAGAGCAACAATTAAACATGTCTTCTTGTTGTGACAATAAAGACCAAGGAGATGGGTTTTTTTTTACCTTTTATTCTCAGTTGGTAGAGAATGTCCTCTGTGCTATCTAACTTTAACCATATTCCTCAAAGTCTGTGCACATTTTAGAAATGCTTTCCTTTTACCAAAGCTATCATACAATTAACGTGCCAAGAGTGGCCTTTAATTAGACATCAGAGCACAGTTAAGGCCAACTGCCTCCAGGCTTGGAGTTCAGTTAAAGAGGTCTGTAAGGGCTGGTGTGTCACGCAAGTGCTTGTACAAGCTTAACAGCTTACCCAAAAGCAATTTATCAAACTGTGATGGAAGAACTGGCAACAAATCAGAAAATGAACGCAGAGTTGTCCCTGTAGCAAAACACTGATGTCACTTTAATTGGTTAGGAGGAGGGGAAAAAAAGAGCAACAACAAACATGTGCAAAGTTAATTTAAAAACTTCATCATATCTGTGTGTGTGTGTGTCCACGGCCCACCAGGCTCGGTGAATTCATTAATATTATGTAAGCTGATACATGCAGCGTGACTGGCAAGTAAGAAAGTCTGGCCGCCAGTGTTGGTACAATGTAAACAAGTGCAGATGCAGTTGCAGATGAAAAGAATTGCACACTGTGGGTACAAATCTCTTATGAGTTACGTACAATAGAGACAAGAAAGTTGAGACAAAAAGATGAAACCGTTACAGCCATTTTACCCAGAGCCATGTAGTGATGGTATTTTCCTCTATGGCTGCAGTGGATTAAACCTTCTGTGCAGACCAGTGATAACAGCAAGCAGCTGCCTTCAGGCTTATTTCCACAATTGCAATTTTAGAGGAGTAGGTTTTGAAATGGCTTATGTGTAGTTCACAACCCAAAAGAAGGAGGTAAACATTAAATCTGCCTGCTTAAGAGCAACACACTAACTGGGCTTTTAGGCCCAGAACACTTGCTGTTCAGTCTCTTTTGTTTGTCCTTCTGGTGACAAAAAGCACAGGTTGAATAGTGCGGTGAAGCGATTTGGTAAAGCACTTGCAGAAATTAAAACAAAAAAACAAAACAAAACATCAATGAGCACTTTGGTAGATTAAGGAGCCCCTTTGAATGGCAAACTCACCATTTTTGTCGACCATCTATGGAGAAGAAAAGCTCTTGTAGCTCCTCTGTGGTCAGGATCCCATCCGCAAAGTAAGCATTGAATTCTTCAAATGACAGCTTGCCATCATCTGAAAGACAGAAGAAGCGTATATTATAATTGCTTAGGCACATAACAATGGAATTTGGGTCACCAGTCATGAGATCATGAAGTCCCAACAATCATCCAAACACCCCAATGAAAGGATGAATGAGGACTGCTTTCACAGATTACTTAAGCATTGAGTTTAGAAACACTTCAATCCTCGTTTGTCATTAATCGGATGGAAATTGAAGGAATTCTCTCCTGCCTATGTAAATTACGTTTACAGACCAATGCTCATTGGCAAACTTAAATGATTATTATTATATTATTAACAGAATAGCCATGATTAAAGCTCACTCTTGGCATTAAATGGATTACTTGTAAGTTTTGCTGTTGCTTCAGAGCCGATGTTAGCGTTAGGTACGATTTAGTTACCCGTCTTAGCAAGACCTTAAGCCATTTTTTCATTTTACAGACATGACGTGAAGTTATACGGCCTCTGAGCAGTGCTACGTCTTCAGCGCAACTGGGACATGACAGAGACTCTGTATTATCCAAATGGTCAAAGCTCAACTTCACTCTGACATCATCATGTTCAGCACAAACATTTCTGGTTATTATTCAATGTTGTAATTTAAAAGGGAAATTGTGAAAATGTTTCTTACAACTTGGCATTCAATTCGAGATTTATTTATTTATTTTTTGCATGTCTGGTGTGACAGAAAAGTATTCTCACAAAATGATGTATAACATTTCCGTTTAAATCAGATGATAAACGATCGTCAAATTGCTCCTTACTAAATTTCTGTCACTGTGTAAATTAACTAACTATCATCACAGGTTCACTTTTTGGTGTAAACAAAATTCACTTTTTGGTGTTTTGTGCATACATGCAAAGGAAAACCTTGAATTCCTCATCAATGTAATTGCTAAAAGTGTAAAATGGGTGAAAATACTGAATTTGGGTTTTTTCAGGCTGGTTAACTGTGAGCACAGATTGTTGTGACAGACAGTCTAGAGAAAAATCCATAGCAGAAGATAAATAGCTCAGTTGTCATCTGTGAAGAAGTTCTCCTTCGTGAGCCGACCACCAGTCTGTCTACTGGCACAGACTGCTCAGATCACTCAGCAGGAAGAGAGACTCTGAGATGTTTTTAACCCTCATCAGAATCCAAAGCAACAAAGAGATGGAGAGCATTTCTGAGCCATAACAGACATGCAGGAAGTCAGCTGTATATTGGCTGGGGCTGTTAGGTTACTCTGTTTTGTGACTGAAGCAGAGAACAAATAATTAGAGTTACAAGACAGAGCCAAAATGGGCAGGCGGGCAGACAAATGAGAATGGCCATCAAGTATTTGTTGCATTAAACAAACAGACTGGCTTCGTCAGTGAGAGTCAAATGGCTCCTGAGACAAACAAGAGCAATCAAGGCATGCTATTACTGTGAACAGGCTGGAACTATCACTCTTCTTTCTTCTTCTTTTTTTTTGGGGGGGGGGGGGGGTTTAAAATTAGCCTCTGGCTTTTCAACCTTTCTGAGGTCAGGATGACTTTTGGCTCCATAGACCCATTGAGCTGCCCAAATAATGACCCTGTCTGCAACATGACAAGGTAGAAATGAAAGCGTGAGTGGTTTAATATATGCCATGGAGTTCCAGTTGGCTTGAAAACTCAAGGGCAAGCTTTGGAGACCATCTGTTCAGCCGGAGCCTCTCTGACACCGCTTGGCTTCACCTCTAACCAGAATGTGTAATCGGCCTATTGTGGTCAGAGACGATGCTCAGCCCTCATCACTTTGGCCTACTTTCTCTCTTTTTCAGACTCTCCTTTAATCTTTCTCTCATCCTCTAGCTGCCTCTTCCCTCCTTTACATAAACACCAAAATCAAATGTCATCCTTGGTGATTTAAAGAAAAATGCGTTTCCTCTTTGCTTCCCCCCCCTTTTTTGTTTTTGGCCAGAAATACAAAGAACTGCACCAGGATATTAATCTGTGTTATTTCTGCACCCTAAAGAGCAAAGAAATGCAGAAAATATTATTTGAATAGCAATTTTAGTCATGTGTTTTTCTGGAAACTACATTCATGCATGATTGTCACAGTTGAGGGATAATCTTCAAACCCGTTACGCTTGGTTTATGAAGTTTTACTCATATTTTGATGCCATCTGTAGTTAGTTTGTGCATCTGCGCCTTCAGATCCCTCCACGTGTCCTTTGTCTCTTCTCACAGCGTTGTATTGAATCAATGTGTTTGGAAAGCTTCCTATATTTGGAGAGCCAAACTAGACAGGCAGCAGTTCTGCTCAGAAGTGACACTCTTGATAATGTGTTTGATGGACTAATGATGAGTACTGGCAGTCTCATCTAATCAATTTGACAGTTCTGGGTTAATCATCAACTTTGTAAAAGATGATGACCGCAACAAAGTCACACACGCACACACTTTAATTCACTTCCTCTGTTATCAAAGGGATTTATGAGAAATTGTATAAATATTTTAAGATGCAGACCAGACAAATATTAAGTCAATTTCTCAATTGCTTATGTTAGGAAGATTGGGTATCTTTTGACTTTTGTGTAACCTCTGAATTTCCAGTGTCCCATTTACACCCACTTTTGATCCATGACTGATTACTGTTTACACCCAAAAATGTGTTTATGCTGTTAATAAATGCAAATCCAGTCTTGGAGGAGCTGATTTTCCATCTGCAGTGAGTGCAAAAGTTACAGGCTGGGCTTGGGCTGAGGTGTAGAGGTGCCTGCGTCCCATGACAGAAAAATAAACTCCCCCTGCTTTGCCCTGCATTAGGAGACAAGTCTGAACCCTGAGCATGCTGATCAGTGTGCTTGGATTCAAGGCTTGAAGATGATTTATTTAAGTTTGTTTCTCCACATGGATGCACAAACAACAGTTGGATATAACAGACTGCATTGTTTTTTTAAGAGATTCCTTTAACTATGAGTTGTAAACTTGTCTTATAGGATACTGGGCTTTATATTTGGCGGAGAAAATGTCAAAAGTTATATATTTGTTAAGCGTGTTTTGACTGCCAAACAGCAATCATGCTGTTAATCTCCCACAGGCTCTGAAGGGATGTTAGTGACAGATGGCATCAAGAAACTGACGATGCACAGTCGGTTGAGGGGGATTACATCTTTGTTCTCTCAGGACTTAGACCTGTTGGTTTTCTTCTTCACTCGCATTAATGCATCCTCACTTCCATCACATGGGTCTCTTTTCATGACTTGACAGATGTGAGGAGGATGGGGGGACAGAGAAGTGCACTTAACATTTATTTGCCAAATGGGGCACCATTGCTCAGCAGCCATGTTGTGAGGGTTGCGGACGTCACGGCTGTGGTGGGCAGAATTTTTCACAATGACAAGTCGGAAATGATTGTGGACTACAGGAGGGTTAGAAGCTCCTCCCTCCCGCTCTCCATCGGAGGAGCAGCCATCAAACTGGTCTCCAGCTTCAAGTATCTGGGAGTCCACATTACAGACGATCTCATCTGGAGAAAAAAAAAACCACTTCCTGCCTGGAAAAGAAGGCAAATAAACTTTTTTAATTCCGTTGGAGGCTGAAGCTGGCAGGCCTAAATAAGTCGGTCCTGAAAGCCTTCTGTGAGGTGAAGAGTCTTCTCACCTCTTGCATTATGGTTTGATACAGCAGCTGTGGTCAAGTCTGCAAAGAAGGTTACTTGCAGCAGCCTGCCCACCCTGTATGACATGGAAAGCAGCAGCAGCAGAACCTCGTGCATTGTGAAGGACTCCCCCCCCCCCTCCATTCCCTCCGGCTGAAAGCTGCGTAGCATCAGAGCCAGAACCATCAGGCTCACAAACAGCTTCTTTCCTGATGCTGTGAGACTGTATAACAATCAAAGGGCTCACAGTTAAATGTCATCTGCTTTTGCCGTTTTTGCCGTTTCAATCACTGCAATAAATTTGTCAACATTTATTTAATTAGAACTTACTATGGGTAAGGTCATTACTATGACCTTTTAACTTTCCGTTTACTTAAATTTTATTGTGTTTTTGTATAGTCCTGTGGATTGTAAATTCGGCTTCATGTTAAAAGGTCTGAACGACAATAAAAAACCTCTTGTATATTTTTAGTTCCGTATCATTCTGAAGAGACATTTATCATTTACGATGCATTACACAGCTCTCTTACTCATCACTGAGCTTATATGAGTCGTATTTTTCTGCAATAATTTCTTTCTTTATTGACTTTGGTTTTCCTATACATAGCACATCCTGAGCCCAACCTGCTGTGGGTTAAAATCTAAACACATCATAAACTCCTCTTCCCCTCACAGATTGGATATCCTCAAATAACGAGATATACTGTTGTAAAACGGCATTTCCCCTAAAACGAGTCATTACATCCATTCATCCATCCATCTTCTACTGCTTTTCCGTTTCCGGGTCACGGGGGGTGCTGGAGCCAATCCCAGCTCACTCTGGGTGAGGGCGGGGTACACCCTGGACAGGTCACCAGTCCATCACAGGGCCAACACACAGAGACAGACAGAGACCAACAACCACTCACACTCACATTCAGACCTACGGACAATTTAGAGTCACCAGTTAACCAAAACATGATGTCTTTGGACGGTGGGAGGAAACCTACGCAGGCATGCCATTACATCTCTTTTCTAATCTTGTAAAGACCCTGCATCTTGTTTTATTAAGCAATGGTTGCATTAAAATGTCACTGCCTTTAATATCCAGTTATTTTCCATATCCCCTCCCTAAACACCAACTGATTTTGTCAAACTGATAAATCATTTATGCATAGTGAGAGACATATAACACTAAGAACATCAAGTTTTCTGAGTAGATCATTGATCACAAAAAGACACATAAAACACTCATTCAGTCCTGAATATGAACTTGACTTATGAGATATGCTTCTCACGTTTCCAGCTAATGTGAAAATAATGTAATGCTTGCAGCAGCTTTTTCTAGAAGACTTTCAGAGAAGAAGAAAAACAAATTAGTGAATGGCTTAGTTATAGAAATAAATAACACTCTGCATTGTTGTTGTCAGATGGATTTTTTTTTTAATGGTTCATTGATATTTCTCGTCTTATATAATGAAATATAGTGTATATAATAATTAAAAAGTTTTACACATCTGCAACAAGGTAGAGCCAGATGAACTACTGACATTACAGGACCCACATTCCAACTAGATTCATTTATCACTGCAGTAATTTGTCTGTAATTTGAAAACAATAAATGGCCAGTACATTGAAAATAATGGCAGAAATTATTCACAGCACACCTGAGCACAAATTCTCCAGCCAACCGTGTAATATCTCTGACTCAAACTGAGACAAATCATCCACAGTTAAAGCATTCATTCATCACACTGCCAATATGACAGCAAGAGAGCAGCTATATATCACACTGTAGGCTGAGTCAAAAGACCTGACCCAGGAAAATCACTTCATCCAAACAAAGTGCAAAGCTGGTGAACTGTAGTTGATTCTTCTAGACACTGCGAACAACACAACCTGCATCTGGTCTTTCCTCCTTTACTGTAAAAATATAGTCCAAACAAAATGCACAGGGGACGGGGGTAAACAAGAGCCAAATGAGCAAGTGAGGGAGTCCTGAAAAGTAGGGCACAAAGTAGGCTGCACTCTTATCTCTCCAAAGATTGGTCCCATTGCAGCCTCTCTTAAGTGGTTTATAAATTCCCACAAATGCATCACAGCCTCTCAAGCAACTACCATTACGGCTGTTGCTTCTTGATAGTAAATTCCTATTGCACTGTATACTATACTCAACCCTTCTCCTGCAGTGATATTCTTAGTATCAATGCTCTACTTAGGATGTGTTCCACCAGGCCATCTGCGAGGACGTCTCATATAAGCTGCCTTTCAGCTTCCATATCCCAATTTAAGTCTGTATGCTGCTTTCCGACCACATGTACCTACTGTTCCTCATCTCACTGACGGTCTGAAGCCGACTGGCCTTTTTCCCCCCATATTGGACGCCAACCAAGAAGAAGGTTCATTAAAAGCTTGATGAAATGATTTCCTCAGATGAAAGAGGGTTTGATATCAGAAGATCTGGATAAGGGATACATTTATTTTCAATATATTTTCAAGCAGCGTGTGAAGTTCTCTCTCATGCTGAGCTTTATAATGACTTTGCACCAAAATCTTAAGCTACTGCACACAGAAATTTCAAACAGGAGCTGTGGATCAGTGACCGTTCTGGCAATTAAGCCATGTCACAGTTGGATTTCTGTAAGATGCCTAATTAACATCAGGATTTCATGCACACTGGAGAAAGTGAACGTGAAACCATTAAAAATAGGATATGGCGACAGTACAAAACTTCTGAGATATAATTGTATACATTTAATTCTGTGCTGTTTCAATCAACTCAAGTTTGTTTTTGTTATTTTGCTATTTATTTTCCTATTTCCAGAGCTTTCCACCACATCACACAATATTTTTCAAGCAATTTTGCTCAGTTTTCATTACAGCTGTAATTTTTGCCATTTGCCAAATTTGAAGAAATGGAATCACTAAACGATTCTACTTTGTTTACCAGTAGGGTTTGTTTCTTTCAGGTTTTGTGTGGGTCCTGCAAACAGCTGCCAAAGTCATGCTCATCACGACAGATGTGGCAGTCAACCAGAACTATGAGCTGAGAGACACTGAAATACTACACAGAGCAGAGAACACAAGGGGAAAACAGGGTCATAATTATTAGTGGGCTCCTGATTACTTAGGAATCGTAACTTGGCCCATATAAAAATAAAAACATTGATTAGTGATGTATATGTGTATATATATATATATTTTGTGTATATAAAATCAGAGACCAGATGTCCTGTAGCTCTTGGAGATGAATAACAGCTACTTATCCTGCATTCTAACAAACCCACAACACTTACAGGATGAGCTGTTACATTATTCAGTAGAATATATGGCTAGAAGATTATTAGTTTCAGTTATGCACCGATCAGACATGAGATTAAGACCACTGACAGGTGACGTGAATAACACAAATTGTCTCTTCATCATAGCTCCTGTTAGTGGGTGGGATATATTAGACAGCAAGTGAACATTTTGTCCTCAAAGCTGATTTCTTAGAAGCAGGAAAAATGGCCAAGTGTGAGGATTGGAGTGAGTTTGACAAGGGCCAAGGTCTGCAGGGCCAAGGTCAGGGCTGTTTTAGCAGTAAAAGGGGGACAGAGACAATGTTAGGCAGGTGGTCATAATTTTATGCCTGATCGCTGTATTTTATAGTTAATTATTTGCCACAGTCAACAGCTGAACATCTTTAGTTAGTTGGTATTAGGTATCTGGTCTAATCCCTGGGGTATTTATTACTGGAAGATAAAGAGCAGTAGAGGGGGCATGGTATATATTTTCCTTTCCTTTGTTGTCAACATTTCCGCTGCTGGTTCTGCGATGACAGTCATCTCAGCTGAGCTCATTATAATAAAAATCTAACAGTGAATATATTTGACTGGAAGCCGGAGAACTATTCATCTCGTCTGAGACTCATCATAGTGAAAGTTAAGAGCTGTTGAGAAGTAATTGCTGTTTGGAGGCATACTGATTACAGCCACTGTAAAAGCGACAATGTCCCAGTAATGTGCCATTTTTCTTAATTCGCTTTGGCACCTAATTTAATTTTAATTAAACAGAAATACATTTCTTTTTTGGCAGAGCATTTTTATTCACAGTACCAGCGGCAGAATGGAAATCGATATTAGAGAAAGCATGTTTAAAATCTCATGTGCAAAGGACTTCATATTTCATAAATATGCAATGGTTCTGGCAGATTTAGCAATTGGGGAAATCAATAGAGTAATAAAAGGCACATTAAACGGGCTGGTTTGAGACACCTTTTTAAATAAGATTACAATTGTTCCACTTTTTAATTTGTGGAATCAGGTAATGATGGCTACGCTTGCCAGTGAATTGTTGTACAACTTAAAATTAAAAAAGCACATTAGCAGCAGAAATGAGGCGTTAGTTTAGTACTGTTGTAAACTGAGTTCCACCCTCAAACCCATTTCCATTTTATCTGTGTGTAGTTTTACTGAGGATTCAGTTTGAGAAGATTTTACTGTGGCTCAATGCGGTTCTGCCTCGCTCTCCTGGTTGATCTTAAATTTCATTTTAGTGGAGTTCATATGAACTTATAAATAACGGTATAAAAGCTCAACCATCAAATTTCTCTCTTTTACAGTCTAATACTATGAACAGGTGGTGTGTGGTGACCTAACTCAGTATGTAAGTCATCTGTTTACACCAAAACCAAAAATACAGAGCTTATCACTAAAACCAGGAATGGAATGGAACTGTATTAAAATATGTCGCAATAAATGAATCAGTGAGTTGTGGCCAAAAACAAGTTTTGGTGAAGTTACTTTGACCTTTGACCTTTAATCACCAAATTCTAATCAGTGCATTTAACTGAACTGTCTTTTCAATTTTGAAGAAATGCCCCAGGTCTTTACTAAAACACTGCATCCATGTGAAGGGGAGGGACAGACGGATCTATTGGACGGGACAAGCAGACACCAACAGCCCCTAGAGTATGCCTAAGAGCTGTATGGAACTACTGTTATCATGGTTTATAGGAGCAGTTCAAAGTTGCAAAAGTCAAAATAATCACTGAAGTAAAATTAAATAAGACAGCCTGAAGCAAAGTGGATTAAACAAAAAAAATATTTCATCGCCTTACAGCCCCTAGAACATATTCAACATCACAGAAGGGGATTTATAACAGCGTGACATTCAGGGTGTTTTTGACATGAATGCCAACTTTGACAGATCCTGTCTGAGCCTATGCAGTGCTTCAGAGTTTTGATCACTGAAGCTTAAAAATGTGTCCACAAGGGCCTTACATGCTGAGCAATAACAGGCACCTTACAGTACCTACAACGCATACGGCAGTTTAATAAAATCTGCGTGAGAAGGAAGTTAGATTTGCAATGATTGCCTGGATCGCCTGGATTTCTTACTGCTTCATTCAAAAGCAGTACCTACTGTAGATGTATGTAATCCACGGCTGACTGTGTGCTCGCCACAGTGACTGTTTATCTTTTCGGTAGCCGCTGATCTAATTGGTGGGTTTCATGCTCATAGTATCAATCATATTGTCAGCCTTTGTTTCTAAATTTCCAAGACACACTACTCCTTTCACAAATGACATTTTAAATCTGTCTCATTTTATACAGTCCATAGGCATCCTCCTCATCCTACTTTAGGGCAACACACATGCTGCCCCTGAAACCTCCTCCCCTCCTACCCACAACCAGGAGAAAAAAAAAAAAAACAAACTTGGCTCAGCCTGTGTTAACATGACTCACATTAATTTGCAAACGGCACCCAGTCAACTGTTTTTCCACTGACAGAGAGATTGAGTTTTTTTTGTGTGACACGTTTTTCCACTCACAGCTTTGAAGGAGCAGCTTAGCATTGTTTTAATTGGAGGGAGAAAGTTGTTTTAGCCCGGAGAGGAAAGGAGCCTCAGTCTAAGAATTGTCTATGCAAGTCTCTCGTTTCTCTCGTTTCACAGATTGTCTCAGGCATAATAACAAGTATGTGAGGAATCATGCATTGTGACAAATTATTAATCACAGGACATGTTAGGTGCCATTTACTCACCGTTTTTGTCTGCTCGGCGGAAAATCTGAAAAGAAAAGCAGGATGGAGAAGATTATGAGTAATAGATTAGATCATTACTTAGCCAAGCATCACTAAAGGGATTCTTGCAATAAACAGGTGCAGATTATCAAATATCATGAAAACACAACTGAAGGTTTGATGCCTGCTGTACAAGGTTCATTTGTTTTGCAGTACTGAACAAGGCCACTGCTTAAAGCTGTTATACTCTGAATGTGTGACTCATGCGAGGTTGAACTGACGTTTGTGGTATGTGTCAGGTTGAAGACAGGTTTAGTATAAATAATTAGTAATAGTAGATCAGTGCCAAACCATTATTTTTGCTATTTTGAATTCAGTATGCAGTCAAACTGCTTTCATACAATGTGATTATACTGTCCAGTTTAAAATTGCAGTTGAAAGTTGCAATTGTCACAAATAATTTTGATCCAAACGAAAAACCAACCAAGTCAGCAACAACCACATGCCCAGTGGTGCCCACAGAAACATGAAGCCAGGAGACCTTCCAGAGTGGAGTGGTGATGTGTTTAAAACATCAGCTACATGCTTCCGTCACTAATGCTGCTGCTGCCACCGGCTCCTGTTGAAGCTAAGTGTGATGACAACAAACCCCGGTCCAAGTCTCCCCCTCATTTGTGTCTTCAGTGGGACCATTTTCACCACAAACATTTTGTCATATAGGTCCATTAACGTCGTCAGCAATGACTGAGTTACATTACAGGGCTGTGTTTTTATAAGTGATGGCTTATTTAATGGCACATTTCAAATTAAACAGACATTGGGAATTTTATCTCCCTTTTCTGCTGTGACCCGTCAAACATCTGCATCTGCAAACTGCAGTTCACTGCTGCTTTGCTAATTGAACACCTAAATGGTATTTGAGCTGAGCTGGTACTTTTAGATAAACTGTCGAAATAATATTAGTGTGTTGTTTGTCATCATATTTTTGATACATGTTTACAGGCAACACTGAACTGTTATATTCACTCTCACGCTCTGCTGGGCTATGAGATGGTTTATCATTGATGAGAGAGACTGTGATAACAAAGATTTTCTATAATGGTAACTTAGCTGATCATGTTTCTGAAAGTAAAAATGGACACAGATTAAAAATATACTTAACAGACTTAAAAAGACAAAACTACCAATAAGAGAAAATAAATACATTGCCTCGCAGCTCTCTTTTTACGTGGCACAGACACTGCAGGTAAAAATTGTACGTAAGCAGCTGCAGGGCTCTCACTTGCAAATAGCCAAAACATTTTTTCAGGAATCTGAATCTTTCCTGCTGATGAGAAAAATTAAGCGTGTCAGCTGGCTGGCAGGGATGTTGTCGGCATTGTCTTGAATAATAAAAAGTTATTTTTTGGCCCAGATGTTTGAACATCCAGAGCTACCAATGACAGCCACAGTGTGAAAGACTCGTGCTTCATAGCAGAAGGTAATAAACTGCCTCGATAGAGATCGGTTGAAATCAGTCTCAGAATGACAAATGTGCAAATGAGAGCCTATATCCCCGGGTAGGCCTGATATGACTAAAACACAAGGCCACAATATGGCTTATGGCTGAACACGAGCATGAATGTTTATGTCAGCTGCTGGCAGCCTTGAGATCAGGGGCTGCCATTCGGTCAACACATAGCAACAACACAGCCGGGGTTTCACTCCAATTATAAGGAACTGTACTGCCCACAAAATGAAAACTTGTTGGCTTCACCGCACAGAATAAAACTCTGAGATCTGAGAATGAAGCGGGATCACAGTTGGCAAACGGACCGCATTTGGTAACTGCACAAATGATCTGAGAGGTTTTAAATAGTCCCCAACGTAACTATAATGACTACACCAGCTCTCTGCTGTGATAATAACGATTTGTGCCCCCAAAATACCCGTTACACAGTAACGCATGCATGCACAATTCAAGTACAGCAGACAAAACTGAAGTAGGTTGAAACTGCTCTTAGAAATAAAATGGGTATTTATGGAAACTTTCAATTTCAATTACTATGTTTGTTTTCATGTGGTTTAGATGATTTGATCGATTTTGAATCTGTCATTTTTTGAGGATGTCCACTGTGTACAAAAGGAGCTAAATTTAATCTGAAGCTGCAGCTCCTGTGCTCCACACTGAGTTTTAGCTACAATTTAAATTGAATCAGTCAACATTTTCGTTTGACCGTGACAAATTCAAATTTTCTGCACCAGTGACACAGAAAATAAAACTCCTGCATTAATAAATCTCACTTCATGTGATTTCCAAAGATGCTGTGCTACGAATACAAAAAAAGATCAGACAGAGGTCGAGGCTGCCATGCTCATCATTTTTGACCACCACGTTAATAATAACAGCAGAACCTGCTGCTCACTTTCATTCTCCTGAGGTTAACATACTCATAGTGCGTACTTCTGCACTCCTAAAGTTCTGCCAACCTCTGTCTCTCTGCAGGCTCAACCCCCCACCTCCACCACCACAAAGTCGTTGTTTACAATTGGAATTAATTTTCTGTCTTGTTTAAGCTCAGACATGAGTCTTTTCTTTTACCTCCCTTGCTACCACAACCCTTCTGAGCAGCTTTTAATTTGAGTACTATTTAACTTGTTTGTTGTTTCACTGTGTGTTTGGGCTCTCCGGTGTAAGGGGAGGCAATAATGCATCATTTACAGCACGCCCAGGAAAGGTCAGACCTGCTTCCTAGAGCGCTGCTGTTCTGGTGTCATGGTGGCAGGTGTTAAGACAGTGGGTTCTCTCAGGCTCTGCTGACACACTGGTTATTTTTTCCCAGATTTTGTGCTTCAGAAAAAGGAAACCAGAGCTACTGATGACATTTTCTTTTGCATACTGTATGTTTTCCTCTTTTTCCAACATTTTTTGTATTTGCCTTTAAATGCCTCTATTTACCTTCCAGTTAAAAAGGCAGTAAAAGATGAGGATCCAGAGATGTGAGAGAGTGAGAATACGCATGCATGAGAGAGAGAGAGAGGATCTGAGAAAGTGCTGAGGATAAAGCAAGCCTCAGAGACCAGAGCTGCTGGATATACAAAGCAAAGACATCTGACATTATACTGACTCATCAGCATGTAAAAACAACTCAGTACAAACCTCATAGAAGAGTATCTATCTGCCACATATACAAGGAGGCTTTTATTAATTCTTTCAAAAAATCTAAATACCTTTTCAATAGCATCCCCTCTTTACTTCATAATTCTACTGTGCATGTGTTTTGGCTCATGCCCTCTACTGAAAATCATTGTGTACCCCTGCCATAATAAAGTTCATCCACTGGCATTATCTCTGAAAATCAATCGCCATTGATTTTCTATACAACTTTCTCCCCATGCACACAAAATATTCATGCTTGCTTTTAGGCTTACTATCCGAGCAGCCGACTTTATTCCTCCATCTTAGCACTACAATAAAAATGCCATAGCATTATCAGGAAGCTCTATACCTGTTTTATATTGCAGATCTCAAGTTCTCAAGGAAAAGTCTTTCAGCTGTCCCAGTGGAATAATTGGGCAACCTACAGGCAGGAGTGACATGTCCTATGCCCAATGAACAGTGTGTCGCCTTCACAGAACCCGAGAGGACAGACAAAACGAAGAATGAATGTGGTAAAATGAGACAATGAACAGACAAGTACGGGAGACAAAAGACAGCCATATCATTTGTCTGCCTTCAGAGTATTTAGTATTTCTCCACACCATCATCTCCTACACAGGCTGTTTTAGGCAATCAAAGATAATCATGTTTCTGAGGAGGGAACCATCAGGCAGAGGGAGTCTGTTAGTCTGCTTGAATAACAAAAGAACTCAAGGCTGAGGACTAATCGCAGGGACACTGCTGCTGTAATTCATTCAGGAACAGCGTGTGCTCCAACATCTTTGCAGGATCTAAGTAATGTGTCCTTTTTTAGACAAGGCTGTCAGCACATCACATTGGCATCAGAGCAAACGGAAAACTGTCAGTAAGTAATAACCTCCGATTTGGACTCTTGGCCTGCTCAACCTGGACAAGACAGTATGTGATGGATAGATAATTACGCCGGTCATTGATGCACTCTGCTGCCGTCTTGTAGGTTAATCAGGCAGTGGCAGCAGTTAGGTACATGTTTGTGTGCCTTTCAAGTGCACTCAGAAATCAGTGGAAGACAAAAAAAACCTAAAGCACCAAAGTCCTATTCATTTGTGTGTGTGTCTGTTGTTCTATATGTGTGTGTGCGTGTGTGTTGTTATATGTCTGCATCCAAAAGAATGAGGAGGACACCCAAAACTGTTTGATTGTGAGAGCTTAATTTATCATCCAGAGGCAGCAGCTGCAGCACCTCCCACTTTGCTCACACACACACACTCATCTTTGGATATGTGATATGGATACTCAGATTATGATAAAACAACACTTTCACAATGAAAACTTTCGGTCCTCCAGTTTTAATATATTTGGACTTTAAGTGTTGATGACGCTTGCAGGACTAGTTACATAAATAGCATGCGCACTCAACATTTTCTGGACCAATGGCACTTTTTTGTTGTGTTTAGTAAGAGAGCTCACTCACATCATGGAAGAGAGTCAGCCCCTGGCCGGAGCTGTGGAGCGGCTGCTGCTCCTGCTGCTGAGCCCGGAGGTGCTTCTGTTTGGCCGTCTGCAGGCACATAGTGATCAGCTCCGTGCAAGCCAGCATCTTTGAATGCGTCCACAGCGGTTCAATGGCCCCTAAGTGCTGCCGGCTGAGAGGTGGAGGAAGTGAGGAGGTCGGAGGGAGCAGGAGACGGAAGAAGAGGAAGAAGAAGCAGGTGGCAGGTGTGAAGCTCCGGCCGGGTCTCAGAGACGCTCTGCAACTTTGTGCTGCTGCTGCTGCTGAGCCGGAGTGTCAGCCCCTCCTGCTGGAGCCGCTGTGATTGGCTGCTTCATGTGTGTCCTCAAAACAGGTCTGTTCAACACAACAGGACTGATCAACACAACAGTTCTGTTCAACACAACAGTTCTGTTCAACACAACAAGACTGATCAACACAACAGTTCTGTTCAACACAACAGTTCTGTTCAACACAACAGGACTGATCAACACAACAGGTCTGTTCAACACAACAAGACTGATCAACACAACAGTTCTGTTCAACACAACAAGACTGATCAACACAACAAAACTGATCAACACAACAGGTCTGTTCAACACAACAGGACTGATCAACACAACAGGTCTGTTCAACACAACAAGACTGATCAACACAACAGTTCTGTTCAACACAACAGTTCTGTTCAACACAACAAGACTGATCAACACAACAGTTCTGTTCAACACAACAGGACTGATCAACACAACAGGTCTGTTCAACACAACAAGACTGATCAACACAACAGTTCTGTTCAACACAACAAGACTGATCAACACAACAAAACTGATCAACACAACAGGTCTGTTCAACACAACAGGACTGATCAACACAACAGGTCTGTTCAACACAACAAGACTGATCAACACAACAGTTCTGTTCAACACAACAGTTCTGTTCAACACAACAAGACTGATCAACACAACAGTTCTGTTCAACACAACAAGACTGATCAACACAACAAAACTGATCAACACAACAGGTCTGTTCAACACAACAGTTCTGTTCAACACAACAGGACTGATCAACACAACAGTTCTGTTCAACACAACAAGACTGATCAACACAACAGTTCTGTTCAACACAACAGGACTGATCAACACAACAGTTCTGTTCAACACAACAAGACTGATCAACACAACAGGTCTGTTCAACACAACAGTTCTGTTCAACACAACAAGACTGATCAACACAACAGTTCTGTTCAACACAACAGGACTGATCAACACAACAGGTCTGTTCAACACAACAGGACTGATCAACACAACAGTTCTGTTCAACACAACAAGACTGATCAACACAACAAGACTGATCAACACAACAGTTCTGTTCAACACAAGACTGATCAACACAACAGGTCTGTTCAACACAACAGTTCTGTTCAACACAACAGGACTGATCAACACAACAGTTCTGTTCAACACAACAGGACTGATCAACACAACAGGACTGATCAACACAACAGTTCTGTTCAACACAACAGGACTGATCAACACAACAGTTCTGTTCAACACAACAGGACTGATCAACACAACAAGACTGATCAACACAACAGTTCTGTTCAACACAAGACTGATCAACACAACAGGACTGATCAACACAACAGTTCTGTTCAACACAACAAAACTGATCAACACAACAGTTCTGTTCAACACAACAGGACTGGTGAACACAACAGTTCTGTTCAACACAACAGGACTGATCAACACAACAGTTCTGTTCAACACAACAAGACTGATCAACACAACAGTTCTGTTCAACACAACAGTTCTGTTCAACACAACAAAACTGATCAACACAACAGTTCTGTTCAACACAACAGTTCTGTTCAACACAACAGTTCTGTTCAACACAACAAGACTGATCAACACAACAGTTCTGTTCAACACAACAGAACTGATCAACACAACAGTTCTGTTCAACACAACAGGACTGATCAACACAACAGTTCTGTTCAACACAACAAGACTGATCAACACAACAAGACTGATCAACACAACAGTTCTGTTCAACACAACAGGTCTGTTTAACACAACAGGACTGATCAACACAACAGGTCTGTTCAACACAACAGTTCTGTTCAACACAACAAGACTGATCAACACAACAGTTCTGTTCAACACAACAGTTCTGTTCAACACAACAGGACTGATCAACACAACAGTTCTGTTCAACACAACAGGACTGATCAACACAACAGGTCTGTTCAACACAACAGTTCTGTTCAACACAACAAGACTGATCAACACAACAAAACTGATTAACACAACAGTTCTGTTCAACACAACAGTTCTGTTCAACACAACAGTTCTGTTCAACACAACAAGACTGATCAACACAACAGGTCTGTTCAACACAACAAGACTGATCAACACAACAGTTCTGTTCAACACAACAGTTCTGTTCAACACAACAGGACTGTTTAAACACAACAAGACAGTTCAAAACAACAAGACTGTTCAACACAACAGGACTGATCAACACAACAGTTCTGTTCAACACAACAGTTCTGTTCAACACAACAATTCTGTTCAACACAACAGGACTGATCAACACAACAGGTCTGTTCAACACAACAGGACTGATCAACACAACAGTTCTGTTCAACACAACAAGACTGATCAACACAACAAGACTGATCAACACAACAGTTCTGTTCAACACAACAGGTCTGTTCAACACAACAGGACTGATCAACACAACAGGTCTGTTCAACACAACAGTTCTGTTCAACACAACAAGACTGATCAACACAACAGTTCTGTTCAACACAACAGTTCTGTTCAACACAACAGGACTGATCAACACAACAGTTCTGTTCAACACAACAGGACTGATCAACACAACAGGTCTGTTCAACACAACAGTTCTGTTCAACACAACAAGACTGATCAACACAACAAAACTGATTAACACAACAGTTCTGTTCAACACAACAGTTCTGTTCAACACAACAAGACTGATCAACACAACAGGTCTGTTCAACACAACAGTTCTGTTCAACACAACAGTTCTGTTCAACACAACAAGACTGATCAACACAACAGGTCTGTTCAACACAACAGTTCTGTTCAACACAACAGTTCTGTTCAACACAACAGGACTGTTTAAACACAACAAGACAGTTCAAAACAACAAGACAGTTCAACACAACAAGACTGTTCAACACAACAGGACTGATCAACACAACAGTTCTGTTCAACACAACAGGACTGATCAACACAACAATTCTGTTCAACACAACAAGACTGTTCAACACAACAGGACTGATCAACACAACAGTTCTGTTCAACACAACAGGACTGATCAACACAACAATTCTGTTCAACACAACAGGACTGATCAACACAACAATTCTGTTCAACACAACAGGACTGATCAACACAACAGGTCTGTTCAACACAACAGTTCTGTTCAACACAACAAGACTGATCAACACAACAAAACTGATTAACACAACAGTTCTGTTCAACACAACAGGACTGTTCAACACAACAAAACTGATCAACACAACAGGTCTGTTCAACACAACAGTTCTGTTCAACACAACAATTCTGTTCAACACAACAGGACTGATCAACACAACAGGTCTGTTCAACACAACAGTTCTGTTCAACACAACAAGACTGATCAACACAACAAAACTGATTAACACAACAGTTCTGTTCAACACAACAGGACTGTTCAACACAACAAAACTGATCAACACAACAGGTCTGTTGAACACAACAGTTCTGTTCAACACAACAGTTCTGTTCAACACAACAAGACTGATCAACACGACAGGACTGTTCAACACAACAAGACTGATCAACACAACAGGTCTGTTCTACACAACAGTTCTGTTCAACACAACAAGACTGATCAACACAACAAAACTGATTAACACAACAGGTCTGTTCAACACAACAAGACTGATCAACACAACAGGTCTGTTCAACACAACAGGACTGTTTAACACAACAAGACAGTTAAACACAACAAGACTGATCAACACAACAGGTCTGTTCAACACAACAGTTCTGTTCAACACAACAAGACTGATCAACACAACAAAACTGATTAACACAACAGTTCTGTTCAACACAACAGGACTGTTCAACACAACAAGACTGTTCAACACAACAAGACTGATCAACACAACAGGTCAGTTCAACACAACAGTTCTGTTCAACACAACAAGACTGATCAACACAACAAAACTGATTAACACAACAGGTCTGTTCAACACAACAAGACTGATCAACACAACAGGTCTGTTCAACACAACAGGACTGTTTAACACAACAAGACAGTTAAACACAACAAGACTGATCAACACAACAGGTCTGTTCAACACAACAGTTCTGTTCAACACAACAAGACTGATCAACACAACAAAACTGATTAACACAACAGTTCTGTTCAACACAACAGGACTGTTCAACACAACAAGACTGTTCAACACAACAAGACTGATCAACACAACAGGTCAGTTCAACACAACAGTTCTGTTCAACACAACAAGACTGATCAACACAACAAAACTGATTAACACAACAGGTCTGTTCAACACAACAAGACTGATCAACACAACAGGTCTGTTCAACACAACAGGACTGTTTAACACAACAAGACAGTTAAACACAACAAGACTGATCAACACGACAGGACTGTTCAACACAACAAGACTGATCAACACAACAGGTCAGTTCAACACAACAGTTCTGTTCAACACAACAAGACTGTACAACACAACAGGACTGATCAACACAACAGGTCTGTTCAACACAACAGTTCTGTTCAACACAACAGGACTGATCAACACAACAGGACTGTTATTATGTTATTTATTTATTTATTTAAAATGAAACCTTTAGTTGATGTTTTCTCAAATCTCTGTGAAAGACAACTTTAGAAAGACAGTGCCATCTGCTGGATGTTTTGAGTCATTGTTTTGAAATAATATGAATAAAATACCTACATTTTAATATTTACTTATGATTATACTCTATTTGGTCTAGATTGTATCGAGCTATATCAGGCTATATATTCACTTTATGATTTTTATTATTAAATGGAAGAAAGTGTAGAATCGAGCTGGATAATCAACTGTAAGTGAAAGAGGGGAAGAATAAAATGACAGTTTGGAGAGTTGACTGGAGTATTTCATTGTGAAGTTTTGAAGTATTTAACATCATTTCGTTGAACCTTTTTCTGGAGAAAAAGCCGAGCAGGTCGACCCCTTTAAAATTTCTCTTCCTGAAGTGAACTCAGTTTCACTTTCGGTTCCCGGCTGTCTGATCGCTTCAGAAAAGAAAGAGAAGAAGAAGAAGACGGTAACGCGTCGTTTGGTCCTCACCGGACTGTCATTTGTTTTCCAGCTGGGAATATAAGCGACATTTGCGCACGCTGAGTGGACGTTTGGGAGCCTGACAGCAGCTCAGATCCAGAAAGGCTCCCTCGTCCTTTAAACGACACATTTGTGTTGAAGTGCACTGTTGTGTTACCTGATGTTTCAGGTGTGACCATGGCCTCTAAAGACGCACCGATACTCAACTTGAAGGATGGTGAGCCAGTCTACTTGGTTTCGATTTTGCTGTGACAGAGCTGATCTGATCCAGTTTCTCTGTTTTCTACCCGGGTCACTGTTTATCATGGATGTGGAGATAGTTTTATAGTAATGACACCAAACGATGGTCCGTCAGTGGACAAACTCCCTTTAACTTCTTTACATGAGTGCGTGTTGAAGGCACAGACAGTTTATGATGAGACACACACATTATGAAGAAGTGAACTTGTCCCTGCTCCCTGTGCAGCAGAGGACCTTGCCCTGGCTCTGAGTGAAGCCCTCAGCAGTGGGAACAGTGAGGAAGCTGTTAAAGTGTGTCAAAGGCTGGCCCAGCTGTCTGTCCCAGTGTCCGTCAGCATCAAGAGTCAGGCCTACCCTCAGCACTCCATACGGTGAGACACACACACACTGCGGCTTGTTTGTGTTGGACCTCCTTCCTCCTCCTTCCTCCTCCCATGGCCATTTTTTGTTTGTGTTGAATAATATCCCCTCATTTGAAGAGGAGTGTTTATTTTTAGAGAGAGAGATCTGTTTTGAATCAGGATTATGTAGAAAGGGGAGTTGAGGTCAAATATGGCAACAATATCCATCCATCCATCCATCTTCTACCGTTTTTCCGTTTCCAGGTTGCGGGGTGGCAACAATATATGAGTAACAAAAGTGTGTAGATATGTGACTGTGCATTGCTGTGTGTGGTTACTTTTGCTTATAGAATAAAAAAAAAAAACCACTGGTGCATTGTGTTGTGTTGTGCAGATTGAAGGTTGGAGTGGAGGATGCTCAGTCCGATCATTACATCCCACTGTCTGTTGTGGTTACCGCCGACATGACAATTGCACAACTCAAAGTTAAGGTACTGATGTGACAGCAAATTTGATTTGATACATACTTTTATGAAACACTGTGCTAGGTGTTGTTTTTACTCTTGCACTGTTAGAAGGTTTTTATTTTGATAATGTTGTATACATATTTTTGTGTAACTCCGTTGAAGTGAATACAGTCTGTACATATACACGGACTGTTAACATCAGTCAGGATTACAAGTGAGGAACATTTTCTACTGTACAGATTTTCCATTACAGCTTTGCCAAATGATCTTCCTGTCCATAATTTCACCTTCACAGTTTAGCGATGACTTTGGATTCCACCCGTTGCTGCAGCGTTGGGTCATTGGTAAGCGGTTGGCCCGGGACGGCGATACGCTCTACAGCCACGGCATTCGTCAGACCGGAGACCAGGTGTTCCTGTTCATCCTCTCAGCCCAAGCTGCTCATCTCACACGGTATCAGCACAACCTGGACCTGGAGCAGCAACGTATAGAGGGTCGGTAAAACGTACACACACAGGTCAGCGCTGCCGGATTTAAACAACTTTTGAAAATGTATCAACTTTATAATCTATTCTACCATCCTTTCTTAGGCATCATGGAGTCAGTGGGGTCTATTCAGCTTTTTTCCAGAGGGGTCGGTGGTGGTGGTGAGAAGACACCTCCTCCTCAAGAGCCTCAAGAGCCTCAAAAGATTCCTCCCATTCCTCCTCCCAAACCTTCAGACGCCACTAAACCTGTTGTGCCTCCTAAACCTCAGGTCAGAATTCAGACTCTGTGTACAATGTGAGATGTGCAGTGTGTCTGAGAACTACAAGTACACCTACGTGTGTGCCCGAGCCGTACTGTATGTGTGTTTGTGTGTGTAGTTGGGTTGGGCCTGTACCAAGTGCACATATGTGAACAAACCAACACGTCCTGGATGTGAGATGTGCGGAGAGGAACGGCCACAGAATTATCAGGTGCCCGATATCTACCAGCCTGACCCGCAGGAGGTCCAGCGGATGCAGCAGGAGAATTTGGCCATTCTGCAGTACGAGCAGGTAACATTACATCTGCAGACAGCCAGAGCTCCTGAAACTTTTCTCACTCTTCCAAAGTTTAGCCTAACCCTGGTCACCCACACTCATTGAACTATGAGCAATAGACCTGCAACACAGTTCAGCCTAAGCTAAGACTGTACAGCTCAGATGAAAGTTTTATATTTATCTGTCAACTTGGGAGCTTTTTACTGTTCCAATTACAGTCAAACACTACTGCCATTTTTTTATTCTGTTGATGTTATCTTTAGTCAGCTAAATGTACCTTAAAGTATTTATGTTAAATTCAAAACCAACTGATGACATTTATCCTCTGCGAATTAAATATTAATGATGCAACAACACCAAAGTATACTCTATAAAATAATAATTTCTCTACTCTTTAGCTGCTACCCCCTGCTAGTTTTTGATAACATTGCATCATAAAGAGTACTAACAATTTCTAATGAATCCCTGTGCTGTGCATGTATCTCTCTCTTACTGGGTAATGAAGGCTCAGCAGGCAGAACGAGAGAAGAACTACCAGGACTGGTTGGAAACAGAAAACCAGAGCCTCATCCCCAATGCCACAGAGACAGAATGTCCCATCTGCTTCAGTCCCCTGGAGCCAGGAGAGGGCATCGTGCTGAGGGAGTGTCTGCACACCTTCTGCAGGTCGGACAGAAAACAGCTCTGTGGCATTTCATATGATGTATAAGTTTCAGAAGTCTACATATTAATGGCTTCATTTGCAACATGTCCAATGCATGGATTTCTTTTCTGTGTGTGTCTGTGTTCAGGGAGTGTCTAAAAGGGACAATAGTGAACAATCAAGATGCTGAGGTGTCCTGTCCTGACAAATGTGACACCAAGATACTGGACAGAGAAATTAAAGCGGTGAGACAGGAGGACAATCAACTTTCATCTGTTGATACACATTTACGTCATACTCAACTATTGATCATTTACTCCTAGTGTAAAATGATTGATCTGATTGGTCAGACAATAAAAATATTCTCCTACTTATAAAATGTAAACTTGTAAATAATTTTCTTCTACTCTTTTTAACGGTGTTTTCGCAGGAAAATAAATGTTGAACACCATTGAGAGTACCTGAGGATGAATTTGCAGTATATTAAGCTTCAGATAAACCCCCCCCCCCAACAACGTTTGTATAATTTTAACTATATGATCCCTGATGCAGCTGCTCACAGAGGAAGAGCACCAGCGCTTTCTGGAGTTGCGGCTGAGCATCGCAGAAAGCCGCGCAGAGCACAGCTTCCACTGTCAGACTCCCAACTGTAAAGGGTGGTGCATCTACGAGGATGAGGTCAACGAATTCCACTGTGCACTCTGCGATGAGACCAACTGCATCCTCTGCAGGGTAGCTGTCTTATATTTGGTGTAGTAACTGACTCGTGCTTTTCTTGCCGCCCACAATGTAAGAGATGCTGTGTACGTTTTCAGGCCATCCATAAAGACATGAACTGTAAGGACTACCAGGATGATCTACGCATTCGAGCAGAGAACGACCAGGCGGCTCAGCAGACCAAGCAGATGCTGGAGGTAGGTCAACAAGGGTGTCAAAAAATACAGCCGGTAACATTTAGACAAGACACGTGCTGCCTGCTGCGAGCAGACCAACAAAGATC
Source organism: Remorina albescens (assembly GCA_034769265.1). Taxonomy (NCBI): domain Eukaryota; kingdom Metazoa; phylum Chordata; class Actinopteri; order Carangiformes; family Echeneidae; genus Remorina; species Remorina albescens. The sequence continues at coordinate 21,522,477 of CM068494.1, forward strand.
AACAAACGCACAGAAAAAGGTGACACAGTCTTGTTTTTATCATTTCTGTCCATCTTGAACAATTAAACAGCTGTTATTTTAAACTTTTCATGTTTTACTAAGATAAAGTAATTGCAGAGTAGAGCTTTTATTTACTTTTATCTAACAGCCTGTAAATAGTCTAGTCATGCATAAAACAGAAATGTGCATCACAAACCTAAATTAAGAGGGCTGATTGCCTGCCACTGTCTTATTTCTTAAGTGACTCCAAAGTCTCTTTTTATCTGTAGATTTAGCTGTAAAGTACTTTTGTGAAAGTTTCTGACATGGACATTAAATGCCAGACCGATATTCAATACTTACAGGACTCAGGCTCTGAGTGCTTAACTCATCTTTAGTGTTGATTCGCTTTCATTTCACTGCAGGCTCTGCTGCAGAACGGGGAGGCCATGAAATGTCCGCGGTGTGACATCATCGTCCAGAAAAAGGATGGCTGTGACTGGATCTGCTGTTTGATGTGCAAGACAGAAATTTGCTGGGTCACCAAACAGGCTCGCTGGGGACCAAATGTAAATACGTTTAAAAAAAACACACACACACACACAGAGCCTGATAAACACATGTTAACATAGTGCTTCACATTGCTTTTAATTCAGTTTTCCTTTTTTTTTTTTTTTTTTTTTACAGGGCAATGGAGACATATCAGGCGGTTGCAGGTGTCGAGTCAATAATCTGCCTTGTCATCCTAACTGCCAAAACTGCCACTGAGGCAAGCACACTAATGAACACCTACCAAGAGACAGAGCAGCAAACACACGCTGTTTCAGGAAATCTAGATCTCATCTGGTGCTTCGGCCTCCGGCTGCATTGGTGTGCTCTTTCAATTTATTTCACTGACTTTCCTCCCTGATTTCAGTCGCAGACTGACGTGACACTGAGAATTGGCTGTCCTGCTAATGAGGCACACCTTTCATCAATAAAGTACCACACAGAAGCTATGCAAAATGCCACCTTTATGGTGTCTGGGGCCTTTGGCTACTATAACACGTGTTTGTGATGCATAAATGCATCGTGTATTTTGACCTCAGGTGATGCTTGCAAAACAGTGTGCAAGTTTTGCTTTCGTAGTTTAATCAGACAAGAATGCTACAGTTCAGTCTCTAACCGCTCCACACAGAAATGTGAGACAAAGCTCATGCTCACGTACAGCGTGTAAAAACATCCATGAATAAGGAATTTCCTTTGTTCCCTGTTTCTGCGAAGTGCAGCTGCAACTAATCAACTACTCAGTATGATGAGCAACCATTAATAATTTTTTATGGTTTTTCTTTTTCCTACAGAAATACCAGAATAATGAACAAATTATTGTTATTTTCACAAAGAGACTTGCGGTTTCTATGAAGTTGGAAACGGTCATGAGACTATTCACAATTAATAGTCGATGAAGATTATGGATTTGTAATTCTAATTGTAAACCATGGGTATTCTTTCAGTCGATTAATCAGACTGGTGCGTGTTTTCAGTGTTTACATTGAATGTGTTCATGATGACAAGCAAGCTACTCCTATGCAGTGAATGACTTTAAAGTATCAGGTTTAAAACAAGAAGCTGGACAAATACTGATGCTGTTTTTTGTTTTTTTTTTTGTTTGTTTGTTTGTTTGGGGGTTTTTTTTGGTGGGTATTCTGTTGTTTAGTCAGTGACCAATATACTTTAATATATAAAATATATTTTGTTTATGTGTTGGTTTTTCAACAATTAGATGAAATACATTTTGGTTGATTTGTCTTAAGCAATGCCAGTAAAAACGAGATGAAAATCTTTAGAGGAAATTAATCTCAGTTAATATTAAGCATGCATAAGAATCAGATGGACCCAACCTCAAAGCTTTTGGAAACATTGGACATGCTTGAAAGTGATGATTTTAACTACCAATACGTTGCACTTACAGGTATTATGTTCTAACTTTATTGTTATAGAATTAAAAATGTATACAATAAATTTGACGTACAGCTGAAGTTAAACTGTAACTCCAGTTGATGGAGAGAAGCTGCAGATGTCCAACGTGTTTGTGAAGCTGATTAAGCAGTGATGAAGCTGACGAAGGGACAGCTGAATGAAACTAAAGCAAAGGTTGAACTAATCCTGATGAATACAAATCTGGATGAATTAAGTTTATCAAAGATTTAAAAATGTAAAGTTTCAAATATACCCTGCAATTGTCTCAATAGGTTTTTCATGATAATTCTGATATGAAAAATTATTTTTACTTCATCAAAAAGTTACTGTCTTTTGCTTTTTCTCACTGAACCCTGATGTTTGACTTTTGCTGTGCAGGGTTTCACATTATAAGTTGCTCTCATCTTCATCTGCTGGTGGAGTAAAGCTCCTCTGTGCTGCCTTAAATAATGACACATCACAGATAATTTAGAAGCAAATCATGGTCCCATATACAAGTTAACTTCCATTCACAGAACAGAGAAAAGCCTTCTTAGTGAACTAAGGAGACATCCACTAATCTTTTTACCAGTACGTATTTATGGTAAAGCTATGACACAAAGTTTATTATTCCAAGCAGATTAACTTTTTAAAATAGTGTTAAGGTATTTCTGGAGTTTCCAAATTGACATGTAACTTTACCCAAACAAATTCACAGCATTTTCACTCTAGTTTATTAGCATTCTCTTGTACAACTAAACATTAGTTTGACAATTATGTTATAACAAAATTAACAAAAGGCAGATAAATCATTTAGTGCAATGAAAATATATTAATACCACTGAGTGCAGATACATGTCACGTTGCTATACTGCTGAACAGCTACACTGTCAGCCACCTTAAAACATTCCAGTAAATGTTCCAGATCACCTTCATTTCAAAGCTCAATACAAAGGCAATAAATCGATCCCCCCTAATATATTAATGGGATGCCATGTTCAGTTGCTAATGCAGTTAGAGAAAACTCCTAGTTTAAATACATCAGTTGGATTCCCCTGACAGGTTTGTAGTTGACAGGGTTTTCAGTACTTAAACTTCACTACCATCCAAAAGACAGAAAGATTTCCGACCAGTGAAGTAGCTTAGATTGAATTACGTTGATAAACTATTTGGTTAGCTTCTTTTTTTTTTTTTTCTTAAGACCAGAGTACTCAGGTTAGATCCACACCACTGACACAAATGTAATCCCCTTTTATCAAATGAAAATGACTGGAACATTGGAATGAACTACAATGCTGCTGAAATGTCCATTTACTAAAAAAATTCTCTTAAAAAAACCTATTGACTAAATAACGTGTGGTCAAATCATGTTCAGTCATATTTGAAACACGATTTAAATTTAAAGGCTCCGCTGCTTTTTCTGATAGGAGCACCTTTAAAGTTGGAGTGAGGAAAACACCTACCAAACTAACTTTCGGGTGATTTTGCAAAGCAAATGCAGTCAGTGCAATTTCATACAACCACTTTTTGACTTTACTTGCTATTTATCACAGATCCCACATCTCCTGTCACCAGGCATTGATTGAGTGAGAGTGTGAGGGAGAGAGAGGTTGAGTCAGTTGCTAAAATATGAGGACAGATTTAAATATCCTTGTGAAGCAGAAAATGTACATTAGTGCTGTGAGGCCATGAAACACGGACACATTACTTAAGTTGCACATCCAAACAATTTTGTAGCACGTGGCTGGACTTTTCTATTCTTCCTGCACTGTTGAAGCTTGACTGCAGTCAGGGGCCAAAACTTCAGATTAAGTTTTGGAATCCAAAATCAACTCTCAAGCATGTTACATCAACTTTGATAACAACCACAACATTTTGACACCAATACTGATCCGAAACTAAGCCTATCAACTGCTGACATATTTTAAAGATTGTTGATCCCAGAGAGGAAGATAAAATTTGTTTTCTGATGGAAAGGTTCATTCAAATAACTAAAAAGGGACAAAAGGGCCTAAAAACTTAATAAAATGGTGACCTCAAAAAGTGCCTGCGTGTCATGTCCATATCTCTATACAGATTCTGACCTACCAATTAATTAAGTAACGGGAAATTATATAAAGAGAGGATTCTACCCATCCTCCATTTGGTCTCAGTCCAGGTATCAAATGGATAACAAAAGTGTTGCAAACATACACACAAACACGCAGGTGCACACTCTCACACATTCAGCTCTATTAATTGGCAGCAGCTTCAAGTGTAGTGCGTCCACTAAGCTTTCAGCATAAATCTCTGTGAGGATAACTCAGTGTCAGATTATCCAAATACCAAATATAAATAAACTTTAATAATGACAGCATCAATAATAGTTCTTAGAAATACAGTCTCTTTGTGATAACAGGATGGAGTCTTCATTTCAGAACGATGGTAGCTGTCACTGTTGTACTGCTAGACGATCTTCAGGAGTCATAAAAAGGACCCTCAGTGGGGGTCCTCAAATCCCTACACAGAGTAAGATGTTTAGTAACATCATAGAAGACTAGGAGGAGCATTAACTATGTTCATCTCAGAGATAACACTCCTGACAGTGTCACTGACTGTAGGGTTTGAGGTTCAATTACTCAAAGGGTTCTTGGAAACAGACCCAACAACTAGAGTCAGTAGTGGACAGGTAAGTTGGAGTGTGGGCGAGAGTGAGAAGCAGTTCAAGGAAACAGGTCCAGTTTGGGGGCCCACTCCAGGGCAGTGTTGACCACAGCAAGAGCTGCTGCACCTAGAGCCACTGTAAGACCCATGACAGCCAGTCGAACAAACCGCCGTGCAGCTGAGGGCTGAGCCACCGTTACGACTGAGTTGCCTGCTGAACTCTCCAGCACAATCTGTTTTTGCCGGTGTCTGCGGCGGAGTACCAAGTCTGGTCGCTGTTGAGTTGAGGCAAGGTCAAAGTCCTTAAAGGTAGAGGATGCCATGCTTAGGGGGTGAATGGAGAGATGCACAGGGAGAGACCAAGAGAGACAGGAAATGAAAAGAGTTAATGAAAGATAGGTGAGTAACTGTTGTTGAGAAACAGAAGAAATTGAAATTTGAATATCACAGTTTATAACAACAGTCAACATGCAAATGAAAAAGTGGAGAAATAAAATATTCAGGCTGTTGAGTGAAGTAGTGTGCTGTGAAGGTAAAGTAGCAAATCTAAAGAGATAAGCACCTGTCATGTGAAGCAGCTTCTTTTGCCAGTTCGGAGGGAGGAAACTGGACAAAAAGGTCTCCTGCTCGGCTGATGAGCGTCTCATACGGCAGGTCCTGGGGAATCTGAGACAGCAGGTGATGAACCATGGCCATGTCGCACTCACACTCCAAAACCTCCTCTTCACGGTACAGTACAATCTGAAACACAAGTACAAATACAAATATTACATACAGGCACATTTGTAATTCAAAGACCCAACATTTTTGAATTTCACTGGTAATATTATGTATACTATGAAAATATATTGCCAAAGAACCGGCGGGAACGTTTACATTAACTTTGTTATGGTTTCAAACAGCAGCAGTACTATTATTATTATTCAGGGATGACAAAATTGATGAATAGTGGACAATTAAAGATAAGTAATCCCTCAAGAATATGCAGTACATGTAAAGCCATAATTACACAAGGTCATACAGGCCTCTGAACAATGACAACACTGTCCAGGTTGAGTAAATGGGATGCCATTAAATGAGAAATGGCCTCAGGTTCACATATAAATATAAGAAGGTTATATAAATGTTCTTTCCTTTGGATAACATTTATTGATTGAGAACTTCTGCACACCAAGTACCGATTATAAAGAACTCACCACAGCAGCAAAGTAGATGGGCATTAGTGGATGGCAGGCCAAGAAGAAGTCATACAACCGTACAACATGGCGGAAGTCTGACAGGACGTGGCCAAACCAGGTGATCAGCCAACTAAGAGCAAAGACTGTACCCACCTCAGCCCTGAGAATCAAAACATTGCAGAGGTCCTCTAACATCAGCACACATAACTGGTATTTTCTTATGCTCCAATTAAAGGTTAAGACTCAAGACCAAACATTTTTTGAAATTATATAGAGAATGTCTTCCCTGAAACACTTCATTTACACAAATGCATGAAACATGGACAACAGAATGATGGAAATCATTTCTAAAGTCAAATTTGGCCTGTTGTTGATAAAATATCAGAGAGCCTTACTGTTCCATGAAGTCATGGACCTCTGGGTTGACCCTCTCAATGATGGGCATCAAATAGTTCAGAATATGTTTTGTGTTGTCCATGGTGGGATCCATGAAGTCCCTGAGAAGGAGGATAACACAAAGAGCATTTTTAGACTGTACAACAGAGAGCCTATTGTTAAACAAGGGAGGGGGGAAGGGAGAACAGAGCTGATCAATTTGTTGATTGTGGCCTGTGGAATCTAGTTCTTAAGTTGCTGAATATTTTCAAAGACTAGGTCACAGTGTCAAACATGCAGATCCAGAGGTTACCAACTGTGCCCAAAAGGTGACACGTATGATAAGTGAGAGGCTGCTTAGATTTGCTGCCACATTATAAGAAACAACTTTGAAGATGGCTTATGGCAGTTAAATAATCATTAATTTCATGAGTAACAGCTCATGAAATGAAGTCCTACATTCTACCTCAAAATGAGCAACATCTATCGAATTATTTTCAACGATAAACCTGTTAATTTCAAATGGTGTTTTGCTGTTACTTGCCCTGGGTACACCTGTGCAATCATATTGTGTAATATATCTTATCTACCTGAGATGGTGTGTGGAGAGCTTTTCCACAAGAGCAGTAGCAAGGCGCTCTCCAAGGACCAGTAAAAAGGTGACAACGATGTCATGATATCCTTGGTAGTAGTGCAGCTGGGGATTACGTTTCAGAACTCTGAGGATTATGTCAATTAGCTCTTCCTGGAGACCCTCCCTCTGCTCGTCTGGCATTCCTGTACAAATCCAATAAAAATAAAAAATAAAAACACTTCTTTGTATCCTTGAGTGTGGGGCATGCCACTGCAACACATTACAAATCATCACAACCATGTAAATAAAGACATGCCCCAAACCATTTTATTCAAAATTACTAATTCCACTAATTCATTCAGGATGAGGATTTCACAATTCCAAAACAGTGCTTATTGTGCTTGTACTACTCAACCAAAAAGTCTAAAATAATCTGAGTATTTAAGGAGCATGAATGGAAACATTCATTTATGGATCACCTGACAGTCAAGCCTGCCAGACAGAATGAGTGAAAACTCAGTGAGTGAATGATTCAATTTCAGTATAAAACCTTAATTGTTACAAATCCTGTTATGTTCTGAGTAATGTCAAGCCGCTACATTCATTTATCTAAAATGACTGACCTAAAAAGACAGCACTGGATGGTCTTACGTCCTTGTTTTATCTCCAAAAGTAACAATAATTGATTCTACAGTTTTATTTTAAGGGGAAAACTGTTCGATTTCAACCCGATGCCACAGTATGGCAAAAATAAAAGACATCAATGACATCAGAGCTTGCAGAGGCTGACATTTTCACACTTCACAATTTTTCATGCTACCATCATTAACAAGTTCTGGATGCAACTCCCTCAACTGCAGTGTTGAATTGATAAATTGTTAATTTGACAATACTGTTGAGATCAATGGGTACAGAATCAGTGGCAACAGAGTAAGAAAACTATTTTATCCCTTACTGACAGCAGGTAATAGCAAAGCTGATTTCATATTGCACTGCCTTGGATGATAGAAATATAGATTTTCCCAAACAAGTGGCATTTAATCATATGCACAAACATAAATGAGAGTATTGTAATTGGTCCTGAAAAAGACTGGGTCCTGGGGACAACCACAGCTTGGTTGTGTGTGTTCATCTGAGGGCATAACACTATCTGAAACTATACACCTGACAAGAGTAAACAAGTGTCAGCACTCACCAGGTGGGAATCTCCGTAGTGAGCGTTGGACATCCAGCAAAACCTGGTTGTAATCCTTGTTATCCTCTCGCTCCACCGTCTCTGGACGAGATGTGACACTTTTAGTACGGCTATGTCTGTCAAAGCTGTGGGAAAGCTTACATCTGTGTGGCACAGTAACCATAATGAATCCAAGGAGGTCAAGACATGTGCAACGCGGCCATATGGACATACATGCCTGCATCAGTCTGTCCACACATGTGCAGCCAACATACCTGGCTCCTGCTCCAGGACCTGCAGGGGCACGTTGAGGAGCCGGGGCCACACTTGGCAGCGGATCTCGTCAGTCAGCAGGCCACCTTCGCTGATAGCCATCCTCCTCAGAGCCGCTACATCCACCGGACTGACGTTCAGGGCCTGCGAGATGTCCGCAATCTTCCTCCTGCGTCTGGTTTCCCAGTCTGAGACGCACAAACCGCTGCGTTTAGCTAGCTAGCATGCGTTAACGTTAAAGTAGCAGCTGTTCATCTGCACATAGCGAAGTCTCCGCTGTGATTATTTTGGCTATTTCCACCAGAAATCAGCAGTAATAAATACCCCCCCCCCCCCCCCCCCCAAAAAAAACCCACAACACACAACGTGACAGCCCAAACTGGAGTCAGTCTATTAGCCACCTGACACTTACCGTTAGCCTGCTTTCCGTTCACCGGTGAGGAGACACTGGCGCTTCTGGACTTCTTCATTGTTTTTGTCTCCACTCCTTCATGTGCCCTTGTTAGATGTCATTACTTGCAGCCTTCTTTGTCTCGCTGAACTCGATTTTATCCCCTATCGCCTGCTAACTGGAAGCTAGCCGTCTAATTAGCAAGGCCAGCCTCACATAAAACAAGATCCCCTCCCCCGACTGTTAGCTTCCCGGCGTTAGCTCGTGGCTAAGCTAACGCTGCGCCGCTCCCGCTTCAGAAAAACAACATTATACAGAAAGACGGCCATCGTTATTCAAACACACACTGAGAACAGGATGACAACAACAGGCAGCAACTCTTAACGGCAACACGGCTGCACCGATGAAACGACTACATGTTTACACTGGCTGAGGCGACCAATCGGATACATTAGCTCCAGAGACCCGCCCTGCTCGGACTGACTCACCATCACTCAGGTCAGGGTGAAGGGGGGAGGGGGAGGAGGAGGACTCACTACTGTTTCCTTTACAGGATACTCAATCAAATCACATTTATTTATATAGCGCCAAATCATAACTAAGTTACATCAATGTATTTTACATATAGAGCAGGTCTATACCAAACTCCTTATGGAGTTGTCAAAGAGACTCAACACATCCCTCCAAGAGCAAGCACCAGGCGACAGTGGCAGGAAAAACTTCCTTTAACAGGCAGATCCGGGCTCAGTGGATCTGCCTCGACTGGTTGGTCTAAGAGAGGGGGAGATGAGCGGGGGGGCAGAGAGAGAAGGAGAGAGACAGAGAGAGCGAGCGTGAAGGAGAGGAGGGGGAATCGATATAGTGATGGAGAGAGAACATGAACCGGATGGGAGAAGATGCCATGGAAAATACAAACAAAACACCCAGAAAATAGTGAATGGTGTAGATGTGCACTGTTAAATATTAGCAGTGCACATCTTCAACATGTAAACTCCGCACAGAAAAGCCAGGGTATCGAACCGCCACCTTCTTGTTGCGGGGCGCTAACCCACTATTGCCGCCGTGCTGCCCAACAGGCAACATCCCGAAACACGCTCTCTCAGCATGTCAGCCATCCCTGCCCCGCAATGACTTCCTCTAGGTGTGGTGTCTCTCTTCAGACGAAACGAAAATGAGAGCGCTTTTAAAGAGCAGCTTCCGTCAACCGAGCAGCCAGAGCGCCTGAGCAGCAGGACAGCTCAGACAGACAACTCTGTCCTGGACATATTAATTTCGAGTGGCTTTCACCCTTGGTAAGTTATTTCTCTGAGATACTTTTGACAAATAGGTCAGAGGTATCTTTATTGGGATTATTGGGGAGGGGGATGAATTAAAACATGGTTGAGAATAAATAAAGATCGACAATGATTTAGTTGATTTACTGTAAGAAATGTACAAAGCATATATTCTAAAAATAATATATATATGTATGTGTGTGTGTGTGTGTGTGTGTGTATTTAAGTGTATTACCTATTCAGCCGTGGTCTTTCATCACAGTGACTAGAGACACTCGGCGGTCAATACAAAGCTCTCATTACGTTTTCCAGCAAAGAGAAACTTACCACCCGGAAATCCGACCTCATGCAAGTCCTCGGTGTTTCCACTAGAGGGCATGCTCTTTATTTGAGTCAATTATTGCCAATGCAAATGAGCTATACTCCCAAACAGTATTTGGATAACAGATGTATTACAATTAAGAATGTCGACTCATTACCAGTTGAAATGTAAGCTGCTCTTACAACTATGAGTATTCAAGTGTATGCCACACATTTCTCTACTTTTATTTTTTTCAAGATTGAAGAGACAGGCACAAGCACAAGGGCTGCTTTGATTTTTACCAGAGGCTGTTAGGGATGCCATCACCCTTTCTTATCTGACTCCAACACTCCAGTGGCCTTGCAAATCACACTGATAATAGGAAACAGTGTATAAGTGTATGATAAAATATAGCAATTTCTCAGGAATTAGATGCCGTCATCTGTGGTCTTATTCAAGAATTACACATAAACTTGTGTCATTGTGATGAAATGTGTTGGGTTTTTTTTTACTTTCTAATTTATTGTCCCCTAGAAACCAACTACCTCGTCTACATTTCAAAACCTGCCACATGCATAACCATGGAAAGACAAGGGAGAGGAAGAGCGAGAGGTGCAGGAAGAGGAGACATGGAGGGGATAGGTAGAGGTGAAGGAAGAGCAGAGTTAGGCAGAGGAGGAGTGAGGGGGGGGGCAAGAGGAGGTGGTGGGAGGGTAGGGGGAGCTCAAGGGGGACAGTGGAGAGGCAGAGGAAGAGGAGGAGGAGGAGCAGGAGGAGATGATGAAAGGAATGAAGGCAGAGGTGGTAGACAGCAGGCAGGGGGGAGAGGGGCAGGTGGAGATAGAGGGCAGGGTGCATATGCAGGAATAAATGGAGAAGCCGGTGCAGCTGAAAGAGGAAGAGTGAGAAGGGATATGGCAGAAATAGGCGGAAGAAGAGGAGCACATAGTGTTGTTAGAAGAGCTGGTAGGGGGGGTGAGAGAGGAGGTCGGGGGAATGGGGGGATATCAAATTCTACAGGCAGAGTTGGGGCACTTCAGGGCAGTGGCCTGGGCTATCAAGCACTAGAGGAACTCTCTGGAAAAGACCCATCTGTGGTGGCCATCACTCTCTCCTCTAAACCCGGGCTACCAGATCTCCTGAAGGACACAACTATGAGGAAGGACTTCGTCGAACTCCTCTGCTTGGTGCTGAGTAAAGCCTTCAAATCAAGGACAGACAGAGCCACTCTGCAGCATCTGGCCAGCATCATAAAAGATTCAGGCTTCTTCCACACAGCCCTGCCCCTTTATCTGGCTAAGATGGTGTCAGAGTTCAGTCCCTTCCGCAGGACACAGTACCCGCAGAAACTGGAAAATATTGTGGATATTCTGTCAAAGGTAGATAAATAAAGTCACAAATGAAAGAGTGAAATGATTTATAAATTCTGTTTAGGGATAAAGAAGGAATACCTCAAAAAAAAAAAAAAAAAAGGTTTTACCCTTTTCCTCCCACTTAATACCATTGAGAAAACAAATGCCAATCCAGGAGTTACCTACATGAAGTGACCACCAATGTAGAACATTTTTTTCTATGCTTTTCATTGGCCGTTTGGACTGTTTCTTCATACAAATGTAAACATTTCAGCCTTACAGATAGATAGACAGATAGATAGATAGTTGTACTTTATTGTGCCTATGTCAACAACACACATACATTTTCTACTCTGATCAAACAGGTACTGAGCATCTACCCAGCTAGCTCTGTTCAGGTAGTGAGTTATCAACTGACACTGCTCCAAGCCTCCATCAACACCCTGAGGGCACAAGGAGTGGACATCCTGCCTCAAACGGAGGAGTGTATGGAGCATCTTGGAGATCTGGTCAAGCACCTCCAGGAGAGATCCAGAGAGGGAACCCTGCGCTCAGACAGAGACAACTATACCCTCCTACCCAATGGTGGTGATAACCTGGGTAATGGCCTTTTTAGAGGTTGTTGTTTTCAAACATTTTGATTTGCCACAATCCCTTTAAACCTACTCTTATTACTCTTATTATCGTCAACCTAGATGATGAAAAGCAGCAGGATTTCAGGACCATCCCCATCTACCCAACTCTGGAGGAGTTTCAGCCAGACTACAGGCCATTCCTCAGGCCCAACATCACCTCTCAGCGCTACACAAACACCCACCTCTATCTTGACACGCACTTCCGGCTGCTGAGGGAGGATTTCATACGGCCACTGCGCGATGGTATTCAGCAGTTACTCCTGAACCAGATGGAGATGGGAGAGCATGACAGTCCACTGAGGAGGAAGCGCTTTGATGACATCCGCATTTATTTTGACACCCAACTGATAGTACCCAAGTGCACACACAGTGGCATTGCCTACACAGTCCAATTCAACATACAGCCACTTCGGGTTAGTCTCTAGATGTTTGTTACAGAAAATGACCTTTGACTGTCCAGTCAAATGCACATTTGTGTTTGATATATATATGCATACATATTAACATATAATGATGCAATTTTACATTTTATAAGTTATTATATCTTCTTCATTTCTACAGTTTGTGCGCTGGGAGAATTCCAAGAGGCTAATCTATGGTTCCCTGGTCTGCTTGTCCTGTGATAATTTTGAGAGCTTCCTGTTTGCCACAGTGTCAGATCGGGACCCCAAATACCTGAAGAAAGGACAGGTCCAGATTACCTTTACTGAAGAGAGCAGATACAAGATGGCCAGATTTCAGGTGCAGTAGTCTCCAATCTGTGCAACAGTTGTTGACAAAAGGAGGGGAGACTTGCAGTTATTGAGCGCACTGGATCTGATTTTAGTCTTTTAAATGCAGAAGCTGTGAAACTAATATAGATTGAGTTGACTGTTTATTTGTGCACACCTTGATGAAACAGTGTGCTAAGAAGAATCTATAATTTAATGTCTTCTCTTAGTTAACAAATCTCTAAAACAGTTTGGTCAAAACTGAACATTGTAACAAAAGTAACGGTCGAAAATTTTTGCTAACTTTTTGTTGCATTTGTTTTAGCCAGTTGTGCGTAATAAACGTAATAAACTAGTAACTGAGTGTATTTAGCGTTTTGCACATGCTTTCAGCATGTCTCCATCATGTAGCGTACAGTAACCTTTTACAGACACACCTTCTATTTTTATTTATCTTATTTGTGCGAAGCTAGGTATAACATTAAACACAACTGTTACCATTTGATGTACTGCAGCTTCCGTTGGAAGGTCACAGTTAATAAACACAGTGAAAGAATACATCTAGGAACTGGACAAAAAAGACAAGAAACTAATGAAAACTAAATTGAATCAATATTAATCCCACAGAAAGATCAATCGTTCCTTATGGTGGAGTCCACAGCCTATTTCGAGGCCTATCGGTATGTGCTAGAGGGCCTACAGGAACAGGAGGAGGACAACCTGCCCTTCCAGAGGTATGTTTGTGTGTGTGTATGGACGTGTCTGTCTGTGTAGTTGTGTTGTGAGGGAGTTTCAGATTTGATTTTCAAGGTCAGAGTTATGATCTAATCCCACAGCACTTTGAAAACAAGTTCACACGTAGACATTTCAAAGGGCAGCGGGGGAGAAACTGCACAGAGCAAGTTCAGCAATCACACACTTAATTGGCACCAGTTAATTAAATGGCTGTGGTATTCCCAAAAAGCTATCACGCATGGATGAGTTCAAAAACTCTTTTGTATTGTGCACTCCCAATGCCCTTCACAGGATACTGCGAAGTGATATATTGTATAACACACTTTGTTGGCCATCTGTCTCTCCAACTTTTCTCTAGTGTGTCCTTTTAGAAGTGCAACATGGGCGTTATCAACAACAGGAACTGTATATCAAAAACAGTGCTCTAAACCATTTTTCAGTTTTCTTGTTGTTGCTCTTGATGTTGAATTAAACACAGGACAAATTCTTCAGTTCTCCCCACTTTTTAATTTCTTTGTCATTAGTAAAAATAGCTTTACTTAAGATGATGTAACTTTCAGGGAAAAAAAACAAAAAACAGAGTGCTGAAGTTATATTCAATATAATGCACCCAGTACACTGTGTTGGTTTGCTTTCATCTATTTGCTTTTAATGTATTTATCTTAGCTCTTATTTTGATACTTTATTATGCTATACTGTTATACTTGTTATACTTGTTATATTTTAATCCCACTTGTACCTGCTGTTGTTCAAAGGTTACACTGACTCACTTAAATGACAAAAACAGACAATGACTGACAGGGATTTTCCATTTATGTTTAAGTTTTTAATTCAGATTTAATGAGAGAACTTTATTCGAGCAGCGAATAAATTAAAACTTTCACAATATTCATAATATTTCCAGGTACATTGTAGAGTGCAGCACAGATGTCCAGGTCCCAGCCTATCTGCAGAGAAACGATGTATATGACCTGTCGTGTATTGCCAACCCTGACCAAAAGGACAGAGTAAAACCCTTCCACAGCCGGCAAGAAGGGTCCTGGCCAAGAATGGAGATGCTGGGGCTGGATGAGTCTCAGATGAGAGCCCTCAAACTGGCCCTCACAAATGAGCTGGCCATTATACAGGGACCCCCTGGCACTGGTAAGGACATAGCTGGGAGGATAACTTAATTTGTCAGTGAAAGTGTAAAATGTATTTTATATATTTATAAAATGACAAAATCTATAGAATTCTTAAAATGGTTCTTCTTATATCACTTTTAAATGAGGCTATTTGAATTCCTCCAATTTTCTCAGGAAAAACTTATGTCGGCCTGAAGATTGCTGAGGCTCTGCTGACCAATCAGGCTATTTGGAGAGATGGATCTGCTCCGATACTGGTAGTGTGTTACACTAACCATGCCCTGGATCAGTTCCTTGAGGGTAAGAAGTCCATAATAATATCAGATATATTTTATATCAGAAGTATTGTATTTTGGTAGTCTGACAAATAAAAACACATTTTGGCTTCTTGTCCACAAAAGGTTTATCTATTTCTTATACAAATAATCATTTTGTAGGGACATTTGTTTAAATGCTGACATTTTTACGACTGGACCAGTGATAATTCACAGAATTTTTATAAGATCCATAAGCTCTCTGTTTTTACAGGATGTGATTTGCATTTCCTCTGCCCTTCCATTTAAGGTATTCATAAATTTCTACGGAACGGGATAGTCAGAGTAGGAGGCCGCAGCAACAGCGAGATCTTGAAGAGTTTCACTCTAAACGAGCTGATACGCTCACATACCTTTAGAGCTACACTACCACAACACCTGCGCGCTGCATATAATAGGGTTAGTTCACGCTTACTTCACCTACAATATGACTTGGGGCTTCAGCTTGCTCCACACTCCACAAATCTCTCATGATTTGCAGCCCTAGTTTAACATGTTCCATTTTTTTTCCTATTTTGATGTTTTGCACATTGGCTGTAATGTACACAACATAACACACATTCTCACATCTGATGGTCACTGTCTCATGACCCATGTAACAGATTCACAGGGAGCTGTGTGAGGAGCAGTGGGAGATCGAGAGTCAGAGTAGGAGTCTGGAGTGTACCCTGAAAGGTGTCCTGCGGGAAAGCGTCTTACGGAGGTTCATTTCAAATGAACATTGGGACAGTCTGAACCGCCCACTTGTGAGTGATATTGAATAAAAAATAACAAGCATTTTAAGTTCTTATGTGGGAACAACAGACTGATCAGTTTGTCACCGTGAAATGATTTTTAGGTGCCGGAGGGTTTTGAGACCTGGAATGAGATCAGGTCCAGTCTGATCATGGATTGGTTGGGTTTGGGTTCCACCGTCTTCCTGCAGAGGGAGACAGAGGAGCCAGATAGAAATGAAGGTGAGGTGTCTATTCTTAAGTGGTGCTCCACTGAAATGGTGTAAAAGGGTATGATAATTTGCTTGAAGTTAGAATAATGTTGTTGACAGACCAATGTTATTTTTTTATCAAAGAACTAATAATGCCATCATCAGCCAGCAGAAACATCATATATTGATATAGATAACTTAGAAAGGTGATAAATGGATGTCATTCTTCTATTTCAACCAAACACACAGATTTGTGATAAAAAAACAGAAAGAGCAGAATTTTGGAGTAAACAATGATAAACAATCATGTTATGGGTCTGAAATATGATAGTAACCATACCTTTTACTATACAAAAATGTATAGTCCCTTCTTATACCATCTTTCTGTATTTTAAGTTTTCTTTTCCTGTGTTATGATGTTTCATGTAGCTCTGTAAGCTGTCAATGAAAGTTAACATTAAGTACCTTTATTGTACTGGGCAAATTAACCCATTGTAACACTAATTCTAATGGCGATGTGTTAGACATGGAGGCAGAGGAACCAATGGAGTTGGACGAGGAGGATCTCAGTGAAATCGCAGAGGAGGCTAAACTGATCGAGGCGGACCGGATTATTGAAGACAACGTTGGTCCCAGAGGTGGTAGAGATGGCAGAAATGCAGAAAGAATGGAGGAGGCTGTCAGACAAGTGGAAGAATTGTTGCTGGCAATGAATCTGGATAGAGCCGAAATACAGGCTGAGCAGAGCGAGGAAGGATGGGAGGTACAATTTTGAGAGGATATTTTACATGTGGAAATGATAAAGCGCCTGAATGTGTTCACAGTGTCAATAGCTTGCACTGATTTCTGAAGGAATCCTCTGCAGTGCATCCATAGTACATCCATATTTGCTTGTTCTCCCCAGCCAGTTGATTTTTTATTTTTTTTTATCACCACTGCCACCATCTGTCACTTGGAGGGATAGCCTGAAGCCACCAGCAGCACAATATTGTCACCTGCTCGCACATGTGTGCTTGTTTGGATGCCCGTTCAAATATACATTGCTCTGTAGCATTATTAATGATCATATGCTCCACAGTGTACCTACAAAAGAGACTCTTAAATTAACTGCTGAAAAGAATACTTTATCAACCAAAAGCACACAGCAGCTGTGGACAGTGGGAATTCACAGCAGTTATAATGGAGTGACTCAACGCCTATTGAGGCATTCAAAGCCACTTCTAAACCATAATCCATCACTGATGTTTCAAACATTCAAAGTTTGTCTCAAACACGCTGCAGTAAAATACACCACTCATGTGCCATGCTCCCCCTCGTACTTCACAAATCAATTACTTACCCTAAGATGTTATTTCCAGGGTTGATTTTGACAAGGAACTTTCATTTATTTTTATATCATAAACATAAATTCATTCGTTGATGACCATTTTGAAGAAAACATCTTTGTGACAAACGTGACACTGTTTCTGGACTGTCCATTTATAGTTAATATCACTGTTATTATTGTTGTTGTTAATTCTATTACTACTACAATTAATAATAATAATGCGATTAACTAACTTGTCCTAATCTATACAGATACAACAGGCTCAGAAGAAAAAGATGAAGAACAAAATCAGAAAAGAATTGGGGAAGACTTCAGCTATGACCGTGGAAGAGGCTGAGAACACTGCTGATATTTGGGCCCTAACTCTGCCAGACAGATGGCGGCTGTATCGGTAGGTTTACTTTTCTTTTCTACGTTCAATAAGTACTTTTCTTTCTTTTTTTTTTACTCTTCCTTTCCATTGCTTCTTCAACTACCTTTCTCATGTTTCTTTCCACCGTCCCTACCATTTTCACTTTTCTTCTTTTTACTCCACTCATCCCCCAAAGCAACCTGAGTCTGGTAGAAGTAGTCTAATCCCCGTGCGTAATTAAATCCACTAATGACCAGAAAAATGTATCCCAGAGGATCTTCTCACCTTATACAGCAAAGACATACCTTTTACAGAGATAACACAAAAGACAGTAAGGACTAGTGTTTAATCAGTCTCTATTATCATTTAAACTTAACAAATAGAGTAATTTCCCTCCAAGATGGATATAATATTATGTGCTGAAAATATTTAACAACACAAAAAAAAATTTGGTTTTTCTTTTGTGCACACAGATAGCACTATGATAGCACTATGGCCTTCATATAATTGAGCCAGTTGTCAGTGATTTACTATTATTCAAATTAATGCTCTGTATCCACAGGTTATGGGTTTCACAGTACAGGATAGAGCGTCACAACCGACTTTTGCAGTCTGAAAAGGCCTATCAGAACGCAGCGGACAGGCTGGCTGATGTAAAACAACAAGAGAAGCTCTGTCTCCTAAAGAAAGCTACGGTACAGTATTATGGGGGGTTTTTTCTCTTCCCTTTTTTTAATGGTCCTACAATGGAGGCTTTTTAAGTAGCATCTCCAATTCCAATAAATAGACTAAAGTTGCAGAATTTTGACATGATAAAATTCATGGTTGTAGTTTTTAGATAACAAGAAGGAAGGTAATAAATCAACTATTCCGTGGGTGTTTTTTTGAACATATATGATAGGTTGCAAGGTTAGTTCAGCCATATTACATTAAGACGTGTTCTGACTTACATATGGTGTTATCTAACCATGCAAAGTTCAAACCCTACCCCTTCTCTACGCCTTTGATGGATTTAAATATAGATCTTTTGGGAAATTCGGGTAAACTGTGAGAACTCACATTAGGAAGCCATGACTGCAGTCTATTGGCATAACCCCTGAAACTGTAATGCCATAATTAACTTTTCAAATTAGAAGAAAGAGCATGCAGCAATAATAACCAAATGAATGTGGTGGTAAAATTCGTCATAGAGTTAGCTGGTGACACGCTTGTGTGTAAATAAACAGCTGCCTTGTCCTTCAGGTTATTGGCATGACAACAACAGGAGCAGCCAAGTACCACACAGCTCTGCAGGAAGTGCGTCCGTGTCTGGTGATTGTAGAGGAGGCTGCAGAAGTCCTGGAGGCCCACACCATCACCACACTGAGCCAAGCATGTCAACATCTCATCCTCATTGGAGACCACCAGCAGGTAAGAGCTCACACAAATGGACAGCTCAATGTTTCCTGAGCCCTTGAGGGGGGCTTGATTTTTATTGAACTGTGCATGACTATTTGTGTGACAGTGTGTTTCAATAGGCCATTGTTCTCTGAAATGACCCCCATCTACATGTCCAGGTGTAAATTTGAAGGACAACCTGACAAGAGGGATTCTTTTTTATAGTTGTGTCGTTGTCAGTATCTTTATGTATTGCCTTGAGGGAAATGTATGCAGGACAAAAAAATCCCATGCCAGACCTTCGAAGAGAAGAGAGAGAGGAGTAATATTCTGGCCATCAGCAGACTATTACAACAACTTGTCAGGGCCTGCCAAGGACATATGGCTGGGCAGCCTGTCTAGCAATCTGCAATGTGCGATCACAACTACAAGCAGTTCTATCACATATCTCAATATTCTGTCCTGGTTTCTTCTTGTTGTGTAACTTCTGTCTACTCCTCTCTTAATATTTGCTCATTGCACCCTGTTTATGCCTGCATTTATGCATGTATTTGGCTATACAACAAACCTGACTGGCTTCCGGTTGTACAGAAAGTTCAGTAAGAATAAGAATGGAATTAAAAATTGAGTTTGACATGAAAATTCTTTCTATTGTAGCTCCTGCTTCATAATCAATGGCCATTTTTATACAGCTACATAAGATTAATCTACAAGTAATTTGCCACTTTACCTGAGGCTAGCAGCAAATCCAATTCAATGTACCAGATACAGGTTGGCTTTAAGGGCAAAATGAATAAATCAATATCAAGTCTCTGTGATCTATTAACTTAAACTACTGGAATATTACAGGCAAGGTAAAAAAAAGACATAAAAAAAAAAAAAACAATTCATTCAGATGGCACATTTTCATGGCTTTAATGTCATATGATAGTATTTATTATGACTCTACGAACAAGTGTGAAGAGCTTTGTTTTGTGAAATCCAAACTTGAGTGTGTACATGTAATGGAGGTGGATGGATCACACTTTCTGAGTAAAATAAGCTTTGGCATTTTTGTGCTGTTCATTAATCACAGGTTTGGTGTTGAATCAAGCAGAACACAATGCTTCACATTTATATTAAAATTTGTCTTGCCTCCCCCACACCCCTCCCACATACATGCAAAAACACACTCTGTCCTCTAGCTAAATTAGGTTTGCGCACCCTTACAGATACCAGCACAGACAAACCCACACACATCCAGACAGCAAAAACTTAACAGGGCAGCAAAAAAAGTTGAAGTGCATTTGCATGTGTTCTTTATTCCAATCAAGACTTCTTAAAACAGAAACCATATCAGACTATTTATGGTTTATCCCTACCATCCACTGTATGTGGTACGTCCTAATCCTACTACACATATGACCGTGAAAGTCATCACTCTGTTTTTGACTAACATGGTTATTATCTTGGACTTGTTAATAGAAAAAAACTGTAAAAGCTCAAAAGAATATAAAGTCAAATCACATTTGAAGATAAGGAAAAGCTTCAGAGTTTATGATGAACCTTTGATTTCTCCCGTAGCTGAAGCCCAGTGCCACAGTATATGACCTCGCTAAGAACTTCAACCTGGAGATATCCATGTTTGAAAGGCTGGTGAAGATGGGGCATCCCTTTGTCAGGCTCAACTACCAGGTTTCTGTTTCTTTCTTTTTTTCTTAAAAAAAAAAAAAGATTTGTTCAGCGTTTTGCAGCAACTGTGACTCAGTGAAATGTAAACATCAGTGATGTAGCTGCAAGCTGAATGAATTCCATTTGAACTGTTGTATATGTATCTTTATTTGACTATCTTATCCAGCGCTTGTGTTTTGGGGTTTTTTTCAGCATCGTATGAGGCCAGAAATTGCCCGTCTTCTGACCCCACAAATCTACTCAGAGCTGGAAAACCATCCCTCTGTGTTGGACTATGAGAACATCAAGGTATATATTAAATTTTCTTTCCAGCTGTGTTTCTATCTTGCCTCTGTTCTCAGCAGGAGGTGTCTGTTTACTTGAATGCATGAGTAATCAAAGGTAGTTGCACAGCATCTTGGCCTTTAAAGATATTTTAAGTCAAAGTTGCTAAATGTATACAAGATAAAAATACAGAATAAAAAAAAATGACCAAAAATAACCTAAAATATGCTTTTATTAAATGCTATTTTATAGGGCCTCAATACCAATATATTCTTTGTGGAGCATAACCATCTCGAAGAAGACATTGAAGATGGGAGAAGCCATGAGAACAAACATGAGGCCAAGTTTGTCGTCGCTCTTTGCCGCTATCTTCTCTTTCAGGATTACAAACCAGAGCAAATTACCATCCTTACAACCTACACCGGCCAGCTACACTGTCTGCGCAAACTTATGCCTGCCAATCAGTTTTCAGGGGTCAAAGTACATGTAGTAGACAAGTACCAAGGCGAAGAGAATGACATTGTCCTCTTGTCTCTGGTCCGCAGCAACAAGGAGGGTAAAGTTGGTTTCTTGAGCATCCCCAATCGCGTCTGTGTTGCTTTGTCTCGAGCCAAGAAAGGTTTTTACTGTATTGGCAACAGTTCAATACTGGGCCAAGTAAAATTGTGGAGCAACATCTTGCACACTTTGAGGGAGAACAACCAGGCTGGAAGGGCTCTAGTCCTGTGCTGTCAGAATCATCTAGATCGAAAGGTAGCGGCATCTAGTGCTGAGGATTTCAACGAAGCCCCGGAGGGGGGCTGTACTCAGCCTTGCCAGTTTCGTTTGAATTGCGGTCACGTCTGCTCGAGGGTCTGCCACCCCTACGACCCTGAGCACAAGGAGTACAAGTGTGGCAAGACGTGCCAGAAGATTTTGTGCAATCAGGGACACAAGTGCCCGTTGGTGTGTCACAGACCATGCCCGGAGAAATGTTCAGTGATGGTTGAGAAGATCATACCCCAGTGTCAACACACACAAAAGGTTCCTTGCCACCAGGACCCAGGGACATTCATATGTCAAGAACCCTGCCAGAAAATGCTCCAATGTGGACATAGATGTGATTCAGTGTGCGGGGAACTATGCACCAGCAGGTGCAGGGTCAATGTCACCTTACAGCTAAAGTGTGGCCACAGTCAGCAAGATTCTTGTTTTTACCAAACACAGACAGCTATGCCAGAATGTAGGACCCCATGTCAGCATCAGCTAAAATGTGGCCATCGCTGTTCTGGAAGTTGTGGCAAGTGTCATCAGGGACGCTTCCATTTCCCATGCTTTCACAAGTGTGATCGTCTCCTGATTTGTTCTCACACGTGCAGGGAGCCTTGCACTCGCGACTGCCCACCATGTCCTAAACCATGTGAGAATTGTTGTGTCCACAGTAAGTGCATGAAGCCATGCGGGCAGCCCTGTGCCCCGTGTGTTGAGCCGTGCATCTGGCAGTGCCCTCACCACAGTTGCAGTAAGCTTTGCCACGAGCCATGTGATCGTCCACCGTGCACCCAACCCTGTGACAAGACCCTGGAGTGCGGCCACCCATGCATAGGTCTGTGTGGAGACCAGTGTCCACGCAAATGTCGCATTTGTAATCATGATGAGGTCACAGAGATTTTCTTCGGAACAGAGGATGACCCTGATGCTTACTTTATTCAACTAGAGGACTGTCAACACATCATTGAATACACATCCATGGACAAGTACATGGAGATGGATGACAATCAGCAGGCAGATGAAGAGGAGGTGGCCATAAAACTAAAGGAGTGTCCCAAGTGTCGAACTCCAATTCGTAAGAATTTACGCTACGGATCTTACATCAACCGCCGTCTTGCGGAGATAGAGATGGTGAAGAAGAAGATAAATGGCAGCAAGGCAGATATTAAACATCACACAGAGGCCCTGAAAATGCAGTGGGAGGAAAACTCTGACCTCTGTTCAGCAGTAAATCAGAAGGACGAATATATGCACATCAGAAAGAAACTGGAAGACAGATATCTCACACCAAATGACCTGTGGGTCCTGGAAAACAGGATGGATTTCCTTATCAGAGTTGCAAAACTGCTTAAAGTTGAAAAAGAAAACATGTCATCCTCACAAGGCTCTTTGTTCCAGAGCGATGTTGCAGAGTTCGTTTGCTGGCTCACAAACCTTCACCAAAAATTCACAGACCAACAGGTCTTTGATTTGCAACGACAGTTAAGGAAACTCACCTTTCATGCTGAACTCAACGTCTGTTGTCATACGGCAGAAAAGAGAGGACAAAGTGATAAAATTCATCCCGAGGTACAAACAATAAGAGAAGTTTTGGAAAAGCCCGGCCAATTCACTGAGCAGGATGAAGAAAGAGTGAAACAAACCATGAAGAAGCTGAACCAGAAACTTACACTCAGGGGCTTGGGGATCAGTGACCAGGAGAGAAGGATGATCGTCTCTGCCATGAAAATGCCTCCTGGACACTGGCACAAATGCCCTAATGGCCATGTGTATCTTATAACAGAGTGTGGAGGAGCCATGCAGAGTCGCCAGTGTCCTGAATGTAATGTTACCATCGGTGGGAGCGATCACAGACTGGCAAGTGGCAACCAAGTTGCCACAGAAATGGATGGGGCACAGCATCCTGCATGGTCTGAAGCCAACAATATTCTTAATTACAATCAATTTAGATTCTGAATGCCTCCTTGGTGAAGGCCTTTTAACCCCAACTGTTGACTGCAAAACCTGTAAGAGGCAACAGGTTGTAGCTTCTCTGTGATAACCACATCAGTTCATGCTGGATGGAGATGGACTCAAGTCTTTTGAGATTTCTACTGGCATGAAATGGACTTTTGAAAGTATTAGCAATTCTTAGTTTTACTTTGCCTCTTTTCTTTCACAAGTTTATGTTCCCTGCAGTATTTAACACTTTTTAAGTTTTAAAATTTGCTGTTTTAGGTTTACTGTGTTATAGTTTTGTTAAAAAAAAAAAAGCAAATATTTTTTGGATATGGACATGAATTTTTGTCTTAAGTAATAAAATGTCCTTGACATTAACAATAGATGGCAGTAAAACACTGTATAAGAACATACAGAGAATTTGATTAGATTTTTTTAAATTCACGAACTTGTCTCATAATTACTGACATTAAAAATATCTCTCCCTATACATACATTCTTGTCTTTATTTGACACATACATGGCTTTTAATAAAATCAGGGGTCAGTCTGTATGCTGTACATTTTTTCTTCACAGACTGAGACCACTAGGTCCAGTAGAAGTGATTAAAGTGGACCTGTAATACCGGTACAAGACCTATGCATATGCAGAAAAACAGATGGAGACTTATGCACAAATTCAGTGTACGGGAATAATCAATATTTCTGAATTATTTTTAGAGTTGCTGTTCAAAAGAAATGATAACTACCTAATGAATGGGAGGAAAAAGATTTCCTCCTCATCATCATATCAAATATGGAATCTTTCAAACCTTTTCTCTCAAGCATACACAGACTCATTCTCCCTCTCTGAACATTATTTGGTGTGTAACAAAAGAAATAGACCTGAAATAGCTACGATTCATCCTCACTACTGTACAGGATTCATAGTTCCTGAGTTTCATTTTGGCATTTGGTAACAGCTTGCATCACTTTATTACATGATGAATGTGTCCCCGTCACAAGAGCAGCTCCAATGCAAACCATGCTGTCTGCGGAGGGAGGGGGGGTCAACAAAAATGTGCTGTCAAGACAAGGTTAAAATTGAACAAACATTAAAAGGGTGACACTCTTTCAGTATTTATGGGATTCAAGCGCCAGCCTGAGAGAAGGCTGGACAGAATGAGGCACTGCAGAGAAATGTTAATATTCTACAGGGTGGACTGTCTCATCTATCATGTCAGCTGGACTTAAAATATATTATTGTCAGAGTTAGTCATGTAGTATGCCCATGCAATAATTATAATAATAATGATAAATACCATCAAGAGAACACAAGATAATCAGCCTTTAAATAGCAAACTATGTAATAGTGTCCTAGTGTTGCCATTATTAATAAATAAGGAAGATATTGTACTTGGTCTGTGGATCAAATCATTGATTTATCTGTAGATTTTTTAGAAGCCATGGGATTTCAAAGTCCAACTTTTAGGGCAACTAAAGTGACACATCACTATCATGTTTCGTCACCTGTTGTCTTCTAGAAGCATTTACAAAAAGCTTTTTGTGAGAAGTCAGGTTAAATAAGATAAGTGCATTGATGGTATTTTGGCCATGATTATAAGACTGAGTAGATGTTGAAAATGTGTTTATCTTGGCTTAGGGAAGCCAGAGACCAGTGTTCTTCATTTATGGCAAAGACTGGTCATGTCAAACTATTCCTCATTTTGAAAATTAATTCTGTCTCTCTTTATATGTGGAAATATTAAAACAAAAGTGGTTTGAAACTACCCGTTGAAAAGAGGTTGAAAGATTTCTTATTACAAGTGCCAAAATATGTCAGATGTCCAGTAATCCTTATGCTGTGAGTGTTAAATTCCAAAATGTATTGTTTGTATGAAAACTTACAGAAAATTACAGACATGACATATAAAACTTTGCTTGTTGCAGAATCTCAGAGTGATGACAGTTTCACATTACGGTACTATAAGCAAAATTAAGATTAATTATGCCTTAGAGAATGCTGTTCTTTGTTTGTGTCACACGCCTTTCCTGCCAGATGCCCTTGCATTATCATATTTGGATTATAGATTTTTTTATTGAATTCTGTTTAATTTTACTGTGTTTTTATTTTGGCTCTTTAAGCATTGATGTTATCCATTTTCATCTCTTTGCATTAAATAGAGCAGAAATGTAATAGGCTGCTCCTGTGAAAATGCAACAGGGTCTGTATTCACAGGATGATCTTTCGGTATTGGCTGCAAGGGAAACGCTTTTTTACTATCAGAAAATTTCTCATTAATGTTCTCTTGAAAGATTTTCATTAGTAAGGCTGGTAGAAGTCCAAAGTTTCTATGTAATGCAGAATATAGATACATGATACAGAGTGTGTGATGCAATGTCATAGACCAAACAGAGCAGCAAAAGATCTAAAGCAAAGTCACCCAAAGATTGGTTTCCAATATCATGTGTTACCTTCAAGTTGTTTCACGTACGATGATTATGTCTCTTGGTTATATATTGAATTAGAGGTTGTTTACATAATAATTCTCTGTAGAGAAGTTGTTTTGCAAGCTTAATTTTACTGCATTGCATAATTTCAACACATTTCTGTAAGTAATTGCGCTCATTTTACAAATACAGACACTTTCTTTCCAACAATCTCAGAAAAGAAACTACTTTAATAATGTTTTGTTATCGCACTTTCCTTTTTATCCACACTGCAAAAAAGTAAATTTTTTCTTCGTGCACACATTAAAGTCAGACATTGCACTTGTCTTGTGCAGGTCACTGTGCTCCTCTAGCTGTTTTCAAAGCTGCTCCCAGTCTTGGAAGTGAAAGTTTCTTTAACACAAGTTTTTACCACAGTAAGCACACTTTCATGAAATGTTATTTTTATCCCTCTTTAGCCACAACTGCACAATACAGCTGGCCTTCAGATCCTCCAAATTTATCAGCAACCTCAGGTTTGAAGCTCTGATCAAGTGGATCATGAGGCTGTTTTTTGCTCTCTTGCAGACATTTAGCCTCAACTGGCCGTCCATCCCCAGCTCCGTTTCCCATGGATGCTTTGGGCTCTGTTAACATGCTGTTCATATCCCACTGGATTTGACTGATTCCTATCTACTGGACCAGAGAGACAGAGAAAGACACACAAAGAGACAAACAGGCAGACAGTAATGCACATGTAGATAGAGCAAGAGAGCAAGATGAAAATAACATCAAGAAAGAGGAATGATTGACCGATCTGATTTGAGTCCACCAGAGATGTTATAGCTTACCCAAAATGAGGAAGAAGACACAGAGATGGAAATGGAGGGAAGCGTTGTAGAGGGAGAAAGGGCTGGATTTCATATGAAGTGAATGGAATAGCTCAAGTGATCTTCCTCTCCACTGGACTAGTGAATGTGATAGAGCATGCAGGCAGTAAGACAAAACTCTAAATAAAAAAATAAAAAGGGGTATAGCAAAGGGGAAGAAAATGTGAATGAAGGTAAATAATTATAGAGCATCTAAAAAAAAGGAGGGGGGGTCTATTTCAGATTCAAGTTGTCTGACTCAGCTTTACATTGTCAAACTTGGTTTCACACTCAGCAATACCCAAAAGAAATCGTGTTAACACAGTATTGGCTTGCATTCACATACCTGTACAGTCTCTCTTGTGGAGATACTGCACATTGTGTGATGACAGTGGTGTTTCTGCTGGTTGGTTACTGCATCTGACAGCAAATCTGGATTTCATATAATCTAATAGAACTTTATTTATCCATGTGAAGCCAATTGTGTGATGTGACTGACTCCACATTCACATCAGATTCACACATTCAATTTAAATATATGATCCTGGAAAGCACCATTGTACCACTTGTATCAACTGTACTTTGTACAAAAGGAATGTGTAAAACATATATTTGCAGAATCTAGAATATTTTGTTTAAGAGGGGTTCAATATGGTCAGAGATTTTTTTTGGTAAAGGAGAAATTGTTTAAAAAAATGTAAAATGAAAAAATGTACTCTTTAATGTTTTTTTTTTATGCAAATCACAGCTACCTTTCAATCTTCTGCACCATAACCTGGAAATGACATGTACTTTATGAAACTCAGTTATAAATGAGCTGGATGCCAAAGAGTTTTAAAAGGTTTCGAGTCTGGTAATATTTCAGACACACAAACTCTGGTTTTAATTGGTGCTTAATTGCAGCGTGGGCAGCACATTAATAACTTATTACTTTGGATCTCTCTTGACTAACAGGCTCAGCAACTTCGCACAGGCCTGGTGTCATCATGTCAAAACTTTGATTAAGGCGGTGGGAAAAGCAAGGACCCAGATCACATTTTTGTTTGGCTTCCAGCTTGATTTAAATGTAAATTCATTTTTATTTCAGCTCCTCCCATCCTGACAGTGTCTTAGTACAGGAGCAGGGAGGGAGTTAAAGGGATGAGGGCAATTCTGCCCAGGTAAGCATATTTGGTTTGTGAGTGTTTGATTCTAAACTAATTCTAATAACTGTGTGAATGGCAATTTGGTTTTGGCTCCGGTCCTCTGAACACCTGCAACTAGATTAGTGACTGATATTAAGGTGTTTTGCTGCATTGGACCTCCAAGTGCTGCTTCAACTGGTTCATAACTCTGGAGTTACCTCCAAATTTTTAATACGACACCATATGCTGTGTGCTTTACAGAATATGCAATGAGCTTGGCTTAATGTTTTGCAGAGCAGCCGTGAAATATGGCCAAGAAGGGGAAAATAATACCTCAGCTAATCCATTCTACTCTCCTATGCCTGAGTACTATGACAAAGGTGGTTTATTACCATTACCATCAGTGTATCATTATCAATATGTATTAGGGCATTTCACCATCGAGCAAAGCCCCAACAGGCCATGGCAGACGTAAAACAAACTATGTTTCTGCTCCATCGACAGAAAACATTAAGCAAAGATGCACATCCCCCTGGCACCACCCCAGCACAACCGAATCTGCCCTCACACATTGAATGGGTTTTTGTGTTAGCAGAGACCAGTACACACTCCTGTCCTGGCCTCTGTCAGCTTTTTGTATGCCTGTGTGGCTGTATAATTTGTGCACTGCCAAACTCATTGATCTACTTCCATTCATTAGATACAGAAGGGGAGTGGGAGAGAGAGGCAAACTCGTAGGATAAAGTAAGCCATGCGGTTAAGAGATAAAGCATGTGGTAATTGTTTATGAAATAATGCATAAGAAAATGCTGTAGTCCTTTTTTCAAACACATATTTTCAGATTTGTTTTACATTTGCAAAGGACCAGTGTAATTCATACAGTGTTGGATAGGTTGAACATAATTTCTCATAAATATATATATATTTATTTCTCCTTTACTTTTCTTCAAAGTCACCATATACAAAAACTGCATGTATGTTTTTAACGTGTGTGTGTCTACATTGGGTTAATGGACCAAATGCACAGTACATTTCTTGCTCAACAGAAGAGATCAATGTCAAGACTGATTCTGAAAACCAGGAGATCTTTTACATAGGGGCTGATAACACATATAAGTAAAAGTAAAATGTTGCTTGAGTAAATGTTGCCTTATCAGACTTCATATTTTAGAGTCCTGAAAACATGAACTGCTTAAAGAAATCAAAAGATGTACATTGAGAGCCATACTGATGAATTGACATAAAAATTATCCACATATGTAGGTTTATTATAGATTGAGGCGTTTTCTACCATTTAAAGTTCTCACTTTTTGCAACTCTTTCAATATCTGTACATCTGTTATGTTATTATGGCTTAATACCTTTCTGAGTTGATCTTGATTTCACAGAAAAAAGCCATTCATGTCATATCATAGTTTGAAGAAAAGGCTCCCACTGACCCTTTTTTTCAAAAGTTCCAGTTTTCTTAAGCTTGCTGAATGCATGCTCAATTCCTTTCATAATGCTTTAAATGCTCAGTGACAGACTTGGTGACCCTATCTCGGCTTACCTTCCCCTACATACATATATAAGACTATAAAATGCATCTTATGAAGCGAGAGAAGATAAATGTGTTTGATGGTGGTTTGCAGAGGTCAAGAGGTGGGAAATTAGCTTGATAATGCTGTAAAAGGGCCATTATCTCTGCCTGTTTTAAAAGCAGCTTAAAGGAGCAATTGCTGTGAATACATGTTATAATACAGATATATACACTGTGAGCAGCTGGGCAGGAACTTATTCTTATATACACATATACATGTATAAATGAATGTATTGCTTATATTGCCATTTTTATATGAGGAATGATGCTTTGGGACCATTTTGGAGTAGTTTTACTTCTTAGTGTTTTTGCATAGATGTTGATCTTTTTTGGTTGTAAATGTATTTGTACTCCAAGGAGTGTCTGGACCCGATCCTGACATGTTTCTTTTTATTATCACTAATATTTGTTCGGATCAGGGAGAAATAAAATAAAATATAGTTGATATATCCAGCATCTATCCAAGCATGAAAGTGTAGTACCCCTCTACAGCGCACCCTAAATTTGAAAGCATAAGATGCATGATCGTTGTGTACTCAGTGTAAATTGGGCTCAGGCTGTGCTCAGGGCTCTCCGTTTCCTCAGTCAGGACCAGGTGCCGACCTGACGGCGTCAGAATTACGTTTTGCTCAGGTAGGAGTTGTCCTGTTGTTGAAAGTGAAATATAACAGCACACCACAACCGCCATGTAACACGACTAACAAACACTTTGAGAGCCAACGATTCAGTCAATTTCGAGGGCAACACTGGGAGTTGCGTGTAATGCTAATCCATTAGCATAAAAGATTAGCTTTAGCGGTTAGCACAAGGATGACAAGGATTTCACAGGCAGTCGGCTGATTGTAAAACAAATTTTAATGCCAACCAAAGCATTAAAAGTAGTTTTTTGGGGGTGAGCCGTAAAAGCTATCGATATGAAAACTTGTAAACCAGCAGATATTAGCAAACAACAGAGCTAGCTAAACCACCGGTGCAGGTACATTGGGTTTTATATGTTTATATATTTGCTTCCAGCAGAATAGTACGTTAAGAAATGTACCAAACAAATTGGGTTTTGCTCAGACACCTGGAAATATGCTTCTTCTTATATATGCTTGTTCTTAGTTTGCACAAATTGTACAGAGTTTAGGCACATAGTGTATAAATGTAAATTCTTATGATTGTATAGAGCAGGGGTCTCAAAATCCCGACCCGCCACCTGATGTCAAAATAATGAGCTGTCAACTTTAGCATGCTAACCGCGATCAACAAAAACGCCGTAATAACGCATTATGTTTTTTTCATCACAATAATCGCGTTCTGCTATTTTGTCCCACCGCCGCACCCTTAACTTGCTGTCTCGACATCAGCAGCTTCCTGCTTCCGGATCCTTCACACGTCATGCAGGTGAACGACAATGTTTCGCTTATGATGGTTCGCCTTACTAAAAAAAAAAAAAACAAAAACCCAACAGAACAAACTCAAAAATTGCTCCTTAAATTAATCAAAAGTAATTATCAGCTTGTTTAAAGTGGAAATAAAATATAAAATATTTCATATTTAATGCAAGCGGTATTTATGAAGTAGACATGTTCTTTCAAGCCATATACAGTATACTTCATTAGGTTTGAAATAAATCTAAAAAACAGATTGATAAGGCTTTAATTTTGCATTCTGTGAGAGAGAAAATGTGAATTTTTCCGTCATATTTAGGAATAGCGATTGGTGCCCTGTGATCAATAACATAAAAATTTGTAATTGTTTGACAGCCCGACAAAATAGTAATGTAAATTGGTCCTTCGGGTTATTTTTTTTAATTTTGTTTTACCCTGGTGATAATGAACATAACCACTTCTTGTGAAATTTAAATAATATAAAACAATTTCCTAAAAAACACATTTATTTTGTAAATGTAAATAATTTCCCCGGAAGTACAGTTTTTGAAGTGAACAGGAAGCGGTATACGGTGTGGCGCTGATGACAAGAAGATGACACGAAGAATTAGAAGGAGACGAAAATGAAAAAGGTGCTGTAGTGGTGGTAGAGGAAGAAGAAGATGAAAAGTATGCCACTCTCAAATTCTAAGTGAAAAGTGGATGATGAGCACAAACAGTAGACAGACAGGATAAAAAAAAAAAAAATATATATATCTCATTTGAATTTGAGACCCCTGTTGTATAGGCCTAAACAGCCTGCAGGTTGGAGTATCTATTCATCTTCAGCAGCTGCTTCAGTCCTTGTGATTGCATCTAGGCCTTCTGAAGTCTTGTCAGTGTGGCCGCACTAAGAGCAACCTTTAATGTTGCACAAAATGTGATCCCTTAATGCAGGTTGACCGGTGATCAGCTACCCTCTAAACACTGCATGGAAAAAAGTCTACTATGGCGTTACTGGAAGGAGTTTATCCCCTTTTGGCAGAGCGAGCCCTTGTACTGAACTGACAGGTCCCAAACCAGACAAACCTGATGATCAAACCACCCAGCTCACGGTAAGACAGCCAACAAATTCAGCTCACAAGCTGTTAAAGTAATGTTACAAGAATCAGTAAATGAAATTAAATCAGGCCTGTATACGCTCTCAGATAAATATGAATACAATATTGTTAAGCTTGTTTGCCATACTTTTTTAGCACTTTTTACTGCTCATATGTCAGCATTTTATCATGTTTAGTTTATGCCCCAGGCTTATACCATCACGAGGAGGATGTATAGTTAACTTTGAACTATCAGATAAATCACGCTTCATTGTTGGCTATATTTCAACATGATCTTCTTATGTGAAGTATAACCACTAAGGTCCAGATATGGTTACCACTCTCATTTTCCAGTAAGCCTTAGCCAGCCTGACTTGTTCCTTTCAGCAGGGAGGAAACAGCAGTGTCTCACTCATACTTTTATGCTTTCTTGGGTTCATTGAAATATTTGTAATGTTGTGTTGTCCTCATTCTGCTAGGCATTAGAGAGCACAGAAGTACAAGTTACTTTTCCCTAATTGAGCAACATATTTATATTTAATTATTATATATATATATATATATATATATAATATTAATATTTAATTGTGATACAGAAGTTAATGTTGCATGTCTTACTAATCCAAAGTGGCAAAGGTGTCATTCCCACCCTCTGTGCATTCAACCCACTGAGGGAGAAACAGTGAATCCCTGCTGTGTAATGTCTCTCAAGCTGCTTATGAGCACCAGAAACTTTTATGTATTCTGTTTAAACCAACTAATGTCAATATACTGGGGTGCTGATCATTTAAAAGCATGTCATCCTGAAAATTATCTACCAAATTAAAATGATTTAAAGACATGCAATCTTGTAAAAGTAATATTGGTTAACAGTTGACTAAGTGGGAAGCCACGTTCATTAGGCATCATGCCAGGCGCTGGGTTTTGAGAAAATATACTTGACTTCCCAAGAGAGATTTTGGCTTAATTTCTGTAGTCTTTAGCAAATGCTGCTTTTTGATTTTGGAACAGCTTTCTACAAAGGCGCAGAAGAACGCATCAGTTTATTTTTTGAAAAGGCTTCATAAAACTCAATTGTTTCCTGAAGTTTCCTTTGTTTTATTTCCTTGTACTTTTAGTGGTTAGTGCCCCTATCCTTTTTTCTGTTAATTGTTGCTAGTTTCTTGTTCTGTGCCTTGTATTTTGTCTGTAATAGATGTGTTGTCAAGGGGAAGAATCTTAGGATATTGGAAAAATCTGCAGTGAGCATTTTAAATTTGAAAAGAATGGAGAATAAATGAATAATGTGAAAATGAATTCTGACAGTCCTAAATAGAGAAAATATTCAATAGAGTCGGAGGTAAAAAATCATAAATGGTTGTTTCAATTTGAATTCACATGGAAAGCCTCAAATGGAGCCTAAAATTTGTTCAAGCGCCTCCTTTACTTTCATACTTTTAAGCAGGGTGTGGCAAATATTTACATTTGAAAATTATTTTAAGCCCATGGTTCCAGTGGGGGAACTCAAGCATAGACTTCGCATAGACATAGACTCAAGTATTGAACATCTCGTTACGGACCTTTCTTTTCTGTTTCCTTGATAAACTGAACAAAAGTGCTGCACTTTGAGCAGTGCATGAGCAGTGAGGAAGAATTTGAACAGCTGTAAAGGCCCAGATAGTTACAATGTGCTGCAACAGCAAAATTGGATCCAGGAGAAAAGCCATTCAAGCTAGCTGTCAGTCTTTTTAGTCAGTACATTTACATGCACAGTCAAGTCGAGCTATGGTTATAGCTCAATAAAGCCATCTCATCGGACTTCTGTCCTCGTCCCAGTATACATGCATGGGAGTGAAATTGATTTATTTGTTGAAATCATGTCGCCTCCGCTATGATAGGTGGTGATATGCACTATTTCGGCTTGTGGGTAATGGGCCACTACCGATTGACTTATGACGTCACAGACCACAACAGAGGTGGAAAGAAAAAAAGACCGGTGAGCTAGCAAGTTAGCGACTCAGAGGTAAACGGGCACGATAATGGACAACCACCTTACAAATTTGTACATATCGTACTTTCTGTACGCTGTAGTTTTTGTGCAGATGAGATGCACCCCATCCCTTCTGGTTATGGTGTTAAATGCCGTTCGACTTCCGGGTCATAGCTTGGCGCGAAACTTAAGCATATGCGCAGCTCACCTCCTCCAGCTCCAGTCCAACTGTCTGTATCCATGCAGCAGTAGCTCGACTTTCAATCGCATCATCTGGGTGTGTTAGTGCGACTATTAGAAATTCAATTTCAGTCGAGCTAACATGTTCACATGTACTTTAAAACACAATAATTCCGTTTTTTTAGGTGTCATGTAAACGTACTCAGTGACAGAAAGTCACCAAAAACTGGAATATTGCGTAAAAAAACAGGTCCTTTAGAAAATTGGTTGATTAGAATTTTTTTTTTCAACAATGGAAGTCAATGATAGATTGTAAGCCAATGCAGACACTTCCTACATTTTACTTTTGTTGATCACTTACACACGGACTGTGTTTTATCCGGCCAACAGTTGAATCTAACGCAACTGGACTCAGGACTTAGGTTTGTCAAAGACGTTTCGCTTCCTTATCCCAGGGGCTTCATCAGTCTGGAACGCATGACTATGACCTGGATGAATGAGAATATGCACAGACACACAGACTGTGTGTACAAGGCTGGAGTTGGAACAAACTGTTACCGCAACATATGGTGCATTAGTGGGACTACTGCAGGAAGTAGTACTGTACATTGCCATCAGAATGGTGGGGAAAAGGTGAATAACAAAGAAAGACAGGCTGGTTGGTCAGGAGTTCATCCGACAGCCAGATAATGACCCAAACTTTAGAAGAAAAGCACTAGAAGGTAGCTTCACATGATGAAAGAGTAGCACATTGTTCAGACTTAAACCCCATGGAACTAGCCTGGAATGTACAAGACATAAGGCCAAAGAGCAGCAAACTGCATTTACCAGAACTTTCTGAAGAATGATCCATTGTAGAAAAACGTGTGTTTGGTTGCTCAGTGATTGTGATTTAGATTTAATTTATTTCATGTTTTGTGAAGATTTTGTGATTCACAATTTTTAAAATCTCCAACTGCTTATTGTTTATTGTTATTTACCTTTTTTATACTTTGATATTAGAATCACAGACATTGAATTATGTACATCGAACTTACAGCTGGCAAAATGGGGTGTTCTGAAAATGTCGAAAGACAAAAATTTGTATTCATTCCAGGGTCAAATAACTCTGCGGTAGTCAGGTGTATTTATCAGCTCCAGATGTAAACATAACACCCAGGTGAAAACACTTTTATTTTTTCAGAGAACACAAACGCCATAAACAGACCTGTCACCTACCCAGCACAGTGCTGTTAAACCACAAAAACAGGAGATACATCCTCCGGTGAGGGTGTGCTGTGCTCGGGGATGCAAGGTTGAGTGCACTCCCTGTAATAAGGTTGAAAATCAGAAATATAAACAGATGTGTCTCACATGGAGACAAACAGGAGTACTCTGAACTGAATGAAATGACAATCCTACCTGCAGTTTGTGACCTCTCAGTGCCAACAGAAATGCGAACCTGTAAGGCATGGTAAAAGGAGTTGACCTTTTTTAAAAAAAAATTGTATTTATTTTTTAAAATATTTATTTTTATTAACATTTTTGCAAAGCAGATAACAGATTACAAACAGTAATAAAAGAATCAGAGCTTGAGGGTTCTGGTAGGATCATACACAGTGGATGAAAAGTTACACCAAACTACGCTCCTAGATCCTTATTCCAAGCCAATTCTATGAATCCTGACTTAATCCTTTGAGCCTTGGTGGCCCCCAAACAATCAAAAAAGGGGTAAGTTGACCATTTTTGACCAGTCAGGTTTACCAATATTTTCAAAAACCTGTAATAGTGATTATGCACTGATTCTAAAGCCCAATCGAAGAACTACCATTTACAGATCCCCCTTGAATGCCTTTTAATGCAGGAATTAGGTAGACACTAGTAAAAGGAAAAACTGTCCCACTAAGGCGGATTTGGGGGAAACATCAGTCCACTGTATTTTATGGGATGTTTAAGAGGATTTAAAGTTGTCATTGCAAAATGTGCCAATATGACGATCAACTGAGAAATTCCTTTTCCCCTTTCAGCACCTGAATATTTGCTTGATTTGCCCATTGCAACAGTACATCTTTATTTGATAGTGGAATAATTGTGGATTTATAAAACCTTACTATCACAGGCCTGCACTGACTTGGTGAAAAATGTTGTCATAGCCAACCAGCTACCCACTGATAAATGTCTTTGTGATCATCCACATCCTTGGAAAGAACATAATACTGGACTGTCGCTGTGTTTAATACATTTGGCTTTTGTGCATTCCCTTTTATGCAATTACCTCAGTTTGCCTAGGGCTGCATGAAAACATTAATCTGGCTCTTGGTTTAGCCAATCGCAGTGTGAGTTTTCAGGAAGAATTAGGGGCAGTGGCATCATCAGAGTTGTAGAAATGACTGGAATGACTTTGTTCTGACCTGGTTGTACTTGAGGTTAATTGTGATGTGCTTAGAAAAGGGGGACAGGTTTGTTTGAGTCCAGAAGGAGCTGTAGATAAGAGCGAAGTGCTTTGTGCACCGCCTAGAAAGCATAGTAATTTCCTTTCGTTTTAATATCACACTCAAGAGGGAGGAGCCCTTTTTGTATTCTTCAGTGCAGCATGCAACTGTTTTCAAATCCAAACAAAAGTTTAAAATATAGAAATCTTCAGTGTGTACACAGCTTTGGCCTGTGACAGTCTGGTAAAAGTAAACCGATGTCTGATGTCTGAGAACTGATGTCCGGTCATCGTCCTGACAAGCATAGGGAACACTAACATGGCTCGTAGGCTATGAACAGTGACATCTCTCTCTAATTGGCTTGGTGCTGTCACTTCGGATTTACAAGTGTATCGAAGCTGCTTTCTCATGCCATGCACATTATAAACAATTGGACATTGCTGTTGGCCCTCTAGCTTTCCAGCTTGGTCACAATTACTTCAGTTCAATCTTGCGTGCTCAAACAGGTGCTGAGAGAGAATCTGTATACACACATCAATAATGCTTAAAAGAAGTATTGGTGATAGACTTAAAGGCAGTAAGTCTCATCTGCTGGGACGCAGTTACAAAGTATTTATACACCCATATGAAAATACTGGGTCATTAATTCATCATCACACCAAAGTACAGAAATAGCATCATGAAAGTGTACTTACTTTAGAACTAAGTGGACCCTGTTAGAGCGCTTTATTATTGTGCTAGATACTTGCTAATGGATTAAATGGTAAGCAACATTAAGTGTAGATAGTTATAACAACTATCAATCTATGTCTGCCATCTGTCCGTCTGTCCATCTGTCCTTCCATCATTCCACCCCCAGCAATTTACATCTATCATGATATTAAGTAATAACACATTGATATTTCTGCTGACTCAGCAAACACGATGAGAGAGCAAAATCTAAAAAGGCAAAAGTTGAGCAGTGCAACAGATAAAAAAAAAAAAAAAAAATCTTGTGCCCAGCCTGAGAGGAGAAGTTTTCCATTTTATTTTTCATTTTCATTATCTGTCTGGTGAAAGTATAAATGCCAGGAGGATTATAGAAATTACATGGGCTCTCGCCTTTCCTGGCCTGGTGCTTATCCTCCTCTCTGCTTATCTCTTTCTCTCTCTCTCTCTCTCTTTTTTTCATCCAGTGCTCCCTTACCTTTTTTGCCTCTCTCTCTCCATTTATCCATCGTCTTTCGCACTCCAATGTTTCTTTCTCCTTTCTTTGCTTGTCTTTATCAATCTCTCAATGTCATAGCTGCTCTGTTGCCTTCTTCACCTTGCTCCCCTGTGTCATTCCCCTATTTCTACTTCCCCCCCTTTATAGCCATGCCACAGTTTCTCCTCTGTTTTAGTGAGTATGTTGATCTTAACACTCCGCTGGCACTCTCCATGTGGCTCCCGCTGGATCAGCATGACTGGACCTGGCCTTTTTGGCTTCTGCTGGCTGGTCAGTTCTCAGCAAAGTGAAGTGTCTTAAGAAGGGCCCCCCTAATCCTGAAGATCTATTACAGATAGCAGGGCTAGCACATGTGACAGAGATTAGAGGGGGCAGATACTGGCTATATTGATTGGCCTTCTCATCCTGAGGCCAGCCCATCAGGTAGCTCACGTATTTCAGCTAGCTCATGTATTTGGTAGCGTGCTTTAATGAGATTCAGCGAGTACGTCATAGCCAGCGGTTCGAAATGCATCAAAGCTCCCCAACATTCATAGGGGACAGGGTAAAAGCGCTGGCTGGTGTTCCAGATTAAATGGAATTTAGCCTCCCTGCATCACCTGCCGAAATATCTGTCGGCCGACAGTGGCCCAAATTTTATTGAAAGGGATGACCGCTTTTTGTCTGGACCCATCGTGTTTTTTTTTTTGTCCCCCCCCCCAATTTTTTCATGTCATGAACTTGTGTTTTAGTGAACCATTTGTGGTGGATTTTTCTTTGGTAGTCAAATTTCGGCATGGTTTGGGAGCCAATAAACAAAAACTGGCTGGACCACTTGCTGCAGTCTCTTACTAGAGGTTGCATGGCCATTTTGTGCTTGGCTCAAAAAGATATGTGCCAATTTTCTTTTTATTGTTGGAATTTGACAAATGTTCATTTAGGGTTGTAGTTTAAAATTAAGATCAGCATGAAACATAAATTACAACAGATCACTGAGGGTGCAGTGCAGATATTTAATTTCATATATTGTTGGAATGGAAAATACTTTTTTTTTTTTTTTTAATCTTGAACTATTGACCACATTTATTATTTTGAGGATACAAAATGTTAACCCTTTGACACTAAAGATTCCTATGGTCCACCTGGACTATAATATTTTAACCATAAAAGGGCCGGTAAGTGCCCATTTTTCCAGAACACTTAGAACCTTCGATATCCAGCAGCTTACAATATGTTGAAAGAATGTATTAACGGTTAACAACAAAGGAATGGATTTGGCAACTCCTGGCAACAGCGCAAGTGAAATTACAGCAATGCCCCAATATTAGTCGTAAAGCGCAACTTCTCAGCTTTCAGAAACCGCTGGCATTTCTCAGATAGAGCAAACTTTCGCATGTGTTAAGTGTTAAGAGCACTCAGACAATGCCCAAGTACATCAATTGGAGTCCATTCGGTGGCGAAATTACATGTGACTGAATTAAAGTACTTGTCCATTGATGTAGTTTAATGCTATCTAGTAATTGTGTGTTGACTTAATACTTTGCTTTTTTTTTTTTTTACAATCGCTTTTGTGCAAAGTATAACCAAAAAGCCTGAAGCTGAGCTACTTGCGTATTACTCCCTGTGCTGGGGTAGATCAACCGCAGAAGTGTCAGGCTTGTGTAAATAGATGGATTACCCTCAGAAACAATCCTGAGTTTTGTGGAAATTTCAGTGTAGTAGCCACAGGTATAAGTGCAGGAAACAAGACAGCTTGATAACATACACTCAGGAAATGCTTAGCTAACAGTTATAAGAGCTAAACCAAATCACATGGTTGAAATTTGATGCAGTCAGAAATCATCTGAAAGTGATTATTTATATTGTTGACAGTGGAACCTGCTCCACCAGGTTTAGGTTCCCTGTGGCTGGCAGTTATTTGCTACCTGTGTGCTGTCTCCCATTTTAACTTCACTGGCATTGTCCACCAGGGCAGGTGCAACATGACAGGCTACATTTCTCAGCAGCCGAGTATGAAGGATATTTCCAGATAATAACAATATATATTTGCCCAAGTAAGCCTCAACTTTAAAACATATGATTT
Source organism: Remorina albescens (assembly GCA_034769265.1). Classification (NCBI taxonomy): domain Eukaryota; kingdom Metazoa; phylum Chordata; class Actinopteri; order Carangiformes; family Echeneidae; genus Remorina; species Remorina albescens. Next base: position 21,562,312 of record CM068494.1, read on the forward strand.
CTCTGTGCTGGGTTAGGGTTAAATGCACTAATGGGCAATTTTCTAAGCTACCTCTCTGTAGAGATCTGAATAACATATCCGTTTTGATTGCATGAGAGTGTAGTTTCTTTTTTCTAAAGGATTCTTAAAAGCAGGAGTGATGCTTTACAAACTCTTGATGTACATAACCCTATATGAGCGGTACATCATAGTATAGCTAATTTTATGGAGATAGTTGTTTTTTCTTCATTTGCTTTTCATACAGAAAAGTAGAACAGAACTGTCAGTTTTATCCCTAAGAGACCAAATACATATTCAATATTCAAATAGCTCACAATTTCTGCCATCTGTCTGCCTTTTTTTGTTTTTCATTGTTTGTCTTTCTTGCACTGCGCTTCACAGGTGCCACCACAACAGTTTAACTGTTTAGTATCATTATCAACATTATTTTAACAGGAAAGCTTCTGATCTTTTCAATTGTTTTCCATCATTCATGGAGAGCAGGGGTAGGAAATGTGACATTTATTTTTGGCATAGCATTGTCAAACAATGCATTTTAAATGCTATGTCTGGCCCTAGTTTTCAGCCCGTCTCTCTCACATTCCTCTTCCTTTAGCCTCCATGCTTTAAAGGAGCAACACCCCCTGCCTCTGTCCCCTGGGTTTAGTTTGATGCAATGGATTGCCAACAACATGCTATAGCTACAAGGCCTCTGCTAATCACACTATTGATCCTATAATTCCACCCATTTGAAACTCTTTACCTCGGTAGGTGGTATCAATGAATAAAGTCCAAGTCTCCGTTTCTTCCCTTGTTCGCACAGGCACCTGGTGTCTCTGGGGAGGTGATTGAGACACGTGCGCTTTCTCCACATCAAAGCCTGCCTCCCTCTTTAGTATTCAGCCACCACAGCCTCGACAGGAAAGTCTGCCACATTCAAAACAAACGCAAATAGAGAATGGCTGATCGACCTCCTCTACTTTGACTGCATTTTTGTGGAGCTGGTGTGTTGTGCTCTGTTGTGTGTTTTTTATTTATTTATTTATTTATTTATTTATTTTCTGCAGGTAAAGATCATCACCTCATTGAAAAGAACTGGAATGCAAGAAAGGAGAAGCCTTAGAATGTATACTCTGATGGAATATCAATGGGTAGAGTAATGGCCTGATTTTTGAGGTGGCAGAGGAGGTTTTGGTCTGTTAGTTGTCTTTTCGAGAGATGGACTTGTAGAACAAAAGTACAAATACACATCTTGTTGTCTCAGTTGCCATCTTCTGAATACATGCTGTTCCCCAGTAGTTAGTTAGTTTGTCATCTTGTCAGTGAATTAGATTAACTGTGACACAGCTCCTTGACAATAATTATTCTTTACTACAGCAAGAGCAAACTCAGCAATGCGTGCCCTCTGAAGAAAAATCAGGTGGAAATTTACGACATCACTCTGCGTGTGCTCTCTGCAATAACGCAGATGGTGCAAAGCAGCTAATGGTGGGTTTAATTTTCTTCAGCACTTTGCTTCCTATTATTGACCCTCTTATTGTAGAACTGTGAGGAGATGGGATTCAAGTCCCAGAGTCATAATGTAATGTTTTGTATGCCTTTTAATTAGACATGCTGCATTAAAGCAAGAGTGGAGGAGGAGTTGTGGGAAAACATATTGCAGTGAAAGATGCCAAATCGCTTCTTCTTGTTTACATATTGTCCTTGAGTAGATGTAAGAGTGAGGGCAAACATCCGAGGATGAGGAGGGAGGGGACAGACTGTTAAAAGAAAAAAAGAAAAAAAAAAGAAAAAAAAAAGGTGTCATAGGAAGAGATTTAGGGGAAAAAAATAGAGATAGAGACTTTAGGATTATAGAAATAAGAATAACGGGTAGGGGAAAAAAGTAAGAACAGGATTTACATGGAGTGTAGTTCTGGGATGGATTTACAGAGAAGACCATATCTGATAGATTCCGGAGCATGTATCAGTGGTTTAGGACGTACGTAGGTGAGCTTTATAGAATGTGAATGCCGGGATAAAAGTATTACATGAAATGAGCTAAAGTACTGTAGGCAGAGAAGAGCAGATGAAGTGGTGTCCCTTGGAAAAAGGGGCAGAAGAGAATTGGTTGAACAGAAATATGGTTTCCCTCTCCAACTCAAAAGCAAAGAGCCTAAAAGAGGCAGGGGATGCATGATAGCTGGAAGGGATTTTATATAAAGCTACTTGGGCAAAAATGACAGCTCACAGTGAATGACATATGAGTTGTCTTTTTTTCCTTTAAAGGATAAAAAATGTTTGTGTGAAATGTATGCCTGCTGCCCCTCTTGCGACACATAAAGGTCTTGCCTTTACACTTACTTCTTTGTATGGACTATAAAAAAAAAAAGGTGGATAAATCATAATAAGGATGTCAGTAGGTACATTTCCCAAAACTTACCAGAACTTTCCCTTTGAACTGAATACCGACATTCAGTTCAGAAAATACCGGTCATGATAAATGAAATCTTTGCTTTTGTTTGGCCAATCCATGAGGTCGACTCATTCTCTAATGGCGCATTTCACCTTTTTTTTTTTTTTTTTTAAGTAATATTTTTCCATTCTCAGATCTCTGAGTGATAGAGGGCAAACTATTTGACAAAGCACACTTGCTCAAAGGAACGAGTGATTTGCATTAACATCTTAAGTGCGTGAGTTGAAGGCAACTGGACTTTTTAGGTTGTGGAGGATATTTCACCTGTTATCCAAAAGGCTTCATCAATTCTAAAAGCCGATATTTAACCAATAGCAGGGTTTTTATCTTGGCCAGGGTCCTGATGGTTGTTGACCCACCCTGCCATTGTGTGAGCTGCCAGGGTTACATGTGTTGAGGTGTGAATAGGGGTTAAGCAGCCTGGGAATAGATCTCAAGACTTTATTATGCTGAAGAAGTGTTTTGCATGGGAGCGAAAAGTCTGACAGAACCTAAAAAGAAGTATAATTTCCTTTGAGTGAAGAACATAATGCTACCATGACCTGGATGAGTTAGAGCCTACACAGACATTTACATTAAGGTTGTAAAAGTTACTCATTATATTCAGGAATTTAGCCCATGAAGGTAACAATATCTCAGTGCAGTCAGACCTGCTTCCCACTGTCATGAAAGTCTAAACCTTATTTAACAGATCTATGTCAAACTCAACTGAAACAGCCACTTTTGTTTCGGCAGGCTGTTATTGACAGATTGGAATTCCATTACAATGTTTTTGTACCTTTTTGAACCAAGCCTTTCAGCACAGTGTTTATCTATCCAGCTATTATTAGCTTCAGACACTCACATGGACCTCTATACCATGAGGGATGGCCATTGTTCATGTTCTCACTCTGTGCTTCATGTGGTGCATTCTCTTCATCATGGTGCAAAGAGATAATTCCACTCAACAAACCCTAACTGCACACCCCTACATTTGCGTTTGTCATTATTGAAAGTAGTGATTGTGTTGCTGTAGCCCCCTCCTATCTTGCCCTTGGCTCACCCTCTTTCTCTGGTTTAAGGGTCGCTGTTTGCACTCAGCTACGGGCCATTAAAGTTGTCCCATAGCAATAAGCCTTTGTCTGTGTGACCAAACAGTTGATGCTCGATAAGCGTAATCCCGGCTCTTGTTAAGTCCCCTGAATGGTGCTGTGTGGGCTGCAAGGCCCTTCACAAAGCAGTTACCACTAAATTGCTCACTCTTGCTTGCCTTTTGTCTCTGGATTTGTGAAACACTTTGAGCCGCTTTCCAGTTGTGAGGGCGGTGGCCTCGGTGGGATGGAGTTTACTGAGGACTGTGTTTTGTTGCTCAACTGACCACATAATATCAGGACAAAGCCCTTTTTCATTAGTTTATGGCTAAAGTTGACTTCATGATTTTGATGTGTTTTATGCTTTTTTTTAATAATCACACACATAATAACATCTGAGACAGCTAATATATATCTTTGAATATGTCAAAGTGAGCTAGCATTAGTATTTGTGAAAAAATGAGAGGAGAAAGAAAGGACTGAATCGTGGAACAACTTCATGGCCACTCAACACATATTTAAAAGTTAGAATTATTGCATTAGGTTTCATGTACCAAGCCATTGTTTGATAGAGACACTGTGAATAAAATGTATATTCTCTGTTGTATTATTGGTCTGTGCAGTTTAAAGATTAATATTCATGGCTTTTTTGTCGTCAGATTCCTTTCATGGTGATCTCTTTGGGTATTGAGGCATAAACATATATCTTTCTTACTGCTTTTATCCCCCAGCAAAACTATGGTCACACACATTCAACTAGCTTTAGCCACAATCCCATTAGTCGCATTAGCACTCAAAGGGGAAGCAGCCAAGTTGGATTAATTGGCCTGCACTATGCAAAGCGGGCACAATGTAACAGGAATTCAATACCAAGGAGGGCTGATGAGTGATTACAAATACATTTCACAGCCTACTCATAGTTTAGCAAGGAATTATCTCTTGGTAAACGTTCTCTCCTGTGTTTCTCACTCTTTTGTTTTAGTATGAATTGTCTCTGTCTGCAGTTGACAATGGCTGAAATGCCAATGCCTTGTTTTTCCTCTGTCTGAGATGTCAAAGGATGTCAACATTCTCCACCATCACTCAGTTCCCATTTGTGGAGACTTGAGCCCAGTTAATGCATCCCTTATGTCCCCTCTGGGCTCCCATATATCAGCCCTTGACCCACAGGAGTGGTTCAAGAAGGGGGGGGGGGTCATATATTATTTAAATGTATATAGGGGTGGGGTGAAATGGGGATTCTCATAAGCCATACATTTTTTTGTAATGCAGTGAGACTGCAGCAAGACATTTAGGTTAATGTGGCTGTCACATGTATGCCAGTGAATTTCACTGTGAGACCCTCCGTGAGGGCTTCTTTGCTACCTCTGGCTGTTTTATGACAATGTATTTAAGGGTTGGAATTTTAATAATACTAAATATTACAATAACTGAAAATATTAGAATTTTACAATAGCATGTTGACATAGGTTTCTTTGTCCAAGGTGGAGTGAGGTTGACTGCATTATTATAAATTATGTTAAACTGATATATTCTCCAATGTAAATACTGTGGTAATTGAGTCTGCATGAGAGTTCAGTGCCATTTCTCCCCCCCCACCCCAAACAAAATACATCTGTAGTCAAACATTGTATATATGACGTAGAAATTCATAGTCTATGGGACACTGCTACGCTGTCACTGTTGGACAGTCAGTTGTTTGATCAATGTGCATGTGTTGGAAATCATAGTACAACTCTAGCCTGTGGAATACAAAAGCACCCCATATATCTGGAAAATGCCTGCAATAACGGAATCCAATGAATAATGTACAGTGTACAGTATACAATAAATAAGCAATGAGTTTTTTTTACTCCTTTTTTCAGTCTTGTGTGTCTTTCACTGAGCTTTGGTTATTTCAAAAGGTTGCACATTCATCAAAGGTACTGGCAGAACAACAAAGGTCAAAGTTGATGTTTTCTACTTCTTCGTGTTTTGTTTTGTTTTTTTTTTTGTTGTTGTTCTTTGGACCCGACAGATAGATAATGGAAAAAAGATGACTGGATAAATATGATAGAGAAACACCTGTCCTAAGCTGGGCATGGACGGGACATGCACTTGGCGTTTAAAAGCAGGTAGCAGATGTATCATCATATCACCATGTTTTTCCAAATAACATTAGGTTGCCGACATAAACATGAAAATGTAGGCATGCTAGGAAAAACAGTATAAAAAAAAAAAAAAAGAGAAATTCCAAACTATTTTACATGTTCACATGTCTTTAAACATATTTAAAGTGTTTTTAATGGGTTTGACTAAATATTGAGCCAGGTTTGGGCTTAAACATGTTCCAACAAGTGCCATTGGAACCAACTAGCACAAACTGGTTACATGAAGTGTCTCATATAGACCAAATGACACTGTACTCCTTATGCATCTTGTGTATGTGGCAACCTAAAAAGGGAAATGCAATGTGTTCTTGACCTGTACAGAATCCATATCTAGAGCTGTAACAATTCCAAATGTTGCTACACAGTTAATTGTCTCGGAAATAATTGCGATTAACAATATAATTGTCTCTTTCGGTCCAATATTTAAAATACTCTTTTCATTATCCAAGTCCAGTATTCATTATTTTTCACTATTTGTAAAACTATGTGTCAAAATAGTCATCACTGCTTGTTGACTTGCATTTTTATCCCAACTGTATCTCCCTTGTCATTTTAGTTTATATGAAGTTTAAATCATAATAATACAAATATATAGTCCTCTGGAAAAAAAGGCCGTGGGGGTGGTGGGCGATTATATATATTTATATATATATATATATATATATTAAAAAGTTATTTGTTGGCCAGATTTCCGGCCAGAAGCACAAGCATGTTCAGTTGGGGCTGCGCTTGCAATGGTGCCAGCTCTGCTGAACATTCGCTGTCACGTTTATATTTCATCTGCTGGCTGAACGACTCCGCTATGCCCAGCTGCAGGGAGGAGCCATCCACTGATGCAGGGGCACCGATCGATTTGTTTAATTGTGCACACTGTAAGGGGTGGTGATTTTTGAGATGGATGACAGTCTAGTCCCTCCCCAAATAACCAATCATCCAATCATAATTTATCTGAAACCAGTTGGGCCAGCAGACTCCCTACATTATGACAGGACCAGCGGGATAGTGTCATGCGACACTTTTTCTTTCTTTATTACCAACACGAGACGAAAACTCCAGTGAAAACCAAATGTGTACCAGCTTAATGTTATGAGCATTTCTCAATACCACTTCTCACGAAACTACCCAGTTCTCTTTGGATTGTTAATGTTGGAAAGTCGATTTGACTTCGTACCTGTAAATCAATACGCGTGAGGCGTCCTCCGATGGGACAGTTTCTGTCGCATGGCGGGATGCACACAGACACTGGAAACGTGTTTGATGGATGCAAAAAAAGTGTTATGATGCTTTGACCCATCTCATGAAAATAAACCCCACCACCTCCCCAAAAAATTGCTTTAATTGCGGTTAAACAAAGAAACCGTGATTACGTCAAAAAATCACAGTTAGACAATTATGAAATAATTGTTACAGGCCTATCCATATCCACTGTAGATGATTGTATGGTGCATCAAGTTTACCAGTCCAATTTAAAAGGATAACAATCTGTTTTTCATCATCAAAATCAATTCCTTTCTTCTCCTAAACAACCTTTTTATAAATGAAATTTTCCGCATCTAACACTTTTACTGATTTGTTTCGGAAAATGCAGATCTGCTCTTAATATTATCACTCACTCTAAAGCTGTTCTTTGTATCTTCCATATCACAGTACATCGTATGTGCTTTCATGTAAGTATGTCATACATATACATTTTGAAGAAATAATTGATTATACTACACAAATTTTTCACTTGGTCAGCTAACCCATCATATTTGGTGTACAGTAAGCATTTCGCTTATTCAAAGCAAATGCAGCTATCTGGTTAAATAGCTGGCACTGCAACTTAAACGTCAATGAAAAATCTTTTATTCATTACAATGGCAGTATAACCTTATAGGTCTGAGGTGCCCAGTGGAGCAGCCCTGTAATTCACTGAAAATATAACTCACTGAATACATGTTTTCTGAATGCTAATTGTGTTGTCAGACACCCCTAGGGCATCTGAGACTATCAGGCCCTTTTTATACATACAAGTTTAGCCTCGGAGAGCTCACTGCTGTCATTTGCATCATCTTTTCCCTGTAGTGTGTCTTTGCTTTAAGGTATTTCTGAATTAAGACACCTTAAAATGTCTGCCATATCTTGGGGTGATGGGTCTCAGTTGCTTGCACTCAGGAGCATTACAGAGCAAATCTTAAAGTCACTCTGAAAAACACACAATTACACACAAAAGAAAGACCCATGTAAGATGCGCAAGAGTTTTTTTTTTTTTTTTTTAAACAAACAAATAATTCAGGTAACCATAAAAAGTCAAGAAGAAGTTTATATTGTTTATCAGATTATTAATTGAAGTAACAAAAGGCTACCAGCTTTCTTTTTTAATTCACACTGGGATCAATGTGATAAATTTGATCATATCTATATGACCAAGCCATGAAAATCTGGACTGATGACAACCATGTGTTTACACACACACACACACACACACACACACACATTTTACAGATTTTCAAACCAAAAACCATCTGTTCCCTTTTTGTCATTTCCAGCTTTTTCGACACTTGGACACTGACAATGCAAATTTTAAGAAAGATCCTTAGCCTTTAAAAGTGCTTAATTAGACAAGTTGTCAGTGACTAAATCATTGACCAATTGTCTACTTAGGGCATTAAGCCTTTGTTTAAAAAAAATAGCATCTGCGAAATGAACAGCTTCATGTATCTGTCAAACCATCCCAGGAAAGAAATGTCAGTGGGATGTAAGAGGACATCTACGACGTAATGGATATTTCAAAATGAGATAGTATATGCTCGACTGGTGGAAACCCATTTTTCTGCATATGTGTAATTCCTGCAGGATTCAAGTCTTCAAAGTCTCATGCATCCCTTGTAACATGTCAAATTATGATCTTAATGAATTCTGTTTGTCTACAGTACAGTTAAATTTTAATGGACAAGCAACAACCATATTTTCAAACAAATAATTTATAAAAGTGATAAAAAATTTTGATGAGAGTGAGGTTGTTTTCAGTAACACTAGTGGCATTGCCTGTCTGTTTGTTGGCTAGTCAGTTGGTCAGTCAATTACTGTGGCGTGGACTGAAATACCTGGACAACAATCTGATGGATTTCCATTGAATTTTGCGTGTAATGGTGAGCTTGCCCAAATTAATGCCCTTACTTTGCCGAAAACGACAATCACACTCCCGACTGTGTTTTGGCTTTCAGAAACAGTGCGAGTGTGATGCTGAAAATCCCTGAATGAATACATTTTACCTACCTGCGAAACATCCCCTTATTCCCATTGTCGTTGTTAATTTGTTAGCCCATTGACCATAGCATTTAACTCAAACACTACAGAGACTTTCTTTTATATTTATAGGCTGCTGTTTAATGGTTTTGATATGGTTCTCATGTTTAACTGAAGGTCATGACTATGTGTTCTCAATTAATTAAATCACATTAAATTAAACTGCACCATCGCTTCATCTACTTGCTTATTTTAAGGGGAATGTTTGAATGTTTAAATGCTTCACTGTAGATTCAAGAGGATGAACTTTGTGAAAAATGTGTCATTTTGTATGGAAAGTCACAAATGTCCTTGTGGTGCTTTTCGGTTAAACTGAAGTTACAGTTGGCTCCCACTACTCGACATTCAGTGCAATCCCTCCTCTATCCACACTGTGCTGAAAAGAATGTTTTTACGGAAAATAAGATATTCACAGTAGACAAGTATAATAGATTTTACTCTGAATTTTCACTATGATATTTTAAATCTGAGGTCATGGTTTAGCTGTGGATGAGAGGAAGAAATTTAAGCAGATGCCTTGTAAGCTTCTCCGCTCTGGAGAACTCTACTTCTTATTCTCCAAGGGTTTACAGACAGAGAACTGTAACAATTTCTTTTCTGATAAGAAGCAAGTATGTGGACTGAAGGGCAAAATCAACTAAAAGTGTTTGATCTCACCACCAGCTGATTTACATTTCTAGACGACAGTCTTAATCTGCCCATTTATAACCACCAAATAAGGCAACAGAGGCAAAGAAAAAAGAGTGAAAGATTTGAAGCCAAAGAAGTCCATTGTTTTTTATCTGTCAGTATACCCCTTGTCTTTCTTTTCCTAATATTTTTTGACTGTCTCTGCCTTCCTTGTCTTTCTCTCTCTCCCTTTCAACATCTGTGCCTTCACTTTCTGTTGAACTGACTCCCCTCTTTCCATCTCTCTCAATCTTTCATTCTCTGTTCTCATCTCCCTGAAGGGTCTCCATCTTATCTTTGGGATAAGATGAACTGCCACAGAAAAGCATTGGTCTTCATCTCCTTCACTGTACCCTCCTTCTGGGTTTATAGAGGCACATTTGGGAGGATATATGCAGTTTAATGAAGCATTTACAGTGTGCATGTCTCCGAGTGTGTGTGGTACCAAAGCACTTTTACTTCCATGGATACTCGAGAAATGAAGGGAGGCACACCTCCTGTACACTTGACAACATTATAAACCTCCATGGTCTCTAAACCACGAGGCCCCTTTGGACTTGACATCAAATAGTTTCCTGTTCAAGGAATTTATTTAGAACTTTGCAATGTAGTAGACAGACTCTGTGTGGTTATCCCGTGAGATATAGGAGCCCCAAAAACATGCTGCACATCCAAAGTGTAAAAATTAATTTCAACTCTTGATTACTTTCTTGCTGTCCTCTGCATAAATAAGAGGAAAAATATATTTTCCTATTTTGTTGGCTGTATTCCTGCATATGGCAAGATCTCCTATTCCCTCTCATACATAATGAACACTTAGAGACACGCCCAGTCACCCAACCACAGACAACACGTACACCCACACACTCTTGCTGCCTTCATTCACCTCCATAGGCACAGGTGGGATGCTCCTCACCTTGTGGCCCTCTTGCCTTTGCGATCTCCCATGAGCCTCTCTGTGTGAGACAGGAAGGAAGTACAATTCAAAACCTGATCTGTTGTGTTCAACTGTCTCTAGCTGCCATCTGGCTGTGCGGCATTGCGTGGCATTACGATGATGCGTGCAGATGTAGAGGAAATCTGTTTCCCTTCAGTGCAGGGTGTTTCGTATACAAGAATGGCAGACTGGCAGATGTTAATGGTATGCATGTGTGCACATACAGTGCAGTATATATAATACTCCTGCATCTCCACTGGTGTTTTTTTCATCAGGTGAAGGCCTCAGCTGACTGTGTGTGTGTGTGTGTGTGTGTGAGAGAGAGTGAGTGAGTGAGAGAGAGAGCGAGAGAGCGAGAGAGAGAGAGAGAGAGAGAGAGAGAGAATGTGTTTTGATTTATTGGCGAGCGGCCGCGTGTTGCTGCTGATTCTGCAACTGTGCTACAGTGCCAGTAACAGATCTTCGTAAAAACATGTTGTTCTCTGTTAGGGACAGGGACAGAGGAGGAGTATGAGAGGAATTGGAAAGCAGAGAATGAGCTGCATTTCTTTACCTTTGAAACAGATGCAGTGATTATTTATGGGTTTGTCTGTCTGTGCACGTTTACAAGAAAGACTGAGGCAGAGTAGAGGGAGAATATACAGACACTGCTGTCTGACCCTGACCTTGATTTATTGCTTTTCTTTCTTGCAGAAACAATGTTTTATTATTTTAATTATAACTTTAGTGTGATAGCTATTTAATTTGGCAAAACTTGAAGTTTACAGTTCGACTGTATACTGAGAAGACGTGTACCGCTGTGCTTGTAGAACACTGAGAATTTGAGGTAGTTTATTTTGCCTATTTTCATTATTATTGTGATTAGCACTCACAAGACCTTTTATTTAGGACATGATGACTTTCATGGTGTGGCTAAAGAGGCAATTCAGGGTGACACTGACACAAATATGTTGGATTTATGAGCGACAGATTAAAGGAAGAATTCCTTTATTCCGTGTTACTGGTAAAGAAAATGTAGCCTTGTATCCAGAAAAGATAAATCCTGTTGACAGGTTAAAAGATTATTTTATTTGAATCGCATTAAGGCATTATACAGTTGTTTTCACAGGGTGTGTAGGATTCCTCATAACCTTCTGGAATATCTGATGGCATGTTTTTCCAATCTCAAAAATGCAGTACGGAGACATTCTGTGAACATCTAATGTGGTAATTGATAGCACAGCAGGTTAGTTTGCCTATTTTGTCCTACAGATGGCAAGGTAAAGGGATTTTTTAAATCTTCTATCAGGGGTTTGGAGCTAGCCAGCTGCATTACCCAGTTCCCTAAAGGTCCCACATTCACTGTGTTGAGGTTAGTTTTGCTAATTTGATTAAAAGGAGCTTTGACTGGAAACAGAGCAAATGCATTACTGTAGCACATTAACAACTGATACAGCAGTGTATCCTACTTTATTTCCCAATTTGAAGAGGGCCAATTTAACTGTAGCTGATAATTTCCTTTTCATATTCCTGATTAATAGTTAAGGTGTTATGTTGGTTTAGGTGCAAAATTCCAAATGCAATAATAGAGGGGGGTAATTTTATTCCTACCAGGCTCATTCAGCCACAAAATGTCTTCATACACCCACTAGAACACAAGCTAGGAGTTACCTCAACTGATGAGGACTAGATTCAGCAATTTCCTCCACTTTAAGGACAAGGGACCCTCTTTTGACTATAACAACGTCCACATTTTGGATCGAGTGGAAAGGTGGTTTAAAGAGGAACGAAGGTGGCATCTATGTTACAGTAGCGATACCAACCCTGAACAGAGGACTGTCAATCTACAGTGCTGCCCTTAGGTCCTTCTCAGAAGGCTAAACAATCCACATTTGGCCTGATGTGACTCTGACAGTTGTTCACACCTGAGCTCAGGTGATTTAAACTTATCCTAGATGAGATGTGAAAATTCTTCAAGAACAACTAAGTTCAGCTGCCCTAGATTCAACTTTCTCAGTTCTCATATAGTTCTTACAACATTTTTGTGGACATTGAAGAAAGTTAAACATATTACTTTAAGAGTAATTTAGCTTTCTGCTGTCACTTGTATAAATTTATATGTATAAATTAGCACCCACATTCTATTTGTGTTTGCTGAGGCCTACTCAACACCTGGCCTGCTTGTTGATTAGTCAGCATTTCATCACCTCCAACTACAAACCTGTCTGCAATATGTTGTACAATTAGCCTCCCAAATTAAGGACGTGTGGTAAAGGTTTACCAAGAAATGTGATTGGTTGTGAATTTGTTTCTGTAAAAGTCAAGTAGGATTTTCTTGAGCCTGAGAAAAAGATTTAATAGGCAGTTGTACTTTAACTCTGCTTCATAGCCAAGGGTGCAAATAGAATTCACATGATGTTGAGTCTGGTGTGATCAATAACCTGTAAACCTAGGATGGATGGTGAGCTGTTATGGCCATAAAACAAAGAACCACTTGTATTGACACGGCTATCTATACTACTCTGCTAACTCTGTCAACTGGAGAGCGATATTTTTGTACCTTTTCAGTCTCTATTTTGTGTTTTGCTGAGTAATGTTAATGCTCTCAGACTAAGTTGACTTCTTGCAAAGGCTGTTTCTTTTTCGAACCTTTACCTTAAAACCCTTTTACAGCAAGTGTGCCGTCGGCAACACATTCGCACAACCGCACTTCAAATTAAAGTAAGTTTGTGAATTTATCTATCGCTCTATCTGAGAAATTCCAGTGGTTTCTGAAAGCTGAGAAGTTGTGCTTCACAGCCAATATAGCACCATTATGGTAATTGTTACTGTTGCTGGAAGTTGCGGAATCCGATCCTCCATTATTAACTGTTAACTTTCTTTCCACATATTGTAAGTTGCTGATTGTTGAAGGTTCTAAGTGTTCTGGAAAAATGGGCAAAAGCACTTACTGACAGGACACTTTCTGGCCGTTTTAGCAAAAAGTCCAGGTGGACAATAGGAATCTTTTTTCTTAAAGGGTTAAAGAAGTTTCATGTACAGCTTTTTTTGCACTGCGCTACAGAAGACATTTGCAGTGGAAAGAAATATTCAAAGTATCTTGGAAAATAAAAATTTTGGTGTATAAATTAACGTAGCAGCACATTCTCAGCTCTTAAAAGGCATGAGTGACTCATTTGATTTTGTAAAAACATCAAGGCATGGTGGGTGAACATAATTATTGAAAAAATAAGGCAACATTAGTTATGCTTTATTCTTTCCTTCTCATAATTTTAAACAGAATGCTCTCTTAACCTCTATGATGAAATGAAATGTATATTATCTTTATATTAACCCTAACTACTACGCATTTCATTGTTAAATAAATAAATAAATAAAATAACCATCATATAGCATGGATGGATAGTCGGCGCTGCCAATCACTGGGAGAATTATCACCTGACTGTGGCCCTCACACAACTTTGACTTAGTCAGTTAGTTGGTTTGCTTCCTGTATAATTATCTTTTACATGCCCTCACTAGTTCTCTCTGGCAGGAATGTAGTCCTGCATAGCCCCAATCTTAGTGCTGTCAGATGTTCCCACAAGCTTATGTTTGAGCAATTGTTTGAGACAGATTTGTTCAACTACCCTTAAAGAGACCTATGTTTATACTCACTGCTACTATAGGAAGCATTGTGACTTTATTAGACAGCAAAAACATTAAGGAGGTCAGGTTCGGTCACTGTGGCCTTTAATTTGTGTCCCTTTTTTTTTTTTTTAAACCAGATAACAGACAGAGGGACTTGGTATCTGTTAACCATGACAGATTTTTTATAACCCTTTCCAAATAGTTTTCTAATTGCTTTTAAGACAGTAAGAAGGTTTATAGCTTCTGTAATGTGGTGTCTCCGTGAGTGAAATGGAATATGTGGTTGGCCTATATAACTTAGAATTTTAGTTGAGAAGATTACTTATGGATTTGAGTGAATCACTCAAAGGTGCGTATGGTTTAGCAAGCATTAGTTCTGGAGAATATGAATGGATGCAGGGAAATGTAGCTGTGGGCAACAGTTCACCTTCAACCACACCGCCATGCATTGTTCAGTGAGGAAGAGAATGATAAGGAGAAAGGAATGACTTTGACCTCAGCCAAATTTGTATTAATTCCCAGAATGAAAGGAAATTTTAGTAATTTTGATATTCAGGAAAATAAGAAAATATGTTTTTACATGTATGGTGGAACTATTCTAAGAAAGAACAAAACAAGCACATGGAAGATAAAATAATATGGCACTTATTGTTTTTTGTTTGAAGTAAAAGACTGCAGATGCATATTACATAGTTAATAGTTGAGATTGCTCTTTGGATCTGTTTCTGTTACCAAGAAAAACTGCTCTTTTGCATGGAAAGGAGGCAGTTGAATGCTTTGGGCATCTGATAAGGATGCCATCAGGGCGTCTCCTAGGGAGGTGCTCCTGGCATGTCCAACTGGGATGAAGACTCAGGGCAGACCCAGGACCAGTTAAAGAAATTATATCTCCTCAGTGGCCTGGAAGCGCATCGGGATCCCCCACTCAGAGTCAGCCGAGGTTGCCTGGGAAAAGGAAGTCTGGGTCTCCTTGCCAAAGCTGTTACCCCTGCGACTTGACTTCGGATAAATGGTTGAAGATGGATGGATGGATAGAAAAAAACTGCTGTGCATCGCATTGCAATTATGTGTTTTCAAGTAAGCTTTTGTCTTGGGGGGGAAAAGTGAATGAGTCAGTGACATTTTATGATCAATATACAGGGTCATTAATCTCTCAAAATACCAAAAAGATTTCTCAGATAAAGTAAGTTAATTACAGCAACCAAAAAACGAAGGTACTCCCACCAGTTTCTTGCACACACAGTTCTTTTACATGTAGCTTTGTTCAGTTTGTCCTGATGCTACCCAGTAAAAACTCTACAAAACATGCCAGATGAGACATTTGATGGAAGTGTTATGTATTGATTTTTAATAAAGGTCTTCTGCAGCTTTTAAGATATTACTTTCACAATTAATGGAATCAGCATTGAGCCATTAAGCTGAGTGTTGCTTTACACCTAGTGTATTTTCATCATTTGGCATTTTGATGATAATAGCATAAACTACCCTAGACACTATTTTGGTCTTGTCTAAGGAACCAACTGAGAAGAAGCATATTAACTCAAATGCATTTCTCTAATATTGGTTTCATTTCATATGATTTTTCTGCTTATGGGGCCAGGCTGTCCAATAACTCAATATATTAATATAAGCAAATAATGATAAATAAGAATATACAATATTTGTAACTGCAATTTTTAAGCTGAAATTTGTATTGTGCTGGGAACACACTTGCTGCAAGCCTGTGTTCTTTACTGAAACCTTCTTTGAATATCTGGATTACATTGCACATTACACAAATACAAAAGTTGAAGACGGGTAAAGCGTTACCACATTTCACATATTATTACTGGGCCACCAACATCCACAACATTGCATACTTGTTGGACAATACAGCAGTGCTGCCCAATGGGCTGAAGATGGAGAGGGTGAACTGTCAATATTTCACAGCAAAGAAATCCAAACATAAACACATTATGGGGCATTTTGAGCCCAGGAAATGATTATATTCACATCCTTCATTTACCTCTTCCATTTCAGATGGTGCATTTCTAGCATTAAGGGGGATAGAAGGAATATCTAGTATTGGTGAACTATACCTCTAAAGGGGCATTTATATCCTTTCAGCAGAGAGAAAAACTCTCTCCCACAAGTGGATTTCTTTAAATATCTCCACGTTAGGAGCTATGTGAGATGTCACCTTTCCATGTTGAGAGTGTAAGGTCTGAAAAATTGGACGGTTGTCTGAAGAGTCTTCCTGCCTCTCAAATTATAGTCTCTGATGTGTACAGAACTGATCAACTATATCTCCAAGTTAAGGCTAACATCATTGAAGCAGAATATGAAGCAGAACTGGGTAAACAGCTGTCAACAGACAGTTGGAAAAAAAAGCCAAAAATAAATACATTTTAATATTAATAGGCAGTAAAGAACAGTATGGGTTGCATTATTCAAAGACGAAATTGATTCCAGAAATCTCTCCAGTATGTGATATATGTGGCTTATTCCTAGAATTGTCACTGCCAAGAAGCTCATCCTCTATGTTGGAAGAAGAAGAAAATATCTAGAATTAAACTTTAACTAACTAAACTGACAAAATTGGTGCATTTTGAGGGCATTAGCTTTATTCTAGATTTTCCATACTTGATTTCATACTTAAAGGCTAAATTGAATACACCTCACATCTTATGCACTTCATAAACCATACTGAAGGCAACATTGCCAGTGTCTTTAACAGGCAGCTGGCTTTACATGTTTGCCTTTAAAATCTTATTTTAAAGGCTCATAATTATAGTTTTGTGTTTGTAATGGAGAACAGTATTCTTACTTATAACATTCTCTCTCCACCTTGCTGTCAAACCATTCTGCCTCTAAAAATGTATATATTCAATTCATTTGTGCATTAACTAGATAATAACTTGAACTCATGACTAGTAGTCTGCTAGGTAAAACGTGCTAAAAATGAAACTCTGAAGACATCTAAGTATAAATGGAAGAATTCTTGTCTGTCTCTGTGCAAGGAAGTCCAATATTGAGTGATGATGATGTCTGGGTGATGCTCTCGGGCAAGCTGCATCCGGTGTGTTTGCTTCTTTTTGTATGGATATTTAAGCAACGAATGACTGTTAGAACGATAGTCTATACTATTATGATATTTCATGTTTTTGCTTGAAAGGGGTACTGGGCTCTAGTCCTGAAATATCTTTGGGTGAAAATTCACAGAGTCCATATTTTTTAAGTATGGATGATCTTAGCTTTAGGATCCTTTTGGGAAATGACGGGTAAGCAGCTCTCTGAGAAACTTCTTTTATACTGAAAAAGGACTATAAAATTTTTTACTATCTTAAATGGCTTAATGAGAACAGCATACCCTTTCCCTGAACAAATCTTGAACATTAAATGTCATATCATATCTACAATATTGTTTTTTATATGCTACACCGTGGGGAAACTAAACATTTTCTTTTAACTACTGATACCTGACAGGACAATTGCCTGAATTTCGGCTAGTAGAAATAAATGTGCATGAAGTACTTTATATTTATTGTATAGAGCCAAAGTTCGATCAGGTGGATTGATAAGACTCTTCAGGAATCCTTAGTTTTGTCTCGCTTGCCCTTTGCTGAGTGATTTTGGAAGAAATTTGGGACATGAATGAAGGTTTTACTTTACGCCACCATGCTGCTGTTGCATATCCAAGCATTTTCCAAGAGTTTGGCTCTCCTGTATTATTGACATTGTGAAAACTACACTGACCAACCTGTTAATCACAGCAAAATGTTATTTATTCAGCCTTAGATTTCATACTGTAGTGTACATGTTGTCTGAGAGTGCAGTATCTGGGTCATCATTGTTGTTTGATTGTTTGTGAACATCATCGGCATGGTTAGTTGGTTATAAAAGTGCCTATATAAGGATTACGATACTGTGTACATTGATTACATAGCTCTCTTTCTATTAAATAAGTATTCCTTTCCATCAAACAGCTGGTTTTGGTTGAAGTGAGATTCATAGTGTTTGGTTGCCCACTTCTCAGTTCAGCGAGAGTAATTATGACTTGGATCTATAACTTGTAAGTATAATGAGTTTGATATGAACACATCTGAATAAATCAAAAATGTTGAGAATAATTAATCAACTTGATATTTCCTGCTATATATATTGTAGATGTAACTGCAATTCCATAACGTGTGTACAGTTTTTCTTTCAAGGAGAAAAAGATAATTGCATTATTTTCCTTATTCATCTGATCATCTGAGTGTTTCTCAAGCACATTCCTATATCTTATTTACAAACTAGGACTTTGTTCTTTCCAAACCTCTGGGTTTGCAAAGTAAAAGCCACCTCTTTGAACAAAAGATGACATCAAAAGACATGTTTGACAGATACTGTAATTTTAAGGTGTAAGGTTTAAGGAAAATAGAGGGACGCCTTACTGAAAGGGCTTGAGTTGCAACAGTGTTCTGGGCTTCCCTTTTTCCTGGATGTTCTGAGTAATCACTTTGGACTTTGCACTGAGTTGTAACACTCAATAATGAGGTGAAAGACGCAGTCAAAGGGTGGAGGGCTTAGTGTTGACATTTTTGACATTTAATGTCAGTGAGTTCAGGAACAGTAAAGAAATCACTTACAGCCTCATGATTTGAACGTCAGAGAATTGGTTCTGACAAAAATGTGCTGGTGATGATTCTCTGCATTCACGGATTGTATCATATGCATCATATGCTGTATCAATAGCCATGCATGATCTCTCCCATGAACATGAGCCTGTTATGTTCAACTGTCAAATGCAGAGATGCTTATTCTAAACTGGATGGATATTTAAGTTTAAATGAGCTATCACAAAAAGTTTACACAATATATTCATTAGGGGTTGAGGCAAGAAGACAAATCATTTCCATTCATTTTTATTTACACTTTTTGCATGAATTAAATAGCTCATTGTTAAAACCAATTGTTATTGTTTGCACCAGAAGGATCAATTTTTGTCAGATGTTACATAGATGGCTACGTTAGCTGTCACGACTATCTCGTAAACTGAGACCTGCTACAGTTTATGGCATTGCTGACGCCAGCTGCCTCTAGCTCTCTTTTTATGAATTTAATGGCTGTGTTTGTGAGTGGCAGAGCCTGAAAAACAATTCTGCACACTGCTCTGTGTTCTTGATTGGTATCTGGTAATGAGAAATCACAGCCATCACAGTCTACTGAGCAGTGTGGCAATTCCACTTTGTTCACTGTCCTGACTGGGCATGTCCTCAGACATCAGGCTGATGTCCAGAGCAATTACGAACCACAAACAGCAGGAACAAACTGACGACACTTCACTTAGCAGAAGCAGGCCATGCGTGGGATACATTTTTTAACATGCATGATGGCCACAGCTTTGTGAGTGGTTGAGGTCTTTTACTGTTCTTTTTCAGCAGCAACTTGTGAAAAATCTAATCTGTCAAATATGTAATGTTATAGAACAAATATTTTTGGCCATATTTCCCAGCCAACAAATTTGTGGATGACTTGATTTAATGGATGAATAAATGGATTGTTTTGCTAAGAAAATGAAAAATGCCGATCACAATTTGCTAGAGTTCTGGATTTCTTCAATTGGCTGAAAAACAACTAAACACAGTTATTCATTTCTAGAGATGCTAAAGCTGTAAAATGTCTCCTGCTTTTGCTGTAAGTCAAATAATTAATCATATCACCTGACTTTATTTTATTTTCTATTTGAATAGTTGACTGATCCCTTCAACATTATTTAAAGTCAAAACATAGTGTACTGCAATAGTAAAGTAGTGTAATAGTATAGTAATGGTAAAATATCATGTATACTGAAGTGACAATGAACTACACTGCTCTATTTTGTTATGGTGATTGACCATGAACACCCTGGCGGCAATACTAACCATATTGCATGTTTAGTGCTGTTGCCCCATAACAAGAAGGTCGTGGGTTCGGTTCCCAGGCCTGGGGCTTTTCTGTCTGGAGTTTGCATGTTCTCCTCCGGGTACTTTCCTCCTACCGTCCAAAGACATGCATGTTTAGATTATTTGGTGACTCTAAATTGTCCTTAGGTCTGAGTGTGAGTGTGAGTGGTTGTTCGTCTCTGTCTGTCTTTGTCTTGGCCCTGTGATGGACTGGCGACCTGTCCAGAGTATACCCCGGCCTCGCCCAATGTGAGCTGGGACTGGCTCCAGCATCCCCTGCAACCCGGAAACGGATAAGCGGTAGATGGTGAATGAATAAATGAATGAAATGCCATGCATTAGCATTAATTCTTTACTGCTGAGTTCTCTACTTACCTTTTACAAGATATTCTGAAAAATGGTCTGCAACCCAAGAGGTTATGTTATCACTGCATCCTTTTGTAAAGTGTTGTTTATTCCGTTAATTACCATTCGATTTTTGCATGTTGCACTAAAGCTGTGGGTGATATCTGGCACATGCAGCCAGGCAGAGCCTGTAAAAATGCTTCTGGAAGATTCATAAAAGTATAAACCACAGGCAACTCCTCCTGAGGGCCTCTTAATGGGTCTGTGTCTTTCAGGAAGTGTTAAAATGTAAATTATGGACACTTCCATGCTTCTCAATGACAGCCTAGGGAACAGTGAGAGGCAGACCTAGGGTGGATCCTTATCTTGGCAACATATAACACATATTCCAATAATCTATTTCAGCATTTGCCTATAGCCAGGATATACCTATGGTACATAAAACCCACAGGACCGCAATAAAGGAGACACACCTCTTCAAATATAAGTCATTGTGTAAAGATAGACAACAACACTCAAGTCGGTCTCAGGAGGGTTTATAAACCCTTTGGTGGAGAAGATTTTTTACATCTTTACAAGAGCGACTTCATAATCTCGCAAGTACAGTTATAGGCTTTACAGGCCATAACATTCAGTTAGATTTCCTGGCTTGTCAATGAGTCGAAAGGACCAATTTAGTTTAGAAAGTGCTTTTCATTGAACAGTTGTGATGTTTGGTGAGTCAAAGTTAAATTCCCTCCAAAGGTACAGCAAAAATGAGAGATTACCCCTTACAGCACTGCTTTCAGACTATTAGTAAAGGAAATTGTTTTAGTATAGTGGGTTCTATATCTTTCTAAAACACTACGACCACATGTCCCCTGCCATGTCAATACTTAGCAAAGTGCACCAACCAAACATATTACATTTACATTATAATTTTCATTAGTTTTCCTCAATAACAAGTGATCAGAGGCAAATCTAGCCTCCTTGAGTCCAAGCAGCCCAAATTTTTTTTTCTTTTTCTTTTTTTCTTTCTTTCTTTTTTTTTTTTTTTTTCACACAAATCTGGGTTTGACAAGAAGGCTGTCAAAACCATAGACGGTTAAATTTGATATAAAAGCCCTCCTCCACCTTCTCCACTGTCTCTCAAATGGTATGATCTGCTCCTCTCGCTCTCTTCTGAAGTAGCCAGTGTGAGGTGCATACAGAAGCTCACAGGGAGCGCATGCCTAGTTTGACTGTGTTTGGTTTGGTGGCTCCTGCAAGTAGCTAAAACAAGGATGTGCAACATATTTTTCACTTTTAACACTCAATACCAAAACATAATCATTGCTGATAGTTCTTATTTTTTTAGGAGTTGGCGATCTGTTATTTCTTTAACTAGCTAATGGAACAGGTTGTCCACACTGTTTAACTGAGAGAACCTAGCTGACACTGGTTTGTGTTGATTGCTGCTGTCCATCTAATCACTGACTAGATAATGAAGTGAAAGCCAAGAAAGCCCTTTCATGTTATGGAATGATTTGATGTAAGATGAAATAGATGACAGATGCCCAACTTCCATTGTAAATACCCTGTCCTGTGTGTGTGTGTGTGTGTGTGTGTGTGTGGGGGGGGGGGGTGGCCAGCCATTGATTGAACAGTTTTGTTTGTTTGTTTTTTTTTTGTTTTTTTTAAGAAAAAAGAGCAGGGTTCGGGTGAGACTAAGGTCAAAATGATATGACTTTAATGTCCACAGAAGGGTGACCAGATGGCCATGAAAAATGCAGGACAACTCTGAATTTTATCAGTTGTTCTGAATCCTGATCTTTTTGTTTGTCCTGAAAAGTAAGTGTTAGCTTATCGTAATAAAAGGAGAGCTCTATGTATGTTGTATCAAATTACTTGTATAGACAATGGTTCCTGCTAATAGTTCTTTATATTAACCTGGACTATTGCGACTGCAGCTCCACTGTGGGATGAATTTGTTTTTTAAAAAAATATCAGTAAATTGTGTTTGTTAGCCCAACAGTACAATGACCATCTTATCTGCTGTAAAGATGTTTCGAATGGCTGTAACACACGTCAGATTTGGTGTTATCGTTTCAGACACACAGTGTTTGCCTTACCCCAAAAGTCAGATGCTCTTCTTTAACCAATGCAGGAGTAGGGTCCTATATATATATATATATTTTTTAGAGGGCTTGTTTGGTTCTCAGCACCCCTAAAGCACTAATCCTAGAATTGCCCCGATACAGATTATTTTATTAAACATATTTTATGTTACTTTCAAAGTCATAAATAAAGAGGAATCTGCTAACTATTGTGCTTTTTTTTCTTAATAAGCCGCTGCCATGGGCTGACTTCTTAAATATTTCACTGCTTGAGTGCTAGTACTAGCTTTAGAGCTGTGAGCTGTAAAGTATGGCATAGTAATAAGTCCTTTTCTCTTACATCTGGTCGCATATGAATCTGAAATGAATGTCAGTGTCAGCTCAGGGCCATGTCTTTTAATACCTCCTTTGTGAATATGAAATGTAGTGAGGAAAATTTTACTCTCTGCTCACCTCTTCAACTCATTTAAAAATAATAAAAAAAATTCGTAATGATTTTATTGATAGCAATCATCAGGGTTGGGAAAAAAAGAAGTTAAATTGCCATTAAAGAACTTGCAAAAAAAGCCATATGTATAAGGTATCAGATTAATGATTTACTTTTTTTTGGGGTTGTAATTTAAAAACTTTAAAGACTACATAAATAAAAACCTTGAATACATAATAATATAATGACAACAGTAAAGAGTTAAAATAATTCTCATTATTTCCACCAACTCAAACCCATGCCCTGATTGCAAAGGTTATAGCTAAGAAACACACTGCTGCTTTGATGAATCTTTGATTTTGTGTCATCTTCTGAGTGATCAACAAAAAGAAAGTCCCTAATTAACCAGAATGTGCCAGGGGTGAGAGGGGAGAGTGAGGGATGGGAGGGATAGAAGATTAGAGGGCTGTAGATAAAAACAAACTTTCAACACTGAAAAGCCAAACAGTAGAGGAAGAGAGGAAATCTCAAGGAGATGAAGAGACCTTTGAAGTGACACTTCTTGAAACTGTTCTTTTGTCCAGAGGGAAAAATCACATCTGTATATTTGGATCTTAAATTCATCTTTGATAGTAGAGTATATAAAACCAGAGCCTGGATGCAAAGATGGTCAGATATATTGTATGTCTCTGTCGAGGAAGAAAAGAAAAAGAAATGATTTAAAGTTATCACTAAAAAACACAGGAGCATGCATTTCATTTTCTGCTATATTTAATCAAACAGATTAGCATGTTGTTGCCATCAGTTGGGAAAGTGTTGGCCTCTGGCATCACTGCAGATTGTGACAGTGAGATCAAGCTTGTAATATAAACCGTACACTTATTCATTTCTCTATTCACTCACTCTTCTTCCACATCGTCACTTTTAACTTCTGTATCCATCCATCCATCCATTTTGCAACACTTATTAGAAAGCTGTCTAATTGATCCGTCACTAAGGCCTGTCTCCCCCTTGTTTCTGTTTCTATGCCTGTTTAGCCTTTGATCCTTATGAGTATTTATATATCAAACACACTTTGATACTCATTAATGTAATTAATGTATTTTTCCATCAGTTGTTAATTACCTCTCTAAAGAAGCTTGTAAATTGGCCGTTCCCACATTACAGCCAAGTAACATGTGATTGCAAGGGAATTACACCAAACAACGCTTGCGTCAAAAGATGAGCGATGCGCATATTGCATGGAATTTGTGTAACTTTGCATTCATCATGTTTTATGCTGTTGTACATAACTTCTCAAAGCTGTTGATTTCCCCCAGTGACTGAAAAGCATACCATTCTCAACAAAACCATGAGTCACAAAAACCACAACTGAAATCTTAAGGATTCTAGCTTTCATATAATGATTTGGTCCAATTAATTCTCTCGTTGTGTAGCTGACTAACATGTGGATATCTAAACATCTAATAAAACATTGAAAATGTGTAAAATATAGAACTATGCATTCTATGTGCTAGTATTCTACCTAAAACTTTGTTTGGCTCATATTTTACTGAATGACTTTTGAGATATTGTGAAGGATTCGTGTCCTACTGGGAGCAAAGAAACACTTTCTTACACATGCCCCTCAGTCTGTTCTCTGGAGAATAGTTCCAGAGATAGTTCCTATTTGTAATAGCTCCTTGTTTTCGGCAGGAAGGTCAGGAGTGACTCTGTCTTTCTGTTGAATTTCAGTAAGTGGGACCTAACAGAATTCAGCAGCGTAATCCGAGCTCATCTGTATTGAAACCGACAAGAGAGGGAGAACTAAGATGGAAGGAAAAAAAAAGAAAGAAAAACAAAAAAACCTTTGCACACACAGTCACACAAATTGCACATTTAGAGTAGGTACTTTTTGACTTTCATGAAAAATGTTCTACTCTGATCTTCACTCAGAGGATTCCTGTGGATGAATTTTCTGCCCAGAGGGCTTGGAGCAAAAAGCAAAATAAGCCAACAATGAAGCTTGTTTCTGTAACATCAGACACTTCTATCATCGAATTTGTTGCTCTCTTATTTAGCAAAACTCAAAATGTTTAACTGCTAATATTTTCACAGGATGTCTCTTTTGTCTTGTATATTACATTCATATATTCACACATGGTAGCTGTAGCACTTGGCGTCCATAGTTCAGACCTGCATCTAGATTGTGGTGGAACTAAAGTAGATTTGAGACCTGGATGTGGAATATGGTGTGACCAGAGAGGCGGTACCCTCTGGCTGCTTGTCCCTAGGTAACTCGCTAACTAACAGTTCAATATTTCACCAATTTTGGGGCTATCAACGATTATTTTCAAGGACGATGCGATGTCGAGTACCAGACGTTTAATGTCAACGCCAATTCAACATAGAATACTGATTTCAGCTGACATTTATATTAAGTTTGTTTAAGTCGTGGTGTTATTTAATCAAAATAAAATGTCCTCGAAACGTCTCATGTCAAAAGCATCTTGACATATAAAATACATACATTGTAGTTGCAAACAAAAAACATCTGCTAAATGTCAATGTCAATTAGCCAACATGGGGTTATAACAGTTTTTATTTCCAATCAAATTTAACGTCTGTCCAACGTTAGTTTATGATCTTTCTGATGTTATAATGATGCCTGCTGGGTAATGTTATCATCCCATTGTCCCAGTACGCAGAAAGCCAAGGTCTGTCATCCCAAACGGCAACCATTATCACATTATCAGCCAAGCCTGCAAACAAATCTTTTGTGCTATCATTAGTTCAGTAGATGCTGATGTCTCCCCTCTTAGTCATTACCCGAGTGCAAAAAGAAGCAATGAGGGTGCAGTTTTATATTTTCATAGCAGAAGACATGATGGCAGTTAAAATACTGAAAAAAGGGTTGAAAAACTAATGAAAGTGGTTGACTCTAGCCATAAAGTCCCAGCATGAAAAGAGTTTTAAAAACAGTGCTGCCTCAGCTTTATGCAGAGTACAAGGCAAAAGTGGAAAAGCAGCTTTATACACTTTGGCAGCACTGCTGAAATGTTGTCTAGCTGAACAGCAGAGCATTACATGAGCCTTACATAAACTGCATGGCCTAACATGAACCTAATTGGCATACATAATACAGCATGTTGGTTGAAGTACATATCAATTGAATCGGATCGAATTATTAAAAATGAATGATGTTTGGAGCCATGTTGATTCAGTGCTATGTACTAGAGCTGAAACGAGCACTCAAGTAGATCGAATATTTTGATTCGAGGTCGAGGCAGTTTTTCTTGAGTTGAACCTTTGTTTGACTCATTTTGCTCACATGATATGACATGCTCTGCTTGTTTTTCCCAAAGATGGTTTTTACTGATGCACAGCATTTCAGAATTCAGTGGCGCAAAGCCAAGAAATAAAAAACAAAAAAAACCCCCAAAAAACCAAGAACATAAAATGAAAATGTCAAAGGTATGGGACCCAGTGTTAATTATGACAGGCAGTTTTCACTTATTTATATTCTTAGTCTTTTGATAAAAGATAACATTTAGCCATTTTTGAGTTGTGTGAAATGCTCAAATTTTTGTTCAGTTTAAGTCAATGAAATAGCACAATGATTTTAGTTTGATAAAACTATGGTAGATTTAGTGAACTACAATTTAAAAAGTTAGGTTTAAGTACAAAACATTTTTTAAAACGATTGTCTTGGATCTCCAGTGTTTGGGGATATTAACCTGTTAAAATGGAAGGATATGGTATGAAATGGTTCAGATTTGCTACGGCGTTGTTAGGACAGTGTGACTGGAAATGGGGTTGATAGTGTGAGGAATGACATGCAGCAAATGACACCAGCTGGAACTGAACCAGCATCTGGGGTGCACGCTTTACTGTACCCACTGCGCCACCGGCTCCCAAGAGACATGATGCTAAGTGTTAGGATTCAAAACAAACCTTAATTTAGCCAAATCTTAAAGTTTGCGTAACATTAACATGTTAATTAAATTTTTTGGGGCTTTGTCTTTTTTATTATTGGTTTTTAATAATGCAATTTAAAAAAAAATTATTTTTCACTTGATTAATTGAAGAAATCAATAAAATACTAAATTAAAAATACTCCATAACCGCAGGCTAAGTATATACCAAACACTGTGAACCCCTGAGATCAACCAAACATGCTGGATGTGCTTTCTTCCTCATTTCTGATTAAATGTGTATTGCTATAATATGTATATTTTCTTAATGATTTAAAGTGATACTATTATTAGCCATAATGCCCAGCCCTTTAGCAGCTCCTCCTTTAATGCTCCCCTATTTCCATCATTCTTTAATTAACAAACGCTGAAATTCTGGCGCTGAATGGGTGAACTTGAACACTGCAGAACTGAGTGTCTGGATCAGAAGAGACTGTGTAGCTAAGCCGTTCATAGCTGTCTTTATTACGCAGTGTTGGTCTGCTGCTCTCATATCCTTTTTTTATTTTTTAAATTTGGTGCATGTGAACTTTTGCAAGTCTTTTTTGTTATGTTGCCTTGTATTGCCGGCCAGGCTGATATTTTGGCAGGAGCTGTATCAAAATAAAGCAAGAGTGCACTTGTCCACGGCATTTGACTAAAATGTAGAAATATAACCCATAATCGTCTCAAAAATGTGTGAGTGATGTGTGTGTGTGTGTGTGTGTGTGTGTGTGTGAAATGTGTATATATTCAATAAAGTGTGTACCCAAGATAGTGCACTTAACCTTTCAAGAGAAATGCACGGCTATGGTTGTAATAGTGTTCTTAAATAATTGGTATTTGAATGGCAAAAGAGCTAAACTGCCCTGCCAACGTAAAGTATCTCATAAACATCTGCTTACCTATGTGCGCAGTTTCAAGGACAACCCCCCTGAGGTTAACTACCTTGTTTTAAGGATGGGTAGTAATACACAGAGGGACATGAATAAACATTTAAAGGAAAAGAAAAACAGGAGAGTATTTAAACAAAACATAAGCTTGGTGATAGTAAACTACTGAATTGGTGCCTAAGAACAACAAAGAACAGGATGTAACAGTAAAGTAAAGTGTAAATGAATGTGGTTTGCATTGCATTTCACGTCCACGTATGCATACCTTTTAATAAGGCCTATAAAAGCAGGAAAATACAGACAAACAAGGTTGCCAGTTTGGGCAGCCATTAGTGACAGTTATCTTTGTACTCTTTCACATGTAGGACCTTTAAGGGAGTAAATAGGATCTACTGACAATGTTTTCCCACAGGCCATTCAGATCTAATCAAGAGGTGAAAAACACACAAGTAAATGAAAACGCCACAAATCTTGCACTGCACCATTGCTTTGCCACTGCTGTTTTAAATAGATCAATTGCCTCAGCGCACATTGTCAGGCCCTTAATGTCCTCCCCACAGGCTTGTGGTTTAGCTCTTTAGTTCCATAAAAATAGACTTGATGAATGACATTGCAGCACCGTGACAGAGGCAAGGGAATCCCCAAACTGCTCCCACTCTCCACTCTCAACCCCACTCTCTCCACCACAAGCACCACCCATCCATCCACCCTGCTGAAGCCAGTTGGCAGGCTCTTAATCAGTGTTTTTTATATGATCGACTCATGCCTTCATTGTATTCAGGGGTTCCCACACGGGTCAGTCTGACAGCGGGACAATCTCCTCATCTACAAAAGATGAGGAGATTGTAGCCGAGAGGCATTTTGGAGGAGAGACTAGGACAAACAGAGAGAGACAGAGGCAGCTAAAGAGAGAGAGAAATAAAGATCCTGTTAGTCATTCAGACTGAGAGGTGGAACTGAGGCTAACACAAAAGTAACAATGTGTGTCCTCATGCATATCATATTTTACTCAATTGCTGCCTCATTTTTAAATAATAGATACCCCCTTCAATCATCATCAGTGAGGTGGGAGATATTGATCGGCCATCTGGTCTTCACAAGCCAAAGGCTAATATCCGCTGTTTACTAAATATAAATCTTCAGTTGGTACACTAAATAATGCAGTGCCAAGCAAGGAAATCGAGAGTGAGAGAGCAAGAGGAGGCTGATGAGGCTTCATAAGTCTCATGCAAATACAAAATGCTCCAGATCTGCCAGTGATCATGCTAAACTGGAACATTTGTCTCTGTATGTTTTGTCCTGCTGTGGCTGCTTTGGGACGATTAAACTTCATCTGACATCAGGCTGTCCAGGAGCACATGAAACCTTTTTAAGCCACACTATGAAAAATGACCGGGTACAGAAGTGTTTGCTTGTAGTTTTGGTTCAACATTACTCAGTGTAGGACACATTATTCTACTCCCACCAGTCAGTATGAAGTATTGAAACAATTGCCCCTTGTGAAAACCTACAGAGGCTCTGACTTTTAAAGGAAATAACAAATATACCATTGATGATATAACCCAGACTTTCTTCCTACTGTATTTTATAGCAAAGATCAGATGTGAAAGTGCAAAATACTCAACTCTTAATCAAGGTCTATGCATTTGAAACATTTTCATTGAATAGAAAAACTAGAAAATTTTCCATTTTGTTCGTTCGTTCTTTTTTCTTTCTTTTCTTTTGTTAAACAGTATTTACATGACAAAAGGAGTTTAATAATACGTTTTTGTGGCCTTTGCTGCAGATAAAGTGCATTGGAAAGTTACAAAAATTTTGTCTTTTTAATCTCACATACTCAGTCAACAAGGATAAAGTATCCAGTTTGATAATTCTTTTTTCATCCAGTGGCTTAATTCAACAGCGCAGTATATAAAGAAGCTGAAGTTTATTAGGCAAAAACTCTTGAAGGCCTTTCATAAACAAATATCTTTTCTCTAGCACATAACATAAACAATCTGTCTGCATTCTATGTGAGTTTTTTACGGGTCAAAGGGACTAAAATATCCTGCTGAGATGTAATGATTACTTCACAAGATATGTAAGCAACAGCCTTAGGCCACGGACCCACCTGGTTATAGTTTTGACATGCACTTTGAATCCCAATGACCATGAATATGACACAGATCTTCTCAGTACAGTACTGTGGTGGGCAGGCTCCTCCTGATGATGACTCTACTCGTGTTTTTAGTAGTGTGTCACTATTTTGACACAGTACACAGATCAGTTGCTGAAATATTTTCTAATTTGCCAAAAAGTTTTTTGTGTGCCTGACCCAATGTGTTCATGGCCATTTTAAGGTGAGAACACATCTTCTCCTCTTTTCCCATTTACTGTCAAAATGAGCCCTATGTGTCATTTACTTTTCAAGGTGTGTTAAAAGCCTCAGACCATGGGGTGTATTGATTATTTAAAAGCACTATTGGATGAAATAGATCTGCCAGCAGTGAGAAAGAGCAGAGGGTGAGCTGCATAAAACAATTATATCATTCTTCCCTCTTGCCTGCTGCTCTGGACTGTGGACTGAAATTATAGCTATTTAAAACATTACACTGAATGCAACAAGGGCCCAGGTGGAATATAGATGGCTGTTCTGGTGAATTTTGTTCAAAGTAATCCTTTTCTTTTCATTATTGTCTGCCAATTTTTTCTGGTTCTGAAACTCAAGAGGAAGAAAGAACAGTTTTTTTTCTTCCCTTAGGCTTTTTACATGAGAGAAATCCTTTCTGTTTTCAGTATAAGATTTCCCTCACACACCCGTTACTGAGATAATTCACTCGCTGAAATGTCATCTTGATAGATGCGGCAACTTGGAGAAAAAGGTGACGCATCGAACTTGTAAATGCAACAAATAAGCAAGCAAAAGTAGGAATCTCCTGTCGTCGTCCGTATGATATGACACTTTGAAACAGCCATCAGACAAACATGAAAACAGAATATAAAATAAATATCGAGGCTACAAAGCAACGACAGCGGACACAGTGCTGAAAGAAAATCTTGACACAGGATGTTCAGCTGAAGCATTGGCCTTCTTTTATTTTTTTAAACCCTGAACCCCTGGTTATGTGATCCCCCCAAGAGTCACTGCCAGTAGGCGCTGCTGCAGCAGGGGTTCTGCTGGGCTTCCTGGATATGGGTGAACAGGAGGAACGCTGGGGATGCAAGGTTGTTGGACTATCAGGCGGCACACAGCACTGCCTCTGGCGGCTTGGTGCCTGACTACTGGCATCACTACACAGACTGAGTACCATCAACACATACCACATGGCAACGGTGCACGGTCACAGTGTAAAATCACTTTGTAGTCAGCATGTGTCACACCCTAGAGGCATGTGTGTGTGCTGGTGTGTATGGTGTGCTCGGTGCCTCGGGCCTCATGGGCGCTGAAGGGGAAGGTTAAGCTTTAGCCAGATGTTGCAAGACACTGCTCCAACGGAGTCCCCAGTGTAAGCAAAGAGGATTACAGAAAGGGCTTTCATGACTGTTGCACTGTTGTATTTACTCTTGTCCCAGGTTTCTAACTTTTATTTGGGCAAATAGCAAACAAAGCTAAGATAAAGCATTCATCACGCCTATGTGCCTGATGCAGCGTTAACTGGTGATTGCTTTGTTTCTGAGTTCTTGCAAATCTAAAAACTAATTTCCATTGAGTACTTTACTGGTCACTTTAATCATATCTCCAAATGAACATTCACACATGCACAATGATTGTTTCCCAGAATTGGTACAAAAATAAAGAAGGAAACAAAAATAAACAGAAAAGAAAGGGACTTCCAAAGTCCTGAAACTTTACGTTCAGGGAATTTGAATTAGAAAACTTGAAGATACTGAGTCAGTGCGACAAATGGCCAGCTTTCTCACAGTCTAATTACCCATGGTGTCATGCTGAACTGCTTTACATCGCAGTGCCCTTGGTGTAGTTTTCTCTCTCTAGACAGTGTGATAAGAGGAATGTGGCCTGTGGGATATTCTGACCTCTGCACCTTACAGTGGATACGGGGGGCAGCACCCACGGCTCCTCCAGGCCTCGTGGGCTCTGATAAGGGCCGACTTGGCATTTGGGAGGAACGTTGTCGGGGGGGTGGGCAACCATTGTGGCACCTTGTTGCAAAGATAGTGAGGCTCCCTTGTGATTTTGAAGTGTCAGATCAGAGGATTTCTTGAACCTGCCTTGGATTACAGACTCTTATAGCACTCTTGGGATGGTTCGCTGGAACGTCGCCTGGGAAGAAGAGGATTATGCATATTGGGAAATCATATGGAGTTATAGAGCTGTACTCAGTGGTTTCGGCATAATGCTAAGCAGAGCTAGCTGGGTTGTGGAGAGGATGAAAGAAGGTAGTGGAAAAAAAAAACTGCCGATACAGAAGGGAAAAGTCATAGAGAGAGGATGTCATTATTTTTTTTATTTTATTTTATTTTTTTTCTATGTTGTGGCCTTTAGTCATGCATGCCATCTTCAGCTTTTGCAGTTTTCAGTTCCAGTAAACAGCAACCAGTGGGCCCAAGGCTTAAGGGGATAATGGAGTAGTGGTTATCCACATGATGTACTAGTGGCTCTTTCTGGGTCTGACATAAATTACATTCAGAAAATTAAAAAGGAGTTTCAGGGGACTGGGGTTTTGAATATACACTCCAATACATCTCTTTTCACAGGAAAACAATTGAATTGGATAACTAAATAAAGTATGGTTACGTTGGAACGTGCCACCAGCTTGATAAATTGCCCGGCCTCATGTCACCATACGAAGATTCAAAATGAGATAAATAATACATAAACAAGCAGAAACTTTGACAAATTAGTTTTGGACATGAAATGAGAGGCTTTATTTTTATAAATAAGAATTAATCAGTAATCATTCATTTTAAAAAGTTCTGACTTTAAACTTATTAGGATTTTAAGGAAGCAATCATTTCTCATTTTGAAATATTAAATTAAATTAAGTTCAGGTATAATTTTTATTCCAAAATGGATACTGCAATTTAAAATGAAAGCTGGCATGTATTTGATTAAAGATAGAACTTAATTTCATATTCTGCTTGTTGCTGGGACTGTCAGAGCTCCACACTCAGTTTTTTATCATAAAAACCCCCATCCAGTGAAATCAAAATTCATCGTTTGTCTGCAATAATACTGAAGTATGCACTGTAGACATATGCAGAGCGTATGCAGACTCTGTGGATTCAAACAGGATAGAGCAATTTTTCCCCCTTGGATAATAGATGGAGACAGGACTAAAGATAGAAGTCTGGTTCATGTTGCCAGTGTGGTGTCTTAGCTGTCTGTGCTGCTCACACAGTGTGACTGTGAATGCCAAGTGGAGCTGAGAGCAAGACCTTTGATCTTTGCAAAGCATGTCTTTAAAGGGAATGTCAGAATCGTTGGAGTGTACATGGCAAACCTGACATAGATGATGTTAGTATTTCCTTTTATGCTGTGTATCAATTATTTCTGGGAATTTTAAATAATTATACTGTATATTGCACTGACAGATGCCACTGAGGTGAAATAAACAAAACAAAACATCTTTCAGTCTCAAGCAACCCTGTGCAAAGGTGCAAGAAACTCAAAGCTAAGTGTGGTGTCGAATCAACACCTCTTTGATAAACTCCCAACAAAAACTCAAAAACAATAGAACTTAACACTGGTAGGATTTCTTTGGAGTTTTGTTGCATTGGATTGCATTAGACTGTATAGCTGCACTCTCACACTCTGCATAGAGTATGGATAAATAATCAACCACATGTCTGTATACAGTATGTGTGTGTAATACACTATTCTGACCCGAGTCTATGATATCACATCAAAATTATGCTTCAGAAATGGTAGGAAATAACCTTAGTAGGTCATTTTTTTATTCTTTCTATGATATGTTTACTCTCTTAAGCCACTGCATCCCAATTTGAATTCAGCAAGTCAATTTTTGCTTTACTGCGATCAAATATGACTTTTTTTAGCTGTGTCTCCAACTGAGCATTGCACATCAAGGCGAGTGCTAACATTGAAATAGAAGGAAATGGAAAATAAACTAAGCTCATAAAAAGTCCTTCATTATGTCAATTTTGTGCTGAGATATCCATACAATCTATTAGCTAATTGATGATGCTCAGGTTTGATATTGCATCCAGCTAAATATTCTTCTATGACTTTGCTGAAATCATTCTTGTTTTCAGCTGAGCTTTAAGCATTAACAGGTTTGAGTGCCTCACTTCTTTTATCCCACATTAGTCGCACACACAAAGTCAGTCACAAAGCACAGGAGACACAGAAGGAGACTATGAATATCAAGCAGAAATAAGGTGATGATCAAAACTGAGGTCTTTATTCATTTTTTTTCCTCTTCCATCCATCAGCAGTAGCCTTCGAACCCTTCATCTACCGGCAAGCCATGATCTTCTGACAGTAGCAATCATGACCCATTGAAAATGTCCCTCTCATCAGAAAATGGCAGCATGCAGAAATCCATAAAAGGTTTTAATGTTGTGGGCCTGCCATGATTGCTCAGGCTTTTATCTGTTATTCACCAGATCACAGTGTTCCACTCCCTCCTTGTCTCTGCCAGGCCAATGACAGGCAGGGACCATTAGGTGTAATGGCAACTCCATTGTTGCAAGTAGATAGGCCATATCTTATCGATACTAATTGTATCTGGTTGACAGAGATAGTTTCTCCCTTCCTCATATTTTGCTGTTGTCTGGTTTTTGCTGGGTAAGCCGAAGGAGGAAAAAACCCACAGAGGACAAAAATATTCTTTAATGACATGAATGATTGTTAGTTAATAATAATAATAAAAAAAAAAAAGTCATTCCATACTTACGTTTCTACCAAGATGTTATGTATTGACGTCTGAGGGCATTTCACTCTTTTAGGTTGCGCAATGAGCTGAAGGATTCTTTCTTTTTGTCATTTGTAACAACGATCCGTAGCCAAAAAAGCAAGATAAAGTTCTGGGTGTTTTAATGGGTAAAAGTTGGTGTTTCAGAAATTCATTTCAGCTAATTTACAGCAGCTATTTTGTCATGTTCACATTGGCAATGATCAAAGGCACCACTCAGTCTGTTCCACAGACATTAGGGAAAGGAAAGAAATGATTTACCTCTGCAAATGAAATACCTCCTGGAGAGCCATGTCCATGCATTTCAATGACCCGCTCATGAATCCAAGAAATGCATGTTGAGGGTTATTGAGGGCATGGGGTTGTGTTAATAGTTTGCCAGTCAGACTGGTCCACCATTTTGATGAGTGCATTCAATTAGATTTTCACATCAAATGAAATTCAGAAACACATTAATTGGTTTTGTCATGGCTTGATTTCACACACGGACAAAATAGAAATTGAGACGGCTACCAGACATAAAATACTGTAAAATATTCAGTTCTGTATGTTCTTTTGAACGTCGAAAAACATTGCCACCAGAGTTAAACTATGATGAAGTAAAGCTCCTCATCAGTCAGTCAGTTTGACAATTGCAGAGAGGTTATTGGCTCACATTTGGCATCCATTGGAGAGCTGCTCCCCTTCAGCTCTAAAAGGTGTGCTGAGTTGATGGAAACTCACCTCCACATGTCAATCAGGTGTCCCTCGGGCCTGATGGTTAAAGAGATGATCCTGTCACCAGTTTGACCTCAACAATAAGTTCTGTCTATTAATATCGGCGAGTTCTGTCACATGTCCTTAAGCAGGACACTTAAGTCTTATCTGCACAATCAACAGAAGTCACTGTCAGAGTGAGCGTGCGTCAGCTGAAACTCAAATATGTACAAGAAATAGAATTGAGCTGATCTTTAGAGGTTGTCCCTGAACTCTGTTCCCCATTAATGCCAAACATCACATCACTGTGTGGGAAAAGACGCTGCAGCTTTTTCCTGACTTACTAGTACTGTCATCTTCCATTATGCAACCTATAACACTGTCAATGGATGCATAAATATGTAGACTGTGATTTTGCGTGTACACATAATGAGGAACAATACCCATTAAAACCTCTTCAACAATCTCCACCCACTATTCAGTTGGACAGAAGCAAGTCTCTTGTTTTAGTTATATTTTGAATATTTACATTATTCACTTTTGACAGTCAACCTCAGCTAAACCTTTACCAGTACAACAGATATGAAATTACTTACGTTCAAATAGATTTAACAAAGACCAGGGAACAAGTATTTTATAAATTTTGATAAGTGAATTCAGAAACATGTCATGTTTATTAGTGTAACATATTGCATTTAACAAACTTTCCAAAGCTCCTCTGACTGTGAATACAAACTTAAAGGTTCAATCATGGGTTGTATTTGTTAAAAAATGTCAGACAACTTGCAGAAAACTTAGGTTAGTTAACATTTGCAAATTGCCTTGAATGTAAACACCATTCAAGACATCCAATGGTAAAATACAGAAACCAAAAATAAAAAGAAAAATAGCGCAGCATTTGTCAATGAAACCAAAGTTCTCTAACTCATTGTTAAATAGATTTTCAGGGCCTTGATCCTGAAAATTGTAGTTGATGTTTGCTTAAATTTTTCTTATCCAACTCTTGCCAAGAAATTAAGGAAGAGTTTTTACCCAAAATGTAGAACTGTTCCTCTAAGGTCACAAGGATCTTTCTGCTTAAAGTCATTTGAAAAAGATTTTAAGTCCATACTTGCTGCATCTCCTAAGGGAGCCATTCTACCTTTCAGCTTCTAGTAATCCATGCTATACCCGCAGTGCCTGGCATTCACATCGGCATTAATGCTGGACATCATTTTTATGATTTCAGCCAAGAATGTTCTTATCCTTATGGTATAAAGTTTTATTGCTCGTAACGTGCTTCAGCTGCAGGGCAGGTTTCAAAGATAATCTACAATCTTCAATTTGGGACCGATGCTGTGGCTTTAAAGATGGATGGCAGAATAGGTGCGAGGGAGAGAGGGGAAGGATAAGAAGCACAACCCCTGTCAAGCTGGCTGGCCTCAGAAAATGGCTGCCTGTTTGATTTCGTCCCATGGTCTCTTTGGGGGCTGAGTCACTTCCCAGAACAGCTTCGCCACTGCTGCTCTTTGAAGTGTGCAGCAGGGATGTTCACACAAACTCAATTTTGTACGACACGTGTACAGACACACAGTGCACACCAATGCTCATGTCTCTCACACACACACACACACACACACACACACACACACACACTGAATACATATGTGTGAGAATGTGATTACTACAGACAACATGTGCACACTCAGGTATATTTCTCCTGAAAATGTGTAAATTATGAAACCTGTTGTGTTTAAGTGACATGTTTTGTTTTGTTTTTTTTTTTATATGATGAATTTGCCTAATTGCA
Organism: Remorina albescens; assembly: GCA_034769265.1. Classification (NCBI taxonomy): domain Eukaryota; kingdom Metazoa; phylum Chordata; class Actinopteri; order Carangiformes; family Echeneidae; genus Remorina; species Remorina albescens. Next base: position 21,599,407 of record CM068494.1, read on the forward strand.
TCCGCTGATTAAAATGAATAACTCTATACCTCTATTTTCACATGGCAAACCATATTTTGTATCTCACAGCCACAGCAAATATAAGTGATTCTGATTACTAGAATGAGAAAATATGTTGGAACTTTATAGAAACCATAGCTTGAAGTTCTCTGGCACTGTGCTGGAATTCTGGTCTGGCATTGTTTAATGCTTTGTTTGCTGTGTTTTAATGACGAATGCAGGATATTGTTTGAGGCATCTCTACCTCTAATGACAAAGGAATTGAAAAGTTAAGTACTCCAGTCAACTGTGATCCTGTAACAGCTAAAGGGGAGCGAAGATCCCACAGAGGTGAGCATTTAGATGCAGCGACTGAGTCTTGTATATTGACTCTATTTGGTTGCAACTGATGGTTAGGTGTATTTTGACATAAAAAGTCTGTGTAATTTACATGCTTCCACATGCTCTGCTGTGTCTGAATTTAACACAAATGTCTTTAAGTGTTGCATAATATCTTGCACCTACTTTAATCAAGTACAAATTGTGAACTACTTTATTTATAAAAACCTTTATTTACAATTTGGCTCAGCAAAGTTTCAATAACGTACATGGCCTCTTCATTTTGTTTTCATATCATCATCTTTTGGACTCTATAATTTGGCAATAACTTGACAGCAGTACTCCTTTTATGCTACATGCCCTGTTTGGAGACCAACAGCAGTACGAGTGTTTGAATTATAGGAGTATTGGATATTCTTCATGGCTTTGAAAGTTGTGGTGGGACTTTTGGACAAGCACTCGACTGAGGTTTTCAACTGAGGGAAAGGGTAGTAGATAATGAGTTTTATCACCTTCTGGACCTTTCAAGTTAACTTTGAGGAGTCACATTTAGAAACTATTAGATTTGGTGTTGTTGCTTGTCTGTATGAAAGACAAGAAGGTTGTTATATGCACCACAGTTGACATCCCCCACCTGGCTACAGCTTGCTCAACTATGCTTTTAGCACCTTACAGTGATTCATTACAGGGCGCCATGCAGACATCAGATGGTATCAGTGTTTCCCAATGAAGATAACTTGCTTAATGTGTCAGTGAACGGTTTATTAAAACCTTACCTGAGGAGCCAGGTGCTCGCTCTGACAATAACCTGACAGTGAGAGTTTATCAATCTCCCTTTTTATTACAGCATGTATATAAACAGCCCATAAGTGTGTTGAAATAAGAAGTAGGTTCATGCTAGCCCATTAATTGATTAAGACTGACTTGTTCTCTGAGGAAGCAATCACAAGAGGGGTAAAAAAAAGAGAATATTTCATTCCCTTTTGTGGCATCTCCTCATGGGACCACATTTCTCTGAGTATATTTTTTGTGATCCATATGAGCCTGAGATGTTATACCACCAAATAAGTAACTTTGTTTTCATCCTGGGAAAGACAGAGTTGTCCAATTATATATTTCATATTTCAAGGACATCACTTACTTTCATAAACCATTATCATGAATACTGATAAACAATGCAGAGTTTCCCGCTGCTGCCTCGCCATGGACTTCCGATAATATCTTATATCTAAAATCATTTAGGGAGCATTCATTGTGGATGTCTCACATTTGCATCTCAGGTCTTTGGAGTGTCTGGAGAAAATAAAAGGAGGCTGTATATTTAAAGGCTCTCTATTTCCTTTTTTTTGTCCTTCCTACAATGGGATTTTCTGTGAACTAACGTGTTGGGTAGTCATCAAATGCATAGTCGTCATGCCTGTTTAAGTAGTTGGTTCCAGGTCAGTTGATAAGGTACAAGAGTGAAGTCCATAGAATGAAGTTCATCCTTAAATGAAGTCTGTGTTCATTGATAATCCGCCTTTGGTGCACATAGCCTCACAGTCCCTTCCTCCCTTTGCATAGCTCTTCCTGGCAATCTGAAAATTTAAATTGATTCTGCACAGTTGTAGTCAGGTTCTCCTAATGCTCATCACTCACACGAGTGTAATATATTACAGATAGTTGAGATAGACTAGATTATGTTGGCAGCCTCACTGATATGTGTGTATGCGCATACAGTGCTGTGTGTATGAAAGATGTGAATATAGGCATGTTTTATCTTACTCAGCCTATTCATGAGGTGTGTCATCTGTATAGTAAAGGTCAACCAAGGTGAATTTAACAGCTGGCAACAAAATGGTATGAATAATCCCTACTGCACCCAGTAGGGATTATAATGTAATGTGCAATCCAGTATATTGAAATTGCTTACCTGAGAGCAGTCTTAGAAAATTGGCCATCTGCCGCCAATTTGAATGCAAGTTAGTAGTTATAGTCAGTCAGATGTTTTTTTCAGTCTTCATAGTTTTGTCACTTTTTGTGTTGATACACAGATGCCAAGTTAAGGTATGACTGAGTCAATCTGATACGCTGTTGGTGTCTAATCACATATACACTTATACTGGTGACAGAACAGGCCATGTCTGCTTACTGAGTTTGACAAGAAAAATTGAAATTCTAAATAAATTGCTCATATGTGTGCAAGGATGCCTTCACACATTGCTGCCTTCTAGTCTGATATGGTTTGTGTTCACACTTTCATTTTTTGCTAATTAACCAAAGGCTGTGAGCATGAAGGCATGCGGACTGACAGGTAATTCATTGTTTGGACAGTTTTTGATACTTTATGCAGCACGGACCTCTTGCGGGAAAATCAAATTTCGGCACGACATGAAGTCATTCTGCACTTCACTGCAACTTCTGTGCATAATTATGTTCTCTGGTATATCAAGGAACTCATGGAGAAATAAATTGTTATGCACGTTATCAGCAGAGACACCAATTCAGCCTCATTTTGGGAATAATGATGAGCAAGTAGGATGAGAAAAAAGGAAGTAAGATACATGAACATCACAACTTTGTTCTAACTCCCTTTCAGTGTTTTACTGATTAGGGAAAATTTCAACTGTTACTTTCCTGATTGTGTAATGTTCGCTTCTCCCCTCCTACTAAAATCACATATTTAGCATTACATAATCCTGTGATGTGTCATTTTACCGTCACACAGTGTAAACCAAAATTGATGAATGAAAACCCTTAAGAAAAGGAGGGCTTACCCTGGACTGACTCAAATAAGGAATACTCTGCCAGTTTAAGATTACTGTGTGCCTTAGACAGGCACACTTTGCATTTTTGGATGTGGATGAGGATGTTGAACAATTTAATGCAGTCGGAGAATAGACCAATACTTTCTAGATATTCTGGCAGATTCAAACTTTTTTGGTTCGTTATTCTTGTGTTGGTTATTTCACTTCTGACAGAGCTCCTCATGTGAGTTTCATTTATACATTTGGTTTGTTCAGTCTAGTTATTTATTTATTTATTTTTTATCATAAAGACCAAACTATTAAGAGCTTTACTAAGGCATACACTAATTCAGGCCATTGCAAACAAGCTCTAGCTCTGAAAGTTGCCAAGTCAGATTGTTTAGTGTGCACCAGAATTTGATATATTTGAACCAACATAACCAGGTAACTGCATCAGTTTGTTTGAATCAAATCAAATTATATGAAAGCAGTCTTGTTTCAAACCATGATACAATTCTAACTGTCAATGTGATTGGCTAACTTTTATCAAACTCTAAACAAGGAGGAAATGTACTGTTCATTTTTCCATGTACTACAACCTTGGCATCACATCTTCAACACTGCCACAACATCATTGTGATTTAAACTTAACTGCAGAACTACCCTCTTTCATCATATTGCAGATCATATTGAGCTCACAGAAGGATGATCCAAGTAACATCTGTCTGAAATATATTTAATTGAATGTTGGGGGTTCACATTCACTTCTTTGCTTCAGTATAGATCATTTACAGTGACAGATGTGTGCCTCAGAAATGCACTAAGCATGCTTATCCCTCATAGGGCACATGTGTGTACAGTACAGATGGAGGCTGGTCAACACAGGTGGCTCAGTATGATTAGATAATGTTCAACCGCACCAAACACATTTGAATGTGGTCTTTACCAAGTTACTGTTGGCTAACCCAGAGAAGTGGATCACAGAGCTCTGAACAGCTGAAGGCAAAATGAAGAAGTTCAGTGCAACAACAGATGTAAATAAATTGTAAATAACCATAATCTTATTCCAGGAGGCCCAGTGAAATGGATGATGTCATTAGGGGGCACAGCTGGCGCCTGGTCCCAGAACAGCCTCTCAGGTGGAATGTGCTGCAGTCCCACTATTCCCCTGTCGAAAGGTAATGTAGAGTCCAATATCTACTCTCCTCTCAGAGGGAGAGGCTGCTTTCTTGTTGAAAAAACAAGACCCAGATAAAAGACCAATGGTTTTGCATTAGACAACAGTGTAGCCTCATTGGCTCACAGTCTCTTTTAAGAGCTTTGTTTCTCCACCTTTCCACCATCTGCATTTCCTTCTCAGTTTTTGCCATTCCGGGTGTCTGACACACACCACTTTTGGAGGATAGTTGTCGCTTTAAACAATTATGTGTTGGTATTTCCCTGACTTTTAGCATCCCTACTGTTTGGGTATGCATACTTGGAGTTGCTGATAGGGCTCTCTTGTAAACGATAAACTGTGGTAATGTGTAGGTCAAAGCAGGGAGACCTCATCTCTTTCTTGTGAAGGTGGCGATATAGTAATACAAACTTTCAATTGCTGGGTAGAAGATCTTATCGTCAGGCCAACATACACTTCCCACCCACCAATCGTGCTTGATGATAGCGAGGCTTGTGGCTCAGTTCTCTTCAGCCCTGTATGCTCTCATCAATAGGCAGGTCAGTGCACCACCATCCAGGCCTTTACGTGGGCATTTGCTGTAGACTTCATGACTAATTCTAAGGTAGAAAAAAGGGATTGAAGAGCTGGGAAACATGTTGAGAAATTAGTTCTTTTTTTTTTTTTTTTTTTTTTTTCGATTATCATAGATAGTTTTCTTGAAATTTTCACTTCATTTTGTATTTCTTCTGGCATTTTTAGAACAGTACTCACAGTCAGATTTTTAAGATTAGGATTAAGATGTTTGATGGTAGTTTCAGATATTTGGTTATGTTTAGGAGAGATGTAAAAAAAATCTAAATACTGAGTTGTGGGGCTGGTGCAATCGAGTATTCTACTGAAAATTCCATCGATTAATTAATTAATTAATTGGATAAAACATATTTTTGTTTAGTTAAAGAGCAATTATAAATATACATGAGAAAATAAGACATTTCACTTAATAATGAACAATTGGTTTCCCTTTTTACACAATCAACAGTTATCTTTATCATTGCTTTCGCCATCGTCACGTCTTACCTCCATAGAGTCAGAACGCATTTAAGCCCCGCCCACACCGGAGGGGAACGCAATCAAGAGCTCTCCATTGACTTTGACACTTAAACCAATCGCATGGAGAGACTTAATCAACCTCAACCTGTCAGTAACATTTAGCTGACTACCCCCTCGTGCAATGTCATCGAATTAGTTAAAGCGTCCTGCTTAGCCAAGTTACATGTTTGAATGAACATAAACTATGTGACCATATGTTACATGCTGCGTTTGCGAAACATGTTGTTTCATGTTGTTGCCATAACGACAACGGTCGCCAACGGTTTAAGTGTGGAAATGTGTAAGGAGCCATATGATTGGCTGAAAGCAAGCACACCTGATTCGCTGATGAATCTGTCAATCAGAAACATACGTTTGATTGACAGCTGTTTCAGCAAATGGTGACGTTGGTTGACCTTCGACGTCAGGTCAGTCTCAAAATTCAATGTACAGATTTCGTAAATGCACATTCAGCAATTCGTATGCTCCGTGAATTTATATTACAAGTGTGCCTCAAATTTACATTTGTGAAGCAGAGCGCGTGCATTTCCAAATTTAAATTACAAGTTTGCATACAAATTATGTTTGTGAACCAAAGTGTGTGTATTTGCGAAACAGATTGTGTGCAATAGTGGGTCCGAAATACAACTATGAAACAAATCATGTGCATTCGTGAAAAGGCCCGCGAGAGTTCATTCATTATGAGACTGTTCGGACTCCATAGACAAGAGATGCCTTCACACAATACAAAGTCAATGGAGAGCTCTTGATTGTTTTCCCCTCCTTGGGTGTGGCTTTTGGAGTATGACGTGTTGCGCTCTGTCTCTATCTTCCCACTGCTAAAACCAAACACGTCTGCCCCCTCCTTCTTCTTCCTTTGTGTGCGTGACGTCAGCACGTTTTGCCACATTAAAATTAGCGGGCGAAATATCATGCTCGTTAAAAATTAAACGATTCCTCGAGGCAGAGGAAATTCCTCGATAATTTTTTGTAATCGAGATACTCTAATTATTTGAGGAATCGTTTCAGCCCTACTAGATTGTAATTGGCTTGTACTGTGTAGGAAGTAGGAAGGAACTGTAGGAAGTATGGAGAGCATGAAAATGAAAATGAAGTATGCTCAATAACTGGATCCAATTTGAGTCTCATGAGCATTTAGAATTAAAGGTCACTTGTTTTGACGTGCTGGATAGGTTACCAAAACCCAGGTGGTTGTGGGTTTCTCTTTCCTCCACCATCCAGTCTCTTTCCCCCCTGACAGTACCATGGTGTCCTGGATCTGGAGTTGCTTTACAGACAGGCCACAGTTTGTGTGTAGGACAAACCTTTACACCTTCTGAAGAACAAAGTGCTATCACCTTTCTATCTTATCTAACCTTAGATTCAACTCTAGGCTTCGTTTTCTGCGAGCACTGTCTCCCCTGTCTCCTCTCTTGTTGGATAAAAGAACAGGGGGAAGAAGGAAGCGTAGAGGAGCCAGACAGCACTGTTGAACTGCATGTCAGCATTAAACCAGACTGGTGTAAATATGCAGATGAGAGAGAGAGCGAGAAGGCAGGGTGCAGCAATGTCACGATAAGCTTTCCCCTGTATGCAACAGACTACATGCTCTGCGAATCAGTGGCGGTCGGCACAGCAGTTTTGGAGTGGCACGCTCAGGAGTTGGCGATTGAGTGGCTCAGGCAGTGGGAGGAACAAAAGAACAGGTGAAAGAGTTACAGCTCCTCTGTGGGGCTGAGCTATAGCACAATTTCAGAGGAGTTTGAGGACGAAACTGAACTCTATTTGAGATAACGTGCACCACCCAGCGCTGTGGTGCGGGGACAGAGCACCTTCAGTCTCACGTATTCATATTGCGCAGTGATTTATGCCCAGCTGTCCCCAGCTGGCGGGGTGCTTGTCAACTCTGTCTGCACGAACTACCCTGGACTGTCTTTTGATTTGTGTTGTACCAGTCATTGCTGCATTTTCATGCAGCGGATATATTTCAAAATACATGTCTCTGCTTTATAGCATAATTTAGTATATAAAGGAAACTGGTGAGGTTTTTAGTAAATACCACCATATATTAATTTGGTGTTACTTACTGCAAAACATTAGCCTGATATATTCCTTTATGGTAGCAGATTCTGTTCTCATCACAGTAGTTGGCTACTTCAAAGGGAACAGTGATTCATTATGGTCTCATCGATCCCTCTCAGAGTTGGAGATGAAAATATTTACTGCCATTACATCTTTTTCCTACACAAGGTAAAAGTGGCAATTCGGTGACAGCGATACATTTTCCACAAACTATCAGGCCTGTTTGAAAGAAACACTTTTCCACCATTGGTTATTGATCTTCACATCTAAAAAAATTGTATGAGGTGCTCTGACACTGCAAAATTTCATTCTGAGTGGATACAAGACTCTTATATTGTGTGCACCCAAACATAAAAATCTACATTCTTCCTTAAAAAAAATCCAGCCATCCATGTCATCCATATTATGCTATGTTATAGCTAACGAACTGACAGGCAGTTATAGATTTTGCAGCTATTTTAATTACATTCAGTATGTTATTTCTAGAATTCATTTTGTGGGTCAGCACTTTCTATGACACTGTCTTTCTGTTCGTTGCCAGTTTGGAACTTAAGTGCGTCTCCCTGTTTTGCACAGCTGTTTGTGATGCTGTCTTAGAACAAAAGCATAAAAATATGGATTTTTCACATGAATAATACAATGCACTATCCTGCATCCTTATACATACAATGTATTACATTTATGGATGGCAGTCTTGGCCAAAAATATTATGAGCTAGATCCCCTTGGGTAATACCTTTCAGGACGTCCAAATGCTATCTGAACAGCTCTGTGATATGTAACTTATAACTTATTTTTGGATCACATCGAGGTTGCCACGTTGTTAAACTATGGTTTGTGGAATAATTAGTTATGCTTCAAAATTTTCAAGACTGAACATTTCATTCACTCCAAAATCTGTTTTTTAAGTGTGAAATTTATCTTTTCTCTTTTAATGTCAACCCTCTTTATATGTCACAGTGACATTTGTCTCATGTAATAAGTTTTGAAATGTTTGCAGACCTGATATTAGCTTCAGGTTTAGAGGTTCTGCAGTTCATACATTGAGCCACGCAACTTGGATGCATCACGGATCGTATCATTTTATCATGTCATTTTTTGTCATGCACGACAGTGATTCGACATTGATTTTACATAGCTGGTGTTCATAACAACTTGATGTTGAAAGACTTGTATGTTCTTCGGTGGAGTGATACAACAGTTAATCAAAGCACATTGAAATGATATACAGAACAATACAAACCACCTACGCCAATTTATCAAATAAAATCTGTCACCATTAGAACATTAAAATAATTGCCAACAATTATTATGATTAGGTCCAGTGAGTTTTCTAAGTGACTGAGATTTTTTTCTTTTTGATGCCGTTGAAAGGGCAACATGGGAAATGGATTCCCTCCCAATAGCTGTACCAGTGATTTATCAGTCATTTATCAGTCAGCTTAATGGCTTAACAGACAAAAATACTTTCCACTTATCGTAAATTCTTCTTTTTCTTTTGAAGTATCACAAACTTTTAACAAATTAGCAAATGCAAACAAAAAAATCTGTAGCCGACAAGCGTTAAATATGAAGCAAATTGAAATTCCTTATGCCATATGATGAGGCCATGTTAAAAGAACTGAAATATTTTTATTAGATTTTTCTTAATTAAACCAGCAGATTGATATCTCTCATAAAAGGTAATATGAAACTGTGACCAACAGCCAGTTAATTTGGCTTAGCACCACGACTACCTAGGTTTGCTCTTTCTAAAGAGCAACTTACTAATTAGTATCTTACATCTTATAAATAAACACATAGGAAACCAACAATTTGGTGGTTCTTGGGGGAAATGTGTTATCCCCAAACTTACCATTTCTTTCTTTGCTGGGTGCAGTCACTTCCTGGAGTTTTCTCTCGACCAAGAAATAGTTAAGAAGTAGAATTCCTCTGTCAAATGCTCTTTATCATTATGAACCACTCAGTAGGTGTGAAATAAAAAACAACAACAACCAAAAAAACAAACTCAAAATCAAAGCCGCTATTGTTGCCGGCTTTCCCCATTCATGTGTAGAACCTGGAATCTGGAATAGCTTGAGTGTTGCTGAACTAAATTGATTCCTAGTTGACAGTTAACCAGTAAAATGGCCCAGTGCCCTGTAACCCCCCCCCCCCCCAATGACACTGTAGCATGTGGTTACTTAGCACAACTGTAATTAAACATGGCCAATATCAGACATCTGACTGATGAAAGGCCACATCACAGTCTGATGTATTTAAATTCAACACACTAATCTACTATGGGATGGCTGACTAATGGAGTAGCCTATGGCTCCTCACAGGACCTATGAATAATTTAACACGGGCCCAAGTTTAATAGGCTCCATTATAGAACAGGAGGAGGGGTACTATTTATGGTATTTCAGTAGTATTTACCAGGCTCAGGTTTCTTTCTTTGGTTCTGTTACAGGGTTATTTTCTCCTCTTCCCGATATGATTGAAACATTTTGTCGTAAATGCCACAGCATTTCTCCTCAGAGTCATAATTCAGTCAAATACAAACACAGAAATCACACGCAGACACTATTATCAAGGGGAAACGGGTCAGATCACAAAAAAAATTGTTTTTGAATTGTTTTAAACTTCTGATCTGACTCACAATCCTCACATTTATTGTTTTTCATCAGTATCAAATTAACTCGGGCGATTGCAGTCTGTTCAGTTGAAACAGGAACTGTGAGTAATCAAAACAGCATGAGACTTCCAATGTGAAGATTTCCAGAAATATTAATAGGCTCATAAGCTCTGACCAATGCTCGTTATCAGGGAAAAATGACGGAATTATCAGTGATGGAAAAATTAAGCAGTTTGATAAGATCTATAACAGTAATGTTAAGTAGTTAGAATAAGGTAAACTGGTGTATTCACTCAGTCAACTTGGTTCCATGAAATGTACACTCAATCAGTTATAAAACAATCCTAAAATCACAAATGTAATTAGCAGGGCACGAGCTGGACAGGAATAGTTAAAACTTTACTACACCATTAAAACAAAGAGACCGTCCACAACATCAACATCATACAATTATTATACATTGGAAATGTTTGTTTGTGCGGTTTGTCAGTAGTTTTACCAAAGAGACTTTTCTTTAAAGAGCAAATGTATGACTTTTTTTTCTTTTTTTTTTCAAGACTAAATGAAAAGCTGGAAGCTCGACAAGAGATGTCTCCAGCAGTGTAAAGCCTCATGAGATTTACTACTCTTTTGCTTCTTTTTACATTGCTTCTTTCAACATACTGTTGTTTCTGAGGTTGGTTCATTGGGAAGGAGATAAAGATCGCCCTCGAGGAATTTCAGCCATCTTTGCATTTCTGTGATGCTACAGTCTGCAGCTGAAGGCTAACTTCCAGCTCTGGAGCCTTTATCATAGTAAGATGGACAGGTTGGGGTTAAACTGCTTATTTTGGAAATTTCCATAGATATGACATACAACATATGGAGGTCTTGACATCATCACTGGGATATCTTTGCACAGGGTTAGTCATGTAAATTTTTTGAGTGTTATTAAAATTAAAATTAAAATTCTGGCCAAATCTTACGTTTTGCACCTTTAAAGAGGGGCCTCTAATACAAACAATAAATCATTACTTGTTTGCTGTGCTTAAGGTGCCGTGACAGTGTGGCCATTGGCAGAACTGGGACATGCATCTATCTACCCATTCTCTATACACCACACATAAAAAAAAACATCTCTCCATCTTACCTAAGGCCACATTCCCTCTGTTTCAGATTTTCACATGGCCCAGAGATTCATGTGTCCCGTCTTCTGCTGGCAGTAGCTTATTAACTGGTGCTGACTGATTTATACACAGCATAGAGTTGGAAACAGTCGCACACAGACACAATACACCCTGGCTACCTGGCCCTCTGTGGTTGTTGGTGAGGGAATGGAATCCAGCCAGTTACTATTGTAGCACACTGACATATTGAGTTAAACAATTCATTTCTGTATAAGCCACCTAGAATACAACATAATATGTCATGTAGACTTGAGGAGAACACGTTGTGTGAGTTTTGTCCATGAATAGGTAAGGGAAGAAATAAAAAGTGCAGTGTAATAGGTGATGCATTTAAATATAACTCCTCCTGAGTGACCAAAAAAAAAAAACCTTTAGGGAAGATATGATTCTGTAGTGTGAGAGATACTGAGATTGACCATTTTCAACCCGATTCCACATGAAATCACCTTATGCTTCAGACCTGGTCCATACCAGCTGGTTCCAAAGATGAAGAGTCGAATCTTAACCGAGCCATGAAAACAAATAAGAAGCAGATATTGCGATGCATTACTTCAGTAGCGTCAGCTGTCTTTTTTTTAAGTTCAGCTTGTTATCCAAGCACACAATATAAGGCGTCTGTGTTTAAATTATTATTACAGTAAAACAATTTTTCATCCTTTCTGCAATACCGTCCCCAAAATGAATTAGTGGTAAACCTAAAATGTTTTTGTATTGAGCTATAAGTTATATTTAGCAAAATTGATGTACCAGATATTTAGAAGGAAAGCTCAACAAAATAGTTTTGACAATTTTCATTTTGTGGCTTCAGCTGCATTTTGTCCTCAGTTCAACAATCTTACATAACCAAATTAAAGGTTTATAAATGGCATGAGCATTTTGTCTTGTCTTACTTCTTTTATCACGTCTGAATGGGATGTGGCATTCATTCCTTTTTATCTGAATATCTGAAAAGGTCACAGATGTATCATTGTGTTTGCCCCTGTCAAAGTACCCCCTGAGGTTGTCATGACACCAGATACTAACTACAAATCCCAGTCTGCTTTTTATCCCTCTGTGAAATATGATGTTGCAGCACAGTGTTGCCGCCCACGCATATGAATATCAGCAGCAATGTATCAGGCCCATTACTCACATATCGATCATGTGTTCTCCTACAGTAAAACGGTGTTAGGTCACTTGCTGGTCAACTGGGACTGGGGCTAGATGTTAGATTGGGGCCCATTAAAATGACTTAGCTCATCTCATACGTTTTTACAGTATTCAAGGTCAAAAAGATTAACTGTTTCAGCAGTGTTATCTGTGATTGTCACACATACACTGTTAGGCTTTAGTTACTTTTAGATTTACTGTGCAACTTCAAAATGCATTTAAGACTCTTTTCTGATTTGTCAAAGTCAAGTTCTATATTACTGACTTTGACAGTAAAATATATATATATGTGAAAAATGTTAATTATATACATATATATATGTGTGTATATAATTAACATTTTTCGCTCTTCAGTATACTGTTTTTCTTGCCATTTTGCAAAGCTGACTGGATGTTAAGTAGTTGTTAGAGTTATTAGACCTTTTGCAATTTCAACACAGTTGCAGAGAAATTACAATAACAAAAAACACTTGATTGTTGGTTTTGTGGAGATAAAGGTGCACTATAAAGGGAGTAACCTGTAACCTGGGAAGGGTACAAAATTGTGATAGTCCTAAGCAATGTCAATCCTGAACATCATGCCAAATGATTGGATTGTATTTTTTAAAGCAGTGAAATAAATATTATTAACTACCTCTACATAATAGGCAATGGTCTCAAAGTTTAAAGGATCATGTCAACACTCACTGAAAAGGATTGTCACTGTAGCTGGTTGCACTGGCGTTGTTCATACTTATATTAGTTAATATTTACATACAGTATAATATATTTAGAGCTACTTGTCCCTCCCGTCCGCTTTCCTTACCTCTTGTAAAGCAGTAGAATGACCATTTTAACTTGCCTTTGTGCTGTTAATTAATTCAACTAAAAAATAAAACTGTTTTCTGTTTCCTACCTTTAATTTATTTTTTTCACAGAAAAAAAGGTTTCATCACTTTGTATCCATAAAGATTAATAGAAAGTCCTTTCATATCTTCCCTATTATTAATTGTAATTGTTTTCTTTTTTACAGGGCATATTTATTTTCTTTTAGGTTAATGATTAAATTAAATGACTGTTTTGACAATAGTAAAAAAACAAAAAACATAACTGTTTAAAGGACTTATGTCATATCTAAATTAAAAATCCACCTTATTAAACTGATTTGTTGATGATCGTAAAAATGGCTACTGGGGAAGATCCCTTGCTCAATGAGTGGTGGTAAAAAGTTAGTCATTTGAATACATTTTTGGGAATGCTGTACTTTAGCACAAAACAGCACACCCAAACAAGTACACACACAGTCTTGGTTGAATATTTGTCAGTGTTTGTTAATATCAAGTGTCTGTTTTATTTTGAAAGCACTTTTTATGTCTTGTCAATTCTGGTTTTATTTTGAAGTCTGTGTCTTTCTCCTGTGTTCCTGTCAAGTTTCCTGTCTCGTTGATTGTTTGCCCCACCCAAATTGTTTACACCTGTGTTTCGCTGTCTACCCTTCCCCGGTGTATTTAAACCCCACTTCCTCTTCCTTCTGCGCCAGATTGTCTTGTTGCATGTCGCAGTCGTATCCAGCCGTTGTTCCCTGTTCCCTCGTGTAAGACCAGTTTTTGTTCCTCAACTTCTGATTTCTGCCTGCTGCCTTCTGTAATGTTGCCCTGTTCGGACTATCTTCTTGGTTTTTGACCCCTGCATCAGAATAAAAGACTGTTTTTACTGGGATCCTGTTGGCTCCTGCGTGTCTGTTCCTTTGTCGTTACAGTACAATCTGGCGGTGCAGGCCGAAGGTCTGAGGCTGCACCAACAGGATCAGCAGTTGGCTCAGCTACAGATTCAGCTAATTCTCCAGAGCCTTTGCTGATCTTTGGAGAGTCACCCCTCAGGTCTGCTAGGCTCTGCTCTGCTCCTCTCTGGGTGCTAATCTGAGAGTTATACCCTGGATTTGCCAGGCCCAACCTAAACACCCCGAGGCTCTTGGAAATAGACCACCTGACAAACAACGTCTGGGGTAAAATATTCAGACACGGCAGCTTTAATCTGGTTCATCTGTCTGTGGGCACACACAGAATCTTGCCAGTTCTCCTCTCTCCTTCTATGGTGTGTTGACCTGGCATGAATCTCCCATATATAGGGACCTTAGACAGGGACAATCCTCTTGACCATCTGGCATTTGAAGCAGGGTGTGTTCTTCTGCTGAGTCTGGAAAAAGAGTCTTTCTCTCTAAATAAAGACCCATTTTGATGAAAAAGCCCTCAGATTTCCAACTGTGTCCATCTGAACAACATATAAAAACTCCAAAAATATGTGAACAGCTTTGGACCTCGCAGCTAGGATAAGTCCATGCATGGCCTGAGGTTCTAGAAAATCAAAGTACTACACAACACTTCTGATACTCCCTGTGGTAGATTCAGCTCTGCAGGTAAACCAAAATAAAAGATACACCTCTAATATCTAGCCCGTGCCCCTAGCAGGGATTTTGAGCACCCATTTTTTTGGTGGAATTTAATTAGTCATATCTCTGTGGAAAGCATGAAGGGGGGAAAAAAAAGCAAAGAAAATTCAGCTACCGTTAGAGCTGCTTCACAAATGCCTCCCATGGTTGCCCTGCGAGCCACATCGAGAATAAGCGTGCTGACAATTTAAAAATAAAAACGTAGCGAAGGACGTTCAGGTAATTAATTTTAGTCTTCTGGACTGATGTTCTTATAACACTGCATTCAAAACGTAGGGTTAATCTGTTACTCTTTTAAATGGTTTAGAGCCAGAACGTCTATAAGTCTGTGATCTAACTGACTGCTCAGATCAGTCTAATTGACTGGGGCTGGTCTGCTCAGTCCCAGCTGTTGAAACAAATCCTAGAAAAGCATTTTAGTTTATATGGAGTTCATTTCAGAAGGAACAATATCTGACATCTGCTCCAACTTTTAGAAAACAAGACTAGAACTTTGCTCATTTTTGTAGTTTTAGTTGTAACGTGTAATACTTAGCTTAAACTTTGTCATTCTTCTAGTTAAAATTCATGAATTGCATGTTTTGCTAGGCCTCTTTTCCCAGTTTATCTCTCTCAGAACAGCACAGACAACAGCAGAACACCTCTGTTGCAGCAAACAGGAAGGCAGAGGGCCTTGTGACCATTTATCACAGCTAATAGGTCAGAGTTTACAACCTGACGTTGGGCATACATCATCAGTCAGACACAGGGACTGGGGGAAAATGGAACAAGAGGTATGATGGTATAGCAGGAGTCCAGTGAAATTAGATTATATGATGTCAGACACATTCAGTGGCAAACTAAATACAACAATAGCTAAGAAGAGTGGGCAGACATCCATTGTCTTTTAAAGTTTGTCCCACCAAAGATTAGTAAATTAACTGAACAGAGGAGGATGAATTCCCCAGCACTTTAAGGATTAGTTTGGCTTGAGAAGAAGGAGCTTTGCCAGGCCACAAGATACTGCAGAAGAGAAATATCTGGAAGCGTATGTGCATCAAACTCACCTGGGTTGGCTTCACTAAGAACTTAACTATGAATGACACTATGTCAAGCCTCCCTGAAGCAAAATGTCATGGGTTTGGTGCTCTACAATACTCCTCACCTGCAATGGCCTTTCTTCAAAGTTGTGTCTAGCTCTTCTTTTCTATGCTGCTAGATCAGCTAAGTCTGGCTTTGTCAAATCTGAGATTCTTTTCAGTCCATTCACTATGTCTATCTCTTTGTGCACTGTGTGACTCTTCTCTTCATTTGAGCACCAGGCAATACTCCTCTGAGAAGCTAAACCTGACAACTGCAAGTGTCTACTAACCTGAATGTTTTATATGGTTTTAAAAATGCCCTTTTCACAGGAAGCCTTAGATGAAAGATAACAGAGAGATCCAAGTTGACAGGGGACCCTCTTTTCCCCCTACACTGTGGATTGGCTGAGTCCAACTTGTGTTGACATCCAGGTAGGTGCCTGCCTGTCATTAAGATTTAATAAGACTCACCACATAGTTCCTCATTAATAGTTGCCCAGAGGGCACACACAGGACCTTTGCATAGAAAGGGGAGAGAGCAGGAGTGAAGAGAGGGCTGGATGACTTGAAAAGAGAGATGACCCATTAATATAGCCCTACTGGTAGAATACTAATAAAGCTGGACAGATGTATGTACATGCACACACTATATCCATTTGTAAGTCTACACAGTCTCTCTCTGAACTTCACTGTGGAGCTTTGCCTGTGAAATTCAAATTCAAATGCAAACCAATTACTTCAATTTAAAGGAAAGATTTTGAGACTCTGAGTCTAAATATTTGAACTGAGGATGCAAGCAGAGTTTTGGCAGTAAACACGTTCTCTGTGTCGGCCTGATAATGTCAGGGGTGTATGTGGGTATGTGTCTGCGTGTTTGTGTATATGAGTGTGTTGTGCATGCACAGGACTGAGGACTCCGAAATAACTTGAACACTAAATCAAAGGAAAGGGTTGTAAATCTTCCCTCTAGATACTCACTAACTGCTGAACTCTAAAAAAACATCAAGTGCAAAGCTCCCTAAGCCAGCAATACCAAAACTCTTTTTTGTTGATCCTGTACATGTGCGTAATTCTGCAATGCTGGGCATTTTCTGGGGAAAAAAGACAAACAAAAATACTGATGCGATTGTTAACCAGCTCCTGTGCTTTGTTTCAGCATGAACAATTTATTTGTCTTTTATTACAAAATGGATCAACGCTCACCTAATCCAACCTCTGATATAAACTTACTTTCTTCGCCGTTTTGGTAGGGAAGCTTTTTGGCGGTGTACACCAAGAAACCAGTGCTGTAGTTGTAAACAGAGCATAGACATGTTGAAGGCAAACCACTTAAAGGCTCTGGTCAGGATCTGACATCCGTGAAGGGTAAAACTGTGTAAAGCAACTGGAGTGTAATAACCACAACTGAAGGCGTACCCATGTTTTGTTGACATTCTGATAGGAGGAGTGGGTGCAAGGTCTGAGTAACCCTGTAACATTTGTTTTACAACCAGATGTAGCTACATCACCTGTGTTTGACTGACACGGTTTGGGGAGTTGCACCCTTCACTAGGTCAACAAGGGAAAGGAGAGAGAATTAGTTTTGAACAAAGGGCCTTAAAAAAAACTATATATAAGGAGGAACTGTTATGTGTGAACAACAGTAGAAAAGCCTGTCCACGTTGCTGGAAAAAGCAAGAGAGAAATATAAAAAAAAAAAAAAGAAGGTCCCATTAGTCAGTAGAGCAAATGCCAAGTAGCAAGCGATAGGAAGCTGGACTCACACAGACACGTCTACTCAATCTAATTAAACTGAAAGAGAGTGAAATCTAAAGTGGAGTTAATGTTCTAGGGTTAAAAAGACAATAATGTAAAGGCTTTATGCCCAGTGTGTTAGCAAACAATTGCCTAATTAAACAGCCACTAGACATGGAGTAACATTAGCATTCATTCAGAGTTGAGTTTCTGGGAATGTTAAGAGCAATCTTATTCCCTCTGGCTTAGTCCTCACTAACATCTTAGAGGGAATGTCTGGCTCTTTAGCTGCTAAATACTTGGCAACGTTAACCAGATGAACCCAAGTATGCTGTGGGATTCTGTCAGTATTTGACCAAGCTGCATCTCCAGTTCAAATGTTCAGTACCATCGTGTCAGCGTAGTCCACTCCCCAGACAGTAAAAGTGCGAGGATCGGGGTGGTATTCTGCTTCTTTACCATACAGAGGATTTAAGATTGTTATTCTTGCTGAAAATAGATGGTGGATATGATGCCAATGAGATCAATGAGAGTGAACCAAAACAGAAAAGCTGCAGGCTGGTAATTCCTTGGGGGTTCATCTTCCAACGCACTTCCTCGCACTAACTAGCTAACACACAACCTCTTTACAAACCTATAGGGTGATGACAGACTCTACAGTCTACATGGGTTTTTTGCAGCAGATAATAGCTACAGGCAATGCTGAGATAACCTGCCCACTGTATCTGTATTGAGTATAGCAGCATTACATACCATACAAACTGCAGTACAAGGAACTATTTACTTTTTTTCAGGACAATGCATCAAATTTCTTTTGCCATCTCTTCTTCAGTCTCTTCTCCTCCCTCTAGTTCACCCATTTTTCTTTTTGGTCTCTGAAAGATCTAAAAACGAAAGGACTTCTGATAGGAACATATTATATGCTGTTGAAAAAAACAAACAAAACAAACACAAGTAAATGTTTCTAAATAGATAAATTAACTACCTTGTGACTTTCTGTAATACATGGGGCTTTATTGAGAGCGCGGGCAATAGATGCAACGTTGTGAGGCGTGAGTAAAGACTGGAGCAGACAGAGCGTGTGGGTGTGTGTAAATGACAAACCAGAAAGTGCCTGTTTTTAAAATGTCTTCTCCATCTCACAAACTGAGTAAAATAAAGTGCGATGCCAGTTCTGTTGCAACCATATGGGAAGCACCTTTGGAGCAGTCTACACACTGAACGGAGGAGAGAAATGTCACACACATCTGAAAAGGCCAATGCTGTTTCATTGCACTTTCCTTCAGATCAGACCCTGAGAAGAGCCCCATTATTTCAGCAAAAAGCCCCTTTGACATAATAGCACAGTGTTCCTCCTTAACCTTAGATTTACTGGCACGTTGTTTTGACTTGTTTGAGGCTTTATTTCTTGCTCTGGTTTCCAAAAAAATCCATCTGATGTTTATTCTTTAAAAGAATTTTGTTGTTATATTTCTAATTATCGAGAAGTTTGTATGAATTGAAAAATAAGAACAAATTTAAAACTCTCCATTAAATCTGTAGCCACACAGTGAGGACCTCTCTCAATCGATATTCTCTTCTCCCTATCAGTTCCAGTCGAGTGAGCATGGTAGTGGCATACTATTAGGTTATTACAAAAGCAAATCAGTCAGCAGAATTAATTTTCTTGAGAAATATGAGTCTGGCTAAAGGGAATTAATAACCATTGCAGAGAATGTAGATGCTGAATTTCCATCACTTTTCCCTGGCCATTTCTACACGTGTGCAGAAATATGTCTGCTTTGACGGCCGCTTTTTATTGTGTTTTAGTTATTTACTTGCAAATCTATTCTTAAAGATCTGATGTGAATTGTGTATTTGTAAGTCAGGAAAGACAATACATACAGAGTATGTCTGTGATTCACCTTGAGAGAACCTGCTCTGCATGTTGCTGTTGTGTGGTGAATTTGCAGGGGGGAGCATGCATGTGTACTGTAAGCCATTTATGTGCTTGATCATGAATGTTTTTATCTATATTCTACTTACAAAGACAAGGGGTGATCAAGCAAGGAGCTGTGATGTGTGCGGAGATGAAAAGCTTGTATGTTCTTCAGGGTGCAGTGATGCTGAAAGCATTTGGAAAGCCGTGGACTGGCACAGGCAAAGCACAAAGTGTCTGCTTAAAAAAACATCTAAACCATTCACAGAAGCTGCGATTTTCCATGGTGGCAGCAATATTTGGACTTTAATTTTGAAACTTTATTTATTCAGCTTACAGGCAGTGAAACTTGGAAGTGGTGGCTGAAAACATTGTTTGGAAAAGTTCATTCTAGGTCCTCAACTGTCAGCTAACAATACTGCAAATACTGTATTTGGCAGGGCTTTTTTTCCTTATATGCTTTAACTTTACATAAATTATTCTACAACTTCTAGATTTATTTCCAAACCCAATTGTTCCTGACCATTTTTCTGATCCTAACTGCAGGTCTTAAATGATCCTTAACCAGCACAGTAAGCTCAGCATCTGTTTCACTAGTGTAATCACTTGGGAGTAAATTTTTTGTAGTAGAGTGCTTTAATTAAAGAATTCAGCTTTTGTATTTTTTCTAAAGCAGCGGTGCATTGCAACAACAACATTTTTCTGGAGCTATTTTAGTTGCGATTAAAACATACACATACTGGTTGGTTCCAAGTATTTACACATCGGGACACTGTATGTGAGCTCCCCTCAAATAACAGTATTTCTGTTTGTTCTAATGACGCCACATTTTACCTACAGCAGCAATGTGCACTTGCTAGTGGACACATTGCTGGTTTTTGGTCATTGTCATTCTGTGGCAGTAAGACATGAGTATCATGTGTATGTTTCCTGCATGTATTTGAACATAGAAAAAAAAATAAGTCTAGCCTTATGAAGAGAAAACTATGCTCTAATGTGTAGAGACATCTAAACATGAAGAGGAGGCCATGGGACCAAAACACCTCGACCTCTAGTTTCCTGCACCATGTATGAGAAGAAGAATGGGACTATCTTATAGGTCTTATCTTATCTGTGAGGAAAGTAATTGAGGTCAGATTGTGCAGTGTAGTCATCATTACCACTTCTGTATGCCCTCACTTTTTCCAACTTCACACGCTGACTATCAGACTATGAAACACAATAGAAAGCACAGTACCTGAGGTCAAACCCATTAACCGAATGGGAACATTACTATGCACGCTGCATAGGTAACTCATGTTTAGGCTTCGGGGATACTACAGGGCTTTCTGATTAAATGTACTCATGTGTTCTATCCCCGCTTCCATCATACAGATGAGGACTTAGTTAATAACAATGCAACAGCATTCCTTTGCTGTTACCATTGATGGTGTGAGTGGGACAACAGCTAATTTGCATTCAACAGAGATGGCAGATTTTGTCATATGCTTTAATTCACTTAATCACCTCTGCAGAGTCATGCAAAAATATTCCATATGTTTAGATGAAAGCATGACGCCTAGTGTCCCCTGAAACTAAAAGGGACACTTTGTTCCTGTCACATGTTATTGCATATTCTTGAACCTAGACATCTAACTGCAGAAAGATTTAATAACTACATTTACATACATGCAGTCTGTATCGATCTTCCTCAGATCCTACGCAGTCAGCAGATTTGGAATTACCACCATCAACATTAATGTCATAACATGCCAGTTTTAGAGACAGGCCTGTAATGGTGCCACAAACAACTTTAATAGCACACTTAGCTTTTAGCTATTGTGCATACAAAACAAGCTAGTGTTGTCATCTTACATGGTGGCATACGGATTTTTATTTGAAGGGTTAACTCTTTTGTGCTGAACATAACTGACAAACTGCATCCAGGAAAAGAAAGTGTGTTCATTGGCATTAGTCAGTATGAATTTTTGCTGCTTTTGAAGTTGATTTTCTTTTCTTACCCCATAAAAATTTAAATATGTTATGGAGCCACACTCCTCTTAAAGCTTCAGAAAATCTAATTAATCACTACTCTGTGAGAATTAGAGTTTATGGCTGAGCCAATAGAGGTGAACCATGTCTGTAATTGCCATATAATACTGAAGCATAACTCGTTGGAAGTGAAATGTAAAAACTGCCTTGCCATCATTTTCTCTCTCATATATGTGATTTCATGCAAATGTTCTAAAGCCTCGGAAAAGGAGGTAATGACTCAGTTTGTATAATGACTTTTTATGCCACATTTCACTATTAGAGATAGGAGGTGGCCAGCGCCTTTAGCTTCTTAACACCACATAAAGCTTTAAAGGTAGGAAATATCAAATATGCTGTCCAGTATTTATCAAAATATTTGATGCTGATATACTGTATATACAGCGTTTATGTTGGAAAAACAATAGGAAAGGCTTGACCTCAGTTAAATTACTTTGGTGTTATTAGGACATAAATATTTTTTGGCAGGGTTTCGACATTACTCCATGCTGATTCTTTCACAGGCTTGCTTTTAATAGACCTCGTCTTTGAGAATGGAGAAGGCGGCTGTCAAGAATGACACGTTTTCACAATGAGGTTTCTGTGTTACCTTGTGAAAGGGCTACTTCTGAAAAGACAAAACCAAAGGACAACTCTGTGTATTTCTGAATTAAAAACGATATTATCTTGGATTGGCCACATAAGTTCCATCAAATTTGCTCAAATCCTTTATGGGCATGAAGTAAGAAACTATATTTTCGGTTTAGTAAATGAACTGAATGACCCTTTAATCTTGTGCTCATCAATTAAACTGATTTGTCCTCTCTTAAAGTAGTAAGGATGAAATATTTCAAAAGAATAGCAGAATGTACAACACATGCCATACCACTCTGATGCCCTTTTCCATGTATTTGTTTAGTCCATCTCTCACTGGAACACCCTGCGCTACTTAGTCTGCTTGGTACTTTTCAAAAAATCTCTCCATCTTTGCTCTGGTCAATCTATCAGGTTTGTCTGCTTGTGTCAGGCTGTCATGTGGCAGCAGACTTGTGAATGACTGATGAACATTTCAGGTGTGCAGAAAGGGAGGTGCTGCCAAGACAGACCTTTGTGACAAACGCAGTAGTTCTGCATGTCAGTCAGAGCTCCCTGTGACCTTGTGTCATATTAAACAGCTTCCCTGTGGAGGCCCTCTCGCCACAGTGGTCAGCATGGACTTTTTTTTTTTTTTTTTCTTTCGACGGACTTCAAAGGGAAGGCGTCTGTTGTCCTGCACAACCCACATCAGTCTTATTTTGCATGCTGCTAACATATTAGGCTATCCATCTACAATTCAGCCACACATCTGCCCATTTATTTAGTGGTAAATTCAAAATTATGATTATGGCTTTAGGCTACTACCCCGATAGTGCTAATTAAGCTATCATAATAAAGCTGTTCCCTGTTGAAAACATGTCTTTATCCAGCACGAGAATCATTTTATATGTTACACCATGAGTTCTGGTTGGATGAGAGATATTACATTATTGTGTAGAACTGCAAGTACGTTGTGACAACTACAGAATTAGCTTTGTTTAAATCTATGCAACACAATCCTTCACACTTGTTCTCGCTAATCATTTATGTGTCTTCCAAGATAACTTACTTGACATTACCCACAGTGGATGACAAGGTTCTGGATGTATTTTCCCCCTCCTTTTTGATGAATCTGAGATATGACTTTTAGAGAATGAGTATATCTGAAACAGAGGGTGAGCCAAAGGCGGAGGAAAGCTTTTAGAACTCCTTCTGATGGTAATGTTTCTGTGCAGTCAGTCTCATCAGAGTTGGAGCTGGATGATCTTAAGTATGGTCAGATACATTTTGACTGTAAGCCAGAATTAACTGTCAGACACAGCACCGGCTGCTAAGGAAAGATGCAAAACATTGTTGCTTAGCAACAAAAAACAGGAGAGAAATGTTATTTTTCAAAACAGATCCAAAGGGCCTATACTTTGTTTTTAGAAAATTGCTGCATCAAGTAGAGAATTAAAACAATGACTACTGAGGGTAATGTGATTGCCTGCTGTGAAAAACTGCCAAGGCTGTGTATCACATTCCTTTCATAGTGCTCTTTGTTCTCAGTCATATAGTAAGGTCATATATGAGGTAAGGATTATGCACTTTGTCACCTGGAGGTCCTGTGTAATCAGGACATCACCCCACCCTCCCAGCCCTGCACCCAAAGGACCTGCCACACAGAGCAAAGTCCGGACTGAACACATCATACAAGCCAAAAGAGACAATAGCCTGTCTGTACATCCAAACATCTGTAGTTATACAGCTATAGATATACGTTGATACATCAAAGATATGAATTGATTGAGCTGAATTCAATGATAGATCCACTGTGGTCAGTTTAAACTGTAAAACTTTTAGGCCTTGAATAGACACTGAAAAAAAGATAGTTCATGTCGTCAGCTTCACCTGAGACGGCCTGAGGTCTTGAATTGTGCTCTTTTCGGCATGTTCAACAGTCAGTGTCAAAGTAATACATCACCATCTTTCACTTTTAGGCTCATTATTGCCATTGAATTGTGTCTTCATGAATTTGCAAAGAGCCTTCCAAGTTGCTGTGAAACACCAGATGCACACAAAATACATGGAAGAATCAGGGGCAAATCAAACTCTGTGTGAATCTGCTTTGGGTATATGAGTCCCTGATTTATAAATACCTACCACCATGCAAAAGAATGATATGAGAGTGTGGAAGAATATTGCTCCTTCTCCATTTATGGGCTGTGGATCTACAGTAGAATTGTGTTATGAACACAAAATGCTGCTATTTCCTCCTCACACATTCTTAAGATCTGGGTGAAATAGACTGGTGTGCAATAAATTGCCTGTGCATTGCGAACAAGCCCTCTCCTTCACACACACAAATACACAATGTAATGCAATGCCTTGGTAATATTATATGACTAAAGAAACTCTCTTCTGGAAAATAACAGGATTTCCCACCCCAATATAATGTCTCCTAGGATTGTAGAGAAAGATTAATGTGGTAAATATTAGAGACTATTTTTAGGGCTCCTGGACTGCTTAGCATTGCCGCTCCACAGTGTCTGGCAAACTAATATCAAGCCTGATGAGGAGAATCTTACTAGGTTCCTCATATTCGTGTTGACTTTGCAAATTCTTGATTGTTGCCCAGAGTCTCTTATTTTCTCTGGTCGGGCTCTGAAACATTGTTTCAAAGTGTGATGTTGAGCTTTATTGTAGTTTGAATGAATGGGTATTGAAGTACCACGGTGACGTGGAGTTTGCAGATAGTTTTGACTGGCAGGGTTTTCTTTGAAGGAGATTCTACTGCCTGCAAAAAGATAAGATCAAATCAGTGCAGATTATCAAGTTGTGGTACTTTACAACCCCTGCTGGGGGACTATAATCCAGCTGTGGGCAACGGGAGTCTCTGTGATATCTGAAAGTCTTTTTCTATCCAACAGGCTGCAGATGATGAACAGAGAGATAAGAGCTGATAAATTTCAGATTTCTGTCAAACGGTGAGATAACTGGGTTTGTCTGCAGACTGAGCTAAACTCTGGGATAGCGCTGTTTGATATGAATTATTGTATAGATATGTGTGCACCATTGTTTTATTGATCTATAGGCAGTAATGTTCTAAGTCTCCCTTTTTGGTCAGATTTTTTCATTCCTACCATTGCATATACAGAACCCACTCACACATGTTGAAGTGCCATTGTTGTGTGGATGGGTGAGACAGTTGTATTCTTTTGGTAAACATTTCAGTTATATAACATTTAATGCTGATCAGGTATGTTTAATGACACAATCTCTGCTTATTCATTAATTCATTCATCTTCTACCACTTATCCATTTCCGGGTCATGGGGGGTGCTGGAGCCAATCCCAGCTCACATTGGGTGAGGGTGGGGTACACCCTGGACAGCTCTCCAGTCCATCACAGGGCCCCTGTGTTTATTCTCTCATATTTAAAGCAAGTCAAGTCACAGGGACAACTTTCCTGTGCCTCACTGGCGGCCTTTCCATGTTTGACAGTGTTTCTGTCATTTAGCAGAAATTTGACAAGGACATTAACAGATAAACTTGTTTTTCACTGACATAACATTGATGTAACGGGGTTGGTCTGCAAATCCGGCTGACCTTTATGAAGGTTTTGAGGTCAGTAGCTTGCTTGAAATTTCAAATTAAACAGCAAAAAGTGGGCAAATAAAGGAGAGATGCAGCCAGTTTTATGAAGCTGCCGTACACTGAACCACCAGGTTTAAATACATCAGAACGAGTGACTGTGAGCAGGTAGGGGAAAAGGATAGTGGCTCGAAATATCCATAATGATACACGCTTGCCGCACTATTGATTCGGGCCTCTGGTTGCTCTTCTCTGATCTCTCAAAAGGGAGAGTGTTATGTCTGGAAGGTGTGTTAATTTTGACCTAGAGCTCGCAGCTCACTTTGAAACAACTAAGAAAATACTCAAGTACAAGTATAGCTAGATCTAGAAAGTGTTAAAGAGTAGAGGGAAACTGAGCAGCTGCACTGAAGCTCCAGGCTGCTTTAGCTCCACTTCCACCTGCATGAGCTTCATTGTCCTTTTTTTTTTCTTTTTTTAATCTGTCATGATATCTGTGGTAATTACTAATGCTTCATAATTGCCTCCCTGTTTTTTTTTGTCCTGTAGGGATGAACTGCCTTAGGGGTCTGTGTGTGACTGAATGTCTAAATTACCTCTGAATCTGAAGCTTATCACTGGTTTTTGGTTGCAGTTTTAAGACAAAACAAAAAAAAATGTAATGTATGTTTTCTTTAAAC
Source organism: Remorina albescens (assembly GCA_034769265.1). Taxonomy (NCBI): domain Eukaryota; kingdom Metazoa; phylum Chordata; class Actinopteri; order Carangiformes; family Echeneidae; genus Remorina; species Remorina albescens. Next base: position 21,625,691 of record CM068494.1, read on the forward strand.
TAAAGTAAATAGGTATATTTTGGTTAGAATTCTATTTCTGTTAGTGTTTTGCCAATTCGTAACTCTCTAAATTCATTATGTGTATGTGCAAATATATATATATATATTTATCCACCATAAGAACTTGCCTGTAGGGATAAATAAAGTTTATTGGATTGAATTAAATTTATTTGAAATGGCCTTGCAATGGCTGGAGTGAGCCTTCAATGAGTCAAAGCCCTTTTAATTTGACACACAGCACAGACAGATCTTTGTTAAATTAAAAAGAAAGTGATGGAGTTGGTGTGAAGTGTTGTACTTTAAAGAAATAATATTGCCCATTCCCAAATCTTGGCAAGCTTTGAATAACTTTTTGTGGTAAATATCGTAATACTGTAGACCCTGATCCTCTTTTTTTCTACTCTGCTTACAGTTATATATTTGATTTGTTTTTGCTTTTCTTTTGTTAATATATATCTATGCATCTTTTAATAACTTGCCCTCTAAACAGGTTATATATGGAGATTATTGGGGGCCCTGCCACTCCAGAATGCACCTGCCCTGCTTGTGTTATAATGTGTTAACCATTTAAAATTTTTTTTTTATATATACACACTTCAAAGGAGAATTTGAAGTATGTCATGCAAATGTTTAAACTTTGCTTTAAGACGTTATTGTCTGGAACTGCAGCCACCTAGAAGAAATATCACAGGGTGAATGAAGGCGTCACTGTCTCTTACAACGCTGTGGATGGCTTTCTGTGCTCTAATCAGACAAAGTTTTTTTGGTGAAGTGAAGTTGTATGAATAACTGATGCAGTCAGTGGTGCTGACATGGGGTCAGCTTTAATTTGGCTCTCCCCAACAGCCTTTCACTTGAAGCGGCTCTGGCCATCAGCCTCTCGCTGTCGCCTATGGTGCACATTTGGGAACAGCTTTAAAACAGCTCTTTCTAATAGTTTAGCATTTGGAAATAAAGGGTTGTCCTGGTACATTTTGGGGTGAGCATTTAATCAGCTCTTTCCTTTAGTTTCTGATTGTGTGTGCTTTGCTAAATTAGAAGCTATGAAGCTACCGATTTGGCATCAGCTTTACAGCAACTCTCTCCTCTGGTCAATCATTTGGAAAAGAGCTGTTGTCCATGGTGCTCATTTGGGATCAGCTTTGAAACAGCCCCCCCACAATCTCTCAGAGCCTGCTGTTTGGAAATCAGCAGCTTACCTTTCAGTCGATGGGAATGAGGAGCTGTCTATCATGCTGATTTGAGATCAGCTTTAAAGCAACTCTCTCACACAGTCTCTTCCAGCCTGCTGTTTGGAAATTAGCATAGACTGTGTAATCTGTAGGGCTGACGATCTGTCTTAGGTGCGTGATTTTGGATCAGCTTTAAAGCAGCTCTCTTCAATCCCCTTCCATTTGGACATGACCAGTTCTCCATAGTGCTGATTTGGGCAAAGGGCCATAAACAACAGCTCACACCACCTCAACCAACCTCCCAGTGCAACACAGTGTGGCAGTTATAATTCTGTAAATGAATTCTCTGTGCTGTATATATAATCATGACAAGTTCAATTATTTTGTAGGGCTTTAAGTAATTAACAAATGTTTTAAACTCGCTGTCTTTGCTGAAATATGAACTACATGAAGCAGAAACCTATAGTTGAATGAGCCAGAACCAGACATGATGTTCATATAACTAATAATACACACATTAGATCAAGTAATCTTCTAGTAATCATGATGGATTTCTAGAGCACCATTTAACTGCTGCCTTACCTTATTTTCAGTTTGCACACTGGAGGTGGAGATGTAGAAGTATACTGGTAAGAACACTGTTACTGTTTCTGGACTTCGTGCCCAGGGTCCCTCATCGTTCTCCTTTGCCCCTCCTCTCTCTCCTTCATCCTGCCTGTATTGATCTGTTGCTGGTTGTGTCTTACAGTACTATATCCACAGATATTTATGTTTGTAGCTGCTGGTCTCCAGTTCCCATTATGGGTTTGAGCGATAGGCACAGGCTGTGTTTCAACACCTTGCTGCTGAGAAAAAATATAATATTCAAGAGACATGCCCTTAGTCAGCACCCCCCCCCCCCCCAGGAGCTGGCTATGTAAAATGACCTGGCACAGCAAGCATGCTGAAGCGGGTAGTAAAGGTTGGGCTACAAAGAAGAAACAGATGATTGCTAGACAAAACCCTGAGGAAGAAACATTTGTCACGTGATGAAACTGATCTTCTAGTAGCAACAGCATAGACACTATGTCACGGGTTCCAAATGGCCACTAAAAGGCAATAACTCAGATATTCATGAATAATAATGCTTACAAAATGAAACCCTTTGCCCGTTTCATGCAATTTTTTACATGTAATATTTTTCTCTGTTTTTAGCCAGCGGGTTGAACTATTGATTTGTAAGGTGCCAGTCATGAGGTCCTTACCTGGGATTAAAATGAAAACAAACATTCTATATTTCTCTCTCACTTCCTCTGCCTGACTCCCCCTGCAGCCACCCCCACCCCCTCCTCTCTCTCTCTCTGGGTCGCTCTGCCTCCCATTCAGCAGCTCAGCTGTCTGTGAACAGCCTCTGCACACTGGCTTTTAAAATCCTTGTTGGTACATCAGCTTCCTAACCTCCCTAACCTTGCTGACTGAGCCTCTGAGAGACTCCAGCTGCTTGTGTGTAATCTCTCTCCCTCTCTTCATCCCAGATTCTCCACCCCCCCTCACCATCTATCACACCCTTGTCCCTCACTGAATACTTCATAGGCACACACGCATGCTCTGATTAGCAGGTGGGCCACTTCAAGGAAGCTGGCTTACTTGACATTTTCACCTTCTCAAAGGCCAACAAAGATTCATCTGAATATCACCTCTGGACTTCATCACAATCCATTGTGCTCAAGCATTTCTCCATTACTGTGTACCGTTGTTCTCCACCGCTCATATATTTAAAAAAAAGAAAAGAAAAAGCTGTGGTGGTCCTTTCCTGTCGCACTGATGACACACTGCAATTTCCTGCACACAAGCCTGCACACAAATTCTCGACTTTTCTATTGTCTCTACACTCTGGAATTAAGTTGCATTATGAGGTTGCAAAAGTCAAATGTTAATAAAAAAATACAATTTATAAACAGGGCAGTAGATTTAAAAACTGCTTCACTTTCCTTTTAAATGCTTTTTGCGCTGAAAGTTCAGTTTGCTGAATAGTGGTTGCAATGAAGGATAAATACACAATCATCCTATTTTCATAAATCACTGAGACTTTGAGGCACACATCTCTCTCTCTCCCCCTCTCTCTTTCTCTCTCCCCTCCACCTCTTCATCTGTAGGTTCCCTCCATCACCACCAGGGGCTTTCCACACCGCGCCGTGCAGAGAGCGGCTCTCTCGGCCGTCTTCTCTTCCTCCGCACTCACCGGAGCGGAGACCTCAGACGCGCAGCGCGGTGGCGGACGCGGCGCACGGAGAGTCCGTCCCTCACGGTTTTCCATCGCACCGGGGATCCTATAGCTTTGATTCCGTCACTCTCCTCCCTTCTGCAACTTGTCATGGCCAAGGCATTTGTTCCACCTGCACAGGATAAGAAAGGTAGGACTTTTCTTTTTTCCTTGGGGGGGTGGGGGGTTGTGTGTGGTAATTGAATGATAAAGTTCACTGTTGCAGTGGCTCCATCTTCTAACATACAACTCCACTGGACTTCCTCCCTCCGACATCGTGCTGTGAGAGTTGTGTGTGTGTGTGTGTGTGTGTGTGTGTTCGTTCGTGTGCTGCAATAGAAGAGGCACGCACAGTGATTTTTATGTGTTTGTATTTGTGTGCGCGACGAACAGACAGGAATAGTGGCTTTTGCTTTTAGCCCCCCTCCAAGCCCTTTTCATCTTCACTCCGAGGCTGAGCATCAACACCTAACTTGTTGCCACTTGGAGCACAATTACTCTTTTTTTGGTTTTTTTGTATTTTTATTTCTTTCTTTATGTTTGTGTGCTGTCGGTAATGAGCGCGGTCCGAGAGAGCAGCGGTGGATCCGACCGTTTCAGACCATTCAGATAGTAAACCGGCTATTTGTAACGATTTTACACTGAAACAGGAAAACGGCTTTCACGCGCGGTGACAAGGCGGCAAGTCGATAATTGCGGCACGGAAATTTATTGTAACAGAATTTCAGCGAAATTTCTCCACAGTATGAATAATAGTAGCTATTAATGTCGCCTGGATATGGATATTTCAATTCAAAAAATGTACAGCTACCCGGAATCAAGAGTGGAAATGTGTGTATTAAAAAAAAGAAAGGAAAAAGAATGAAAGAGAACAGGCTGGTCTCAGTGAAGCAGCAGTTTGATTTAAGAAAATGAAACGACTGAGCTGTAAAGTGAATGAACGCACCTCCTGCTCAGTGGGATGCGTTTCCGAGGACTGCAGCCACTTGATGCGCCAACAGGATGCATTTTCAAGTTGGATGTGTGCCACTGTGCACTAAGCCACGCTGCTGAATGTCTGAATACAGACTTAAAAGCACTCCACTGTCAAAACAACAAAAGCTTCATGGTAGTCCTTCATTGATATGCTTGTTGTAGCTTAAATAGAATAGTAAGTATTATGTTTCTGCCCCCCCTCCCCTTTAGTCCCAGTTCCGATTTGTTTCAATTTTCACTTGAATTTAATGGCTATTCACTTATCAAATTATCAGAAACATCTATTTCTGTCTTGTTTGCTTGACTCCTATTGCTGAAAATGGTCCAGATTCTGCATAGCATGTTTCCTTAAGCTGTTCATTTCTTCAAACTCTGGCTCTCTCTTCTCAACAACCTTTTCTTTTGTTGCTTTCGATTTTTTATAAGTTGATTCACAAATCTCTGCCTCCCACATCATTTGTATGTGACATTTATTTTAACATCATCTGAAATTGGTTTAGCTCATCAAGCAGTCGCTGATGAGACAAATGATATCTCATGCTCTTATTTTAAAGAAAAAGGCTTTGATTGAGCTTCCTTTTTCTTACTGACACTTCACTGCCATGAATCGTAACTACAAGACTGATCAGATTTCTTCTTTTCCAACTTAATATTTGTTTTATTTGGAGGCAGACCCTCCATCATTGTGATATCTGGATGAAATACAACCTGTTTCTAACTGCAGGGTGTGTATGTGCACTTCATATTGCAGAATATGATTTGTGACTGTGGGGTTACAGTACACTTGAAGCCTGGATATTACTAAGTGACCTTCACTGAGGTTAGAACTGCTCAAGTTTACTCCTTTAGGGTGTCTGGATATTTGACCGTGTGCATTGGTGTGTACATGCACTCTGTACTCTGCTTGCGTGGGTGTGTGCGTGTGACTTGAGTACAAGCAAACTGTGTGTTTGTTTGTAAGACTCCTGGCATGCCCCAGTTTACCATCTATCCTGAGCTAATTGGTGTTTGGGAAAGTGAGAGCAATGACTTGTGTCCAAATAGCCAATCAATGACTTTAATTTTCCAATTAGATTGTGATCGCTACAGGAATCGGTCAAAGAGGTAGGACCTCTGGGTGAGGACTGTGACCTGTATTGACTCTGTGTTTGGGAAATTGATTTAAGAAGTCACAATATAGGATGTCAATTGGTTGGTGCAGAGATAAGCAAAATCTTATGGCAAATATAACACATAAATTATATTTTATAGTCCCCAATTGAATTAAACCCCCAAGAATTCATTATTATTATTTTTATGACGAAAAACAATATCCTTACTTTAATTAAGTAATAAATCAGGGTGATATTCCAACAAAAGTGAAATAACCGTATGAAATGACACAGGAGCTGTCTTGAACCAACAGCACGCAGATGACTTGTAGTGGTTGTTATTATTAATGTAATAATGTCAAATTACTTACTTACTTACTTTACCCAACCCATCTCACATATCTTTGCCCTTCACTGTGCTTTTGGCATTGTGGGTTTTGTTACAAAGTCCTTTACTAACATCACAGTGACAGATATCGAGGGACACACATACTGGTGCACACCTCAAACACAACTCTTAGGCGGGAGGTGATTCAGAAAATCAAAAGCTTTTCTTTAAAAAAGAAAAAGAAAAAAAGGAAGGAATAAATGTGGCATCTTACTGCCCATTACAGACAAGTATCTGCTTCGTATCCAGGACTCCTCATTTATTCAGCTAGTGGTCTAACCAGCGTGTACATTACAAGGGCCATGTAGCAGTAACCCAGATGGCAGAATGGGCTGATTGTGATTTATGTACCAAAAGTGAATGCATTACTGTGAGCTCCTGGAGTCAGTGCCAATTCCAGGCAGGCATTTCACACATTTTCAACTCACACACACACACACACACACACACACACACACACACACACAAAACTACATTTACATAAACAAGAGTGCACTTACATGCAAAACTTTGTCATGCCCATGTATATTCAGGAAGTTCCTTTGCTCACTCTTTCACATGCTCTCTCCTTCATCCCTCTGTGTCTCTCTCTCTCTCTCACACACACACACACACACACACACACACACACCTACATACATACATACATACACACACACACAGCCCCCGTGAAAAATCGTTTGGATGAAGCAGTCCACCGTTGTGAGACATTGATTACCGTTTACCAAGCTGGAGCATAAATGTAGTGTTAAAGGCGAGATGGCCTGGATAAACAGAGGGAGAGACAGAGAGGGAGAAAGCGAGAGGGAGGGAGAGCAAGAAAGAGAAGAGGGCAGAGAGAGAAAGAGGCTGATAGATGGTAGTAAAGATGACAGATACAAGAGGATTTTTTATGGCCAACAGAGGGGACTGATTAGGCCAACTAACTGATATAAACCTGTAGTTAGAAGCCTGGTTCATTCTTAGCAAGCCTAGCACACACACATGCACAACTCCACGTACACACAGGCACACTCCCCGCTGCCCACACCTGCTGTCTTGACACCGGCCAGGGACGGTCAGCCCTTAGTGACTTCATTACACCCTCCGGGCAGGGACTGCATCAACCATATTAACTCTTAAGCTCTGTGATGGACTCGTTAGGTAGGAGGAGACAGAGGGCTCAAGGCTGAGGTCAGGCTCCATGGTTGATTTTCCAGCCCTGTTTGCACCTGATTTCAAGGGCAGGGTTCCAGGCAACACTTTGATGAAACAATTTTAGAGCACTGTGGCTTTGCTGAAGAAACTCGGATACTTTTTTGATGCTTTTTCTTGTGATGAAACAAGCTACTAATACAGTTTGCTATGGTGGTTGCAGCTGTTTTTACTGATTAAATTGCTGCAAGGCTGTCCGGGAGTGTGCTATGGGCTTTATGGCATCACCATCATATTGTTTTACTCAACTCAATTTCAGTTTGTATAGAGTCAAACTATAACATAAGTTATCACAAGGCTCTTTACAAGGTAAGGTCAAACCCTTACAGTTTTATAGGGAGAGCTCATAGTTCTCACAGTATGACAATGGAAAGGAAAAACTCCCTTTGAACAGGAAGAAAGTTCATTCATGTTAAATAGCCAATAAAACCAAACATTTTTGGAAATTTAGCATTAGAATTTTTATACCTAAATATAAAGCAACAGACGACAACCTTAGGTTATCTTAACTCATAGTCCAAAGAGTGGAAGCAATGGGTATCAACTAGTCTGACTCAGCACTCTCCAAAGATAAAAAAACAAACTGCAAACCAAAACACCCAAGTGTCCCTTTAAATTTCCAAATGAATTCTACCCTGTATTTCATTTCAGACAATCTCTGTCAAGCAGAATTATAAAACTGACAAGTTGTGGATTCACAGGGAGTTATGTGCCTGAACTAATAATGTGACAATCAGTAAAATTTACAGGTGCTGGTTGGATGATGGCCAGTTTAGCCGTTTCATCTTTCTCCTGGTCTTTTTTAAAGCTAAGCTAATTACTTGCCGGCTCTAGCTGCATATGTTACGGGTCCTAAGAATGAGGGACCACAATAACAAATATAGAACAAGCATAAAGCAGACGAAACAGAGGAGTGAGGCATAGTCTGTGTTGTCTTTCCGGATTGTTTCTGAATGATATATTAAATGACATTTATCATAACAGTCAGATAAGCACAATGCATATTTGTTTCCTTTTTCCTTTTTAAGTTCCTTTTTAAGTCTTTTGTATTACTACTTCAGTATTTCTCAATAATACACATTTTCTCTCATCTTTTGTGTCCTTATCAAACACATTCTTTTTGATTTTTTTCAAGAAACCATTTCTGAAAAACACATTACCTTTTCTTTACATTCTCTTTTCTTAACATTTTCTTTATCTCAGTATAAACTGGTTCAACCACATTTCACTTAGTGTAGTTTTATAGCGTGTACAGATATTTGGCCATATAACAAACAAAATCCTTCTCCCCTGTTAAAGAACCTTGAAATGTATGGATAACAAAGTGCTGTTACATTTGTTACATACATTACATTATGTTACATTTTTAACCCTGTATTTCAATATTAGCAGAGCATTTTTTCACAGTAACAACATAAACGGAGATGGATTCTGTATAGGAGCTCTGTTATCACTTATTTAAGTTGTGCAACAGCATTCTTGACACAAAATTGTGGCTGCGCAGGAGAACTTTAAAACTTAGCGTTGATTAAGCATAAATAAATAATTAAAACACGATACTAGCGCCACATAAACATTTCTGCTAATAATAACTGTTCATATAATGTTACATTATATATATTATATATATTATATGAACAGTTTGCTGACCTGTATACAGCAGGTGAAACAGAGGAGTGAGGAAACAGTTTGTGCTGCTGTCTTTCCAGATTGCCCCTGAAGAAAAGGGAGGGCGTCACGACCCCCACTCATTTTTAACATAAATGTGGCAAATCAGCACCCAAAATAATTTTAAACGAAAATATAAATAAATATTAACTGAAATAATTACAATATCTATTATTCTAAATTTCATAACCGTGGTTACCTCTATTTCAGGGGTGCCATGCAGCACACAGATGTGATATGTTGGTTGTAACCATTTGCATGATTTTATTTTTACTTCTGAAAATTAAATGTAATTTTGAAAACATATTTGAAATTCATAAACTACTTAAGTGTTTGAAGTCATTTTATACTGTGTGCAGAATCAGTAATGCTTAAAAATACATGATAAAAGACTATTTTACTCTTTTTTTTTTTTTTTTTTTTGGTCCATTTAGTTAATTGAGTCATAACTATGTTCATTCTGGTGACCTTATTTTTATGTTCACATTCTGTATGTAATTTTTCATATGTAGATTTGAAAGCGGACCAGATGTTTTAGTGTTTGTGATAATCAATTTTTAAACAAAAAGGCTTAATTGCACTAATGAGAGTCAAAATTTTAAAGGTTACAGCCACTATAATGCTGTAATTCCCAATGCAAAAGACAAAATACAAAACGCAGCAACACAAGGACAACGTAGACACTAACAAGATTCAGACAGCTGTTGCATCCATCTGTCCTTATGATTCAGTAAAATCTGTCGATATGGAGTCAGTCTCCCCAGGCATTTGAAGGCAAATAAGTAACGGTATTAATGAAGAGTTCAAACAAAACCTGAATATATGCATTGAAATGTTCAGCACATTAAATAATCAGAGGGCAGTGAATTGAAGAAGACTTTTAGGAAGGCTAATGCAATTGCTGATCTATAGAAGTAACTTAAAGCACTGAACCATAATGACGGAAAAAGAATTATATTTAGGTTTGAAAAAAAAAATATGACGGTACTTTGTCAGTCTTGACAGCAGCGGAAGTGTTCCTGTCTTCATTCTCAGCACTTAAACATCCTTTTGTCATAAATTGAGGGTCAGAGGATGAACATAATTATGGGAATTTTCATGCTGTTTTTAAATCATAGTCTTTTTTTTTTTTTTACTTTTCTCTTACTTGTAGCCTCATTTGTAGCTGAAAATAAAACAAGCCATCGAATTCTGTTTTCACGCACTGCGCTTGACGTACAGCGCGGCGCTGATGGTTAAAGAAAGGTACTTCATGCTCATCTCTTGTGTGCTGCTGTTTGTTCCTCTGTCTTTCTAGCTAATGTGCATGATATCCTAGAGGCAGGATTTCATCACTGGTGATGAATTCAGGTAGTCAATCTGACTTCTGTAGCAAGTCTGCTGGTCTAGGTTTGTGCATCTTGCACTGGAGTGGGAAGAACAACTGACTTGTAAACAGGCAGTTCTTCACCTGGATGTCACGGTTCACAAAGACTCTTCCTCTGAGTTTGGCATAACCCCACCGGCAGAGCTTATCTGGTGGTGTATTTCTGCATCAGTGTTGGTTTTGGACGGATGAAGGCTGCCAAGGTAGAGAAACTCATCCACATTTTTGAGGTGGAAACATTTGATGTGACTTAAGACACACAAACAGAGTGAATCACCACACACGTACACGCTAATGCACACATCTACATCCACAGCCCTACACAGGCATAAGGCTTTTTTTTTTTAAATATGCAAGGAAATTGAAATGAGCAAGGGATTAGAGGTGAGCTAAAGAGGAATAAGTTATTATCATATTGTTTTGTTTGATTTTCTAAGAATCATGCATGCAACCCAGTGTGAGTGGAGGCTTTGGGGTCATTTTAATAAATAAACACTTTGCATTTGGACGTAGTTAATTTTATGCCCTGCTCGGCAAGTGGCTGAAATGCTTATAAATATGAGTTTCATTCTGTTTGACAGGGGAAGCTCATGTTTCTTCAGCTCTTGTCTCATCTCAGATTATCTACTGGCAGTATATAGTGACATTTTTGCAGACTGAAGATTCTCATTGACATCGAGTGTCCCTGAAATGAGATTTATGATGGGCTGTCACTTTCAAAGACCAGCAGAGTGACTCAGGTACGGTAGAAAAGACGTATCTCTGCATAGTCTAGTTAGGCTGCAAACAGGATCCTGTTTATTGAGTTCGGTCTCTTTAATGATTTGGTTCAGTAAGTTAAAAGCTGAACTCTAGACCTCTTACCTTATCGATACATTTATTAATATTCCATAAATAATGAGTAACATTTTCTTTTTTCTTTTGTTTCTGAATAAATTGTTTCCCATTTGAGCAGTTGTTTTAAATTCAGCCAGTAAGAAAGAGTCAAAAAACAAAAAGAAAAACAACAAAAAAACCAAAAGTCCACTCTGGCTCAGAGGTTGGAATTGATGCTCCAAGCAAGAGGGATTCACACTCACGGGTTACCTCCAGCTGTCCCAGTTACCTGCCATAGTCTGAATTCATGCATGTTAGCCTGACTAACTGGAGACTGCAGATTGTCCATAAATGTGAATGTGAGTATTTGTCAGTGCATCTGTGGGCTGGCAACTTATCAAGGGTACTTTGCTACCCCCCTGTACAATCTGTGCTGGGACCGGCTCCAGCACTTGTGAACCGGAGTAGGAATAAGCAGATAAGACAATGGATGCATGAGGAAACATCAATATGCAATTTGTGTCAAAATTACCCTCCAAAGCCTTTCGTTCTGGTAATACAGCCTTGCAACACACAGTTGGCTCTTGTGAGTGACTAATACAGATACTGGCTACTTTTCTTTGTCCTCCTCTCTCTCTCTCTCGCTCTTTCTCATGTCTCTTTGGCAGGATTTTAATCTTGTCGCTGATGAATAGCTCTAGCATAATGACATTTGGTGTGTAATACGGAAGCGTCTGCAAAAACAGGAGTATTTCCTTTCTGTCTGGTTTGCTGGAAGGTACAGTATCTATCATATCTAATAAACAACAATTAAAAAATGAGCATGTACAGCAAGTCATAGTCATATTGTTACAGGAATCTGCTTTGTTGCTGTATAGACAGCCGAATAAGATCTTTCCCCTTTCAGCTTTATAGCATTGAACTTGGGAAGTGATATTAGCACTGAGCACTGAGAAATATAGGTAATAATAATAGGTGTTTGCATAACATGGAACTCGAAGAGTTACTCTCTTATACTCTTATTGTTTATATCAGCTATTGTATACTTTGTATTTGGACCGACTGAGAACAGCAAGTGTGCGGTAAGTGGCAGCTTTAAGAGATGTCTCTGCAGACTTCATAGATATAATATCCTCCAGGCAAAGTAATAACTCGTATTACATCCCTTTTAGGGATTCCTCAGGACAGGGGCTATGTTTTTTTCCATTGCAGTGCTGTTGGCACCTTGCAGAGGCATAACGGAAAAGGACCTCTTTAAATAATTATGACTAAAGTGATACACAGTATTTTGGAGCACATCTACCAGCAGGCGTGAGAAAACGAGGCCCCATATGTGTTGAACATGATGTGATTCAGAAATAATTAGTTTGATTGTTCGGTGGAATTTGTCTCTGTGAGATGATCCACTAGTTGTTGTGTGAGTGCATCCTATGATGGTTTTCTAAAATACTCCTTGATGTTCTTTGCTATGACTGCCACCCACTAGCACACACTCTCTACCACACATACACACACACACACACACAAAAAAGGATCCAAATCTTTAAGTTTTCATGTGTTTGCTGAATTATGTATTGGGAACATACTCTTGGGGATAGTTGTGCAGTCTTACTAATGGTATTAGCTCTTGCTGGGTAAAGCATGTTTACACACATTTGTGCAAAAAATTAAACATACACACACACCACAACATGCACAGAGATAAGTGCATAGCCGTGTGCACACACAAACACATAGAGTAACGCAGTTTGCCTCCATGCTGAAATGTTCACAAGTTTCTTCCCTTGTGAAAACGTTTTCTCCATTAAATTTGGGAACTTCACTGTGCACTGGCCAACTACAGTACTTTCAACTGGAATTTTGCTTCAAACAAATACTATTTCCTGCCTTTGGAGGGCAAGTATGTGCAACAAAATATCATGCTAATTAATGTAAGTCCTTATTCAAAATACTAAGAAGTGAACATATGTAGACCTTTGCCCCTCAGTAACCTCTCAGTCTCTCTTATTATGGCACCAAAAGACACTTATGGTATCCAGTAATCACCCTGCATCACAGATCATGGCCAGGAATTCTGCCTGTGCTGGACAACAAAAGCCGTTTGCTCAACATGCCGGATAAACTGCTGATAATTTAGAGTTACAACTTATTTTTACTTTCAATAGGCAAAGCACATTCTCCACAATACCTCGTCATGGAGCAGAATTTAAAATGAACTCCCAGACATGAAGCCACAAAGGTATGATAAAAGATACATTGCTAAGAATCATGAAACTTTGACATAATCCTCATGGCTCCCTTGAAAACAGACAATGAGAAACTCAGTAGGACTTCAGTGCTTTAATTGTACTGCAGACCTCTGGTGCCTCAAAATCACTACTGTGTAAACTGCCTGAAATGTCACCAACATGAAATTCATTTAATAGAAATGGATGTGTAATGTGAAGTATTTTGATGGTATATGTGGTCACTAGTTGGATTTGTGTACTTTCGTTGCTTTTCCTTCGAAGAATCAGAAAAAAAAAGTTTGCAATGGTTGACTGTAGTTACAACATGTTAAATATTAGAAAATAGTCTTTCCTCCATCTCTTCTCCAGTTCTTTATCCTTTGCCTTTGTCTGTATCTGTACTTCACCACGACTCACTAGTTCGAACAGCGGTTTTAAATCAGGATAAGTTTCATTGTGCCCCATTATTCCCAGGTCCTTCTGGGTGGATTGTACATGCTTTATCATGTGAACATGAGAATGTATGCTTCCATACTGGCCCCAGCACATCCCACTATGAACATCTCCTTAGAAAAAGACATTAGCACTTCTTTCTCTTAGTACTTCTGCTCTCTTGCAACGATATGCAACATTTCCGACATCCTACAGTTTGCCGAATCCAGACCATCATTTGTCTGCCTAATGACCACCGAGGTGCCATGTTGGGTGATAGTGATGACATATTAAGGTTTAAGCCCTGGCGAAAGACTGTAGCTCATAATTTCTTTTTCCATCTAAGCAGTGTAGGTTTCATCCACTTTCTGACCTTTCACACACTAAAAATGTAGAAGTCACATTAGCATTGTGTACATGTAGCTTTGCTTTCTTGGGGGAAAAAAAAAGTCACCCAACAAAGCAACACACAATTAAGAAAGTTGAATAGCAATATCTTTATTCTAAGATGAATAAGGGTTTTTGAGCTGTGACATTAGCAGCTATTTTTAGTTATTTGGAACATTTTATGTGCTCAAAATTTATAGTATTCATTCAACTAGTAGATACAGAATTTCCATTGTTATTTACAAACATAGAATAAGAATAAAATGTATAGTTCACAAACTAGCGATGCATTTTCCTTCTTCGAAGTGGATAGAATCGGATACATTTTAGTGATGCATTGTTCAGGGATGGCCCAGATTCTTCATCTGGGACTTTTATCTGTAACTTTACGGATTAGAATCCAACATATTCTAAAGTATATCAGTATTTATAGTATGAGAAGTTGTGTGTGAGAAGTTTTATTGATATTCAATCTAATTATGTTGATAACAAATTTTAATCTTAAAATACCATATAATACTGACTAAATGTCTACAGAAGCAACGTTGATGATCCATCAGTACATCTTAGGAGGAGATGAATCAAATGTGCCAGCTAGAAGATGCTGTATTTTCATAGTGACCAAATGAAAAAACGATTAAACTCCTCTTCTTTATCAAAAATAGTGCCACAAACATGAGCTAGATAAAAGCATTGCACTTAATGAAAGATAGTCTGGCACTGATGTTCATGAAATTGGCATAGATCGGACTCCCGATCTTTTTCTCTTCAACTCATATAAATATAAACAGATTTAAACCAGATTAAGAGTTATGAAATAAACAACCTGTTACAGTCCAGTCATTTTTCTGCTGACAGAATCACTGGTGTTATATGCTGTCATTAAAATACACACACATTACATTATAAACTGGCTGCGTTGCCAGTAATCCTCAGACAGCCCAGTGTACATGACATGTAAAAGCTTGGATACTGATGTGCGGTTCAGCTATGATGACTTTAGAATCAGTGCATGCATAAAAAGTAAATTCATCTAAATAGCTTTGAAGTTAATTATTTGTGTATTTGTTAATGAAGGAAATATTTATAATACCGAAGTTGATCTTACCGCGCAGAGAAGATGTTAAAAGGGAAATTTGTGGATCTAGTATAAGAAGGCATGAAAAAGGGAAGTAAGATGAGAATAAACCAGTAAACAAATTTATTCATAAATTAACTGAATTCCTCTCCAAAAAATAAAGAAGAAAGAAAGTTGATGAAAGAAAAGGATGACAAGAAAAATGGAGTGTTTGTTTTTTGTGTGGGCTTGTTTGACTGTTTAATGTATTCCTAATTTCCCCATTAATGCTCGCTTTGGGACTTTCTGCAGTATTAGAAAAACTACGCTAAGAACACGATTTTCAATTGAAAGCACATTTTGAATTCTAATGTAGATATATCACTCGAGACGTTTAAACACCAACGCCCACAGCTCTGGGAGAATGTGCTTTTTTTCTTTTACTTTCATTATTGTCCACTTTATAAAATCCTGCCAAGAAAGAAGGAATATATAAATGAGGGCAGTCAAAATTATGATGATCAAATGGGAGAGGACGGGAAGCATGGCGGCATGGTGGTTAGCGCTGTTGCCCCACAACAAGAAGGTCGCGGAAATATTCCAAATTGATATTTGGAAATAAGAATATGAATGTTTCTATTGTGGGGCAGCACGGCGGCATAGTGGTTAGTGCTATTGCAGGTTCAATTCCCGGCCCTCGGGCTTGCTGTGTGCCGTTTGCATGTTCTCCCCGTGTTTGCGTGGGTTTCCTCCGGGCACTCCGATTTCCTCCCACCGTCCAAAGACATCATGCTTGGGTTCATTGGTGACTCAAAATTGTCAGTAGGTCTGAGTGTGAGTGCGAGTGGTTGTTGGTCTCTGTCTGTCTGTGTGTGTTGGCCCTGTGATGGACTGGCGACCTGTCCACACCCTCGCCCAGTGTGAGCTGGGATTGGCTCCAGCATCCCCGCGACCCGGAAACGGATAAGCGGTAGAAGATGAATGAATGAAAAATGGAAGAGGATTGGTGATGGTAGTCATGCTTGGTTTTCAGGTTCCAGGTTGATTACTGCAACTGTGCTACTATAAAGTTGCTGAAAAATGAAATAGAAAATTTTGAAGACCTTGTGAGCCTCAAGGTCATAGTAACTCAACTGTATACCAGTACTTCTATTCTTAGAAGCTGTAAAAACAAAGCAGAGAGAGTAAAAGATGCATGCAACAATGTCGGTAACAGATTGGATCATGTACTGCATGACACCCTCAAGAGTATGTGCCTTCCCAGATTTGCAATCCTGCAAAAACTTTAAATGTCTCAGAGGCTCAGCCAACAAAGTTAGTAAGGTTACAAAGTAGATCTGCCAAGAAGGTTTGGAAAGTTCCCTCTCCAGTGAGCTGAGGCTCTTTTCACAGAGAAGTGTTGACTAGACTCTAAAACATAGATAAGTTGAGCTTTTAGATGAAGATGGATGGCAATGTGACTTTGAAAAATCTTTGAACAGCTGCTGTGGTTGTGCCATTTTGTGGAGGGATGTACTCCGTCATTACACAGCCTCAGTCTCACTGCGTATTGAGTGCACAGCAGCTCTATTTATAAAGGTTATCTGAAAACATTGGTTACCTGAAAAGCATACACTACAATAATTAAATAATGGAGTGCATTTTACGTCTGTGTGTCACGCTCTCTGCTGGCCTCTTGAACACGGTGATGGTGGGCTGGAGATTAAAGAACGGAGTGACACTATCTTACCACCATGTTGCTCACGGGTGTAGGCATTGAATCGTAATTGCAGAACGGCAGCACAACCGCCAGTTTTGTGCAGAGTGCATATATTTTTATTACAACACAAGTGCTCATTTAACACAATTTTGGGAAACCAGGCTCACATCTGAATGAGCAAGTGCATATGCTCCTGACAGCACCAGTGATTATGACTGTACCAGCTTAATTCACTGAACATCCACAAGAAATTACAAGCTTGAGTGCGTTATGTGGTGTAAGTGTTTGGGTGTTTTTATGTATTGTTTACACATTACAGAATTTGCTGTATCACTTTATCTGTCTCAGAGAATATATGATGTGAAAATGTCACATCTGTTTTTAATGGTGCACAGCTGCATGCACACATATCAGTAATCCAGGGACATGTTGGGATTTGTACCGATAATACATATCTTTGCAAAGATTAAACTACAATGTGTGCGTTCGGCAGTGTGTGCTTTGTGTGTCTGTGTGCACACTAGAGCTACAACAGTTCTGGGCCCATGTCTCCTCTTTGTTTCTTCAGCATAATGGGCTTTGTAAGATAATACCCAAGAGACATAACAATACTCCTGAGCTGGGGGATTGTGAAGGCGTCCCAGTTCGCAGCACCGCTTTGGCTCTGAGCTACAGCTATGATTGGAAAACCAGCAAAACCTGGATTTACTAGTAAATGATATTAATCGCTGCTGTGGTCCTCTTCACTTTATCAACTCCTCTGTTTTCAATCCCTGCCCTTTTTTTTTTTTTTGGTAACGTTCTAAGCTATTTTCTCCCTACCTAACACTTCACTCCTACAATGACAGTCGGTGTCAAAATAGGTTGATTCTCTGCAACATTTTTCTTTATCGCAGCAGAAAAGAGAGACCTGAGCAGAATTCGGCCAATCCACCATTGTCAAACCTGTGATGGTCTTAGTAAGTAACAATAAAAATGCCAATCTGCTATTTGAAATCTAACAATATTAAAACTGTCAATCATTGGAATGAAGGGGCAGAATATAAGTGGCATGTGGTGGAGAGCTTTCGACCTCTTGCCTGCCTACACATTCACCTTTCACCTTCCTGGAGAGAGAGGTTGCAGAGTTATATTTCTAAATTTATTGTGACAGTGACAATATCAAATGTGCAGGGAAAAAAAGACATATCACTTCTCTGGTAGTTGTCACCATATTCCCCATTAACTCAATGGACCACAATGCAGAATTGTGTTTTTCCCTGCCTCAGTGTTCATCTTTCCTGGTTTATAATCTAGATTGTAGCTTGGAAACAGGGAAGATATGGGAAGTCTCTTAACCTTTGCTGCCGGTGAATCACAGGTAAATGAAAGAAAGCAACCAGTTGTCAGATGAATAAAGGGCAGTTTAGCTCCAGTATTAGCAGATGTAGGTAGGTATTAGATCTCCAAGTTTTAATGTAGTTGCTTTGTCCTCCTGATCTCAGATTTTGTCTAAACACTGTTAAAGTGCTACTGCAAGTTAAATGAGAAGATGGAAAAATGAAGCTATGTTCTTTGAGTGGGGGGGCTGAAAAAAACACGGAAAACCTGAAGCTCTGGTAGCTAAGTGTTCAGAACGTGTAGTATATGGACACATTGAGCTCCAAGCAGGAGGTGTGCAGCTCGACTCCTGACCAGCTGGACCGTTTACTGCATGTCAGTCCCCCACTTTCATTTTCTAAAAAACTGCATGAAATGGCCCAAAGAAATAACTTCAATGAACTGTGAAAAGCAAAGGCCGAACATTCAACCACATGTTTGGATTTTGAGAAATATCTCAGGTACTTGATGTCATTAACAAACTCAGGAGGCATAGACAGTGGGAAATTGTATACCCATTTTTTTCCCCCACACTGCTAGAACACTCTTCAGGTTGAAAAAAAAGTGGACCTTTTTATTTGGCTTTTTAATTTACTCCTGTTGAAGTGGCTCCCATTTTAAAGAGTGCTGTTGAACTGTGTTGTGCTTACACAGTTTAACAGCACTCTTTAAACTGTTGTCCCGTAGGGGACAAACAAAACTGAAAACAAGCAGGTGAATCATTTTGCCTGCTTTGGCAGTTTGTGTCCCTGTTAGTCTGTCGGTGTAAACATTTGTATCATTGTTTAACTGTAACTATAAAAAGTTTCTTGACTTTTCTTTGCAGCCACAATGTTGATTTTTGAGTAAAAATGTTTAGTATGATGAACCTGAAACATTGATTGAAGGATGTAAATATTGACTCTGAATACTTTCTTTTTATCTTTGCGCTATGCATTGTTTGGTAGGAGATTTTTACTTCGATGTAAATTTTTCTTAGCATTCCACTGTTAAATCTCACAATAAAATACAATATATTACATCCAAAGATCGATTTCTGCTCTGTGGAGAACTTTCCTTTTATTGATGTAATTAATCTTTTACAAGCAGAGGTAGAGACTTGTCTTTTTTAATAAATAAATGTTAAGCACATCAGTGAAACTCACCTCAAACAACTGTAGGTATAAATGATGACTTTGACAGTGGGATGTATCAGGCTCCCTCGGTAATTACTTTGATATGAGAGGCATTTCCTGCTGGAAGACATAAAAAAAGATAGATCATTCTTTTTTGTGAGGGATGCACTGTTTATTAGAGAACTATCAGAAGAGAGGTGGTACTGCACTGTAACTCCTCAGTACCTGTGCTTATTTATTGACCTGGCTTGATACCTGTAGAGGGGGCAGTAATAGAACTGATAAAGTGGACAATTATGCTCAGAGCCCCTTTAGCTTCTATGATAAGGACCTTTGGCACTAAAACATAAGCTGTCTGACCTTAATTTCTCATGACAGGTCATCCATTATTATGCCCCACAGTTTTTTGACAGCTAATTTTACACCTAACCAGTTACTTTCTCAACCAGTCAGCTTGGTTATCCAGCCAATTAGGATATTGAAGAAGCAGGATAAAGAAAGGTAAGATTACCAACGATCCATTCAGTCTATTAGTTGTCCAGCTAATAGATTGTATGTGCATTCATAATTTTTAAATAATTGAGCCGTATTCCTGTCCTTGTGGTTTGAATCAGTCCTTCCAGGTTAACTAAGCCCGTCGAGCAGATAGGCATTTTTCTTCCTTCAGAAGACTCAACCCCGAAAAACCCTGTTTATACCAATTCAGGCATGCTGCCTGTCTATTTCCATCCTGCCTTCAACAACAGAGATGATTAACAAACAGTAGCGCTGGCAGCTGACATTTTTCACCTGTCTGTCACAACTTCCCAGTTTGTTTAATATTGATGTTGAAGCTGCTACAATATCGATAAAGTGTGAATGGGTGTTGAAACTCTGTTTTCATTTGCTCTGTGTTCATGAGATTTGAGATAACACAACATCCTCCGCTGACTCCCCCCTCCTCGCACATCAGATCATGAATGGCCAAATCACTTGAGTGAAATTGAAAGCAGACAGCTTAGTCTAAGTTGTAATATGCAATGCAGGAAATGATTTTGTCTGGCAGTTCCCTGTATGCTCTGCTAACATAGGTTGCAGCACGTATTGCATTTTATTGTGTCTTTGTCATGTTTTGGCTGCTCTTCACCTCTGCTCGCTGTACTTGTTTTAAAATGGTGATTATGGCTTGGAGAGGTGAGATGCCTTTCACTGAAATGTTGTCTACCATGCATTAACCTAACAGGAAAACACATGCTCTTTGTTTCAACATTGAATTACAACTGATCAACTGAATCAGGAATTATATCGGTAACCTATTCTGATTTACATGGACTTCAAAGAGCATATATTTCTGAATGGTTGCCAAACTCTCTCTGGGGTTGTGATTTGACAGACAGGTTCCAGCTATGTGAGTCTTTGTCCTACTACCTGCACACTTATGATGGATTATATGGCATTGCTGCTTCTATATAAATTCCGAGGGATGAATTTTTGACTGCATGTTTTTGTGTGCACAGAGTGAGAGTGTTTGATGCAAAAACAATGAAACACTGTGTGACTCTGTGTGTGTGTGTGTGTGTGTGTGTGTGTGTGTGTGTGAGAGAGAGAGAGAGAAAGTGTGTGCTCGTGTGTGTGCATGCACCTGGGCCTTTGTAATGTCTGAAAGGTTTGAGTGTCCGCAGTGACTGGGGTTGTCAGTGTGAAAGAGAACTGGGCCTGCACCTGTCACAGTCCTTTGAATATGCTCATCACTGGCAGCAAGTTATAACCTTAGAGTTATCCTGAGTCATTTTTGTTTGTCTGTAGTGGTAATAATGCACTGATGACGCTCAAGGCAGACTCTGTGACCTGCTCTTTTGTGAGTTTGTGTGCAGAGGGCCATGCATTCCTTTTTTGCCATCTTTTCCTATGTAGTATTTTTGAGCTTCTATGTAATCAGTCTAGGCTGCACTGACTTGCTTGTCCTCGATTCAGGTGTATATTATATGTGACAATAAAATAGCCTACAACTTGTCATCACAACTGGTGGTTAAAACCACACCACTTATCATGAAATTAGAAATATAGATGACATACAAAGTAAGTTAGCGGCAGTAGCGTGATGGAGAAACTGTCCCCTGGTTCTTCGCGGTTATGTTTCAACATATAAGAGGCGGAGGTGGCAGATGGGGAGAAGAGGCAGACTGATGAAAAAAAGAATAAGGGAGCTGAAGGTGAAATGACAAAGTAGAGCGTACAGCAAATGTCACCTCCAGGCTGATATAGCTGCCGCAGATTAGTGGAGAACAGTTTCAAACCACCACAGTAAACCTGCCCGTCCATGATGAGATTGATTGAGTTGATTTCGAGGATAATCTGATAGGAAAGTTTGGCTCCAACTGGCAGTGTTTGTGCAGCATAATGCCAGTCTGAGTACAAAGTGCATTCACAGTACATAACAATAATCTACTTAGGAGCTTTGCATAGTTTTTGTTGGGTTATCTGAATGAATTATTTCTTTGTTTAATTTTATTTTATTTATATGGTACTTGTGTCAGTGATGACCAGTAGTGAAGGACATTCTCATGAATGCAAAATATCAGGAACGCCCACAAGAATTTCATTCCAGCACCAACATTCACTTGGGTCAGGGACGAACCTTATTAATTTAATGGTCAAACATCAATGTCACTGTGACCTCACATATTTCTAACTATAACTCATTAAATATTCAATGTATAATAGAATGAAGTGATGATATTTAATGTCCAAAGGAGTTATATCTAAGGCGATTACATGTTCTGCAATGTGGTAGCTTAGCAGGCGCGAACAAAAGTAAGCTGGTAATGAGTTTGGGTATAAAGTGCTTTATAGCATTGTGCAACAAGTTATTGTCAGCTCTATGCAGACTGACACAAGCTGCATTAGGTGTTGTGTATATTTAATAATGAGTGCCTTACAAACATGCCTTGGACCTCCTTCCTTCCATTCACCCTCATCAAAGTTTATGCTCTGGCTTGATTTGTTGTAGATGGCTGTTGCTATAACACCCGTACCATGGGCTATATTTAATTATTAATTTATTTATTTTATTGTGAAAGGAGATGCACCAGCAGTCTAAATGACACAGATTTTCCATTAGAGTACAATTGTATGCACACTGGTAGGCTAAAGTAAAGAAAGAGCTATCTCTAAAGTTCTTGCTCTTCAAATAGATGTATCAAGGGGGAAGTACTGTAGTTTTTTTTTCCTTTAGTTGTTGTTTTTAAGATTGCACCTCTGGGAAAAAAGAAGACAGGAAAACAGAGAAAGCATAAACAAGCTTGTTTACAACAATAAGACAGGAAGCAATGATTGTGCTTTCCTTTGAGCAGATGTATCAACCCCACATTGGTGCAGATAAAACTGTTCTTCAGCACAGATCTTTCACAAATCTATTCAGAAAAATGAATAACTATGTGGGAGAGGATCAACCAAAGTTATGTTAACAGGCTGCTGGGGTTTGTGAAGCCCAAGGCCGGACTTTGAGTTCTATGACCTGGATAACAGTCAAGCTGAAAGTCTGCAAATCCTCCATGCAACTTTTTCTGTTACAGTATATCAGGGCATCTTAAGAAATCAACGATAAAAGGTTAAAAATATTTTCTGAATTAGAACGCCAAGTATTGGTCATTCTGATGGGTAGCCCAGTACCCAGATGTTTGGCATTTGAGAGAAATAAGTATCCTTTTCAACAAAGCCATGTGTCTAATGGCCTTGATGCAAATTGTTCTACTCATTCCTTCTTTTTTTTTGGTGAATATAAAAGTGAGGAAAGGATAATGCTTCACGTTGAAGTCAGTTTGGTCTTCACTGTGGTTTTTTTCTCTGATGTCTATATAATAAAAAGAAATTGCTTGAAAATAACTCTTCTTTGGTGCTGCCGAGACTTTGATCTGATTAGTTGTGTCATTACTTGTGTGGTGGCATTGAATAATCTTGTCATAACTTCTAGGGTTGGACAATGAAGGTTGCAAGACCCAACAAAGATTGCATCTTCTTTTTTTATATTCCTCCCGTGAAAACAAAAACCTAAAACAACCTTTGTAACAAAAATCACAATATTTTTCATTGTAATTGCAATATGTAAGTGTAATATTTCCTAGCTTTTAATGGTTTCATATTCTTGTTTTTTAGAGCTATGTTTTTCTAATGCCTAAAATCATCAGCACTTCCCTCTGGTGCTCAAGGTGAACTGACCCAATCATGATAATACCATTTGGTCTTATTAGCAAAGAGATGTATGAGCTTTGGTCATCATAGTAGAAGCTATACAATAATTGTAAAAATATTCGAATTTATGAAACAGAAGTTGCTAAGAGGCATAGTGGTTAGCGCTGTTGCCCCACAATAAGAAGGTTGTGGGTTCGGTTCCCCGGCCTGGGGCCTTTCTGTGCAGAGTTTGCATGTTCTCCCCGTGCCTGTGTGGGTTTCCTCCGGGTACTCCAGTTTCCTCCCACCGTCCAAAGACATCATGTTTGGGTTAAATGGTGACTCCCTCTTGCCCGTAGGTCTGAGTGTGAGTGGTTGTTTGTCTCTGTCTGTCTCTGTGTGTTGGCCCTGTGATGGACTGGCGACCTGTCCAGGGTGACCCCGCCCTCGCCCAGTGTGAGCTGGGATTGACTCCAGCACCCCACGACCCAGAAACAGATAAGCGGTAGAAGATGAATGAATGAATGAAAAAATTTGCTCAGAGGTTTTGCACTGCTTCAGACACTTACATTGTTTTAAAGTTGTTGTTATCCAACTCCTGTCCAAGTTCAAGTCCAATTCCTGCAAATGCCTAATGCAGATCAGAGACATTAAAAATTTTTTTCAGGGATCTTGCCCTGAACGCCTTAACAAGCTCAATTTTCAGATTTGAGTTTTTATAAAATCTTCTGTATGACTGTGATTGGATGCATATATTGGGCTCCATCATCTGTCCCTCATTGATATCACATTTCCTGTTTCTTGAATTCTGCCAGTGAGAACGTTTCTGAATCATTGGTTGTTAATGGGACATTGACTATTCCAGTCACAGCGGGAGTGGGGGTGGGGCAGCTGGGAGTCCCAGGGGGACTCAGACCCGTGGCAGATCCATTATTCATGGTTCACCGTGGGCTTGTAGCGAACACTGACACTCGACCTGCCTAAATCAAACAGGGCCAGTGAGTTTAATGCCCCCTGGGAAATGTGAGGCTCAGGTAAAGGTGGGAGTTGAGAGTGGAGGGGAGTAGATCGTAAAAGAAGAAAGGAGGAGCGGAAAGAAAGCGATGGAATGGCCTCTCTTCTTAGTCCACTGGCTTTTGCTTGAAAGCTGTCAACACAGTAGCTGCAATATCAGTCTCTCTTGACTCAGTATTTTTCTTTTTTCTTTCTATCTTTCATTGCCTCTCTCTTCATTTGCCTCCTTTTTTCTACCTCAGCGACATGTTTTTCTTAGTCAGTCATATTGTAAAACAACTTCTAGACTGTTGAATGTGAAGATACAATACGTGCAGTGTGTCTGTATATGCATTGAAGTGGTTTTAAATGAAGTCTCTGAACGCCCCTCTAATCAAAGAACTTAATCTCAGTCAGACTTCAATAAAGGAAAACTACAGTCTAGGAATAATACTATACGGATGAGATGTGCTTGAACATCGATGCATAAACATGTAGTCGGGGAAAGGCTTTTCCTTGACAACACTAAAGGATCAGTAAGACCTCAGAGTGGATGCTAAAACGATGTGTGTGGGAAATCAGTGAGACCTCACTGGTGTCCTTGCTCTGTCATTGCTATGCAGGGAGCTTAGTAGTAAGGCTCCATTCAACCCCTGAGCCAGTAGGTGACATGGTATTGAAGTCAAGCATTAAATACCCAACAGGGGAATGATTTTCTTGCATACAGCAGCATTAGGGTGATTTAAAATCTTCAACTGCTGCTGAGAATAGTACAAGTATTGCTTGCACAGATTTTCTTTGAACCTATGTCTCATTAAATGCACTTGTGCACAGAAATATCTTCATCATATTCATGTACAGTTAAAGGGGTCCTGTGGTTTCATGAGACAAAAACAAATTTGTGAGAGGCCATCCTCTCTGAATTAATTCCCCACTCATCTTGTTACTGAATTGGAGAAAAAACCCTTAGCAGCAAACACCTTTAAGATAAATTTCCCTGAGATAACTTCTGCCTCAGTGTAACAGGTCATTACCGCCTTGTTTGTGCACATCTGCTTCTTCATGAGTAATTGCATAAAATCATTGGAAAGTATAACTGTAGCACAACTACATTAATATTCTTTCATTTATTCTCAGTTTAGGTACGAAATCTAATGAATCCAGAAGCTGTTTTACCGTGTTTGTACATGATGCACAACTCATTTCCCGGAGACAAAGAGCCCCTGAAGTCTCTTGTAATTACTTACAGAGATGTTGAGTTCTTGGGTTACGTGTTTATCTCCCCCAACACATCCCATGGGCAGGCCTTTCCTGTTGTCACTGAAATCTCCTCAGTAATATGGAGCTTTTTCTTTGATCTTTCTGCATTGCTGATCGAAGTCAGATTTCCTGAAACTGCTAATTTGACGATCATCAGTTTGTTCCCACATAAACTGACATTGCAGCCTATAGTCAAGGCACATGGTTGTGAATCAGACAGGAACTTGAGGTAAGTTTGCTGCAGATGCAGTGTGTTTGCATGCGACACGCATCATGTGATTGTCATAATTATTTGCTGCATGATAGCTTAACACTGAGTTCTTTTTCAAGACGCACTTTTTTTATTCTTGTGGAAAATTTGTAACAGCTTGTTCATACTTTCTTTCTACGAGGCAATGAGGACTTGGTTCATCCAGGGAACTTGTCCTGGAAGACAGCCAGAGGCATATTTGATTAAACATTGAATTTCATCTGCAGTGCCAGTTGATATTGAGCTTGTCACTGTGTTAGCTGTGTTGCTTCTAATAAATATACCGTAGTCAACATGCTGAAGTTTCAACAGGGCAGGGCCAAAAGAAAAATTCCTTTAATTTGAATTTTCTTTTAAGTACTTGGAGTCTTACTCTATGCAGATATGCAGCTGAGGCTCTAACACAAACAGCTGAGAAGAAGAAATAGAAAAGTAATCAGTGTACCAGTCAAAGTTGAAAAATGCTAGGGTGTTTTTCAAGCTGATAATGTTTTATAGGCTGGCGAGCTAGGGAACATAATTTTCAAGCAATTATGATTTTGTTAACCCGAGGTCAAAGCGTAGACAGACAGAACAAAGCCAGAAGGACTGTAGAGGTGATGGCCAGGTGTTTAAATATCTACTTTGTCCAAGAGTTTGACGCTCCTCAATATTTCTTCCTTTTAAAAGGAAGTTTTTCTGTTTTTCTTTGTTGCCAAGTGTTTGCTCAAGGAAAATATGGAGTCTCAGTAAATAATATTGTAAACATTACAGTCTAGACAATGTACACGAGATTTGGTGCCACATAAATAAAATTGACATGACTTGAGCCCTCTGCCTCCTTCCATCCATTGCCAAGACTTAGATTAATGCATTTGACAAACCACTGAACAAGAAAGGGCATTAATAGCTACTCAAAGCAGAGAGCTATCATGGGAACCCCTTGTTGTGAGGAAATTATGCATCTTCAGACCCGCAAGGCGCTATGCAGGGATAACAGAAGACTTCTACACACTGTTTTCTAAACAGTCTCTTGGCCAAGCCTGAAGAAGAAAGAGAAAGAAGAGACTTGGGCTTTAACTGGCAAAACAGGCAAGGCGAGACAAAGGGGGGTGTTCCCAGGATGGGTAGTGGATAGGCCTCTGCTTCTGAAACAGCTAGCCCACAAAGGCCTAATCACTAAATGACAGGATGATCCAGCTTACAGTGGAAGACTGACAATGAACCAGCGTTCCCTTCATTTCAAATTGCCTTGGGTCTCAAACAGTGAGTGCACACAGTGTTTTTTTTTTTCCCTTTGTGTGTGTGCGTGTGTCAGCGTGTATGCACACATTTTCATCTTTTGATAATTTCTTTATGCATCTAGCTGAAATCAAAATATAAACACTTGCCTAATTCTCCTGTGGTTAATTTGCATAAACTTGAGAGTCTATTTGCTGTTTGATGTTATTTACTACAAGTGCTCTTGACAAATGACCACAAAAATGCCGCAATGTTTACTGGTGTCTAAATACACAGTGTGTTTTGACAACTGTGTGACCTTCAGCACATAGTCCTGTGGTGTTTTTGAAGTGACAGAGATGCTAAAGGCTCAAAGTGAACAGAACACACATTTAGTTCCAGTCTTTGAACAAAAATAATGATCAAAGTGGAAAAAAAAAAAAAAAAGAATATCTCTAAATGTGTGACACATTCAAGGGAATGGTGTGGATACATTTAGCTAATTAACTTTCAAAATAAGAACTTGCCAAAACAAAACAGTCTCTCTACCTACCCGCTTTAATTTTTAATGAGGTTTGTGGGTTTCTTCTTTAGTTTTTACACCATGAAAAAATATGCAGGTTTTTTTGTTTGTTAGTTGTTTTTTTTTTCAATAAATACAAATTCTATGATTTTTCTGAACGCACATCCAGCTAATATTGCGGGTACTGCTTTTTGTTTTCTTGAAGCAAATACTGACAAATTGGATTTGGTCACAAATGGTTTCTGCAATTATCAGATTTTTTTATTTACTTAGTTTGATTCCATATGATTTAGTGGAACAATCCAATGAAATATTGTTTGTCTACTGATCAGTATTAAAAATATTATGAATACTCAGTAGAGGGATTTATTTCAGTGACGCTGAGAATAATCAAAGCAACCCCACCAAGAGAGCAAAACTCATTGAATGTCTACATACCTTGTGTAATTGCTTGCACTTCAAAATAAAAGTTCTATTCAGATTTTCAGCATCACAAAAATACATCCATCTCTCATTACTAACTGAACAGAAATTAAATAGTCCATTTAGGTTCTGCAGCACACAATTTATGGCCAATGTCACAGCTCCCTGCCAATGTGGGGAGTAGTGTGCCCTTTATATCGCCAAGTGAGAAATGAGTGTGTGAATGAATCTCTTGCATGTCACAATGTCAGAAAATCCCAGAAAACATTTGATGAGGCTTTTTTTTAAACATAAGTTCTTTTTATTATATTTTTTTTTATGTGATATATATTGAGAGGGCAACAGTTAAGGGTACATGAAGTGGTAATTTCGTACTGATTAAAAATTATTTTATTTCTTTGTTCATATATTTTTGTCAACAGAAAAAGAGATTATCCTATTGTATCTCGGCTTTTCATGCTCAGAAAAACTATGGCAATGTTGTAGAGCTCAATAGCACCATCAGCTGACACCTTATCTGCAGTTTTTGCTCCATCTGACATTGTTTAAAAATACACTTAGAAGAAATCTCAGAAATGCTATCTGTAGCCGGATTTATATGCCAAGTTGCTCAGCCACTAGGTCTTGTTGTGCACACTTGTGGACTAAGCCATAATTTAAACCATTCCCATAAATAATGCCTGGGGAAGAGCTACAGAGAAAAAGAACAGATGCAGAAGATGCTTCCAAGCAGGTGCACTACATGGTTGAATTAAACAATTAGCATCCGATAACATTTTGTAGCATGTGGCATGAAAGGGCTGATCTGGCCCTGTTGATTCAGATTTTATTTCATGATGGCAAGAGGAAAAGATGGAAGTAATTTACAAAGAGGGTTCATCGCTGGGTCACGGATGGTACAAGCTTCAGTTACAGCGACTCATCTGGCTGATGTTTGAAGAGGAAGAGGGACTAAATTGAATTTTGTATTTAGATTTATGGAAAACAAGTCAGTACACACAGTTGAAAATTGTGGTTGAAAGTACACTTTTCGTCACTGTGAGGCTCGAGTGTAATAAGAGTGATTGCTCTTCAGGTAACTGAGAATAAGTCAGTATGAATTCAGGAACTTCACCCTTTGAAGTATTGGGTCCACTGTGTGACTTTGTAGCCATCATCACCTACAAGGGCTGAAGTGAATGAAAATGAAAGGTCTAGTCTATGGAGGACCTTTTTGTCCCCTGCCTCTACTGTAATTATTGTTTGCCAGCTACATTCACGGGAGGGATACAGTACATCACTTTTGTCCTATCATGGGATGGATTTTGTCATGAAGGATTTACTCATTGGATCCTGCATTGCCCACAAAACACAGGGCACATTTTTTGACCACAGTTCAGGCAGCCCTAAACATTAGGCCCCCTTGTTGTGCTGCTGTGACGCAATCAATTTGAAAGTCATCCTTTGAAGGGTGCAGCCCCTGAATTGAGACGCAGCTAATGTTTATGCATGATAAGATGTTGTAATAAATGGTATCATGCAGAGATTTGCGTGTCTGAGTTCAATCGTGGAAAAATGAACCATAGGCACTGATCAACATACGTGGATGTGGGGAAAAAGTGATGAGATCAAATGAGTCATCCTTAACCTTAGTTTTGACAACTCAGCAAGTTTGTCTGTTGTGTGAAGCTGTCCTGGTGGCACATGGGGACCCAACACCTTAGTAAGGAACAAAACTTAATCTGTCCCACTATGGTAAATATCAATTACAATGGGGATTACACTGGGCTTAGACAGAAGGGTAAGGGCTGATAAATAGAAAGGAAATGATGGTTTGGTCATGTTTCTTAATACAAACTACACGTGCACTAATCTGCAGGTGATAAAGAATATTCAATTTTCTGCCACTGATTGAATGGTTGAGAGTTAGACTGTGTAAACAGCATTGGCCTGGGTGTATGAACACATACATACACACACACACACACGCAGCAAAAATGTGGAACGTATTGGAATGCATGTGTTGTACAAGTCAAGGTAATGAGTAATATATTAAAATGCACCATCATAATTGATGCAGTAAGTGCACACATAAGTGTGCTCACTAACTTTTTACTGTGTGTGAGAGAGACAAAAAATAAATAAATAAATTAGAAGCTACATTTGAATGGCTTTGGGCTGTTGACAAGGGTTGAGAAATTTCTTGTACCTCTTATATGAGGAAAAAATAAATAAATGAAATCCTCAGCAGCACACATACACACATGCCAGTGCACACTACCAGGCGAACTTTTGCAAACACACTCAACTGCACACTGACACACACAAAACCCCACACACACTCATAAGCACACAACGAGGCAGTGATCTGACAGGTGAGAATGGCTTACAGCTAGGTTAAAGGGGAAGCACACTACATAAGCAGGTCACCTCTCCTGGGACACTGCAATTTTTCAGTGTTGCACTAGAAAGGAAAAAAGGGTAAAAACAATGCAATGCTATGCATGGGTGCAGCCTGGTGATCTCTCTATTGACAATTCATCCCTCTCTCAGGGTGGTCTTTATTTTCTACCAAGTGGCTTCTTCATTAAATCCACCTCTCCACTTAAAATATTCTGGCAACCTTGAGAAAAAAGTGAAATAAGTGATTGTAGAAGTGTGTGTGAGTGTATTATGTAACAGTTTAAAGCTGTATGACCTCTACTTTTTAGCACTTAAAACATGCAAATGATTCTTTTTTGAGCATTTCTTTGAGTTTTTATAGTATGAGTAAGGCCCATCTTGACTTTGACCTCCCTCAATGGTGTGTTTATATGTGTTTGTGAGAGAGGAGACAGAGTGAGCATGAAAGAGAAACGTACAGAAATTGTGAATTTCTTTATTTGATCAAGCAATGTGAGACGGTAAGCGTGATTGACCTGCTGTAAAAACTACCTCTGCTAAAACCTGCACATTTTGGACATTAATCACAACATTGTAGTTTATTGGTGGCATTATATCAAAAATTATATGTTATATCTTTCCGTTTGGAACGGATAACTCTAGATTTGGCTTTGTTTTGCCATATGGTTCTGTGAAAGAAAATGTACTAGATCCATCTGCAATATCATCCAAAACAATGGATCCAACCAATCCAAATGCACGGTTGTGCCATTGCTGTAAAACCTCCATGCTTGCACTTTGTTGTTAGACGATTTATTCATGTAATTTATTTATTTATTTTTCTCTCCTTTTTCGGCTTTTCCCTGTTTGGGGTCGCCATAGCAAGGCAGCTTTGTAGCTTTCATTGTTGATTTGGTTACATGCCCCTCCTGTCGCAACCCTCCCCATTTCTCCAGGCTTGGGACCGGTACAAGCCTACCACTGGTTTGCGCTGTGGCTGGGGTGTGACCCCGGGACCTCTGCATGAAAAGCAGATTTTCATAAATAAGTAGACAGACCTTGGTTAGAATATAAAGGATCATTTCCCAAAATGTCCAACCAGCAATTAAAAAAAAATCCCCAGTTATTTATCCTATATTAAATGGTGCTATAATGTTCTATGAAACAGGTTTCCCTTCTCTCAGAAAATACTTAAGATTGATAGACAGCTATGAGCAAATGCACTTTCCACATGTTGCTAACATTGATTTCTGTTTTGTGAGGCCTTGTGGGCCTTATTCCTCCAGCACGTTTGAATCCCATGTTTTATAGATCCTCCTGTCAGGACAGTACGTACTAATTGGTGCCCCTCCATTAGAACATGGTCGAACACACAGGTTAGTCTGAAAGACGCCTTACAATACATCTATCATCTTCTTTATAATGTGGTGGCCACAGGAGCAGCAGCAGTTTGTGGAGTTTTCCTGCCGAACAATGGCTCCATTTGGAGGGGTAGATGAATGGTACAGGGTCATTCAGTGTCCCTTTTTTTGTTAAATGGCTCGAGCATGTGAGCTTTTAGGATTGAAAAACAGAAAACAAAAACATGACTCCCAGATCTGTCTTCATCACATTGTAAGGATTAAAGCCACGGGACAAAGGTGAGTTGCTTTTTTAATATCGGGGAGCCCTTCGTAGAGATTCAACATTCTGACATGTCTACTTTTGGGCGCTTTCCTTCCAATGTGCTGAAATCTGACTGAAGAAACAGAGTAACTTTCACATGCTGGCAGGCTGATATTAGCTGGGCCTGTGTTCGGCATGCTGCTTATTCTCGTCTTAAGTTTGCTATGTGCCAATTCTGACCAAAGTAATGCGGTAATGGAGCTGCAATGATAGCCAGCCAACACAGGTATGGCTGTTTATTTTCTCACTGTAACATAATGTAATGACAGTAGTTTGACAAATGATGACAATACCAACACTCCGAATACCAATCTATTCTTTTATTGATGACAGCAACAGGTTTCAGAGTGATTTTTCTCCTTTTTTAAATCACATAAAATTAATCCTTTTATTCGCTGTGTACTTTGCATTAAATTGGATCCAAGCAGTCAGTAAATCTTATTACAGCACCTATAAGGAATAATAACATTTAACATTAGGAATAAAGTGTGCCATTTTGTTTGAACTCAATGCAGCAAACAAATCTGATGAAAATAGTATGGAAAAAAAAAGAACTTCAGGACCACAGCAAGTCACATTAACACTATACTTAAATCCAAATCATGACTATTGTTGCCCTTACTACAGAG
Organism: Remorina albescens; assembly: GCA_034769265.1. Taxonomy (NCBI): domain Eukaryota; kingdom Metazoa; phylum Chordata; class Actinopteri; order Carangiformes; family Echeneidae; genus Remorina; species Remorina albescens. The sequence continues at coordinate 21,658,333 of CM068494.1, forward strand.
ATATTATCACAAACCATGGTTACCATTTTTAAGTGATCAAAACTCTCCAACCCTTGCCTAACCCTACCCATCTCTCCGTTTCATTTGATTTTTTATTTTATTTTTTTTTTTGCTACACTCGACATAAGATCTTCGAAGCAGTAACATCCGTTTTTTTATGTGGAGAGACCACCAGAACATGCTCTCTCAGGTACATTTCAGACAGGGGCTGGAGCTAATAGCTCTGACTAACAAGTGACATTCTCTCATTAAGTTTGAAGATTTGGCTGAGTGGCCAGTCAGATGGAGGACGTTACCCAAGGTCAGAGCCTCTGGCTGCCATGGGAGAGTAAATGAAGTAGAAAAGAGGCAAAGCAGATAGGGAAAAAAGACAGGATACGTGCTGTGCTGTCTGAAAGCTCTCCTCTGACTGGCAGGACTTGATGTGAGACAAGTCTGAAGTTTGGACTTTGGTCACTGCTGCTTTTGAACATGAAGCTATTTTGGCCCTGGATACAATGTGTGTGTGTGTGTGTGTGTGTGTGTGTGTGTGCGTGTGTGCAGCAAGATTTAAGATTGCCTGTGTATCTATTTATACTGACTTTGCTGACCATCACCAAGAGGCCAGGCATCTCATCTCCCTCCCGAAAGCCCTGTGGAAGGAAGAGGATCCGCCTCGCCTGGAGGGTAGCTTGCAGAATGGGAAATCAATAACGTCGATAGGATGAGCATTAGGATGGCCAAGTGGTTTTAACAGCGCCATTGTCATTGCACCATTTCTGTCAAGCAGTTTGTTGGTTATTCTTTCTACAGTTTTCAGTTTTAAGGCAGCAGAGGAAGACAGACAGCAAGACAAAGATAGGGGGGCCCTCAGAAGGTGTGTGTGCTTCACAGGGCAAGTAATGTGAAAGCTAGGTGCACCAGAAAGCCCCAAGGGTGGCAGGGATGGAGGGGTTTTTAAAAATTATTATTACAGATACATTTTTATGGTAACACTACTAACAAAACATTACATATAGATAGTAAAATAATTTTTCTAATCAGGATTTTTGGGTTAAAGTAATGTAAAAATCTGGTTGGTCAAATATACTTATCTCTTTTTGGATGTATTTGTGAAATATTTGTCATCCTCTACTGGAAATCCTTTGTACTTACAGGTTTCCAGAGGATTTTGTTAATAGTTGTTTCTGTGCAATACATCTTGTTTGACTATTTATAATTTTTATGTTTGCGCTTGTTTATTCACTATATGTTCAGCAATTCTAATTTATTTATTTGCTACTTGTTTCAGTCAGCATTATTTTACCCTGCTTATGTGGGTTGTTGATGCCGGAGCTAGCAAATATCTTGCCTGGGGCACTAAATGGGTCAAACACACGGCTGTGCCTCAGACAATCAAACTGGAAGCATATTTCTAACCCATCTTCTGTTTGACAGCAATTCACAGGAGCTTTCAGGGTGTGATTTTTTTTTTTTTTTCTCCAGACCATCAGGCCCTGAACTGAACCGTAGTTGTTTTCTCATCAGCACTGAACACACCATACAACTTGCCCTTCACCAAGGAGGCTGGCCTTTTTGTGCAGGTCTCTTAATACTACTCTGTACAAAGTCACATTTTAATCTGTCATTTAAAAACTCTGTATGTGCTTTTGAGACAGATGTATTAGATTATTAATCAATTCAAAAAAAGAAACAAAACTAACAAAAAGACATTCATCTTATTTTAAGAGGTTCTGTGCAAATTTGGTTCGATAAAAAGAAAAAAAAATGTCAACAGTGTGTAAAACTTTTTAAAAACGTAGGTGCTACTACTTTCCTACAACTGTCACACACTACACCACAACCCAAGCAAAGCGATTTGACTAATTCAGTGTCCTTTCCACCTTCAAGGCTCTGTTAGGCCTCTGTTGTACATTGTTCTGAAGCCTGATTTGCACCGGTTGCAGCAAACAACCGACTGGCCATGTTTTGTGTGACAGTACCACTATCAGTCTCAGAAGAGAAAATGTTCCTCCATATCTACACAATAATCCAGCTCTATCTGGATTGGAGCTGTACTCAGGTGTAAAATCAAAGATAAGGGGTGTAGAGCAACCTCTTTCCCTCTGACTGGGGAGGAAGTAATGGAAGCTTAGTGCAACATACTCAAAAGTAAGGGAAATCTTTTGTGTTGCTCGAACACAATTTTCATTTATTTTTGTGTAGCTCCTTGTTGCCTTGAGAACATTTCATCACGAGGCTTTGCTCTCAGTCAGTCAAATTATTTCAAAGCTCCAGAGACAAAGGAATCATTGACATCAGGGAAACTTATAGTGCTGTCAGCTTTAGCTGTTACACAGTTAAACTGATGGTCTCCAAATGCCACAGATCTCATAAAGGCATCACATTGAGGTGTCATTTAGCCTCATATATGTCTAAAAGCATCACACAAATCATCTCCTTTTTTTGGTGGCATTTCTTCAGACCAAATCTTCGTCCCACAGATGGGTTAATCTAAATGTTAATCTGAATTTTAATGTCATTCTTCCTTTTCACAAGGCAGCTCTGTTCGGTATGGTACATGCAGATGTGCTTAGTGTGCACAATTATTTAAGTTAGACAATTAAATTCAGCAATCCCACTTCCCCCCTCATGAAAGTGTGTATTATCATTATGGATGGAAGAATTGTTAATTATTGGTCCTGGGGAAAATTGGTTCTTTGTCACTAATAATTTCTCTCCGCGGATACAAAGTAAGTCTGTAAAGGTCATTTTCTCAATGACGGCGCAACATTTCTGTTCCTTTTGTTCTATGTATACATTGTTGTTGGTTGAATGCGAGACTCTATTATGCTAGAAGGAGAAGTGCTTTTTGTCATCAAGCCTCGGCAGAGACATTTAAGAAGTTTACTCGCAGGTAGTTACAATGCTGCGCATAAATGTTCAGAGATTAGCGATGATGAAACAGACAAAAACACAGATTCTTGGAGGTTGATTCAGACATTCAGTCATTTTCTCTCCTTATTCCCTCGCGATTCACCAGTCACGTTGTCCTGCTTGTACAAATTTACTATGTACTGTTAAATTCCCCTTCAACTACAGCACTTCTCATTCTCAAGAGGAATACTTAAAAGCAAGATTTGTTTCTCTGCAACTCTCATTAGTTTACAGTGAAGTTTTAACTTTCATAATAAGAGATATAGAAGTCCAAACTATATAACAGATTCCACCATGAAATGTTAAAAAATATAGATGATGGTGAATGGGGACAAGCACACACAGAGGTAAATTTATGTTTTTACCCGTTTATTCCTCTAAGACTGTACTCTAATTGTCTTGTAAGGTTCCTGTTGAGAGTCACATTTTCAAGACAGCTGCCTGTTGCAAATAGCAGTTTAACCTCAAGATTGAGGAAGAGTCACAAATAGTGTATCAAATGGAACCAAGGCTTGAAAAGTATGAAAAGTAACACCAAAACCATCTGAATTACATCTGAGAATGTGTCTGTTTTAAAAAATACAGTTCTTATTCTGCATCAACTCAAATGTGTTAAAAAGTAACTCTAACTGGGGATTATACCATGGTCAGTGTGAATACTCTTTTCTGATTGGTCGGCAGGTGTGCGTCAAAACTGTTTAATGCACACGTAGTTTGGCTAAACTTTGTAGGCTAACTGGTCTAAATTCATCTGCGCCTGTAACCATAGCAACATAACGAGCCCAGTTGCGCGTCGGGTAGTTCTTCGCCTCCACGTTGTGCATTAAAATCGTTTGAAGCACACCTACTCATGGATTAACCCTTACTTGTGCAGGACCTTAGCTGCTGTTTCCGTTTTCCAGGCTGCCATTTTCTGAGGCATATTAATGAGATCTTCTCTTGGAACAAGAGGGTAATGCTTGTATACTTGCAGACTAGAGACTAAGGGAGTGCGCTTTTGAAAAGTGAGAATGGCAAAAGTGTTTTATAGTATATGCTTGGTAGAGGTGAGGTTTAAAGGTGCTGCACTGAAGTAAAGTAGAAGGAAAAGGAAGATATAGTACGCAAGCGGCAGAATGTCAGTGTGGACTTTACAGGTTTTTATAGACAAAAACACTGAGGCACTTCCTGTAGCCTCAGATGAAGCAAACCAATCATTCAACAAATTTATACTCTCACTCTTCAAGGCATCCAGCTGAATGAGAATAATAATAGTAATAGTAATAATAAAAATAATAATAATAATGGCAGTATGGTTAATTCTTAACCAAAATTTGATTTCTGTGTTTTTCATAAAACATTTGCTCTTCGTCTGAATGAATTTGGTACCACTTTGATTTAAATCTGCAAACATGCAGTGTAGCCTTGGGTTGCACCTTAGCTTACTAATTTTATAACACTCGTCTCATCCATGAGGCTTAAATAGCAGCATTTACGATTTTTCACTTCTCGTCAACCTCACTATACTGGATAAACCAATTTATCAGGGCTTCGCTTGAGTCTGACTCCATGAACAGATAAGAATAACCTGGCGCAGCTGAGAGAACCTTTTTCTTTCCTTGATCATGTTATTTTAAAGGCATATTCTCTCACTTTTACCGAATACTGTCATGTTCCTCAGCCCATGTTTTATTTCTCTGTTCAGCACTGGGTGAGCCTTGTGGCAACTGAGAAAGGCAGGGTAAATTGCCCCTTCTCTCTCTGTCTTTCTGACTGACTGTAGAGCTCCCCTTCTCCTTTTCTCAGTGGTAAATAATGCTTTTTCATTGCAAGCACACTCCAGCTCAACAGTGTGTTGAAAGTCTTTCATGAAAATCAGTTGTTTGAAGTTGAAACTTATTTCAAACTTAAAACTCTTGGCCTGCCACCTCCGCCCCTCCCCTCTGCTCCTTCTCTTTCATATGCAGGCAGGGTACACAGCACTGATTGAATTTGGATTCATTTTTTTTCCCTCTTTTTTTTTTCCTTCTTTTAGACCTAATTTCATTAAATGCATCGGTATTACTGAATTTCTGGTGGTTGATAACCATCCCTGCAATCATTTAGCCTTGATGTCTTTTGGAGAAGATTGCTGGATGAGGGAGAAGCAGAGAAGGTAGCTGATTGACTTTCTGCTTTCTAACTTATGTTTGAAGTGGTATACATCCGAGGGGGATGGGGGGGGGGTTTCTTATGAAGCCTTGTGAGTCCAAAGCTTCCAGTTTCATGTGACGTGATGTGGTCTTCAAAAATACTGCACTTAGTTTAGTTCATCTCCTTCCCAAAGCAACCGCTTCCCTCACAAACAGCCGTAGCTCTGACATATTTGAACCAGTCTGACATATTTTTTAAAAACACAAATATGTCATGGGCACAAATAAACACGCTCACATAAGGCATGCAATGTGCAAAAGGAACACACAAACAAAACAAATCACTGAAGGCTCTGTCAAGCTTGTCAGATTTGACAGCCTGTCCGTCATTAGCATAGTTCAATAAATCAATAAATAAATCTCTGACTGCTTGAGTAGAAGTTTGTGTCTGTGTGGAAGTGTGAATGAGAGGAGCACAAAACAGATTGCAACTCTTAGAAGCTGAGAACGCTTTCGAGGCTCACGGGTCTGCAGGTATATTTAAAGAAGGATAAACATTGCACACTAAAGTACACATGCTCTCCTTCTCCCACATTTACACACCCAGAAAGGCACGCACACACACACACACACACATTCACACTATAACTGAATCATAACTTCCTATGTTTTTAGCCATAGGGAAGTCCTTTATCCACATAATTAGATTAACTCACAGTGAGTTCTGATCAGCTTAATTTGGATTCAGCTTACTTACCTCTCCCTGGTCTGCCTGTCAGTCTGTCTGCATGTTCATCTGTCATTCTGTCGACTTGACTGACAATATATTTGCCTGTATCTCTGTGTCACTTTATTTCACTATCTCTGTCTGTCTTGTCTTTACCAGGGATTACCACTGACAAGTTGTACCTCTGCTTGTTTTCAGCTTTTTCAGCCTCTCCCACTCTCGTTGTTTCTTAAATAACATAAAAATCTTTACCCTTAAAATGAACAGATGAATATTTTATAACATTTGTTTCTCCCCCCAACACACTTGTTTCAAACTATTTCATGTCCTCTTTTTTTAACCACATATATTGAACTCATTCTGTCTCTATGACTGGGCAGAGTGTCAATTCACAATATCGACTGCAGTCGTCCCACAGTGAATCTTTAGGATGCCCCCAGGGACTGACTGACAATAAAATAACACAGGCGATGTGGGAACTGACAATTTCTGCAATAAAGCTCTTATTTCCAAAATACCTCAAATAGAAAAATTCAAGACATCACATCGACCACAGCAACACAATATTGTTAATTATAATTTATTTTGTTTAACAGCTACAGGGATTCCTTTTTTTTTTTTTTTTTAAGTAAGTAATTAAATTCTTCCAAATGCATCACTGAACTAATGTGGAAAGGTTTGTGACTTTATGTTTATAGATACTAAACCTAAAGTCACAAAACCAGCCATGTCTGAAAAGGAGTGGGTATTCTCAGCTCATTGCCCCTCATCCATTTTCCCTGAAGATCTTCTAGTCACTGAAAACTTGGATGTTTGGCCGTTTTGGACATAAAGACACAAAGATTCAAAAAAATGTCCTCTTACAGGGCTCAGCTTATCTTCGTCGAAATAGGGTTACAATATCTTACCATGAGTTCCTCAACGTTTAGCTGGCAAAGATAGGCCCCAAGCCTCATTCATTACCAAAGTCTGGAGAAAGACGGCGAGATGAGGGCGAAAGATGGAGAAAGGGATGGACACAAAATGGGAGGGAAGCAGGATAAGGAGGCATGGAAAGGAGAATTACATGAACCGCCAGAGGGGAGGAGGCGACAGAGTAGGACAGAAAGCATGAGATGCTGAGGAAAAGAAGGGGGATAGAAATAATGAGGGATGGAAGGAAAGGGGGGATAAGGGTGGAATGGAGGAGAAGGAGGGGCCAGCAAAGAGAGAGCTGAGGGGAGCTGAGAAGGCGCTGGGCCTGGGGGATTGCTGAGCGTTTATCCTCCTCTGCAGCAGGCTTCTGAAGCACTACCCCAGGAAAAGAATTTAAAGCAGGGTGGCTGCTGCTCTGCACTGATCTGTTAATACCCGCAGATACATGAGGCTTCGCTATAGTACTCTGGGGGTGGGGTGGAGAGGGACAGTGTGTGTAAGTCTGTATGTGAGTTTGTGTGTGTTTTTGTTGTGTTCAAGGATCATATCATATCTCTGCAGACGATATCCCACCCCCACTGCTAGTTTGCCCCAACTCACCCGGAGACATGAAGTTACCGAAGTGATTAAAAGATTAGATTGGACTATCATGTGGCTGTGTGTAAGCATTGTCACCTAAAGCTGCCGGTGTTTGGGGGGTGGGGGTGGGGGGGGGGTTATGACTACCCTGTTTTAGGATCCTGTATAAATAGACTCTCGCCCCTTGGGAACTGGTGTAAAACTCCCTCTGAGCCACAACGCGCAGCATAAAATATACTCACTGGGAGGTGGAAGGACTGTATGAGATTTGTGCCTGCTCCTTCACAGAGGACAACGTCCTGCACTCCTGGGGGGGGGGGGGCTGCATGATTAATTCGATGAAAGTGAAACACCCAAAGGGATGAAGATGTGAGATGCGAAAAGATCGCTTGCTTTGTATATAGCCATCATCATTTATATTTATAAGTTTATATGCAGATTGTGAGTTCACATTCTCAGTGTACAGAGTTTTTAAAAGTGTGTCCATGGAAACTCAGCAATGTCAAAATGCTCTTTACAAGGTGGGCAACAGATATAATATAAACACAGGTTATAATGCCAGTGAGGCCTTATAATGCTCGTTTGGAAAATTCACAAAATCTACATGTGAAGTTCATGCAAATCAGTGAATACTGACTGTTGGTTTTTGTAAAGGACTGAGGTGAACTCAAGCGAAGGTTTCAATTGTGGTGAGGTACAGAATGCACGTGGTTAATATAGGTATGTATATCCATGGTATGTTCACAGAATTTCCTAAAAAGGCAGGAAAATGAGAATTGAATAAGGAATAAAATGAGAAGGAAAAAGCCAATGCTACCGCTGGTGTGAAAGACTTAAAGACATAACGACGACTTGATGACCACTTTGTAATTTGTTTGAAGGTGGGGGCAAAACTTTAACTAATTGCCATTGTTGGAGACAGGTAAATGATAACGGCAAATCCTCTGAAGTGATGAAAATCAATTAAGCATCAGTGTTAAAGTAAAATGATAGAAATGACGGGATGGACTAAAACATTATTCCAAAAAGCCCAGTTCAGAAACTGTATCCAATGTTGGTGTTTGAGCAAGATAATCTCCAAGCTTTTGCATCTCCTCTAGCCGCCCAACTATAATCTGCTGAAGATTCCCGTTATTTTCCATTACAAACAATTTTACTTCATGCTGAATGTCAAAACAATCCGTTGAATTATTTTAAGTAATAACTAATCGGTAATGTCTTTAATGTTTTCTGTTATCTCATCCCATATAATGACCTGCCAGCAGATGTGAAGAGTGGCAGGATGCCACTCTCTCTGTCTGTTATCATCACCTATTTAAATGTCATCCATCCTTTCTTTTTTGCACCTAATGTTCATTTCTTCGGTTACAACAGGAAAAAGACTCCTTACACTCGCTTCATGGTGTCATTATACACCCAATGTGGTGTCTGTGCGTGCAGACTGTGAGTTTGTTTCTTTAACCCAGGCCACTTATCCACTTGATCAAAATCACCTGCATTTCTCAGATAACATGACAGGCTATTAGAAGGACGTGGTTAACCAGGCGTGTGATATCGCCCGCAGTTGTCGTGTAACGATCGTGTAAACAACAGCAATGCTGGGTCATTGCCTTGTTTCTCATTCACAGAGCCTCTTTCTGCTTGTGTTTATTTCTACTACAATATCTCATTAAACACCAGCACAGGTTCAAAAGTCCAATAACGTCTAGACTTTGGACTCAATGTATGTTGTACATATAATATTCTGTAAGCCTCCTGTGACTGCATTGCAGTGATTTGAAGAGATGAAGGGTTTTATGATTTAAAGAAATTGCTGTGTTAGAAGGCTCCCCAGGATCCTCGCAGCTATCATAAACTTTAATAAATTCTTTAATGGTCTCAAACTTTAGACATGTACGCACTTCAACAAATTGTGAAGTACAGATTCTTCACCATATTAGAAGTCTCCTCATTAGAATATGTCTGTCAAAGTGTTACAGCGGCAATATACAGCAGATGGCATAGGTGTTCATGCCTTTGGAAGTGTTGAAATTGTATGTGCCCACATTTCAGTCATCAAAAACATCTACTCAGCTCAAATAGCCTCCATTCCAGCAAGCTGAGCAAGATTGTAAATAATGTTCCCTCTGAATTAAGAAGCCTAAATCCTGAAGCTTCATCTTGCTGACAGAGTCTGTAGCTTGTAATCTGGATACACGCTTCCAAGGCAAGCAGGTTTCTTCAGATAGCTTTTTTCATATAACGCCACCATCAGGATAAAGTTAGTGTGATTAGATTCCTGTTTGACTGTAAATTAGTACAGTCAAATAGCTCCACCAAAAACTCTCTGGAGACCCCTGCATCTCGCAGCTAAAGGTAGAGTTGGGGTTGACTTCCTTTGGAAAAATGAGGCTGGTAATTAAACTAAGATTGTAGGAAATTGAATGATCTCCTGGGCAAATGCAGCACCTCCTCCCCTCCTCCCCGGTTCTGACGCTCACTCTCCAGGCGTGCACCTGAGATGAAGATGACAGTTAATGATGGTGTTTTTTAAAACCACTTTAGTACTTGCCCTGTAGCTCCTGCCTGCTCTCTCAAGATAGACCAAGATTTTTTTTTTCCCCACCTCTTCTTTCATCCATTTTCATCCCAGGTCCACTCACCATTTTTCCCCATGTTCCATTAGCAAATTGCCCCCCCCTTTTTCCTCCTTCTCTCCTTCTTGTTTCCACCTCCCCACCTGGTTCTGAACCCACTTTTTTACAAATCTAACTGCAGAATTTATTTGTTTAAACTAGGCGGAAAAAAACTAAACAAAAAACCAATGAAGTTCACCCCGGGATGGGTCTGTTTCATTTTTCAGCTGTTGGAGAGAAGCCACAGAAGCTGTAAAAAGACTAATGCTGGATGGCGTAGTAAAGTCAACCTGAAGTACCTGAGAGCCATCATTTGCGCAGAGTGGCAGCAAGGTCATCTGACTAAGAGATGGTGAGTCTGTTATTTGCATATGCCGTGGGCTATGAGGTAATAAGGTCTGCTTATCTTTTCCATTTTAATCATTTTAAAAAGCGTTAGGACAGCCATTAGTAAACTGACCAGCAGACTGTTTAATTTGCTTCGCTACTATATATCTACTTTTCTGTGCACAATAGCCTGGCAAAGATAATCCCAGACATCTTTTTTTGGAAAGTAAAAAGAGAAAAACTTGAGTATCACTGCAATTAATACCAATAACAGACATGAAACTTTAACTTTTTTATTAGATATAGATCAGAGTATTGATACACAGGCCAGAAATAGCAGCTTTGCTTTTAGAAAGTTGGTCCTTATAAAGAAAATAATAACCCTGTGAAGTAAAGAAGAGTTTTTCTTCACACTGTATGCAATTGTGGTTAGCATATCATCAAAAGCAAAATCTTTTGCTGTATAAATACAATAATTGTAATCCATTATTGCTAATCAATCTCTTAAATTCTCTACATATTTTTATGCTGAGCACAACAGCTACATCATATTTTGGGTAATTAACACTCAATTACCATAATAAAATAAGTCAGTTAAAGCTGAGTCGATTAAACAGAGAGACAGACAGTGTTTTCTGTCTATGTGTGATTCGCTCAATATTCTGTCCTCATTAGTGTTTCTCCACAGTATATGTATTCCCAGAGCCCTGGATTACCCCGCATCCAAAAACTGCTGAGTCAGCCGTTTTAGAGCCCTCACAGATTGCTCCCTGTCTTAATGTGTCTAGTCCTGTGTCAGGTCTTTGGTTATCAGGGTTAATATCAAACTGAAGGATCCAATCTTCAAGATTATGTGTGTTTGATTTTGTTTGCACCATCTGCCATCAGATGTAATTGAATGTACTGCATGGTATAATCTGATACATCCGGGGGTGATGTTTTGCTGCTGCTGCTGTATTTTGTGTATGTGTATATGTGTGTGTGTGTGTGTGTGTACGACAGAAAAAGAGAGAGAGAGAGAGAGAGAGAGAGCAGTGTTTTCTTACCCCTGTAGATGCCCTGCAGGAATCCAGAAAAGCCCGTAGAGGTCCTGCTGGAATCAGTGGTGGCTTTTTTTTGGTGGGGGGGCTATGTTCTATTTGCTTTTATGATTAGGTATATTTCATATTCAGTGGTTGCCTTTTAAAGAGTTGCTAGGGTTGCGCTGAGCAGTTTACACCGCAGCCACTCCTCATGAGGTAGCTGGTACTTATACTTGACATACACATTAACATTTTAGTGTGATGCTGCCATGTAGAGTGATGAGTGAGCAAGTCCACTTGGGGTTCAGTGTCAGGCTCAAGGACAGATCCACAGGGCACAAGGTTGCGGCCAGGCCACGTGAGCACTTGAGGTGATTAAATCAACTCTATTACAATCAAGTGTCTCTTACTGGATGATAAAATAGTTGATTCATATCTTATGTAAAATACATTCAGTTAATCTAATAATTAAATAAAGAGTTTTTAATCTTCTTTATCTCTATTACATTTTAAGTGATACACTTTCCTGCTTTCATGGAGAGTTAGATGAAAGAAGGTCAGTGCCATACATATATGCGGTTGAATATAAAGCTACAGACAGATGATAATGAGCTACACTGAACTCTGAAGGAACACAGAAACATCTAGACTGACTTTACCCAAAAATGAAACTGTGCACCAACCAGCACCTCTGTAGCTTTCCCCACAAAAAATAACAAATAGTGACTTCACAGGGAATTACATGCTGGACTATTTCTTCAACAGCAGCAGTGTGTCTATGCAGTCTTGTCTGTAGGTTGCCAGGCAACCAGGAGGATTATTTGTTTGTATTGTACAGATTATACAATTAATGTGAAAATTTGTGATCTTTGGAGGTTCTTGCAGACAGTTTCTTTTACCTGTGGACATCAATATCTGCTTTACCCAGCTCTCATTCTGTAGGCTCTGCTGTTTAACTGGAATGTAGTGTTTTATCTGTCATTCAGCTATATTGCACGCTGTCCAAATTATCCAAATTTAACGTTAATACCTTGCAAGGGATGTAAAGTGTTACAGGAGGAAATTGCATTTCAGGTGTTTATACAAGGTTTAGTAACAACATTTGTCATCGTTAACACAAAAGCTACAGTAGACTTCAAAGCTATATCTCGAGAAATACAATAAGAGGATGTTACATCTGATATCTTGTGCTTTCATGTTTTTTTTTTCACCCCACCAAGGATCTACAGTTCAAAGAGGTAGACTAGTGAAAAGTATGTCACTGGCACCAAGCCAGGATAAGGTATTACCAGCTTCAAATCCTTCAGCACTGAGCAAAACCAGACTTACCCCAAAAATTCATACTTACTCTCACACACACACACACATTGAAACTGGCGCATCCTGTGACATAATGCCCATCACACATATACAAACACAAATTTATGGCTTGATGACAGAAATTTGAATAACAGCATCAACAACAGTGACCTTTGTGGTCTGGTTTGTAGGCCAGATTACTGTCAGCAGTAGATCACACCATGTAGCTCAGGTTGCTGTACCGTGATGCCTGTTTTTTATCAGACCCCAGTACTATATTTATTTTTGTCCATTTTTAACAGTATTATTAATAATGCAACAACAAACAAGGCCAGACCATTGCTATTCCAATCCATGATTGTTCTCACAGGTATGGTGCTTACTAGGGCTGCACGATTATGGCCAAAATGATTATCACGATTATTTTCATCAATATTGAGATCACGATTAATTATCACGATTATTTGTGATTATTAAATTTTAACCAAAACAAATGTTATTGTCACATACAGTAGGCTCTAATGTACAAATATGTGCATCAAAATAAAATAGGTCTTCTTATTCACCAAAATTCAGTGCTTCTCCTTAAAGAATAAATAAAACAAAGAAAACTGCATATGACCTGTTCTTGTTTTGTGTCACTTGCCTTGAACCCAAAATGCTTCCACACAATGGATGACAATCGGATTCTCGGGACAAGCCCCTTGGCTTCATCCTCTGCTACGTTAGACATTTTTTTTGTCTTCTTTGTTAAGATAGTTTATCTGACCGGCTGCTATCTACTGTGGAGCTTTCCCCAGGTTCACTGCTACTCTGTGAGTGACTGTCGACTAGTAATACATCTAGAAACTAAGCTGCGCGGTGGTGCAGGGAACAACTCTGATTGGCTCATGGAAGCACGTGATCAGACAGTGGTTTACAGAGCGCCAGAGGCTTAAAGAGAGAGCGTTTTCTCAATCACTCTGAGGAGCACTAGATTGGCTTTGGGAAAAAAAAACTATGATACGGAGCGTTCTATGAACAGAATGACGCATTTTAAATATTGCTCGATCATGCGAATTTGATCGTGATTAAAATTCGAATTATTGTGCAGCCCTAGTGCTTACGCTGAAGTTGGCGTGGTCTTGAGTAGCGTCGTTCAACTTTTGGACTGCTATAACATTATGTGTAGTTTTAGAGTCTACGTTTCTGTTTCAATCAGTCATGCTGTTAGTGTTGGAACATGAAGTTCAGACTCACATTTGGTCCTGAAGAAAAGTTTTGTTTCGCCACTATGGAATGATGGGAGATGGGAAGTGCTCTTTTCAATATCTTGCTCCAGCCCCAGAGGTTTAACAACTAAAGAGTTTGATTAACTTTTAAAATAAAAGTTTTACTGTTAAGTCGTGAGTGTCTGCGTTGGAGTGTGTTTAGAGGCTTTTCCAAATCTGGAAGTTTAGTAAAACTTGTGACATTCAAGGTTTAAATTATTTGTGAATATTTACATCACACCTATATGTGTGGGTGTAAAACTGTATAGGTCTTTCTTATCATATTGTTTGTGCATCAACTTGTATCCGGTGTTTGCAACTGTTTGTGAGGGAGAGAGAGTGGGTTAGACTTACTGGGTTCATTTGCTCATGCTTGTGTATTCGTATGCCTCCGTATGTCTCATAATCCAGTAGACTGGCACACATCATTGCTTTGGGAGCTGGGGAATTCAGAGCATTCTGCCACATTCATCAGTCCAAAGAAACAGAGGGAATTTAGGTGGCTGTTCTTAGAGTATTACACAGAATAAAGAAAGATTTCAACTGTGCATGGGGAGAGGCTGCCTCAATGAATGAGGAGTCTGCTGTGGAGAAAATTCAAAAGGGCAATTTTACACCAGCTTATGGGCAAGTGAGCAAATACAGGGATGCACACCGCCTAGAGACTGCCAGATGCTACACAAGGGAACCCATCTACATCAGGACTGACCAAGGGTGGAGTGATTCTAAATTGGCTCAGAAAAATTGGGTCCTTGTATGCAAACAGATGATGAAAATATTTAGAGAGAAGGGCATTCGGGAGGGGAAGAAAAAAAAGAGTTTCCAATTTAATTCAGTGTCTTTTTCATTACCTAAAACTAGACCACTACTGAACTAGAGATTTCAATCCAATTTAGTGGGAGGTTCAGCCCATGGGCTAAGGAGGGAATTATTTGATATTGGTTCGGATCCCAATTTAGATCTCTGGAGGATTTCTTAACATTACAATATATTTGTCTTCCTGCACTTAATAATAATAAAAAAAATCTATTAAAATTTCTAATTAAAAATTGTGCAGATGAAAGATTCTTAACATGAATCTGTTATTGATATAATAACTCGTAAAATAGAGAGGAAGATGCAAACTTGCCTAAGGGGAAATGTGTGATCTCTGGGTGCTTTCTACTCATTCCTAGTTTTGTAGTGGAATTGCAGAGTACCGATGAATCAGTGGGAACAATGTCCTCGTGCCTCTTATAGTATAATACGATAAGGGGCACAGCATGTTCACTTCATAGCTACGCACAGAAGAGTGTACACCGTTATTACACATCAGAGTAGCTTCACTAAAGAAACACCATCCTTCATGACCTACAATCTGCAAGCCTGGAATAACACATTCAGATTATTTATTCTATTCATGTCTCTTGATGTCGAGTAATTCTTAAATCAACAGAAAATTGGGAAGCGGGACAACATAGATTGGTTAAGGATTGACAAATGTGCCACACGCAATACATTTAAAGGTCCGATGTGAAAACAGAAACCTGGTCTGAGTGGCCTAAAAGCATGTACTGCTAAATCTTGTGTCATATGTCCATTATGAAGCCCACCTGGCCATCCAATTTGCTGTCAGTACATCAGAGACCCCTTGGGAACCATGTCATGCTGAGGTTAAAATAATAATAGAAAAAAAAACACCAAAAAACTGCAGAGATAACATGGTTACCAGCACAGATATAAATTTGTTTTCTCCAACTGCAACACTGCAAAGAAAAACGAGATATTTTTATACTGTAATTCAAAGATACAGCTTCAGGTGGCTAATCTTATAAACACAATAAAAACACACTCAAATATGAGACTACTGTGTGACCAAACCTGGTTATCCATCTCCAGAGATGCTCTGATTCCCCAGCAGATGGGAGAGGTGAGAGTCAACAGCACTGTGCACATTGATCATTACTTTCAGCAAATTCAATCCTAGAAATCTCTGTGATATCCCAGAGATTGAGACAAGCGCTGGTTTAATCATTCAGTGTGTTAGCCATGGCAGGTGGTTGGCAGTCAGGCGTGCGCCATGTAAAATACAGCTCCCGTTGTGTATTGATCTTTTTTTTTTTTTTTCCCCAAGAAGTAACAGACAGGTCTGTAAACACTGTTGGTGGTTTTTGACTGGGAGGTGGTTGCAGATATTGATTCTGACTGATTACAAGTTGGTGAAGAAGTTCTCATTTAGATTTCTTCGTCATTCATCCTTCATAAATATGGAAGAATTTAAGTCTTTTGAGGGACAGTTCTGTTGACCTTTCTACAAAGGCTTCTAATATATAAAACCAAGCTGCTGTTGTTCTTAGCATGTTATACAGTTTACAGCACATGTTAATTCCTCTGTATTAGTACAAGAAAGCTTATTGCAGAGAGTAGCCAGAGCCACTACGCTGATTCTTAAATTCAACCTAATAACTTTCAATAAGTCTTTTCTTTGTGTTTCACAAGCTTCCCTCATATTCGGCGAGCTTTCAGTCCTACTCTGGCTTCTTTCTCTATCTTTCACCAGCTGAAAAATAGAGGAAGGGAAAAAGAAAAAAAACCCACAGCCTTGAAACCGGAATGGAAATTCTGCCAGGCGTTGCCACCTCCTCAGATGCAATAGTGAACTAAGCAAGGGGATCTTTGAGGAAGCAAAGGGACTTTTAATGAACAGGCCCTTTATTGATCTGTGGACAAAACAGTCATTAATTATATGCGGGTGGGCAATTAATTGAGGGAGTGAAACAAGGTCCCTGCTTGCTAAGCTAATGCATGGTCAAGAATTATGATAATTTGATTGAGTCCTGTGCCATTGGGGTAAGGGATAAGACACAAACGATCAGTCAAGCAGTGTGTCTGGATCTTCCCTTCTCCCTACTGGGCTCGTGTCTTTTATTTGGGGGTGGGGGGGTTGTTTCCTTTCTCTTCCTTCTCTTTTAGTAAGTGTCACTCGCTGTGTTATTCCACTCTTCCCTTGTTCCCAAATGAAGAGGAAATATCCTCCATCTCCTCATTTTGCACATCTCTGTGTGCTCTTTTATCATCTACTCAGCCCAGTCTGACTAGTGTGCCTTTGATTTTCTGACTTGTATTAGTGGCAGCAGTGAGAACGTGTCTAATGCAATGGAGGTAATGGAAGAGGAGCATATTGACTCAATATGATGTGTGTTTGTGTATTTGTGTATATTATAACCCATGTTTTTGCAGCGTGTGCAGTGATTTGTGGCTGTTGGTCCTCATCAGGCAGCTTAATGTTTTATGGCTCTACTTCGTAAGTCTTATTCAGCGCAATCCCAACTCCTCTTTATCTTTATCCGTCTGTCTATTGTATCGTCTCTGTGAACTTTCTGAAACTGATGGTCATTAAATAGGCTGCCAGCAGCAGTTGCAGTCAATGATCTTAACAGTGAGATTAAAATTTCAAATGAATTCACTCACAAAAATTGAGAAACAAGCCCAAAAGGAAGGCAAAGTAGAGACAAAGCTTGAATAAATGTGAGAGTGGATCAATGAGAATGCGATACAAGTTTAACAAATTAAAATATATTATGACTAATTACCCCTGTTTATGGCCTAAAACATCAATACAGCATAACGCCTGTGAAGACACACACCAACACAAAGTGCAACACCTTAACCCTTGTCTTTTGTTCACGTTTTTGTTATTTTGCCGATGTTGTGGGTTTTATGGACCCACTGTATTTTTGGGTTTGTAACAACACAATCAAACAATTTTACATTAAAATACAGATGTCATCATCCCAATTACAAGCAATATAAACAACATATTTAGTGAATATTTGCAATTTTACCTTTACCGAAATACAAGAAAATCAATCATAATCCAGATGAGTAGACAAAATTCAACAAATTTATAAATTAAGCAAGGTCTTTCATAACTATTATGAAAGATGTTTATTTTTTTTCAACTTCATTAGAAGTTCATTCGGGTTGTGCTACACAACTCAAGCTGAACACATACAGTAACCATGCCGGTCTAGACAACTTGGCTTGACAGGCTGGTTCTTTGTGGTCAGCTGGGATGGGAGTTGTTTTTCTGTATTGCTCCCACCATGGTCAGTGTCCTCTTTAGGAGCTCCTGCCCCCACCTGTGCGGGATAAAAACATTTTCACACATGATGTTGTGTCCAATGAGTCCCTGAGTCATGTCCAGGACAATTATCATTCCTTGATTTCTTTCAGGGATTCCTCCATCAGGTTTCCCTCTGTAGACTTCCAAGTTCCAAGTATATGAGGAAGTGGCATCACAGGCAGATCTTTATACCATAATTTGTAGGTATAGATGGTATGTACTGCCTAAAGGGCAGCCCCCCCTATATGGCATCAGCTGCTCATCAATGGTGAAATTAGGCTCAGGGTTGTAAAACAGGGGTAGGCAGTGTACCCACTTGGCTGACACTGTCCTGATGGCAGCTAGTTTCTCTGTCTGCTGTTGAGCTAGTTTTTCCATCTCGCTTACAAAAATAGATAATTCGCATCCCTCAGAGATTCTGTGGATTCCCCTTTGGACTTGAGGATAATAACCAAAAGGTATGCCTGTAAAAAGGTTTGGTCCATCTCCTTCCACTTTTCTCCGTGTGCCTGGGGCCTTTCTGTGTGGAGTTTGCATGTTCTCCCTGTGCCTGTGCAGGTGTCCTCCCACTGTCCAAAGACATGCATGTAAAGGTTAATTGGTGACTCTAAAGTGTCCTTAGGTCTGAATGTGAGTGTGAGTGGTTGTTCGTCTCTGTCTGTCTCTGTGTGTTGGCCCTGTGATGGACTGGCGACCTGTCCAGGGTGTACCCCGCTCTTGCCCAGTGTGAGCTGGGATTGGCTCCAGCACCCCCTGCGACCTGGAAACAGATTGGCGGTAGAAAATCAATGAATGAATGAATAAATAGCCATTATTTATTCACATTGTTTTCTCAAAGCCACGAGGAGCCATGGCAGAAGGTGTGAAAGAGCCGTGGGTTGCCGACCCCTGGCCTAAAGTCTTTGGTCCCTGTTTGGTGTACACCATAAGCAACAATATCATCTCTGTCACAGACACCTCTACAGATGAATGGTGGTGTCTCACTGAAGAACTACACAAGGTGTAATCCCGACAGGGGATGGGTTATGTTGCCTGAGCAAGAGTGCATAAGCTCAGCGTGACTTAGATTCTCATTAAAAGAGGCTTATTTGTCTCTACACCTTCTAAAGAATCAAGGCTGGCGTCTTCAAGTCTTTGGGCTGGCAGCAATTACCATACCTATCAGGAAGCTTTTATAATGCCTGCTCTGTGTCATACGAGAGATGTGCCAAGCTATTACTCAAGCTGCTGGCACTTTTCACAAGGTGTAAGTGCTGAATGCTCCCTCAAAATGGATTTATGTAAAGGGATCAGTTTCTGTGCTTGGGATAAAAAAAAAAAAAAAAAACCATACACACACATTTTGGAAGTTAAAAATATAACTTTGCCTTCATTTTTGTCTGCAGAAAGGGGAATAGTATTGCAGCTGTAAGTCGTTTAAACTTCTTGTGTTTGGGATTTTAACTGCTGCTCTGCTTTTTATTTGCCAACACAAAGTTTAGAAAATTGTTTCCCTAAACATCCACTTAGATTTTGTCCTCGCACTTGCTTTCAATTTACATTTATTCATAATCATCTCGGTTTCTTCGAACAGATGTGACAGAAGAAGAAGCATAAAATTAACAGAATCTAATATTAAACAGAATTCGCACCAAAAGCAGGGGAAAACATCCAAACACTCATACTCATAAAGACTACAGTGAAACCACAGATAATAGGGAACAGGTTGAATATGAATGAGTATGGGATAAGTGTCAAACATTGTTATATCATTGCTCCCAAAAGAAAACTTTTATTCCATGCTGGGAATGATCACGAGTGGCTTCATAAATAACCAAATGCTACTGGTAGGAGTATTTTTTGTCATAGTTTAAATTTCACTGCAATTCATAAGACAGATAGAGGAATGCTTGATGAGTATGGGCACTGATCTAACGTGATGAAGCACAAAGCAACTCCTGGAACTAAGTGGTTTCAGTGCAAATATGGCATATAAAAATGATATATCTGTTTAGTAGCCGTCGTGGAGCTGTACCTCCTTAATAATGCAAACAGTCCTGCAGGTGCTCACCTAGTGTCAGGGTCTGGTTGCAGAAAATTCCTCTACTTTATAGTATTGTGTGACTACCCATAATATGCCACTGCTGGCTGGAGGGCTATTACTGTCACAGTAACCCAACGGGATGTCATTATATGACTAGCAGCTGTGACTCTTTGTTCTTTTCTTCCTCCTCTGTGTTGCAGCCTTACAGCTGTGTCTGTGTCTATGTATAAGCATGAAAAGGCTGCATATCTTTGTGTGTGTATCATACATCTGCTGGTGCAACATATGCATAGAGAATCTGTGCGTGTAATCCACAATGCTCTTTTCTCCAAGGGTCCCTAACCTCCCATTGCTCAATGATGAATGTGTGACCCTGTGGTGCACGTGTGGCCTTAAATGGAAACTGCTGGCTGGCCCCCCCGTTGGTGCAGTGCATACTGTGTTCAGACACATCATTACTGTTATGGATCTATTGATTGTTATGTTGGAGTTTTTTTTTTTTTTTGTCTATTTGTTTATTAAATTATATAGTTTTTCCTTTGAATTCGCTGGTTTCACACGAATTAAAGTGCATCACATGCTGATTTATTTGCCTTTCTGGATCACAGAATAAGCATTTTCATTTGGGATTGTTGCACATCAGAAAAACAACAACCTCTGTTAACATTTTTACCAACATGTCGCTTTTTGTAGATCTCTTCTAAAAAAAGGCACATAGTTTGTTCCATGAAATGGAGTATGCTTAGTGGCAGTGAACATTGTTACCATGCTGAAAACAAGTGTTGGCAGTATAGTGAGGGGTTGTGAATGGGAGGAGCAAGTGTCCGGCAGCCATTTGAGACTGAGGTTTCCATCCAGTCTTCAACAAACAAACTGTGCTGATCTCTAAACATGAAGGCAATTTTTCTCTGGCATTAACGGAAGAAGTTTTGTTTGCCTGAAGCTGATCATACCTTAACCATAAGAGCAGCAGATAAGACAGTGTTCCCATGACTTCCTCAGACCTAATTTTCTCTATGGTATATCTACAGATTCACACTGTTACACTTTTATCTGTCGCATTGAAAGTTACACTAAAGTTTTTGTTTTTTGGGGGTTTTTTTTTAGTTATCAATATTTCATAAAATAACTTTCAGTTATTATTATAAACACGGTAACGTTATAATTTAGACAATATGATGTTGTGTTATGAAAATAGCCAGAACAACGTGACATTGCAATCTTTAAACTTGTTAGTTACACTGACTTTTTGTTCCTTTTATTTAGTAAAAGGTGTACATTGGCCTCGGGTCAAGTCTTAGTCACAGAGTTGGTATAAAATTGATTTTGCCTTCCTCAGCATTAATTGATTAAAGGATTTATGTATATACTACACCATTAATATGACATGAATCTGTCTTGTACTTTACTGTCTGCCAGTCATTGCGTGATAGAGTAAGGTCTGTGTATTCATACTCAACAGGAGGTCAATGTAACCACTTAATAGCAGCCATGGATTGGAAACTCAACCCACACACTCTTAACATTTTGACTGAACACCTTCAGGGTCTTCCTGTCCCCAGCTCAATGCGGTTAGAGTCAGTCTTTTTTTTTTCTCTCTCTCTCAAATCTGTAGATTTCACTGTTTCCTTTTGAGAAAAACATTCAAAATGTATTCTTGTTTCAAATGCAGCCATAGATAGGAAAGTTTATTTTTAAGCATTTGAGTAAACATCATGGGTTATGCACTGTTAGCTAAAGGGTGCATGTCTTATATACATCTTATTATATGAATGTACTTATATGAAAGTATATTCTATTTTCCCTTATCCATACAGTTATACCCTCCAACTTTGCCTTCCCAAAAAATTCCTGAAACCAGACAAGAGATTTTCAATTTCTAACAGCAATCTCTGCTAACGACTCGAGCCTACCAGGATATACAAGGCCATTACCATTCATAGTAACAACAAAAAACAAAGCAGAGCAGTGGTCTCCTAAGACTAACAGAAGATGCATGGTCTTGTCTACTTGTGTTAAATCAGCGTCCTGCTCTGGTTACAAATAATTTTTCTTGAAGCTCAGCTCCCACTGTTTGTATCTTTGCTGTCTGTAAAATGTGTTATCTCTGAAGTAGGATCAGACGAGCCCTAATGCTTAATGTTGGCAAGACGGCACGACAGACTTAGAGGACACTGATTGCTTGTGTCCTGCACTCTAATGCTCCTGTTAATTCTCCAATGAAGCTGATTGCCACATTCAGATATGCAGAAGAGGTTAGGGAGGAAAACTGTTAGTGCTCCTGTGACAGGGTCTTGCCTTAGCCTGCCATTAATTCAGGATCTGAGTTGTTCCACCTCTTGTCTTTCCCTCTCGCTCTCTCCCTCCTTGCCTTTCACCCTCTTTCTCTGTCTCCCCTTTCCTGTCCCTCACTCACCTCACATAACGCTCTAGGAATTAAATTAGAGCTTGCGAAATCTTCAGACATGCTTATTACGGGGCTGGCATTGTTGTAATGTGTCTGACCTTGACCTGTTAAGGATTAATCCAAGCAGACAGGGCTGAGCAGGCACGCCAGCTGATTCCCATGCAGAGCACAGGCACTGGTTGTGTTTACCAATCTAAGATAGAAAAGGAGAACAAACAAGAAGTACCAGGTCCTCGTCAAGGGACAGCAGTTTGGACTGGACTCAGTGAGTCACATCAATCTGCAGGAAAGAAGAGATTAATGTTTGTACATGTCTGGATGTCATCATACCTTTATCGTGTTTTTGAATGTTTACTGCCTGTATTTGCAAAGGTTAAATATGAAAGAACAAAGACTTGTTTAATCTCAGCCAACAGTTCCAAGCTGGTCGTACTTAGGTCAGTGAAGAGCCGACTTTTGTGCTTCGTTTGATGAACTAATATGGCCTCTGTGGATTGAATGTCTGCCAGTGTGGTTGGAGCAAAAGTGGACTACAAGTGGGGGTACATTTGTGCAACCACCATTATGGCTCATGTGGGTTATTGCATCCCATCTGTTGGTAACAAAAGCTACAGGATAGATCAGAAATTTGAAGTGTTGCTTCAGTATTATTTTTACATTCTTTTGCTTTTCATCTTATCCAATCCCTCTAATTATTCAAGACAGAAAGCAAACACTGATGGAATTTACTTAAACACCGATTGCGCTGCCCCCCCCCCCGCAAAAAAAAAAAAAAAAGGCTAATTTCATAATAAATCTAACAGGCTTATATGTTGTCAACATTACTGGTGTGCTGAGATGCTGAGTGGGATTTATACCAGTAAAATCTCTTATGAAACAATCTAATCTAAACATTTGAAAAAAAAATGGGACAAAATACTTAAGCTTTTTCTAACGGCAATATCAATCAAAACTTATTCAGTGGAAGCAATCCCACAGAAAGCAGCTCTGCAAATGTGTAACAGTGTATTCGAGCCAAATTAGCATTATTGGATTCTGTAATCTGGTTGTATTTTCACTCTGATTTTGACACCAAAAGAGGGTTCTAGTGTTTGTTTAAATGTATTAGACTTTGGGCAGTATTTTCCTCATTGCATTTGAATATTGGTCAATGTTGAGCAGGTTAAGTCTTTAAAAATAAATGTCATAGCTGTTAGAAAATGGCATTTTAATTTAAAATGTCACTTGAAAAATCTGCTCGTATTATTTATATTGCATTTTAATTTTCAAATTGGAATTAGCATTTGAATATTGTTCAGTCTACAGCTGGGTGCAATTTTGAAAATTAAACATCACCATCTTTTTCATTTTTATTTTAATTTATTCATAGAAAGCCTATGCAAGTGTGTGAAAATGTAACTGCAGATTGCATTATTGCATAATCATTTCCATTTTTACTCAAATAATTTATACATGTGGAAAATTATTGTGGAACTATAGTTTCATTGTAATAAAGTCACTTGTAGGCTTCCCTATGAACAAATGTGACTTCAGTAAAAATATAATTTCATATAAACTAAAAACATCTTTACCATGATTGGATTTCACTGTGGAAACAACCTTAACCTGCCAGGAGGAATGGACTGATGTATGCAAGACTGAAGCTGCATTTTTCTTCTTAAAACAGAAAAACAGGTGAGAAACCAGTGCAGAGGACTGGAGGGATGTGCTCAGTGCAGCAATGTTCTGGTCCAGCTGTCTGAGAGCTCATAAAGAACCCTATGAATAGCTCATTACAGTAGACTAAAGACTCAAAGATAGCGATATGGATTTGATTTTCTAAATCTTGTTTGGGAATGGGGCAGCACGGCAGCGTAGTGGATAGCACTGTTGCCCGGGTTCCTTTCCCGGGCCTGGGGCCTTTCTGTGCGGAGCTTGCATGTTCTCCCCCGTGCTTGCGTGGGTTTCTTCCCATGCATGTTTAGGTTAATGGGTAACTCTAAGTTGTCCGTTGGTCTGAGTGTGAGTGTGTCTGTTTCTGTGTGTTGGCCCTGCGATGGATTGGCGTCCTGTCCAGGGTGTGATTGGGATCGGCTCCAGCATCCCCCCGTGGCTTGGAAACAGATAAGCGGTAGAAGATGAGCGAGTGTTTGGGTGTGAATTCTCGAATTATGTCCACAATTTCAGATGATGGTCTGTTATTGTTCTTGTCTTGACATGGTTGTAAATCTATCAACTCTATCAATTTTCATTCTTCTTTTCTTTTCTTTTTTTTTTTGGCACAAAAAATATTTTCTGTGTATTATTCAAGCAAAGGAAAATTTGGCAACTCCAGTCAGCCATTCGTTTAGTCCACTAACCATCCATAGAACTGTACTGGTGAACAACACGGATGTAATAAGAAATGTCTTTGATTGACATCAGTTCGGCAAACATATTATATTCTTTAATACTTTATGTTAAGCCGTTTCCAGCACACGCTCACTGTACAGCTAGCCATTTGTGAAAAATATTAAAGTAACAGCAACATTTCAATCCATTATCTTTCAGAACAGAGTTGTCTGTCTTTGGCAAAGCCTTTGCTGCTTCTACAGCTTGTTGTCCACAGATGTGATCTTTTGTTGTGACGGGCTGCAAACGAAGCACAGAGCCAACAAGCAACAGCTGCTCAACTGCCTCAGACACATACGCACAAACATTTGCACACACACACACACACAAGCTAAGGAATACTATAATCATTGTTTAGAGAGTGTGTGCTAGTGTCTACTGCAACCTAACCACGAGTTTAAGTTTAAGCTGGCTTTTATCTTCACTTTGATCGTTGCTATCTCCCAGTTCTCATATCCCACCTGCTGCAATCTGATCATTTCATCAATCATTTCATATGAAGAAAAAATACAGCAGATACTTTTCAAATATTCAACAAACACTAAGCTGCATTTATATCAGGAAGCAAACCAATGTCTGACCTTCTAGATCACAGACGCAACCTGAGTAAAACTGCAAATGCAAATCTTAATACAGTTACAGTACTACAGTCATCCTTCATTTGTATACAAACAGAGCAGACAGTTGTTCATCAGTGCTGGAAGAACATTAGACACAGCACTTCTATTTTCATGACCCACAAATCACTAATTTAAAGGCAGCACATTATGCACATGCTGTTTTCCGTGCAGAATTTAAATGCAGTGGAAAGCAGAGCACGTTCTTGGAGCCGTGCTTGCTATTCCTAAAAAGAAACAACAACTCAGATTTGAATTAAAGACTTGTTATACTGCACACTGGAATATGTGATTTCATGGTAGGTGAGGTCTGGCTGTCTGGAGTTATTGGTATCTGTCTGTTCTACAGCATCCCAAACTAAAACAGCATGTAGAGTGAATCCCTGAGTGGCAAGGTGATATCTTTCCAGAAGAGGTCCATGTAGCTTGCTCCTATGTAGGTCATTAGTTCTCAAAATCCTCTGCTCTCGACGGTGCTAATCGGTTGCCTAAATTTAGTAATCCTGTTGGCAGTGAGGGTCGATTCTCTGAGTTTGGCTTCTAAGACACTTCTTAGGCGCCTGCAGAAATGTTGTCCCACCAGTTGAACGAGCTCCAATGTCTTCAAATGTTGAAATAGCTGAATGAGTTTGTAAGAATTTTTTTTGTTGTTGTTTTGTTGTCAGTGAGCGCTAATTAAACTAGCTACATATTACTTAACTTGGGCACAGTAGTTGGATGTATTATTAATGTAGTCAAATGTAGTTTGACATGCCACTGTGTTGTGGTGTTTTTCTGAGTACATGGAAGAGGTGCTGACGCAGTGTAATAATTTTGAGGAAATTTGTTTTTGTTGGTAATAAAAAATTTAAATAGATGACTACGCCATAATTTCAAAGCACAGTGTTAGTTTAGATTGCGTGTCAACATGCAACAGTGCTTGTGTACTCGAATGGCACTTATCAGCACAAGGCCTTCCATTAACAGATAGCAGTGAAAATATATTTTCCATTGCTTTAATGATTTGTCTCTACGCCACTTGTATATGCATATCTCATCTTTAACATCTTTGCCCAATACCCTCATGACTTTGTATGAAATAATCAAATAAAAAAAAAAGGATCAAATGCTGGAATGTTGAATGTTGATCCGAAAGCAGAATGCACCACCTATCATGTCTCTGGTGCATAATGTCCGCCCACTCTTGGTTTTAGTCTTTAAATCTCCTTCCTTCTTACAGACACACTCATGCTAGTGTTTATCTGGACTCCGATTAGAGTATTGTTTTGCATTTCCACCATGCTGAGTCTTATCTTTACCGCAGAAATGTTGAAAATGAAAAGGAATGGAGTTATCTCATTTTTGAAATGTTTCCATACCAGCCTGCAAACTTGAGTCCCTGACCTCTCATTTGGACTCTCGCTTAGCTCCATAGCCCCTGTTAGCCCTGAAAGACTCTGCTGCTTTTCTCTATTTCTCATTCTTCTGCCTTTTCGGTCTCATTCTTCTTTTTCCTCCACTTACTGCAACGAGTTATCCTCTCTGTCTCACTGTTTCTCATCTATTTCTTGGCCACGTTTCTGTGCCCCCATGTCTCAATCTATGAGCCCCTTCCTCTATCCCTGTCTTTGTCTTTATTCCTCATTTCTCCCTTAGCAGTTTTTTGTGATTGGCAGCTGAAGCTTGACTTCAGTAGAGTTAATAGATAACAGAGAGGAATACCTAGAGGATTTACAGCTGAGTGGAGACGCACAAATAAGATAATGACTTGGGAATAACAATTTCTCTGCACCGTTTGGGGAGGCACTGGAGAGAGAGAATGAGACAGAGGGAAGAAAGAAAGGAGACAGACAAAGACGGTGAGGAAGAAGAGGAAAGAGAGGCAGATGTAAGTGAACAGATTCCAGGGGTGGCTGACTTAACAAGATTTTTCTAAATTGGGGAAAATAGTCAGAATCGCTGTGGGTTTTTGGAAAAGATAAAGCCTTGTATTTTTAGACAGGTAGCACTGATGAACTAAAACAGTCATCTTCCTTCCTGATGCAAGTGTTCTGGGTCCAGCTGATTGCTGACCGGATCTTTTGTTTCCTAATGTGTGTGTTGGTGTGTTTGTGTGTTTGCTGTTTGTTTATGCTGTTTATATTACTCATTCAAAACAATGGCTGAGTACCAATATAAAGACATTTTTCCCCACAATGGGAGCACCGCCTGCTGAAGACAGATAAACCACTAAAATTCATATTGCCCGAGCATCCCTTCAACTTTGCCAGGCAGGACTGGGTCACCCATCAAAACCATAATCTACAGTCATTTGGTTGTCAGAGTTGTTGGTTGAGTTATAGAGGCTGGCAGCACTCAGCAGGCCTTCTAAAGGGACCTAATCACAGACTAAAGACAAGGGCTCTTGGTTATATCATTTCCCCCCCTCTCGCTTCATTGCTCTGTCCCTCCATCATCTCTTTGACATCACTCAACGCTCAACAAAGTAGCTAATGAAGCAGAAGAGGAGAGAATATTTGCCTGGTAATTAAGAAAAATGAAAGGAAGTGGAGTTTAAAAGCTGACACGGATGCACACTATAATTGTCCTCTCCTTGACATGGGAGTATGGTGTAGGCTATACTTTTCCAGTACACTCCTCTTAATTCAACTCTCATTAGCTTCTCACACCTCGTAGCTCTAAGATCTCTGTCTGTCTCACAATATCTCTCTCACTCCGTTTCTCCCTGTCTAATTGTTTCCATGTCATCCTCCCCAAACAAGCTGGCTTTTTTTTTTTTTCTTTGCTTTTTTAATCATAGTCAGGAGTTGAGGTCAAAAAGTAAACAAACCTAGAGAAGTAGCTAACACGGTCAAACAATTTCAGTTGAATATGTTGATTTCAATCACTCAATTTCTCCCCTTTTCTGTTGAAGACAAACACCAAACCTTCATGACTCCATAAAGGCTATTTGCAAGTTTATAGGTATTCCTTTAAATTCTCAGATATGCAGAAATGTAATTTGAAACTCATCACCTGTAAGCCAGTTCTAGAAAATACACATGAAAGTCTGTAATTCAAACCTCAGATTATTAGTAATTTGAATTTACCTTGTAAAGAGTATAGGAGATTTCAACATAGTTGAGAACACAGCTGGCAAAACTGTGCAGAAATATACTATTACCAGGCAAGCCCTAGGTACCAATTTTTCACACTTTCCTGGCAATGTCGGGTGCCCATTCTAAGTGGTTACAGACTCATTTTGCATTTCAGACAATCAAAAACAAACACAAACTGGAAAGAAATAAGCTTCAATTTAGCGATAATACTAAAAGAAGTGATGAATACCACCTGGGGCTATTTTAAACTGCAGGCAAGAATTTATCTCTGTTTTTTTTCCTCCTAAGTGGAAGCTGTCCATTAGAGGTACGTCAGAGGCTTTAAGAGGCTGGAGTGGGATTTCTTCCTCTTTCCTGACCTTCATTAGAAAGTGGGGAGGGTACCTTAGAGATCTTGTCAGTACCCTGTTGTTTTCACAGCAGGGTCAATACATTTTTCTAATTATTATGGCATGTTACATTTTAAGCATTAAACAGTTTTGGAGTTTGACCCTGAGCAAATAATTCAGACGGATTTGGAGGGTTGCAAGTCAGCGACTTTTAGCGCCACAACACACACGTCCTCCAATGCCTGCTACACCTTGTGAAGACCACAAGCTGCTAAAAGAGAAAATAATAGGATTGCTGACCTTAACCTGTTAAGCCCTGACCACATTTTCAGGAAAAAATTGCTAAAAAGATGTACCTAAAGTAAACAAAGAATTGCTCCTCAATAACAAGGCTCATACTGTATGCATGTTCTTGGTGTCTACGGACATCTAGGGACCTCAGAGAATGTATTCCCATTTTCAAAAATATTGTACCTGTTAGTATGCCTGAGAAAATTGGAATAAACCAAAGCAGAAATGTGAAGTTTCTATCCTCGCCTGTGCCTTTCCCCTGTTTGACAGATGATAACACCATGCTAACAATGATTCCATGCACACAGATGACAAAGACCCCCTTCAGCCACTCCTTCACTACACATTTACCTAATGTGATAGAATTTTAGCAAAGTCTAAAGCCTCTTCGAAGGTTGTAGTACGGATATCACCAGGTAGACACTCAGTTTGCCACAAATTGGTACCAAATGTGTGTCAAGTGTCCCGAATGGGTTACTTTCCACTTCAGCACAAACTCTGGAATTTAGGTGTTATCTTTGCCCAAGCCTTGACTTTGATAAACATGTCAGCCAGCTCAATTGATCTTGTTTTGCTGAACACAGGAAAATTGCAGAGTTAAGATCTCTGTCTAAGGCCAAATTGGAAATGATCATTCTTGCTTTTATTAAATCCCGCTTATATTATTCAAATGCTCTTTTTGTTTTCATGAATAAATCCTCCTCGGACCGTCTCCGTATTATCCCAAAGATAATGTGAAAGATGTCATATTAGTCCCATTCTTTCCTACTTGCAATGCCTTCCAGTAGAACTCCATGTCTGATTTAAAGTGCTACCGCTAACTTTTAAGGCCTTACATGGCCCTGAATATATTAGCGATTTCCTTCAACCCTACACAACCAGTCGAACACTGAGATCCTCAGGGCAGCTGTTATTGTCCATCCCTTGCTCCGATTTTGTGACTTCTGGTAACTGGGCCTTTCAAGTTAGCGCTCCAAAATTATAGAATGCCCTCAGCTTTTCCTTCTGAGGAGCTGCTTGCTCTAAAATATTGCTCTTTAAACAGGCCTTTGGCTTACTTATCTGCACTTTATCACTCTACTACTTGCCTTATATTAGCTTTATTGTTTCCACTGGCATATTTGTGTCATTCTGCCTTTGTATACATGATTCCGTGCTTTGTTATAGTTGTTGTAATAGTTGTCTGTAGTTGTTTTATTTCTTTGAAAAGCACTTAGTGAATTTTTATCAGTGAAAGATGTTCTCCAAATAAACTTTGCTTACTGACTTACCAAATTTAACAAGTTTATATATTTGAAATGGGCATAATTTTGTTTGCATTAACAAGCGTTTGGTGCGTTTCTCTAGATTCAACAAGTGAGAACAGACAGTTGCACATTTATTAAGATTAACTATTGAGCTTATTGAAGTTTCAGAAATTTGGTCAGTATGGCCAGATTCAAGTCACTATGTGTTGTAAGCAGTCAAAGTTTAATATAATGATATATTACACTATAGCTTCTAATATTCACAAATAAAGTCTACATTATAAAATTCCTTTGTTTGATTACTGTGTGTTTCTTATGCAGTGTTATTTCTTTATTTCCACGAATTTCGAGAGGTTGCTATTGCAGTTTGGGTTATCAAACCAACTCATGGCTAAATAAATCCTTAGACAATTATTATATTCCAAAGAGACTAGTTTGAGTATGTAGCCTGCATTTTAAAGGGGTTGTGAATGGATGACTAATTCAATGCCAAGTGTTGAATTTGACCTTAATTATTGCATTTATTAGTAATATTTTTACATCTTAATTTTTTGTACATTTTGCTCATTTCAGGGTATTAATGTGCAAATTGTGCCAGATTTATTCCTATTTGCAAGCCCATTATTAAATAAGACAAGTATATTAGTGTGTAATTTAAAGGGTTCTCTCCAGTTCTACAAAAGTTAATCCTCACATTAGCTGCCATACATCCACTCTTTATCTGTGGTAACGCTCCAACTTCTATTTCTGCTTGTTCTCTCATTAAACCTAAACACACGAATACACTAGAAATAACATCTATTATGTGTCTGACGGTTCAGTTGTTCTCTCTGATGGTTGTGGAATAATATTTGGACATAGGGGAAAAAAATTGCAATCTGTGGAGCAATTAATTGTTAGCATCCTATTGTACACACACATGTAATGTACTATTTTCACTTGCTGATGAAGTTCAAGAGAAAACTTGGTTGAACTTAACCCCGCACCTCCACATCCTCCCCGCCTACCATCACAGCCATCTTCCTCCTGGCGGTCCACTCCTGGCCACACGCTGTGATTCAGATTGGCTTCTGATGGACATTATTCTCTTAATGATGGTAATAATAAACTGAATGTTGCCCTAATGGTAGTGATCATAATACTGGGAAATCACTCATTCACTAGTGTGTAGATAGCCAGGCAGGAACCTCAGCAGGGAGTGAGTGAGCGAGCCACAAAGGTGTGATTTACCTCACAGTGGAGTGCAGAGCGATGCAGCAGACACGAGCGGTTGTCATCTTCTTGGTAACCTTCTCCTTTTTGATCCCATATTCAAAATTAGTTCTTACAGTTGAGAGGAAGGTTATAAACGTCTTCAGTGATCTCTTTTTTTTCCAGCAGTGAGTGTGGCAATGAGTTCATAGTTCCAACTGCATATAGTATCTCTAGAGATAGTCATTCCATTTAGTAACATCACCATTGTGGTGATCTTGGCCATGCACTGTAGTGAATAAGACACGGTGGGAAAGTTACCCAGATCTCATCTTAATATTGATTAGTTGGTCAGTAAACGGCACTTTCTTTGCTTAGCTGCAAATGAAACTGTCATGTTTTCCCCTCACTTCTCCTTGAAATCCTTCTTACACAGGCCTGTTGTATTATTTCATGCAAAGGATTGCCTTTTTCTGCCTCAAGGAGAATACAATGGATAGATTGATTAGGCAATATCGTAATGGGGATTGGGTAATGAGCCTGTCAATCATACAGTGGGCAGTGTCTGACAGAGAAAATACGCCCAGGCAGCTACTATAGATAATGTAGGCATTGAGATGGGGTGGAGGTTTAGATGACTCAAAAAATTGTAGAAGTAGAAGCTCTTTAGGCTTAGAAAGACTTCTCTTCAGAGTCTCTTCAGCCAAAACGGAGAGTAACTTATATTACACTTGAGTGTTTATTCATTTATAGTAATCTATTATTTACTTTCACACATATCCTCCACAATTCCTACCTTATTATTGACATTGAACATCAAAGCATAAAGCTGTGGAATGTTTTCCCAATGAAATGAAGAGCACTTTAATCCTTAAAACAAAGACTTCCCACAGAGGAGTGAACAGTAGTAACAATCTTATTTACTGGCAATGATCTGACAGAGAAGTCTAATAAGCGGTTGTTCATGTTTCATTATACGTCACCCTGTTTCTCTATCTTGTTATGTGAGGGTTGTAGACTTACCCAGAGATCCATTGGAAAGGGTAGCGGAGGCATATCACATGTGGTATTTTCAATCAAATGCCTCCATTTTAATAAATTACTTCCAACTGGGAATAAAAATTATAGCAAGCGTCCCCATATGACTGACAGGAATGCAGTCCTTGGTGTAGCACATGCTCGTTTGTGATGTGAACAAGTGCATTATAAACCTAAAAGAAAAAAAAACCTTTTCCAAGCCAGCCCATTTGTTTTGCTGTTGGCCGTGGAGAGCAAATTTGCTTGTATCTGAAGCTGAGAGATTTGTTTTATTTGACTTCTTGCCCCTTAAACTGTCATCTTGGGTTCCCCTAACCCAGAAAATCTTTGCCACAGACAACAAATGGGCTCCATAATGACCCTCTTTAGCAAAGCTAAGTTTAGGGGTGTGATCTATGTATTTATCCAAGAATGTCTGCTCTGCAACAGGGTAGATAACTAGAACATTTTGGACTCTGCGCCTCGGTGTCATGAATCTCATCAGTTTCATAGAAGGTCTTTAGAAGTTGGAGTGCAAGAAAAGACATTAAGGCTTCAAAAAAACAACATTTCAGGACACATTTGTGTATCTGTTTTCTATGTCTGCAGAGAGGCATTTGTGCCACTGTGTTTGTAACTATGAAGAAGTGAATGAATGTTCAGCCACCTATTGACTTTGGAAAATGCTCTAACTGAGTTGATGAGGAGGTGTGTCCTGTGAAGTGGCTATTATGCGAAATCAGTTGCCGTTGGCTGATTCTGTGCGCTCTATATTCATTGCTTCCAGTTATCTAGAGCAGATTAGGCTGCTTCCCATAAAGATGCTGCCAACTTCATTCAGACTCCCTGTTTTAAAAACATATGATGCCTAAACGTGGTTTTCAGGTGCATACACCATAATTGTTCCAGTTCAAAGCAGAATTTAATTAATTGCCCCGCCTGTCTTGGCTGTTGAAAGGTTTTAAGTGGATTTTCTTAAATTCTTAAAAGAGAAAGTTTGTTGTTGTTGATACAACACAAATGCTGAGCAGGTGTACGAGATTTTCACTATTAGCTGCTTCAAATTACAGTGAAGGACAATAATGATTGTAATAATATTAAAATAATATAAACTGTAAATAATATACTACTTTTACCAGCAACAGCAACACAGAGAAACACGTTATGTTTTTTGTGCTGCAGTTGCTAGTGTAATGACAAAATGTGTCAGTGCATCACAAATGAAATCCAAAAGAATAATGACAAAGCACACGAGGGTCAAACCTGGATGAAAGTGAAGCCATTTTTAAGGGTTGTGAGTGTGAGTCTTTCACTGTGCTGGGTGTGACGGGTGGCTACACATCACTCCCCTGCATCCACTGAAAGGAGCATGCTAGCATTGTATTGAAGTATATGTTGTGTTGAAATTAATATGCAATATAAACAGCATTTTTTGTGTGATATAGGCCAAAAGTTTAGGGTTAACAGCAGCAAACTAAGCATAGCATTGGGTGACATTAGACATTTAGCCCTTGTTTCTATCTGTTACTAATATAACAGAACAGAATTTAAATGCACAATCTGCTCATACAAATTCCTATTCAACATTTTTGAAAAAGTGAAAATATGAACACCAATCAACCAAAACATTATGATAAAGTATGTTTCCCTTTTTGCCTGTAAACAGCCCTGACCCACTGAGGCACAGACTCCACTAGACCTCTGAAGGTGAGGTGTGATATCTGCCACCAAGGTGTAAGCAGCAGATCCTTTAAGTCCTGGAAATTGCGAGGTGAGGTTTCTTTGGATCAAACTTGTTTTTCCACCTCATCCCACAGATGCTTGAATGGTCAGTGGAATTCAGAGGCCAAGTCGGCACCTTGAACTTCTTACAGGATGTATTATCCTGCTGTGTGACTGACTGCTGTTAGAGGATACTGTTTCCATAGTGTGGTGTTTAGCTGGGTGTTATGCCAAAGTATATGTGAAAGTAAAATCGTGAACACATGACTGGCAGAGCACAAGGTTCTCAAGCAGAAAATTTCCCAAAGCGTCACACTATGGAGAACCACCTTTTTCCTGTAGTACCGTGTCTTTCCTCGGTAAGCAATGCACATGCATCCAGCCACCCACATGATATAAAAAAAAGTGTCATTCATGAGAAGAGGACATCTTCTTCCATTGCTCCATGGTCCAGCTCCACTACTGTAGGCATTATGGAGCATGGACAGGGGTCAGCGTAGGGAGCTGCTATGGCTTACACACAAGATGCATCAAACAGCAATGGTCTGCATGTTCTGACGCCTTTCTACCAGAACCAATATGAACTTTTTCAGCAACTTCAAGGACAACATATTCACTGGTTGTCCAACACCCCCCGGCCAGAATGGCAGGTGTCATTCTAACGAGATAATCAAAGAAAATCACTGCAGTTGTCAACGGTCATAAAGTTATGGCTGATTGCTGTATACATAAAGAGGTAAAGACTCATGACTTGTAGAAAATTAATAACCTGATGAACTGTGGACAACTTACTGTGCTCAAGTCACCTCCTCCATTGACATTTGCAAACCAGTAGATGTGGATCGAAAAAAGCTGTGTCCTGGCTGTTGACATTTGACATGAAGTTCCCTCTAATTCTTAAGCAGCAGCATAATAATTACAGCAGTCATACAACCTTGTCCCCCAGCTTGTGGGATTGACCTTTCAGCAAATTCATTCATTCATCTTCAACCGCTTATCCGTTTCCGGGTTGCGGCCTTTCAGCAAATGACACGTTCAATTCCCTTAATGTGAAAACAGGGATGTGATTTTGTATCACCTTCTCTGGATTCAGCAAAACAGATATCATCTTACAGGAGCTGCATGCATGTTTGTGGATGGGTGTGCACCTACTATATGTGAAGGAGAAGCTGGCAGCATCTATAGCAGCATACCGCTGCTCGGGATCTTCACACACAAGTACACAGCCAACCATCATGGTGTGGAGAGTGAGAACAAAAACACAGTCAAGTTCGATCCTTTCTGACCACAATCTGGCCTAATGGGAATCTTATGGCTGAGTGCGCCACATAGCACATGCAGTGAGGCTGTATAGCCACACTGAAAGCATTCCAGCAGGAAAATTGAACTGCACTGAGAAGAAAGGTAGGGCTGTATTACACAAGAGGAGGAAAGTAGGCCAGAGAGAATGATGGGAATGGAAAAGAAACGACATTGCATTTCAATTTTTTTGAGTATACAATTAATTCGGGCCAATTGACTGTAATAGCCCAATTTCCACATGTATTTCTGGCACACATTTGTATTTACTTTCGCTGGCTGAGGAAGCTTCAGAAAGTAAGCGAGGGGGAAGTTGTATACAGTGTTTGGGTTTTACTTTGTACATATTTGCTTCTTGCTTAGAGGTTTGAGATTGGCCGCTGTCACAACATATTGCTTCTCGGGATCCACACAGTGATAAAGAGGAAAGTAAAATAAACACGTTGCTGCCTCTGAAGTCCTGTTGAGATGTTTATTTCCTCTGAATATATTAAAGGATTAGAGATCGTATGTAACGTGATTATGAACAAAGCAGCTGAAGCGTGATCAAAGGGAGGGAGAGAGTAAACACACAAACACACACTCACAGACATACACTGGAGACAGAAAAGGTGAGAGAGAAATAAAATTATGAAATGGATGAAGAGATTACTCCGGGATGAGATCTTTACATTAATGAAAACAAAACATTAGCAAAGTACTTTGCTGTAGAGCCATCTGAAGAAAAAAAAAATCTTAGTAAACATCACATCCAGCTCCTCAAGATGTGCTTTTGCTCTTGCATGTTCCAAAAGCAAAGCAAGAAGTGTCAAAACATGATATGCTTGGAAAGCCATATTTACTTGTTTTTCTTTCATCACAGTTTTTTCCCCTTCAACTAGTGTGTAACACATCCAGATGCTTAATAAGGGGAAGGTTCAAATGCCAGTGCAGTATATGCACACTAAGATAAAAATATCTAATGAATATGACTTTTGTCAACTTTTGTTTAGTGTTTCAATGAAATCATTTCCTGTTTCTTCTAAAATTTACATCAATTTTATTGCTGGAATTTAATTAGTCAATATTTGTGAGTGGAGTATTATCGGACATTACGATAGTAAGTATATATATAAATAAGTGTAGGTTAAGATTACAGGATAGGGAATCAGACTACCTGTTTAATAGTTTAGCAAGGATGGACTTACTGTTAATGAAGGAAGGACCAGATGTATTTGAGATTGAAATGAAAGTGAAGTCTAGTTTGTGAAATGTGGAAGAACATAAAGAAATCAAACAAAAGAAAAACACCCAGCCAGACACGCTGTTGGATACATTATACACAGCTGTTAAATGTAAAGAATATTGGAGGGCAGACAAAGAATGACAAATTGGTAATACATACAGGAGAGTACATGTCTCATTCATTCATTCATCTTCTACCACTTTTCTGTTTCACGGGGGTGCTGGAGCCAACCCCAGCTCACACTGAGCGAGGGCGGGGTCACCCTGGACAGGTCGCCAGTCCATCACAGGGCCAACACACAGAGACAAACAACCACTCACACTCACATTCAGACATACGGACAATGTAGTCACCCATTAACCCAAACATGATGTCTTCGGACGATGGGAGGAACCGGAGTACCCGGAAGAAACCCACGTAGGCGGGGGAGAACATGCAAACTCTACACAGAAAGCTGTTTGCTAAGTTGTTGGTGTCCATTGCCCATCAAGGCTCTATGCCAAAAGCAATTATGTTTGACTCCATTGCTTTTAAACGCTCAACATTTGATGTAAATTCCACCAGTAATTAGTAAATTACCAGTAAATTACACCAGTCTCCTGATCGGTGATGCATTGAGCTCCTCTTATAGAAAGGAGCAAACAAACCTGTCATACTTCTTCTGTGAGACATATAACTTGTTGACATTATGGCAGTCCCCCCAACTCTCTTAGTTTAGTATTTACATCAACAGGAAGCGACTTGGAAAGGCATCAGTGGTTTGCGGTCATCCTCGGAGCATCCTGTGTATAGTCAGCCTGAAGCCGAGGCAGACTGAGAACAGTGTGCTGACAGGCACCGGTGCTCTCCTCCTGTCCTGAGCTTGTGTGCGCTGACAGCTGTCAAATACCTTGGTCATCACCTGTCTTTTAGACACACACAAAGATACACACGCTCACATGTATGCATGTATACGTGAACTGACGCACATGAGATTTCATTTGGACACATACACACAACTATGCACACAAAGAGTCAAAGAGGAACAAGCTTTTTCCTCAGGTGCTTAGTTCAGCGTACCACTTTAGCTCTCAGTGCCCCTTTATTTTTGTTTGTCTCATTCATACACGAGCGCGCTCTCCATTTCTTCAGCTCTCTCTCACTCACATGCACACACACATTCTGAACCTCTTCCCTTTCTCTCCGTTTTCCCCCCAGCCAAAGCTGGGCACAGATCGCCAACCACCCGTGAGATGAGTGATTTAGTAATTGTGTAGCTGGCAGCCCTGGCATTGGGGCCTGTGCAGCAGTTGTGGACATTGTGAATTGTATGGGCACAAAAACTAGTCCAGTGGGTGGAAGAGGGGAAAGAGAGAGAGGAAAAATACAGGCAGGCCGAGGCAGAGTGGATGGAATGGAAAAGGGCTAGTTTTTGACAAAGAAATATAAGAAAAATTAATGGAAGCAAAGGGAGTGCGAGAGAAACGCGAGTGGGTGCAGGCGTATCTCGGTATGTGGGCGGAAGCTTTTGAGTTTTGGAGAGCAGTAGCTGCACTGGCATGAGATATAGGAAACAAGGAAGCAAGAGAAGGAGGGGAGGCAGAGATTTGAAGGGGAAGGGAGGGAGCGAGGGGACGTGGGTGGAAAAGCAGCAATTAGTGTAATTAGGAGACCAGCTTTAGCAAGGCACTGACAATATGTCACCTCTCATTATAACCCATAAGCAAACACAGCCGCCTAATGCAAGACAGCGCCCATTCCCCAGACAGTTCCTTGAGTCAATGCAGATTTTGTTCTCCCCAGTCATGCTCAGCTGCATATCATTGACTTACTAATACAACATGCAGTTTTGGACTCAGGATGAAGAGTCCAGTCGGTGGAGAGAGAGAGATCCAAAGAATAGCAAGGTCCAGCTAGCATGCTGCTTGAAAATGGGTTGTTTGGCAGCAAAACAGGAATTAGCCTGAACCCTCATTAAACCGCAGCAGGATTGACTAATTGGCATAGATCAAATTTGTAAGATGTGTGCGCCTTGCTGGTTTGATGGGAGGATGTTCATTTTGTGGGGAAAATGTTGTTTGGACAGTTACGGCACGAGAAATGTATCAAGTTCTTAAAGCTGCTGATTTGCATTGCATTGTGAACATAACATTACTTCATCAATGTGTTTCCAAGACACATGCACACTATCAACATGATGTAACAGGTTGTTGAAAACAAGTGAAAACAAAAGGACTCGAGTGCAGTCTATGAATAGCTCTAACATGTATGCCATTACTGAATTCTTGGTCTCATCATTTCTGTCCATTGCTGTGCATTTACACAACTTCATGAGCCAGTGCACTTGTTTTCATGGCAACCCTACTGTACTCCAAAGCAAACTGTTTTTTGTTGTCTCCTTTTATTTTTTTTCTAATTTTGCCAGTCTTGTAGCAAATGGCCTATTAAAATTTCTCCAATCTTCCATAAACACTTTACAGAAAGAGACATGTTTTCTGTTGTGTTTCTGTTTTTTGTTGGGTTTTTTTTTTACCCCTCAGTGACATGGCATGGGGCTACTGAACCAAGTGGCCGTGACAAATTGGGATTGGAAATGATAAAATAGGCTGCTAAATAAGCATGACAGAGGGGATTGGACACTAGTTTTGGGTTCACCCGCATAAGCAGACAGTCTGAACTCCTCCTGGGCTAAGCTTTGATGGCAGCTTTCATCCATCTAATGCGGGAGATTCCAGCAAAGGAAGATGGAGTCGGGTGTATTTCCCTATACGTGCGCGGGGGGTGGGGGGAGTAAATGCAGAATCAGTACATACATCAATCTAAGGTAGAGATATGCTGTTGGGAATGAATGCATCCAGAGAGAGAAAATGTGGTCATGTTTTAACCTCCGGCTATTAACTTACAAATATAAACTCTTTGCCTCAGAAAGTAATCACTCGTGGCAGTTTTTGTTTTTTTGTTTTTTTCGGTCACTCTGGACCCAGTATGAGAAGTGGTTAGTAGAGAGAGATGAAGCAATAGTCCCTAATGATATGAGGTTCAACTAAAATGTCACACTGTGAGTTTGAGTGTGTGTGGAAGCAGAAATAATAGTGTGTGCTCAAAGGCATAATCACAAAACATGAGAGGAGGTTAATGACGATGTGCATGTTGGTGTGTTTAAAGTACAGTCATCATTAATGTGAAGATGACAGCAACATATTTGCAATTTATAGAAGAAATTAATTTAAGGTAAAAAAAGGGTGGAATTTGAAAATGTAAAGAGCTTAAAAGACAGAGAAATAAACACAGTTGGAAAAAACTATTAACCTGCAGAGGAAGCGATGCTGAGACTGTTAAAGGGACAATGGGGGAAAAAAGCAATAAAAGAACAAATAAAAGTGACAGGGAAGTACAGAGAAGAAATAAATGGAAAATATACTGTGGATGGGCAGACAGCATAAGGGAAGACAGAAAAAGAGTAGAGGCAGAGTGACAGAGGAAACAGATGAGTAGGGGCTAAAAGAAAAGACAGCAAAACAAAGTGACAGAGAAACGAAAGAAAGCATGAAGCAAGAAACGCAGAAGCTTTCAGAACTTGTTGACAATGAGTTAGACAGAGAGATACTGTGAGACAAAGACAGAGAGGCCAAGAAATGCATGGAATATAGAATAAGATGGTGAAGGAAGGTGAAAGATGAAAAGTGAGGAGAACAAATGCTCTTAACGGTGGGAGGGAGAGACAGCGAGAGGATGCCTTCACTTACATGGTGCTTGCATTCATACAAATTTTCTTCTTCTTCTTCTTCTTCTTCTTTTTTTTTCTTCTTTTGATTATACCAGCCCCCCTCAGAAAAAAAAGGTTCAGTCCATCAGAAGAATTCTGCATTTTGGAATCACTCCATCTTATGCCTGTGAAAATATGAATTATGAATTAAAGACATGACTTTCTTCTCTAATGCGCAAATTCAATCCCTCATAAAATGTCGTATTTCTCTTCCTCAAAACATTGCATTTTCAAAAATTTGGCCCTAGCTTAAATTGCAGTTAAACTGCACTGTTGGACAAATACACCTGAGCTATTAACGTTGATGTTCGAAGTCAGACCTCTACCTTCCTCTGACAGGAAGTGCTGACTACAGACTCTGTGCTTTTATTCCAGTACTTGTGATTCAAGCAGTACAAATTCAGATGAGTCTTCCTGCCAGTGAGTCTCAGTAAAAACATGCCAGTGTCACTATACACGGCTTCAAAGCTTCAAAGCAGAGACCTTCAACCACTCCACCATCAGTACATAATGAATAGTTTGTTTTCCCCTTGTAGTATCACTTGTAAAAAAACAGCCATGTACAAGAAAATAGCAAAAACTAATTTGAAACTAGAATTGAAATTTGAAATTAGATTATTTTAATGAGGACAGAGACTAAGTATCTGCGGCCGTGTTAGTGGATGTATGAGGCTCTACTTAGCCTCAGTGGGCCTTTGAGCTGATGAAATTATGATTCCATGCATGCAGTGATGTTGTTAATATGCTGTTGGTTAGCAAGTATTGCGTTGTCACAGTACTGATACTGATGGGCTTGGCAAGTTGAAATTCTTTTTACATTGCTTTTTTTTTTCTTTTTATTCGTTATGACAGCTTGAAGAGTGACAGGAAATGGGAGGGAGAGAGAGAGACAGGGAGCGAGAGAGAGAGAGAGAGAAGGGGTGGAATGACATGCGTCAAATGACACCGACATGAACCGAACCAGCACTGCTGACAAGGACATTTTAGCACGCGCTACCCAACTCACAAATTTTTTGGTGGATTTGTGTTTGGAGCCTGAGGTGAAAAAATTGTGCTGTTTTTATCATTTGACAAATTCAGCACAGGTAAAGGCTTTTATTCCATAAAGAGATCTGAAGAAGCTCATTCGCTTTTATTTCCTCCTTCCTTCACTTGTATAACTCATCATTTCCATGTCTCAGTCAGAAATCAGTCCACCACTGAAAGTTTGTACAACATGCTGTGTTCGTTTCAACCAAGTCTTAGCATCTCTACACCGGCTACCCTTTTTTTTCTGAATTGATGTTAAAATTTTTATGATTATTTCTTCAAGCCAGACTTTGGCTTGTTACGATTTTTAGGAAAAGCTTCTGTTGTGTGATTTCAGAAAATCAGGAAATCAGAAATAGTTTCATTGTGACTCCGGTGTTTCTATCTTGGACAAAGAAAAGCCAAAAGTAATAAAAAATAAAAATGGAAATATACATTTATACATTGAAATTAGAAATATTAAATTTAAATATTTATTTTTCTCACTTACATTTTCCTTTGATTTCTTTGGATGTTTATATTTCATTCATGTCAGGCACACGTTATTTGTGTTGAAATGTGTCATACAAATAGTGTTTCTTCCAGTACATGAATGAATCTGATCAGATGTTGCATCCCGTTTTGCCATCTTTGGGGCAACCATGCACTGTGTGTGTTTACAGAAAATGATGCTCTTACAAATGAGCCATTTTCTTCTGCTTTTACTGTGAAACTGCTAACCAATGGTGCAAATCATTGCAGAATCCAAATCATAAGTTGCAACACAAAGTGAAGACATATCTGTGTGGAAAATGGAAGCAGCCTTGTGCTTTTCAGTCAGTAATTCACAGGACTTCCCACAACTCTATGAAGTGGCATCTAATCTGATTGGCCATGGAGCACCCAATAGAGAGGAGCTCGGGCTAATGGTAGAGCAGGGAGGCAAAGATAACGAGCTTATCAAAGTGTTCGAAAAAACTGAGCAAAAGCACTTGTTTTGAAGACAGTTCCAGATGGACTGACCAATCACTTGACTTCTCAGCATCCTCAAGGCACTTTTCAACAAATAATCCTTCATGCTGAATCCAATGAGAGCGGCGGGGAATTAAAGTGAGAGTAAAATGTTAAGTTGCTCAAATATTTTACATTTTGTGTATTGTATTGTGTTATGTACACGTTAAATTATATTTTTTTTGAGTGATTCTTTATGTTGCTTTAAGTATAATGTTTCTGGCATGTGGGTCATTTTTTCTTCATTAAAAGCAAACTTTCTCATATACAGTGTTCCCCCTCCACCCCTCTGTCTCCTCAGCAGCTGATCAGATGTATGTTTTAAAGTATATAATTCAAGGAACATTTTAACTATAATGAAGGTCGTATCGAACGTAGAATTGGTTTTATTTGTCCCCAAAAGTTAGAGATACTTTACTGTTCTTTTTGTTTCTTCACTGCCTCCACCTTAGCATTGTCACTACAGTCAATGTGCAACAACCAAAACGGAAGTTAATTTGTAAGGGTCCATGAACCGTACAGTCAACAAATAGCCTATTACAACAAAATACAATCAAAAGTTAGCACATAAGCGTCATCATAGTTAATGGATGAAATGAGACGGTCAACAAATACACTCCATACATCTTTATGCATTATAAATATTTAAAGGCTAACGCATAAAACAAACATCACTACATACATGAGTCATTGTTTACAGGATGTAGTACTTCTTTGTGCAGTTTTAAATATACAGCACTAGAAAACAAGTTATTTTTGCATTAATATGTTATTGCTGTTTATTTATTCATTCATTATTAGTGTTAAATTGTTAATATTTTTGCCTGAAGCAGCTTATTACTCATAGAGGCCAAAAGGCCACTTATTTGAGCGGCTAATGCTGCTCACACTATGTCTCTGATCAAATGCATTGTAACACACACACACACAAGCAAATTGCTACATTACAGGGCTGTCTGCTGGCCACTGGCCCCCTGCCTATCAGTTCGTAGTGATCAGTCTTGCCTGGCTGTCGTCTGTCTGCTGCCAGCTGTCAAAGGGCCTGCTCTAGGCATGCCCATTGATGAGAGGCTGCAGCCATGCTCTAGAATCAATCCAGCACTCTTAATAGGTCACGAATGGTTGCACAGTGCTTGCCAACAGCTTGGGATTGGAGAACGAGGAGAGGAGGAGAGGGGGGTGGAAAGACGGGGCTGAAACAAAGAGATACAAAGGGAGAGACAGATATGTCAGCTACGCTGTTATCATCAACAGCGAGTTTTGTCGTCCACTTTTAAAAAGAGGAAGGGCGGTAATTGACGTGCGACTAATTTGCTGCCACTAAACAGGGCTACTGACTTCACTGAAGCATTTGCCTTCTTTGAGTGAAACCAGAACACACAAACATCCATTTTTCATTCTCTGTCTTTTACTCTTGCTCATTAGATTTTCTTACTTTTACACCTAATTATGAGTAAATGTGTACACACTTAATGAAATTCCCTAAACGAGGAGGCAGGACAGAAGGAAAAGGAAACTCTTTGGAGGAGTGTGGATTTTGTTTTTAGATACCAGGCA
Organism: Remorina albescens; assembly: GCA_034769265.1. Taxonomy (NCBI): domain Eukaryota; kingdom Metazoa; phylum Chordata; class Actinopteri; order Carangiformes; family Echeneidae; genus Remorina; species Remorina albescens. Next base: position 21,702,314 of record CM068494.1, read on the forward strand.
GTTGGTACTCAGCAAATGTTTCAGTTTGTGGGGCAACTTCTGTGCCGTCAGTCCATGCAGAAAATATTTGATACAAATGCTTTCTAATTAAACATATTCAAAATGCCGGCTGCACTCTTAAGTCATCTACTGTAAGGGAGCAGGAAAAGTACAGATAGTCAAAATCGAATTAATTCTATCCTCTCGATGCTGTTTGCCTTTGAGGCACAAATGAATAAAAAGTATGTTTTTATTTCTTTGAAGTAATCTTTCCACACCCCAGACATATCTAATAGGAAATTTAAAAATAAATATTTTAGATCAAGTTGAATGAAGCAGCTCATTTTTGAATGAAACTAAAGGTAAATTTCATAAATTTTTCAAATACAAAAACCGTGATTTAGATATTTTGTTATGTTCTAATCAAATATGTGCTTAATAGGGAAATTGTGTTGAAATTGGGTTAGAACAGATTTATTATACACTTTTTGATTTACAGAATCAAACAATAATTAGACAATACACGTTCATCTGGGAACTCTGGCTTATTTGAATCTGAAACAGTCTTCTATTAACCCCTCCAACCAGCTGCATTGGCGTGGGTAGGTACCTACAGGTAGAAATGAGAAATTTGCACAACTGAGTCTAAATGAACTGACACGTCACAGCAGCCTACATGGCCAGTGCAGAGGAGTGCCTGATTCTTTTGCATTGCATTGTGACTTAAGTCCTCCAGCTCATGCAGCTGCCTGGTCCTGGCAACGATAGAGGTGCCACCAAATGTTTGGTGCTCCTTTTCTGCTGAGAGGAACCGCAGAGGTGGCGTATGCTCCAACTTTCCCACTTCTCGCACCGGACATTATTCATATCTGCAATAAATTACTGACCCCAGGAGCTCTTCGCAACTCTGCTGGGAGGCGACACAGCAGACAGGTGACAGTCTCTGCTACTTTTGCAGACAGACAGCCACAACTAGGGCTTACAGTGGGAATGCAACTTGAGATTCAGAAATGTTGGGACTTGCTCTTTAACATCTCTGCGGGGTTTGCTTGGCTACAGTATAGCAGGGCTCTACCTCAGCAGAGTATGATAATAGTGTGTCATCCCCACTGCCAGGCAGCATGGATTGGCCATCGTCCTCTGTAGGGGCAAGTGGGGGATCTTTGAGACAGGCACAGGGCAGAGTCAGAAGGGCCCAGTTAAATTCTGTCTCACTGCTGTCAGAGCAAAGCTCCATCTGAGGAGAATCCTGGAAAATAGGCCTATTACTGCCAACAAGCGCACTCCTACTGTTAGTGGACACAGGCAGCAACACACTGTGCCGAGCCACACATGGCACTGGTGTTAGTCCGCTGTGCCAATCAGTTTAAGGCACAAAACAGAAGAGGCCGTCTGTGCTGAGAAACAAAGTTATCCTTGACTCCTGAACTGTCTCTTTGGGGTTCAGCATTGTTATATCTGGTCCTGAAGGAAAGTGTGTGGGAATTGGGGTCAGAGCAGAGTTTGCTTGCAGGGTCATTTAGATTTAAAAGTCATTAACCTTAGAAATTTCAGTGAATGGTTCTGGTAAGTCTGCATTAAACAAATCACTACTGTGTGAAAACAATACAAAGCTCAGACAGCATTAAAAAGGGCACTTCACCACGTCAGCTACTACAAACTGTTGAGACTCTGTCCATCGAGCGCTTTTAATTCAGATTAAACACAAATATCAAAAACACGGTATATAACAACTGAATGTGTTATTAGATTCATGGAAACTCCTTTTTTTTGTAGCTCCGCCATACAATTTTCAGTAAGAGCTTAACTTAAAGTGTTAGTAATATTTCAACAAATATGAACCAAATTGCAATGAAATAAAAGGAAACAATGAATTAAAATCTTTGACTCCCTTTTATCCGGCACCATCATTGGATCTAGATTTCTGTTTTGTTTGTGACCATAAACCTGCTAAAATGAATAAAATTTAGGCCGGTGAACATGGCCAGGGTTATATCCTCTTAATGTCTCTGTGTTAGCATTGCCACTGTAATTACGTTATCATGTAGCTTAATCCCCTGCTGTGTTCAACTACACCAGCTAATTGCTGCATGGACACTCAATTTGGTGTATGACATCAGACCCTGCGTTACAAAATCAACTTCCCAGTATGCTCCTCCAAATAAATCACCAATATGTTGTCTGTATGTGGAAATCCTCTTATAGCTCCTGAATCGATAACTGGTAATATCCAAGCAAACGGGGGGCTCTAAGCTGGTTAAGTTGTCCTTGAACTGTTTGCTGCTGAGATTGAACGCCCCCAGAGCAGCTGGTTTCCAATACCACGGACATTGCCTTGACCAACAGTCTGAGAAGGAATTATTTCCGGAAGCTCCGAACTTGCTAGTGGGCAGGAGGCGAGCCTGAGATTAGGAAGTCCTCTCCCAGCCGGCAGAAATACAATAGGTTAAACCACCTGCTGGCCTGAGAAGCATTTCCTCAACTCATGTTCTAGTTCTCTCTTTTCTTCAGGTTGTAAGGCCAGAGACGTAGTAAATGTTGTTTTAGTTTTAGTTTTTTAGTTGTTTTTTTTTGGTCATACAACTTGTGTTCTGAATCTTTCAAGGAGACCATTAATCACACCGAAAGCTAACCACAACAGTCCGCCCCTTTCCATCTTTTAGTCCATCATCCATTATTTCATTTTTCAGTTCTTTGTGCTTCGCGCTTTCTCATTTCAGCCGTTCCTTTTACCGTGTTTTTGCACTGTCAGCTCTGTTTCTGTCATGCTCTGTGCATGGTACAGCCAAGGACCATATCCACTGCCCCTACTGCTCTCTTATGTTTGTCTGAAGTATTAGAGGCTTGTTGCCTCATTGGATGGAATTAATTGATTAATACTTTTATCCAATTAGTGCTCCCTCATGCAATTAATCAGCTGGCTGAGGTTAGGCCCGCTCCATCAGTCGGACGAAAGGGAGACAGATGCTTTGGGTCTGGTGTGTGATGAACAATGACCTCCTTTTCCCGCTGTCTCCCTGTGTCTCTCTCTATCGTCTCCTTCCTCTTTTCCACACACCTGGTTAGCTGTCTTCTCTTTGCTGTTTTTCCATCGCATTCCAGCTCACAGCCCATTGTTAAGATTCGTGCTGAACATCAGAATCGCTGGCAGAAAACTGTTTCCTCAGGATAATCTTAACCAAAGATGAACAGGAAGTTGGTGTTGGAAGTTCTTTATCTGCAGAATTTGCAGTAATGGGAATAAATTTGGAAAGTTTAAAATTTAATGAACAAAAGAAAAAGCTAAAAATAAATTGCTCAAAAATGCCACTCATGTCATCCCAAACTCCAACTGACATATGATGCTCAGATGACCTTTAAAAGTATCTAGTAGAAAACATTTCCAGATACTGCCCAAACTGTAATTATGATAACAGCAAATTTCCTTTCTGTCTTCCAGCTTTGTCCTTTCATCGCCTTTGAATCGCTAATGGAGTTGTCATGATGGCCAAAGAAATACCACGGGACCTTTGAAGAATGAACTTTCCGAACCACTGGATCGTTCTGGTTGGAAAAGCCATTGAAGATCACAAAGAACAAATTCACCAACAGTAAAATCATCTGGCCTTTTCTCAGCTCAAAGATTCTGCTTCAGGAGGCAAAACCAGCCATGTCTTTTCAGGAAAGTGGACGACGCCAGAACTTTTGTACAATTTAGTATTCAACAACCTAAAACATGTACAAATCCTTTGAGGTGACTTGTCCAGAAGTGATATTACAAGCCCTGGAAGCAAATGCCGCAGGCAAGAATGGATGGAAATCGCCCTTCACAGGCCATTGTATCCCTGTTTCCCTGTACTTCCCCTACTGACAAGTGAGCCAATCTAGAAAGCCAACCTTAGTGTCTTCTTCAGAATTCATCTTGAAAAACATTTAAGAGTCTTTGCCACTCCAGGACATACTTTGAAAAAATATCAGAAACTGTAAGGCGGGACAGATACTGTGACAGAATCAGAATGACTGGCTGTGCTACAATACACACAGGTACTCTGCAGGTGGTAGAAATCCAATATGCTCTATGACCTGCCTTGTATTCAGAAAATAACTTCAGATTAATTCACAATCCCATGGATTAATTTTCAAGTTCTCACACCGAGACCTTTTAAGTTTGCCCCCATGGAGTTTTATTTGGTATAAAGCCACAATTGAAAAACTCTTCCTATCTGCATGAATTCTTTATATTACATGTAGACCCAGGTTGGATTTCTCTCCTTTTTCTTTTGTTCTGTTTTTAAACAAAATGGCTCCCTATTGGACAACAGGAGCTTGTATGCTGTTGGCAGCATTGGGTCTACTTTGCTGCTGTAGTTTCCACTGGTGCGAGGCTTCAAGGACTAGTGGTTCAACCTCAAGAGCACATAGACAGGACCAAGGGACCTCGTCGCTTGAAAGAGTTAAGAGAGGATGGGTGTGGAACCAGTTCTTTGTGGTGGAGGAGTACACAGGCACGGAGCCTCTATACGTCGGAAAGGTAAGACTCAAATATCAAAAAAAGACTTTTATGAATTAATGTTGATTCCTGAACCAACTTAGGAAGGAGTAAAACATCAAAAGCAAGACTGACATTACTCTAGAAAATGTTCAAAGGGATTTCACATGACAAATTTCCAAGCGGGAGTAAAATGAGTGCAGATGCTTTTGTCATTAGGAGGGATGTATAATTAGGACGACACTTGCCCAGTCACAGCAGCTCCACGTAGTACCCAGCAGTTTATAATGAGCAGATTTAAAGTCCTGATCAGTTACTCCACGGTGGAAACTGTTTTTGTCCTTGAGCAGAGTAAATGCAATGCAGCCAAATGTATAGTAGATGCACAGCAACACCGTTAAACCTCCACGTGCCCATATCTGTTTATAGATGCATTTACTACCAGAGGAGTTACACAAATTCTTGTTACAACGCTTTTTATATGTTCCGACATGAGTATAGGGGCATTTTAGACAATCAAATCCCACCAGTTAGAGTGCAGTCACTGCACTTTGTACTTCAATGAAATTGGTTTCCATTATGATTGTCTGCTGCTTATATTTTTATCTACTAAAATCATTCCAAAGGTCACCTTGAGTTAACCATGTTTTATTGTATATAGAAACACAGGAGAATATTAAAAGTGCCAATGTAAAGCCAGTATATTCCTTTATATGACTGTATAAACTGATGGCCCCAAATAATTATACCAATTGAATTCAAGTATGGGGACATAGCAGGAATTCTGTTTATCTGGAAAAGGCTGTGATCAGAGCTTTGGTTCAACAAATAAGGAAAATTTAAATGTTAACTTTTTATGGACCATTAAGCAACTCCCACAAACACCAACTGCCAATGGGACTCAAACTGGTAAAACTTTCAAATTTCACTAGCTGAATGACTTCGTGAACACAAATTCAGCTGAGCCAGTTAGTTAGCTAGTTAGTCATTTAGAGTCGGTGAATTATTGAACAGACAGCAACACAAAACTGGAAGCTATTTTGCACTGGGGTCATACCAGGTGACACTTTTGCCTTGTGCCCCATCAGTGCTAAGGTGTTATAATACTGAGTATTCCTGACTTGCAACGTTTCAAAACTCAAGTTTTCAGTTTGATCTACACATCTGTGAAGTTTTGTGACTCTGTCCTTCACAGTTTTAACACTGATGTAGGAAGTAAAATCTGTCCATGTATATATAAACACCAAAACAGCCCCTGCGGTGGTTCCCACGACGACAGGCATCTGTATTTTGCCATAATAACATACACAAACACTTATATACATGGAGACTGATTCACAAGGTGAAAAAACATTATGCTCTCACAGCTTGTATTGAATAATAATTACACTTCAGCTTCTTCTATTCCACTGCCAACTTTTCACCCGGATGAAGCAGAAGAGGCCTTGAGGTAAAGACCATGCCACAGTGTTTTGAGAGCAAAAAGAAGCCGCAGCTGTATTCTGTAAAGAAGCAGGTCTCAAAGATCCTCTATCATCAGTCAGAAAGCAGTGAAACGCTTTCATACTCTAAAGGCATTGACCATTAAAATTTAACACTCAAAATGTATCCCTCCTTATTCCCCTTCACTAACATCATGCTGCATACATTCACTCTGGCAGACACACGTGTGACCTTGGACAGGGCAAGAGGCGCAGACTTTTTTAAGAAATAGTCTACCTTCAGCTGTCAGTAGGTTTTGAGCTGCTGAGCAACGTGGTGGGTCACTGTGTTTTTGACTTCTCTTTCACTGCTACACCCCAGTCCTTGATTTGCATTGAGCCGTCTGAGCCTCTCTGTTCCCTGATCCACGCTGTTGAATTTCTGAAAACTGCTAAGTTCAATTGGCTTCTCGGAAATGGGGAACTTCCTGTTGACAGTGATGTTAAAAACATTTCCTAACGTGAACTGCCGCCTGTTGTGAAGCAACTACACTAAGTCTTGACTTTAAGATGATCGGTGTATTGTACAGTGTATTTCAAAGAACGTTTGGCAGAGGCTGTCTGAAACTCGACTACACCTACATGATGTTGTATCTTGGTTTCAGCTTGGACCTGCCTGACTCACAAGTTCTAATCACTGGCAATAATACATAATGAAGCTGATTTAATTGTTGATCTACCCACATAGTCGTTCCATTTAGTTTGGTAAAGTTTGCGTTTTACTTTTGTAAGAACCTTTAGGAAGTTTTCAGCAAACCTTCCTGACTGCCCGCCATCCTCTGATCACGCAGGAAAGTTTTTCAGTGGTCAAACATGTGCTTCCAGGCTTCTACTGCTTCATTTACTGGCAACAAGCAGGCAGAATCTGGTAAACACATCTACAGTACTGTGTGTTTTTCTGTTGCTGTGTGAAAACCATCTCAAATATTACTGTTATTTTTAATCCACCATCGATCCAATTTGACCAGTCCTCAGTATTTTTTTTAGATGCAGTGGAAATGTAGTCAACAAAATGACAGCTTGATCTTTGTTTAGCTCGCTGAAAGTATTTGGTAACAAAGAAGTGATTGATTATAGCGTCAGCTGTGCCCTTCTCTTCAATGCTGAGGACAATGCCTTGACGCCAGAGATGTGCTTATCCAGCACTATTTCTGTGTTTTAATGACACACAATGAGAATACGTCAAATCAAATCTATTTGCAAATCATCTCTGTGCCATGAGTGTATTTTGGGGTTATTGTTCCCCTCTTGCTCCCCGCCCCTGTTTCTGTAATGAACCTCTGTGAGTTGATTAGAGTGGACAGCATGCACGATTGGACTGCCGCACATAAGACGTGATATGAAAAGATGGAATATTAATGCAGATAGCATTAGGCTCTGCGATGATTCACACCCATCAATCATGTGGTCGACTGGCTCCTAAATATTTAGAATTGACAGTTGACAAGAATTGGGAATTGACCGGCTAATATATGCATATGCATGTATTGATTGCTCTCATCTTACAAATAAATGGAGATGTGTGCGGGGGCTGTGTGTTACAGAATAATCATCCTTTGGCCTTTTTTTTATCTGCCATTGTTGCTGCACTACATTTCCTGCTGGCAGGACCAACAACAAAGCCAACAGGCAGCACTGTCAGTCTACTGAGAGACAAGGAGATAGACAGAGCGAAACAGAGTGATACATGAGATAAAGGATGAAGGAGGAGGGAACACGGACTTGGAATGAAGAGGCTTCGTGCACTCACTTGTGATTCATTACCAGACAGGGGGCCAGAGAAGCCAGTGTGCTGATATAACAGAGTTGAAGTGAGCTTTGGGGAGTGAAGCAGCAGGAGGGAGACAAGAGATGATTTTATTAACAAAATTATCTAAAGTTATTGCACGCCATGTGACTGGGGCACAGACCGGTGCTATCAGTGACATTAATGTTGTTTGTGAGTGTAGCTGTGAGTGCGCCTCAGTGTGTGTGTGTGTAACTGTGTCAAATGCTCACATGCAGATAGACTTTGCTGGAATTTTGGTTCCAACACTTTAATTTGAGCAGTAAAGGATTAAAGCCAAGCAGTGGGCCTCTCTACTGGATAATTGCAACAAGCTTTTTTTTTTTTTTTTCCCCCCACATTACTTTACCCGAACTCAGCAAACTTGCTAAGCTCGCCCTGTCTCACACTGTGGCTGCCACTACTCTGCTAATGAAATCAGATTTACAAATAAAATGGTCACTCACATGACATTAAACTGGCAGCTCTGGTTAGTACATTTAGATAATGAATCCTTGTCGACTCAAATGATCCAACAACTATATTTTTTCTTGCCAACTGCTTTTCAAAAAAAAAAAAAAAGTGTTGTGGTTAAAGGAACTAGACGAGGGAAGATGGTTGAAACGGAGTTCCTGTTGAGAGCAGATAATCCTTAACGACTGTTGTCAAAGGTAGTAAAGGGGTAAACACATTCGTTCTGTCAGGTTTCTCTCCCCTCCATCGTGACAAAAGCTGTCAGAAATACATCCATTTTGTGAACATGTGCGTGTCTGTTTGTCTGAGAGAGATTGTGACTTTTTGTGTAACAGGTGCACATGCTTTTATTTTTCCTCAACTAAAAGACTACAGTTAAGGATTTTGTGTACAATTTCACAGTGTTTTTGTTAAACTGTTAAACTCTCTGATCTTTATGGATGTACCTGGCAAGGCTCTCCTCACTGACTCTTAGTGTATACGGTGGAAAAGCTGCTGGTGCAGTCCAAGTCCAAGGTGCTTCTTTGTCCTATTCTAACTCTCTGCAATTCAACTTGAAGCCAAATGAAACAGATGGCCTCATCTTTCTTCTTTGTTCACCAATACATCTCAGCTCTTTTGAAGAATATTGGTTTGATTTATGGCACATCTCTGATTTTGGCTGCCGCTTTGGTATTTTGTTAAACACACAGTAAAACCCACAGCGATTTTTCAAGCTTTTTTTTTTTCAATCAGACAACAGAAAGAAAAAAGAGGACCGTGCCTGTTAAAGCGATCCCCCCTCGTTGTCGTCTTCATAGTGATCTGAGCTATGAAACGTCAGATCTAGGTCCAACTGTAACAACATCACAAGGCTGTCATCAAAGAGGAACAAAACAGTGTAAGATCTGAGGGATGAAAAGAAAACGCACACACACGAACAAACTGTGGTGCTGATTACGAGCATGACAAAGCCTTTTGTTTACTTTGTCAGCTTTAGAAATCATTTTTTAAGGATGCCATCACCGTGTTACTATATGTCAGTCTTCCATCCTTGTATGTCCATCTTATTTTTTGATTATATTTATGAAATGGTGCTGTGAAACTAAATTTCATTTCACCCTGACAAATGACAATGAAGACTACCTTGTACCTTGTCTAAGCATCTGTAAGTCTGCATCCCACCCCCATCCCGACAGCAACATCTAATTTCTTTAGTGCCACTGACTTTCTTCTCTCCCTTTATCCCCCCTCTGGCTCAGTCTCACACAGTCTGTGCTCTTCCTTTCCTGGAGCCATCACCACCTAGGCTGTTTCTTATGCAGTCACCTTGTTAACACTTTGAAGCTGTTAAGATCAGAGAGCTTGACAAGCTGCGGTGAAATGTGGCAGTCCTACTCCTGATTACATAGACTTAAATATAAGGCAGCCAATTTGCTCCTGCTTTGAAACCCTCTATAAACCAAGGAATCAGTGCAGCCCAAATTCTGCTATCTCCACTGCAAAATGTGAAATCCGGCTTGCTATTCTATTCTGCTCCTCTCTTTAAGCTTGTCATTAGAAACATGCGCAACTTCTGAAGTGTTCTTCAGATGTCTTAAATGTGTGAAAGTCAGTGTTTCTGTCTCTCAAGTATTCCAAACCACTCTGTCACATTTATGTAGATGAAGTTTGTGCTTCAACACACTATTAATGTGCAAACTGGAGAGCTGTCAACCAAATGTGAAGGAAAGTTTCCGTCGCCGCTTCTGAGTCACATGCCATCCCCCTCAGCAGGTTAGCCTACAGTGACAGTGAGACACTTCGTTATGACCCAAAGGTGAAGCTGACAGGGCATCAACAACCTCGCTCTCTCCTGAGTCAGCCTCCACTGTAAACTTGGAGGCATTTCTAACTACTTAGTTGTTTGACTTAAGCCCAACAGTGAGGCATGATAATGTACTGTGACAAATCCACATTTCATTGTAAGTTCAAAGGGTATCTACAAGTTTGTGGTTTTGTTTTTTTTGTTGTTGTTGTTTTTTGCTTGTTTTTTTTTAACTGTAACTATAATTTTACACTGGTGTATACCTGACTCGTGTATTGAGAGTGTTATTGTTTGCTGTAATCATTATTTCCATAATGGCCATGAAGCAAATCCATGTTCTTGCTCCAAAAAGGATTTCCAAAGTTGAGCTTAAGCTAATATGACTTTTCCGCTGTTTAAGCTAAATTAAGGTGTCAAATACGGCAACTAACAACTCTTTGAATGTTCCCGTGGGCACATGAGTTTTGTTGGTTAGGGTCGTGCTGTGGGTTAAATCATGAGCTGATTGTAGCATATTTTTCCTCACATTTTTGCAAATTGCGGACAGAGAATTAATTGCCTCTGTGAGCTGTATGTTCACATCATCTCCTGCTGCTCATCAGTTTAAAACAGTAATAATTAACACACCGTTGTTTTCAGAACACCACTATCCACCTCTCACTTCCCCCCCTGGTATTTAACCATCCATCCCTTCTGTTACAAATCTCTCACCTCCACCTGATGAAGCTGTGCAGTTTGGGTTTGCAGACCCAAAGAAGCTTTTTCAAAATGTGTTGTGTGTTGTCAGACATAGATAAACCAACAACCAACAACAGTGATGTTATAGTACAGTTAAAAAAAAAAAAAAAAAAACTACACTGATTTCCTCGTATTTCATGGTTACAACTGCAGCAGCTCACCCACTGTCTTGGATGTTAACCTGGCCATGCAGCCTCAGCAGGTAACCTGCTGTCACACCTCCACAGCCCACATACCACTCTTCCGTTCACTGCTTTCATAGCTAAACCTGCCGAGATCCAGCCTCCATTGCGTGTTCATCCAACTTTTTATTTCTGATAAATTAGCCATCTTTAGTATGTATTTACATACTGACCTGTTCTGGCTGCATCTTCCTTAGTGTATCTGTAAGATGTTTGCTTGTGCCATTAATTGTAAATACATTGTGTGTGCATACTTACAGTGTGCATAAAGTGTTAACGTAATACACACAATGCCTTTTGGGTAGAAACTTTCTTCCTGCAACCTTGAGAGGTGAACATTTCTTTATTTATTGTCCATGAACTGGGATCAGTGTTAGTGGCATCAATTCTGCCTGTAAAAGTGGATTCCACCTGTGGTCCATTTTCGCCATTAAAAGCATCATAAGGGCTATAAAAAAATTCTGCTGCTGTTTCCTCACATGCTCAGTACATCCTAAATACTCTGTTATCTGTACTTGCTGTGTCTTTAGTGATGGGAATTTGAGCAGAGTAATAATTTAATATTTACAGTCTTTGTGTATCTGTATGTGTTGCAGGATTATAGCCTTCTCTCAATATTACTGAAGCACAAACAATGCCAGGTGGTCAAAATCAAACGGGGAACATACAGTTTTACCGCCATCGTATTTATAACTTATGACACAGCTACCTATTCTGAGACACTGGGAGCTAAAAAACATGGCCAGTGGAGCAACAAGGATCATTTGTTAATCTCTAAACTCTGAAGTATTGACTGAGTTTTTGTTTTCTCTACTGTCCTCTCATCAAAATTTGTCGGGGTCACGTTTGCACTCCTGGTTATTTTTTGCTCAGCGAGTGACATCCTGGCTCTGACCTTTATTTTTTACAGAGAACAACTTAGCTAAGCATAGTGTGTGTGTTTTTGGAGCTGCCAACTTGAATCACTCCAGTGAGGACAGACTGACAGACGGATGGGTATATCCAGCCTGAGGGGGGAGAAATAGCATCATCCTAGCAGGGTGATGAGCTCACTGTGTTTGTGTGTGTGTGAGTTTGGGTGTGTGGTGTTCAAACTGGGAACGCACATTTACAGCAGGTAGGAATTTGCTTGCATTGCTGCCAGCGTTTGGGCGGTTTAATTAACACGTCACAACAAGACGCAATCACACGCATTCTCGTCTGCAGAATCTGATTGAGAAATACAGAGAGAGAAGGAGGGAGAGCGTATCTCGGGGAAACAACCAGTGGAGAATGAGAGTATGCACGCTTTTATTGGATAAGTCTCGTGGTTTGGACCAATGAAATTTCTTTTATTATAACTGAAATATTGATAGCACCAAAGAATCCAGCAGTATATTTTCTCCGACTCCTTCCTGTTTTTGTCTTCAGGATGATTCAGAATGGTGAGAAAAGGCAAAAGCATATAGATAAAAAAAGAGAGAGGGGGAAAATGGATGAGGGAGGCAATATCAAGGCCCAGGCTTGCATTATTCCACGGTTTTACGACAAATACTTAATGAAAACCCCCGCAAGGGTGATAGGAGCCTGTATTTAATTAAGCCTTAATAAAATATTAACCAGGGAGGCCAGGGCGATTTCCCCTCTCCCCTGGTCTGCTCAGTAGATTGAACCACAGTTACAGTGCATAGACGGCTCTGAGTTATAATTCCAGATAGGTGAGAGAGAGTGAGAACAGGTCTAGTGTTCACTGGAGAGCCAAAGGGGAGGTTGCGATGGGCGACCAGTGCTTCTCCTATTGCTGCCTCTGGAATATCTTCTAATCATATTAGGGGCGAAATATAGCTCTGATTTATAAGCGCTCTTTTAAGTTCACTTTTCAGCACCAGCACCTCAATGCCTCTACCTTTAACAATCTTTGAAACGACTTTGATCGCTAACTTGGGCGTCACATCCTGTGAAGGGCACAATGTGCAGAAAAGGTGTAAATCATCGCTGAATGGCGGTGGCTTTTTTTCCACAGTGATGGCGATGGCTGTTCTATAGGGAGCTCAGACACGACATTAAGCTGCTATTACTATGTGGGGAAAAAGATGAAGGAATGGGTGGAAGGAATTTACTAATTTCTTCTGGTCACGGCTAAGGAACTTGTCATTTACATAAATCAATTAATTTGCAAAGGAAATAGAGACGAAGGCATGGTGGGATGGTGGTTAGAACAGTTGGCTCAGAGCAAGAACTTTCTGGGTTCAATTCCCAGGCCTGGGGCATTTCTGTATGGAGTTTGCATGTTCTCTGTGACTGTCTGGACTGTCTCTGTTGGTCCATTAAGGGATATTTCTCCAGCTGTCCTCTGGCTTCTGGTCTATTACTCTTTACCAGGTGATACTCTGATGAATGTGCACATTTAAATTCACATCCTGCAGTCAGATCCTCTTGACCTGCCTTCAAATACACTCACAAATACACTCACTTGGCCAAAATCATCATCTAGAAGATCATTAGCGCTAGGGGGAAATGCTCCCCAAAATTAACGTTTGAAGATAGGATAGCCTTCGTCAATGAAACTTTCTCTGTTGTAAAAAAGTGAAACATGAAACCAGAAAGCAGAATACAAATCGCCCATCTGTATTCGCCCGTTGTCTTGTGGGGCTCCTTTGAAGCAATCAGGGTGATTTTTCCTGGCTGTCAGCGTTTTCAGACTGACTTTATGAGCCCCTCGTTGTAACTTCATGTGACAGTAGTAATTCCTGGTGGTTTGACAGATGATACAATCCCAGATCAGCTTCTGCAGTAAAGACATATTAATCCTTTTGACTCATTTCCACTCATCAAAAATGTGTTCCCTCCACAGCAGCAAAAAAAAAAAAAAAAAAAAACACTGCACAAGCCATAAGAACCTCCTGTAGATTGAACAATTTTTAGACCTAGCTTGGATGTATAAAGTGGCAACAAAGCCAACAATTCAATAAGAGAAGGATTTAAATATGTGAATGTCTTGTCGTAAAATATAATATGAGACAAATATTGTCATCCAATAGGTGAAATATGGTGGTTTTAACGGGTGAATTACATTAGCTACTTATAATGCATTGACTGGATTATTAAACTTTTTTACATTTGTTTTCTTCAATTTGCAGATCCATACAGACTCGGATGAAGGTGAGGGCAACATCAAGTACACCATCTCTGGAGAAGGGGCAGGCTCCATCTTCATCATCGATGAGCTGACGGGAGACATCCACGCCACAGAGAGACTAGACCGCGAGGAGAAGGCTTTTTACACACTTAGGGCTCAGGCACGTGACCGACTCTCCAATGACCCTCTGGAGCCGGAGTCAGAGTTCGTCATTAAGGTCCAGGACATAAACGACAGTGAACCCCGGTTCCTGGAGGGTCCCTATATCGGCAGCGTGGCAGAGCTGTCACCTATAGGTAAGGCAAGAAAAATTCTGTGCCATCAGACTGAGTGACATCAGAATAGCTGCTGGAGGCTTTGGGCTCTGGATGACCTAAAAGTGGCACATACAGAATTACCACTTATATTACAGCAATGTCTATGATGTATGGGCACTGTGACATAACGATCTCTCCTGGGCTCAGGGGAAAAACAGAAAGTGCCCAGGAAAACCCAATATGCAAAAATTCACCTCCATATTGAACCTGGAAATAAGGGAGACAGGAGATGCTAGATGAAAATGGATTTGGAGTGAGCAAATTCACTCTGGATGGGAGAAATGGACATTTGAGCAGGATCCCCACGTGGACCGTGTCAGTGCTATGACTCGTAGATAGCTAAGAGATGGAAAATGAAGGAGCTGGTGCAGGAAGGAAAAGGTAGACGGATTGCATTTCTCCCAGATGAGCTCTGTGGCTATGTTCTGACACATTGTTATGAGGCAAATGATAAAGGGGAAAATAAGGAGGGTAGAGGAGAGGCACTTCAGATGAGTAGATATTCGTGAGAGTAAACCACATTTTCATACAGGCTTTTGACATTAAAACCACAATGCTTTTAATCCTGACAACATGTTTTTATGGTGAGCAAGAAGTATTAGCAGTGTCCCATAGCTGCTCAAAATGCTCGGCAAAATGGAAAAGACAGGTGAATGAGGGTGTCAGGGGCTTCATTTGCATGGTATTAATGTCAAAAACACAGCTGATGTTAAATAAACAAAATTTTCTGGAGCTGTCAAGAGATATCACAATACCATGTGTGCCCAGACTGCTGTGTGTGTAATATGGATATGTGCATTTCTGTGTCTGTGTCTATGCGTACGCCGTAGTGGTGGGGGTGGTTCTCGTTTTGAGTGATTCCTGGAGTGGTAAAAAATGGAATCGCTTTTCCCTGTTCAAGCCTGATTAGAATGAATTCCTGCTTCCTCAGCTTGATCCCAACCATAGGCATGTCTGCCTCCAATGCTCTCTAAAACTGAATAGAAATTGTATGTATGTATGTATATGCAGTGTTGGGAAGATTACTTTGGAAATGTAGTTGGTTGCAATTACAAGTTACCCTGTTGAAAATGTAATAGTAGTGTAACTATTTCAATTACTTTCTCAAAGTAATATAACTAATTACATTTGATTACATTTTGATTACTTTTCTTAATTTTGAATGAATGCTCTCAACTGTTAACCATTTTCACATTTTAAGACCTGATTGTGTTAAAACCTTTCAGCAGTACTATAGTAAAGACAATGTAATAAAACACTCAACAAGATTGAACTTCAGTAACTTTTTTTTACTGTTAGAACAGCTGTATACAGTACACTTACTGTAACATTTTTTCATTATCTCAACATATCTGCTAAGTTTCAACAGTCAATGCAAATTTGGGGCAGGACTTAAATTAAAGCACTTGCTCTGTAACATTCAAAAATCAAACTGGCCAACAGAATGATACATAAAGCTAACAGATGTCCATACACTATATACATCAGTCACTGTGGATAGGATCAGTGGGATAGTGATGGTTATTGTAACGGAGCAGCAGGACCTGTTCCATGTGGTCATCCCTCATTCTGTTTCGAGATGCCGTCAAAAGATTGCCTCCATGACTAAACAGATGCTCCACTGGAGCACTGGAGGGCAATGTGATCCCAACTACTTTCGACTGAGTGCTTGCAGTTACAGCTGTAGGCTAGTAGGCTACGTACCTTTAGATGTGTCCTCAGGTTCGACATCGACAGCACCTTCATTCTTTGCATTGTACTAAAATGTTTGGGCCTTTATCTTCTGTCTGTATGAAGTGTTTTTTGTATTTCCAGCCCAGGAACATCTTGTGCGTCTCCAACATTGTTGCTGCTGACTGGGGTATGGTTGACAGGTCGATTGAATCTTGCTGCAAAATGGCACATGACCAGAGAGAGCCAATCACAAGTGTCAGCTTTAGAAGGAGGATGTTAATATGAAAAAAAAAATACACGATCCATGGGAAAAAACTAGTTGATAAATTGGAGCTTTTTCAAATGTAACTAAAGTTGTAATCATGGAAATTTCCAAAAGCAACTGTAATTTAATTACACATTTTCTCGAGGTAATGTAACAGATTACAATTACGGAAATTTTGTAATTAAATTACCTAACGTCATTACATGTAATTCGTTACTCCCCAACACTGTGTGTGTGTGTGTGTGTGTGTGTGTGTGCAAAACAGAAAGAGCAAAAGACAGACAGCGTGATGGACGGAGCAAGTGAAATGTAAAAACGATAAAGAGAATAAGAATGAGGTTGAGTTTTAGTAAATGATGCAAAACCTTTGGAAGCAGGAGAACTATTATCTCTTCCAGTCATGTGCAAGTCATGAGATGGAGTCGCTCACGTTTAGTTAATGTTAATGCAATCTAAATGATCAGGACCTTCCCAGATTGGCCGCTCTCCGCCCCTTGTTTGACCCTGTCGCACTTCAGTCATATTGTGCTCTAAATAAGTGTGCGGTTCATGTTTTAAACATTGTTGTGGAGCACTGGCCCTAATGAGGTAACAGCTACTGCTTAGTCAGACGTTCTCCCGCCTTCTCTGTCCACTCCTCTCCTGATGCACATCAGCTAAGGCAAGCATTATCTTTTTGGCATGTCAGTGATAAGGTCAGGAACACAATGACAACAACTGAAAGGAGTGGAAAAAAGAAAAAAGAAAAAAAAAAAAGATGTGGCCTGACTGCCACATGTCGCTCAGTAGCTTATATGTGGAGAATCACTTGTCTTCAGTCTGAATTTGGCATCAGAGAATAAAGCTTGTCGTATTTTATATCTTTCCTATTGTCGTATTCCCTTCAGCAGTTGACCGTCTTATTCATCTGTGCCATTCACTGCTGTTTGTTGTTAAACTGTTATGGATACATCAGTGAGCTGCACCATCACACTGGGCGACATGTTCCTTTAATACTATTATTACATAGACGTGCACTGTTGTTAATTTTGGTCCGATGCCATGCGCACTGTCCTGCTGCAGACAATGTGTATTAGCCAGTTTGCTTAAGTCTGCAGCGCCTAAGTACTTTGAAAATCAGCCATATTTTTGC
Organism: Remorina albescens; assembly: GCA_034769265.1. Taxonomy (NCBI): domain Eukaryota; kingdom Metazoa; phylum Chordata; class Actinopteri; order Carangiformes; family Echeneidae; genus Remorina; species Remorina albescens. The sequence continues at coordinate 21,719,693 of CM068494.1, forward strand.
TGCTTGTTTTGAAGTATTCATGTCTACACAATAGGAACAAATGGGCCTGAATGAATGCAGTAGACAGAGTAGTTGTGACAGAACATTTGAGACACAGCTTAAAAGCATTGCTATCCTTTTTGTGTGATTTATTCCGAAAACTCTAGCGCCACCAGTCCTACATTTAAAAACTAAATGTTTCTCCGGTGCTTTGACATTTAGTTTATTGATTTATTTGCTTTTTCACATCTCTCTGGATGGGCAAATACACAAGTTTTAAAATTTGTTCCTCTATATCTTCTCTACTTTGTAATGTTCATTAACACCACACAAATGACGGAAATCAAATGAGCATGCTGGAGACTTAACTCACTTAAGTGACTTTTCGTTCCTGGAAACACTTTATTCTCAATGCCTGATTAGAGAAAGAATTTTTTAATGCAATTTGAGCTCAGCGCCTTTGATCAGAGCTCGGGTTTTGTTTTATGCTGTGATGGAAGTAGGTTGCCACCATTAGCTCCACAATTGGTATGCGCACTGTGGTGTTTTATGGTCAACCATACAGAGAGTTGCCTTGGCAAACGTGAGGTGATAATTGTAAGAATGTAATCAGTGCCCTGTTGCCTGAGGAGTATTCATCTGCGTTTATCACTTCTGTCATGTCTCCTAGAGCAAAACTCTCTCATAGCTTCACGGCCTCCACCTCTCATCTTCACTCTTCAGAGGCTTCCTGTCTATTTTTCTGTTGCGTTGCATCTCGTGCCAAAAATAACACTTGTGTTCACAGTCTAGAGAGGAGAAAAAAGGGCATATAAAATAGGAGTGGCAAAGATGATGATGAAGTGTGAGGGCCTGAGCTCGATGTTGTTCTGTGGAAAACCTGCGGCTAATGAAATTGCAGCCTTAAATCAAATTTGTAGTGCATGGGTGATTGAATGTTGTTTTGAGGACCATGTATGATTTTACGCGGAGACAGAAGAGGGAGCACAGACGGAGTTGAACACAAGCTTTGTCCTCTGACTGATGATGAGACCGTAAAAGATGGATTTAATATATGTCCAGGCAGATGACAACTGAGACTGGATGTAACCCAGAAAGAACACATGGCTTGCTGTCATATGTTTCTATGTGCTTACTTGAATTCATTAGAGATGGAAAATGCACTGGATTTCTGTTTTATAGTACAAATTGAAAAGAATCTAACTTGCACTTAGTTTTAATATGCACTTATTCAAACTTTGATAACGGTGTGGCCTAGAGGTAAAGAACTTCAGTGATAAATGAGAGTTTGCTGGGTCACTTATCAGCAGCAGCAGCAGCAGCAGCAGCAGGAGGGTGTATTTTTAGCTCGTATTTCTGAACAAATTAAAAAAAAAATAAAATAAACCGTATGTTTTGAAAAATGGCCTGAACAGTTGGGTCAATTATTTAATCTTTTTGATGTATTTGAATTGCTCTCCAGTTTGTTTTTTCTGTAATTACTATAGGTGCTAAAACCTTTCACCCCGTTGCACCCTGTTAGGTAGGCAGCAGGTCAGTGTTTAGTGCTGTTGTCACATATAAACACGGCCCAGGGGTCACATCTGTGAGAGGCCAACTGAAGGCTCACTCTGGATTGTACTGTTGTTTCCAGTGTCTGCATGACGACCAGGTTGAATTAATGCTCATCTAGTTGCAGTCAAAGTTATGCAAGTTAGAAAATACACACAGACCCTGTGAGGGACTGGCGACCTGTCCAGGGTGTACACTGGATTGGCTCCAGCAGCCCCCGAGACCCAGAAACAGATAAGCGGTAGAAGATGAATGAATGAATGCACACATTTCACACACACAGTGTGTGAAATGTGTGCTAAGCACTTTTACAGAACTTTTTCATCATTTCTCAATCTACTCTCTGAAGCACAAGGATCAGTAATCTTAAACAGTAATCTTTCCAAACTAAGCTCTCTTGTGCTTGGTGGATGCATTACGCTTGGCCTTCTCAAAACACTGAATATTGAAACTTTTTCTGAAGGCATGCTAAAAGAGTGTCACTCAATGATCTTGAAGAGAGCGCAGACCTTTGCCAAAGCCAATGTTGAACAACTTAAACTGAGGGAAAAATTGTTAATTCAAATTTTATGAATCTTCCCCACTCCTCTAAACCAAATTTAATGCTTTGTGCTTATTCATGCCAACAAATGGTAAACAGACATGGATGACACCCTAACCTCCTTGGTCACGGCGAAGAATTTTTATCCTTAGGTTAAAGCTTGCTAAAACTACACAACATCGTGTATCTGAAAAGCTTGACTATGTTTTGCACCACAACATATTACTGCAATGGCTTGTAATATGGGTTGAAATAAATATCTGACCTTCTCAAACCAATGGCTGTGTATAAAATAGATAAACCCCACCCTGTGCAAATAGATCAGTATATAGGTGTATTTGATTAATGGATGCTCACTTATGTGATGTACCCATCATTAATATAAATCACCAGTATTGTTAAAAGCTAATGTCGCCCCATGTCCATTTGCGACATAAAGTGGTACAGGTCAGGATGGTGAAAACAGCCATCCTTCCATTATACAGTGCAAAAAGCAAAAAGCCATGTGTCATCTAAATTACACGATGTGCCCATGTATAAAACATTAGATACTGTAGCCTCAAATGCTGCGAAATTTTTTGTAAATAACGGAAAATAAAGGGTAACTTAAATGGAGTCATATATTGATGTGATACTTTTCTAATTAATCTTCGTCTTATCCGGTTCTGGGTCGTGGGGGCAGCAGCCTCAGGATGGGATACCAGACACTGCTCTCCACAGCTTCTTCCACCAGCTCCTCTGGGAGGATCCCGAGGCATTCTCAAGCCGGCTGGGAGATTTAATACCTCCTGCGGGTCCTGGGTCTGCCCCAGGTTCTCCTACCACATGGGCATACCCAGCACAACTGTCATCGGGGGCATCTAGGAGGCAATCCGGCCAGATGCCCAAATCACCTCAACTGACCCCTGTCGATGCGGAGGAGCAGCGGCTCTACTTTGAACCCCTCCTGGAAGTCCGTTCTCCTCAGTCTGTCTCTACGGCTGAGCCCGGCCATCTTACAGGGGAAGCTCATTTTGGCCATTTGCATTGGCAACCTTCCATCACTATAATAGCTGAGGCTCAGAACCTAGATAGGACCGGTATCACACCTGCATCCCGCCAGACAGCTCTCTGATTGGTTGCTTCATTTCCCACTCCATTTTCTCCTCACTTGTGAACAAGTAAACTTGTGACCCCAAGATGCTTCAAATCCTCTCCAATCTGTAGTGGGTACTCCACCCTTTTCTTGCTGAGGATTATGAGTTCAGCCTTATTGGGGCAGATTTTTTATCCCAGGCACTTCACATTTGGCTGCGTGGAAGGATCACACCTTCTGCAAACAGTAGAGAAGGAATCTTAAGGCCACCCAACCTGATCTCCTCCACCAAGCTCTGCTCTAAGAGATTCTATCCATTAATATTATGAGCAGAACTGTTGACAACCCTGACAGAGTCCAACCATCACCAGGAAAAGGTCTGACCTACTGCTGGCAGTCATTTCAGTTTCCCTGCAGATAAGTGATTTTCAGTTTGTTTGTTTTTTTCATTGAATTTCATGCATTTCTCACTCTCATTTCTGTTTATGAGAATTTTCATATCTGATCTGCTGGGTTTGTTATGGATTGTGTTTTCTTGAGGTTTGTTCAGTTTATTTCTAGCTTCTCTCTGTTGCGTTACATCCACTGGAGTTTTGCAATTATTTAGTTTAGATTTAATTCCAAGTAAGCATTTTATTTCTTCTGTTATTCTTTCTGTTTTTCCCAAAATCTTTGACTTTTTGAATTTTTATTTAATTGAGAGAGGTGAGATTTGTCTTGGTCGTCACAAATGACCAAAACCCACTTCCTTGATATCATAAAATATTGAATATGAAACCGCAGTTATATGTACTATGACTATCTTTTCAGGAATGAATGGACGAGTTTATCCTAATATTCAATGTGTGTCTTTGTTTATTCAAGTGTAATAAGCATCCCTATTAAGGCATTTTGTTAAATAATTGTGGTTGTGGGTTTAAACAGAGAATTTCCTTTCCAAGTGCAGTGTAGCCTCAGGCGGCGTGTACCATTGCACTAAAAGGTGTGTTAAGAGAAGAATCCGGGTAAAATGAACCTTTCTTTGTCAACAGCAGCTTTTCCATTCCACTTACAGAGTGATACCAGGCGACTTATGAAAGTTGACATATTTGACCAAAATATATGTTTGGGAAAGCTTCGTCATTAATAATTGAATTGGATCCATCTCTTTTCTCTTTGGTTTTCTCCGACCAGAGTCAGTGTTTAAATATTCATGTAGCTTTGAGCTAGGCTTCAAAAGTTTTCCAAACCCTCAGGCTTAAGTAATGTCAAACTGTTATGCTACTAGTTTCCAACAATACTACGCGCTCATCTGGGTTGGCATCTCCTGCAATTGTGAATAGAGGTTTAAAATGATTGCGTATTCAGACACAATATTTAGAGAACAAACTATACTGTGTAGAAAGCATTGGCAGTGGTACAGTGGCACCCCGAGGACAAGTTTATGCTCCACACGCTCAGCTAATTTTGAAGTAATAAGCACAGCTCTTTTCCAATTTGAAATCAGCATTACACCACGTTACAACATGCATCCAAAGACATCCGTAGATCACTTTTACTTTATGTTCTTTTTCCCTGTCTTTATGTGAGACTGACGAAGCAGCACAGATTGAAAGATTTAGTGACAGAGGCAGGCATTTGTTCCGTACAATTCAAAGGTCAGGTGACAGCGAGGAAAATCCAGTGGAAATGTGAATGGGAGGGGCAGCTGTTGATGGTGGAATCACAACAGGGTGAAAAGTTTCCACGGAGCTAATCCTGTGATTGATGTGGTTCCATTAGAGAGGACCTTTGGACCTCTGAGTGGCAGAAATGTGGCACGACACGACGTCTATGCCACAGCCTTTAAACCTCAGGTAACACTAACTGACAAGTCGCAGTGGCAGGCAAATAACAGTCCGATAATGGACATTAAGCTGCCCACTATCCTCAGCTCTTATCCTCTAATGACACAAGCTGATGCAGTGTAGATTTACCAAATACAACAGAACAAGAGAAAACAGGAAATGGTTGCCTGAAGCTGACATCCTTTATCCTATTTTCTGTCACAAACACAATCTAATACTTAAGGCCAAGTTGAATTAATTAACAAAACAAAGGCCAACAACAGAGACACGTGTTAAGACAATGTCCTGCACCTCGCATTAACCTCACAGTGTTATCTCCACATATGTCACACTTTTAAAAGGTATTGAAGCTGTTTTGTTATCGTTGAACGATTCTTGAATGGAAAATGTACAGTATTGACTTCAGCCATCTAACACACTGAGTTTCAGGATGTCGTGACAGCCACACATTGTCTAACAAAAATAAGTGATGTTGGGTATTTGTAAGGGCAGATTTGCTGCTAGAAAAGGAGAGAAGCACTTCAAAAAATTGCAGGAGTGAGGTATAGTGTTGAGGAGTATCAAGACTGAAAGTCCAGAGGACACTACATTGTAGAATGTACTCTCTGAGTCTCTTGTTGAAGGTCATCGCCCTGTACCTCTCCCTGTGTGTAAAAGCTAGCTGGCATTTGAAGGGAGTTAGTAGTAACCAACACTGAGAATAATGTTATGCAGAATAAAGCAGAAGCAGCCTTGCTCAATAATCCTCTAGTTACCTCTATCATTTGACTTACTCGCCCATTAAGCCAACAATGACTTTTCCTATTTTTGCTTCGGCTGCTGACCTGCACACACAGAAGAAATCAAAATGAAGTAAGAGAAGTATGAGGCCTTTTGTATGAATGAAGACGTGATGCAACAAAATAAAGCATTCACTTGTGGACAAGTGGTTCAAAAATAGCAGCGTGTCGTAGAGATAACCTGCCCTCACCTCTGACACACACAGCCCTTTTGTATGTAATGTAAGAACTCCACAAAGGGATTAAACTAATAATCACTCTTCTTGTTGCTGTGGTCCAGAGATGTTACCCAGGAGGCTACAAATTGCTGCAGTCACCATTAGGAAAGCTGGGGCCTGTCATGCTAAAAGTAGGTGAGACATTTGGAGCAGTCGGACGGCAGGAAGAGGAATGCAACAAGGCAGGAGCAACTTACAATCAATAATCTCTGCCAAGCACCTTTATGTATATGACCAGTAACATCTACCATTATATGCCTGACCAAAGAGTGGACGTAATTGATTTTCGCTGATCTGTGTGTGTTTGGTCACGGTATGGATCAGTGTGTATGTGGGCTGAATGGGGAATGAATGGAGAGAATGTGTGATGCAGTGTGTGAAGAGGCATTCAAGATGTGTATGACAACAGCAGCGCTGTGCACTCAGAATTGTGAAATTGATTAAGGTTCTTATTTTGTCACCGTTGCAGTCTCAGAGTCAAGCAGAGAAGTGTGGACATTCTGTATAGTTTCTTGTAAATAGTGTATTTTGACATTGTGCAAGAAAGCACTGTCAGAAACAGTGTGGTTGACAGCTGGCCTGCAAAGTATTCAAATCTAATAATGATCTTTAAATGTGGTTTGACATACTTGAAGGATTTCTTTAGTTTTGTTTTTCTTTTCTTTTTTTAGCAGTATAGAAATTTTTTTGCACAGAGAAGTTTCTGTACCATAATGGGTTTTTTTTTTGAGTTGATTATTAACTTTTGTGTTAATTTGATGTAGAACATGAATGAGAGTCTGAGATATTCTAAAGTTGACGTGCCACACCACGTCTACAAAACTAATACTGGTATGATCTATTGAAGAAAAGAAAAAAATACATGTTCAAAGGCTAACAAAGATTAGATTTACAGTCTCTGCCAGGAGAGAGGAGAAATATAGCTAAATCCTTGTAGAGATCAAGAAAAGAATCAATGTAAGCAGGCCATTGGCTTTTATGACATGTCAGATTCCTCTTCCCTCTATACTTGCCTCTCCCTCTCACCCTTCTTTCTCACCCTCATTCTCTCCCCACCGCTTTCTCCTGGGGCATTTTTGTGGATGAGAGAGGAATGAATCACAGTAGAAGTAGTGAAGAAATAACTTTTCATGTGAAAACACCTCAGCTTTTATGGCTTTACTAAATGATCCATAATGCGAGCGGGGAGCACTCACTCCTGCAGATTGAGGCGGGTCGGAGAGCGAAAGGGGCTCAGTGCTGCAGCAGTTAGACCCCTCCACTGAAGCTCGAACCAGTGCAGCACCAGCTGAGATGGGCACAAATCTCTTTTACGAGGCTGCCTCTTAAATAGCTGTCAGTCTAGTGTCTCACACGTGGCACTCTCCTCCAGCTCCCCTCACAGTAATTGAACCATCTCTCCCAGAGTGCTGAAATGGTGTGGGAAGCCATTCCGACAGCCTGTGTTGATACCATTAAACCAAACTCATGCATAAATCTAACTATATAGCCATCGTCACCCACCCCTTCACTAAGTCCTCCACCCCAAAAAAACATTCTTGCTTTCTACTCTATTTCACCTGAGATGGTCCCAGGGTTAGTTTTTTATCTCAATATTATTTATATTATCCTTCATGGGATATTGTGCACTCTTTAAATGCCACTTGCAACACAGACTGCTTGACAATATTATCATTTTAGAGCAACTGTTGCTCCCTTCATGTTCTTCCTACCTGACAGATGTAAGAGGTGTTCCAGAGAGAGACAGTGGAATAAATAGCAAAGATAACTCCTAAGCAACGTGCAGTTACAATACCTATTGTGGCTAATGTGATGATAGTAGTCATATTTCATTCATAAAAATAGTTATCGAACAACAACTAATTCACTTCATTTGCTGTTAATCTTATGTACACCCTGGCATTTTATCCAGGAGTTGTTATGTTGAAATAATACAATTATAACTATTAAATAAAGATGGAAAAGGAGATGTAATAAACAGCTGCCAATCAACCACAGAAACATCCCAGACAGTTTTTCCCTGCCAGAGGATTTATAAGGAATAACAATGCCATATCCTCATTACATTTGCACAGCAAGATGTCTAGTCTTCCATGGTGAGGCAAGTGACTGAGAGAAATATCGCAAAACAGAGTTGCTCTAATGAATGCTCTGATGAATGCCAGGGAAACAGGAAAAATTCTAATTTGCTGTTGCGTCATCTAATTATTATACTGAAGCTCAGTTGTGTTGCATTTGAAAGTCGGAATATGAAAATGAGCATGATGGTGCTTTTTTAATATTGTTTTGACCGAGGGGCCAACAGTGTAAATGTCTGCAGGCTGCATACATGAATTTCGGTGTAAGTGGAGAGACTGAAAGTGAGGTCATTATATGTGTAAGTGAAGTAAGTGTAAAACTGAGGTCATACATGTTTATGGACTAAATTAACAACATGAAAAAGTATTTTTCACCTACCTCTAACAGTCGACAGCTGATTGCAGACAGTCAGAAATGTGTCAGCTCTGTTGCACTTTTAAGAGCACCTAACAATGATAAGTGTGGAAGTCCACACTTTTCTACACTAATGCATCAGACTGAAAAGATCACCAACTGGGTGTCAGCAAAATAATTTCTATTAAATTGTTAATTCACTGCTAAGGTGTGAAAAGAACTTGTGCAATAACATGACACATAATTACCTGTGCCATTCAATTTCATTTGCCCGTTTATTACATTGATATGTGAAGGATTATGTCGCTGAAAGGTTTGTTGTATAACCAAACCAAACAGATTCAGCCCAAACAAATGTGTCCATGAGGGGGAATAAAGAGACAAACCTGTAAATTGTGGTCATTAAAATTATTATTGCAACAGAACACGCGGCCTCATCTGAGAGCAATTTGTGCTTCGGATGAGAGAAAAACAACTTAAGTTAATGAATATCTCGAGCTTCTCCCCATTAGACATACTTCTCTTATTACTGCTATCTGCATTACATTCCAATCTGCAAAAGTCAATAATTTTTATTGAATTCCCACAAGTCAATCAAAAGTGGAATCTGCTTAAGTCAGCGCCAACCAAGCCAACAGATAATGTAAGTAATGGCTCCTCACAGTCAAAATACTGATGCAAGCCAGAGCTTTAATAAGAACCTAAGTGCCAAACTCACTACCTCACTCCTCGTTTTAATATAAACACAATAAAAAAGCATTTGCATTTATATAGTTGTTCCGAGCCATCTGACGTTGCTGCCAGGCAGTACCCAGAAACAGCTGAGCGTCAAACTGATTGTTACCTGGGGAAAATTAAGATAAGGGAATAATCCCATGGACAAAAATGGCTGTGTTGGATCCACAGCCAGTAGAGCCAATCAGGTAGGCAGAATTAATGCACCACTGCCCGTTTCTAGTCATGAAAATGCCCACACTCTATGCAGCCTTATAATTTCAATGCAATAAGAACAATAAGTCACTGATCCCCCAGCCACAATATGGCACACCTTGATCTTCTGAGGATCAGGCTGGTGCATCCTTTTGCATATTTGGATGAATAAATGACCGTATATGAATTAAAAAGTCAACCCAGTCTAGTTAATATGCAGTGCTTTAAATCCACTGGGGGCAGTTATATAGTAGGATTTATCTTGGAACCGAAGAAGGCTGTTGCCTCGTCTACAAAACCTGATACAACGCAGTTCAGGGATGATACACTTTTTAAATGGAAGAACTCGGTTCGATTTGATTCAGTGGGATTTGGTACAATTTGATGGGATGTGATACGATCAGATACGATCGTTAAAATTAGACAATCATTTGACATTATTAACTAACAGAAGTTATTAATATAAATGGGGAATTACTTCAGATAGATTTACAACAGTATTTTGGTACTTGTGACACCTGAATTCAGAAACATCATATTTTTTGCATTTTAAAAACTTCACAAAGCTCCTTTGACAATGAAAACAAACTTAAAGGTAGTTTGTGAATCGTGTCGGACATTTTTTCTGTACCTCGAAAACAGAGCGCTATCAGACGTTCCTAAGACAAGTCTTGCAAGACTTTTGTGGGTGCTTGTATGTCAGAGTGAAAGCTGCAGAAACTGAGCTGGAGATTTAAGCATCAGCAGCATAAAACCAATGCACAGCTTTGAAATCGGGCCATCAGCTGATTGATGCTACATTCAAACAGATCCAGGTGTAAAGATGAACTTGCATGTTTTGAATAAAAACCAATTTTCCGATTCTGATCAGTTATTTGTTGCTGCTGCTGTTGACAGCAGAATTCATGATTCGACAGGGTTGCACCCTCCAACTATTTGTGCATGCACTTTTTCTGCGTCTGGACTCTTTTCACAGTTGTTTCTTTTGCAAATTTGTTATTTTCTCCAGTAGTTCAGAAAAGCTGCAGAAAAGCAGGCTCTCGGTTTGTTTGTTTTTTTGTTTTTTTTCCAGTAACATCATAGACCAGGTTGAGTGATGCATCTTATGCTGGCTAGCTATATGTTAGCATGCAGACAGACCAGCGTCCTGGATGCATACCTGATGAACAAAGCACTGCTATAGGTGACAGCGTCAGGTTAGTGATCGGAGCTGTCTGATTTAATGGCCGGCTAACTTTAATGATAATCCACTGCCCCCCCCCCATCACCACCACCACCCAGGAGCTCTTGTTGGATGACAGGAAACAAACAGTGCTCTGACACTTCCCACTAATTAGCATCATTAACATACGGCCATTATATGGCTGGACAGTAGCATGACAGGGCTCTGAGAAAGGCTACAGCGGTGACCTTTGGTGGACAACACCAGCTGTCAGTAATTACCCACAGCAACGGCCAGAGTGATGGAGACAAAGACTGACTCCTTGTCCTTGAGGACCTACAGCGCCCAGGAACGTCTTCCTTTTTATTTTCTTTTGCCTGTAAGTGAAGTTATTTATAGTAAGAAAAGAAATGTGCTCACAAGCTCAAAGGCAAGTATGTGGTTGTTTCTTAACCTAAAAATGAAGGACCTTAAAGTTTCCGAGGCTTTTGGCAAAGCTTTAGCTAAAATGCATGACTAAATGGAAAGATGCGCCTGCGTATTCGCTGCCAGAGGCTTGTGTATGCACACTGTGCGACAACTCTGCTGCGCAGGCTGAGAAATAAACACTGTTGATTCACAAATGCCAATTTTAAGGTTTCATGTGGAAATTATTCTATTCTCTGCTTAAGTGTCAGTAATCACAAGTAATTGTTTGCTGAAGATTTTTTGAGCTTCTAGCCGTCTTTGAGGGTATAATGTTTCGACTGCTTTTTCCCTTTCATCTCGGGACGCAACTTGTGTGCTGACGAGAGGCAAAACAACTCAGAGCATTGGCGTAGTGACAAGATAATTTGAAACACCAAAAAATTTGTTTGCAAAATTATGTGCATGGAGATGATGTGGTTACCTAGTGCAATGTTACCCAAATGCATTAACCTCCCTCTCCCAAATATAATCACTGACAGGTTCGCATGAATGCACACACTGAATGTGAACAAACTCAAATACATCAAACTATTATGGCACTTGTGAGTCTCGCTTGTTGATGCAGTGCATTCCCAAGCCCACAGCTTTAACCACGATAAACATATGTCCAACCTGGTGCTTTATTCTCACGTCATTCTAAAAGAAATTTTCATTTGTACTCTAACAAAAAGGCCTTGCTCTTAAACCACTCTTTGGAAGACTAGAAACAGGGCAGCATGTCCTACTTTTGTACAAATGTCCTCTCTCTCCAGGTCTGAAACTCACACTGGTGAAAGATAGAAGTCTCAGGGTTTTACAAACACGGTTAAAAAGAAACAGCTCACATCAACACATCTGCCCTTCCTGATACACTAAATGCAAATATTTTTCTCTTTTACTCCCATATTTGAATTTCAGCACAGAATTTCCCCGGTGGCTTTTCACTCAAAGCTTTTTTTTTCTATTTTGACATTTTGTTATCTCTTTTCAACAGGAACGTCTGTTATGAAGGTTACTGCATCAGATGCTGATGACCCTACATACGGCAGCAGTGCCAAAGTGGTGTACAGTGTACTTGATGGAGAAAAATATTTCAGCGTTGATAGAAACACAGGTAAGATCACACATAGATTTCACGTTATCCCGCCCAAGAGTTTTTCAGTGCTCCTAGTTTCTCCTTAAATAATCCTAAACTCAGAGACTGTAATTCCCAGATCCATCAAAACTTGTGGCCAAAATCATAAAATCATTTTGCCCATCACAAACAACTTCACAGAGATTCAGCCAATAACTATTGGCTCAATATTCCAGTACTCAAGTACTAAATATTCCATATGGCACCAATTGCTCGGCTTGACAGCGTTTCATACCACCTTCAAATATCTGTTTGAAGATTTTGTTTCATATGATAAGTAAGCAACAGCACCAGCAGCAAGTATTGCCCCGACAGTAAATACGAGAAAACAAAATATTCTTATTGCTCTTGAATTAGATGGGGGTTTTTTTTCCATTGATGGTTCATTTTATCTAGGCTGCTGGTATCATTGTGTACAGATGCACTGGATGTTTCGTGTGTGAAAGCACAAAAGTTTAAGTTTTCTGTCCTAAATATTAAGGATCTTAGAATGACACATTTGTAAAGTCTACCCATAATTATCCACTATTATATTGGAATATATGAGGTTACAGTTTTGCCATTTCCAGATTTCTTTTATGCAGAACATCCTCCTATTATATAGTGGATCCATTCTAATTTCCCTGCGGGTCTTATGGAGTCATATGGCCTAACCCGCAGTCTTTCGTCTGCAGCTTAGCGTCAGTGTTGCCTTCCACTGCCCCCTCTAGGGAAATACACTAAAGTTTTAATGAATCCCTTTTTTGGTCTCCACCACTTTGATTTGGTCAGACTAGGTGCCTAGATGATAAATGGCTGTGCTTTGGTGGGACTAGCCAGGAGACTGGATGGTTTATTCCATCTTATGTCTCACGACCCCCCTTCTATACATCCTCATTCTCCATTTTTTTTTTTTTAAGCGGGCAGGCTAGCCTAATAGGTGAGAGTCAAAGAGGTCAAAATGAAGAAAAGATAGAACAGCTGTGAAATCTGCCTCATTAATATCACTCTCACTCACCCTGACAACAACCTGAACAGCAAGTTTTCTCTGTCACTTTGACCCGAAGCCAAGGTGTGTTTGTAAATCTGAGGCAGTGTACAGACTTTACATTGTCTGTATAGTGAGAAATTTTATTCCCAAAAGGGAATAAAGGAAGGAAGGGACCTTTATTCAAAAGGTCATATTATTGTTACATCAAAAGGCATGAAATAGTAATTGAATTTTGATAGCAAAAGCTACTGACACACATTTACATATCTATTTCCACCATCTCCATCAACACAATATGTCACACCAGTGTTGTCCTCATATGAAAGTTTTTACTGACATAGATGGGGCCTTTAAAATTTTCATTGTAGAGAGGTTTTCCTCAGAACTATCCAAAGTAGTAAAAAAAAAAAATAAGTAAGTAAGTATTTAGAGTAACATGCCATATGCTGTCATATGTCAGTGTAAAGTGGGATCAGATGCTGCTAATTCTGCCTAAGCCTCTGGATGTGTTTAGTGCCAGTGTGTTTGTGGTCTTGCATGCACCACCTCAAGCCTGAATAACATTACAGAAGCTTTCACTCCTCAAATTGTGTGAAACACCAGGGTGCAGTTCTTTTGAGTGTGTGTGTTGTTCCTTGTTCCCTGTAGATGATGGGATTTTTTGGTCTGCGCTAACACAGAGTCACTGACTTCCTCTTCTCCCTCCATCCAAAACAAAATTGGCAACAAAATTTCCATATCTTAACAACCAAAAGGAACAAGGAAGTCAAAGCTAACACTCAAAGCACAACACTGTTTCCGTATATGAGTACAGATGTTGGAGATGTAGAGCAAGCCGGGGCTACATGTTTGCTGTAGATTTGTGTGCAAGGTCAGAGGGCAGTAGAGTGCAGCAATATGTGCGGATTATTTGCTGCTGACATTGCACACGCTGTCAGACGAAAATTAACCCATTTTTTACAGTAGCCATGAGAGTCCAAATTACAGGACAGCTGACTTCATAAATGACTGTAGGGTCAGATTTCCATTGCTTTGTCAGATGAAAAACAGAAATGAAATTGATGAGAATTAAAAAAAAAAAAAAAAAAACATCGGAACATCATCATTCATTTTGTACTAATGTAATGCATTACTATACAGAGACACTATTTCAGAATCAGAACTAGTTTTATTGCCAGGTATGTGTAGACATACTGTACTAGGAATTTCACCCCGGTGTTTCAATCTTGGACAAGGGAAAAACAAAAAGGAAATACATATATATATTGAAATTAGAGATATATTTGTAGTGGGATGTGGTACGATTTCACAGTTGGCGTACACGGCCCCATTACCAGTTAAATTGGTTAATGTTAAGGCTTCATGATATGCATGGAAATATGACCCGCATGGTCTTAACTGACTACATTCATGAAATAAAGAGACTGCAGAGTTATCTACGCAGAGGCTCTACTGTGAGGTTATACTAATCACCATCTATACTGGTTACAGAATAGGGGTTTACTCTTGAAATCCCTAATTTAAATATATCCCCTCTGGCTTTTGGTAGATGAAAGAGGGGCATGTCATCTGTCTCCCCCCTTAACTCTTATTGCTGCATGTACCATATTTTGGCTACTCATAGTACATGGCCAAGGGCTAAATGTGACTGGAATCAGTGAGTTGTGTACCCAACACAGTGCAAACCTTTGGGAATGAAGCAGCACACCAAGCCCAGGAAATGCATCAATGGAGTCTGATGTGGAAAATCCCAAGGGGTAAAGTGGAATTATATTACTACTGCACAGTAAACCAGCCAGTTACTGTTGCTGCTACTACGGGGCAAATAAAGAAAATGTCTCTTTTAAACCAAGAGGAACTACATACTAGTATGTGGGAGTGTGAGAGAGACATATACAATGTCATGTGTTTGAATACCCCAATAATGAAAAGACTTAATGGTCCGTAGTGTTGGTCAGACTGCCTGTACAGACTATTAAGTCATTGTAAGGTGACCTGATTTGTTCCCACAAATACTTTGTCGGCCTTTGTTGTTATCGTGGTGTTCAGTTGAGTGTTGGCGATTGCACTTTTTTGCAATAAATAGTTTTAAATTAAGATTTAATCTGATTTTGCTGTTATACCACCAACAGACTTTTTTTTATGATCACTCACTGTGTTGAAATTCAACACCATGTTCACTGTAGAGAAAAGGAAGTCATTTCATCTGTTTTGCTTCCCTCTGTTTGCTTCCTGACTCTGTCCCTGCATTATATCACTTTCTCTCTGTCCCCAGTGTTCTCTTTGGTAATCCACTTCTTAGGTTTGAGAGCAGTTTTACCCACCATGGAAGACTTGTAATGCTGTTCAGGGTAGCTCAGGCATGCCTTCATTCTGCCCCTATATATTATTCATTTTAATACAGCCGAGCTATAAAATAGTATATGGGCAGGGGTGCAAACATGATACAATCTCCTGCATCCAGCCTGTCTGAGAAGGTGAAAAGGAATGTGCTGCACACGTGCCTCCATAATGCTGTGCTTAGCAGAAGTCGATATTCAAACTGAGAGGGGAAATATAGTTAGTTATCGCATAAAGTGCTAGCCACTAACGTAACCTTACTGTTGGACTCGCTTATTCCCCACTCTTTTGTTCTCTTCTGTTCTCTCTCTGTGCTTCTTTCTTAAATCGCTCCTCTATCCCTCAATCATTAGGGATCATCATGACAGCGGTGGCAGATTTGGACCGTGAAACACAGGATCGTTATGAGCTGGTCGTCAAGGCAACAGACATGGGAGGACAAATGGGCGGTCTCTCTGGCTCCACCACAGTGACCATAGTGATCACAGATGTTAATGACAACCCACCGCGCTTCCTGCAGAGTGAGTGTTTCCCACACATTCTCTTTCTTTAGGCGAGAAAAGAGTCGGTACGACACCAAAGGAGAGGAAGGAAATGGCAGAGAGAAAGAATTTGAGAGAGGAAGGAAAAATGTAGACACAATGATTTGAACTTGCACTGCTGACACCAGTAAGAAATGGCAGCACATCAATGGCCAGACTTCATGGCCTGCATGTAGTCTGGAGGTTAAAAAAAAAAATCAACTAACTTAAATTTATGGGCCAATCAAACTCACAGTCCATAACAAAGTAGTCCATCAAATGTGGAGAATTGATGCGTTCCACTGCGCATTTGATCATTCTTTTTAAGTGAGGCTTCACAAAGAATTGAATCAATACGGTTGATTGTTCCATCATTGTAATTTTATGGATTTATGATGGTGAGGTGATTTTTCTGTGCTTTTGTTTCACCCACACTCAACAGGAAGTGTTAAAAAAAACGCAGCAAAAGTTCAGTCTGTCTCACATCACCAAACAAACACATTTAAAGGAGTTCAATTATATGTAACCGGTCATGTCTGACTCTGCGTTGTGTGCATTGTGTTCAGTCAACAGACCCAAACCAGGATATCTTTGGAGACCTTTAAGCTCCGTTTATTTTCAAAACACCTGACGAAGGTAGCAGAAATTCAAAAATCCTCCAGTCAAATGTGTTCCTATAACATGCCCCTACACAGATCAAATGACAACTTTAAGATAGCAAGCAAACTTATAAATGTGTATACAGAACAGAATATTCTCTGACCGTGATAACGCTTACCTCTCCCATGGAGAACAACAGCAAAAGGGGAGCGGATAAGGCGGGAAACCCAACTTATTCAGGGCAGTGTCACCTTGTTTATGGAACATAGGGGTACACCCTGCAACCAGTGTTCCACACATATTGATACTGGAGGCTCAACATGTCAGGTTGTAGCTATTTAACCTTACACAGATTTTGTGTAATTATAGTAGAACAAGTAAAATATATTAAACTCATGAACACATGTATAACTGTATAATTGAGCCTGTTACATATACAGTATCTGATGTTAAAGCAAACCGCTAAAGAAGGGTCACTTTTTGACAATAAACGCCAACAGAAGTGCATGAAAGACAATGAATGGGCATACTTTGGGTTTCTTACCATTTTAAAGTCATTTTAAACACCCAGTGTGATGTTTTCCTCAATTACAGAAACATTTCCGCACTGAATGCTGATCATAATGAAATAATAAATTATATTTTATGAATTAAGTAGACTAATTCTTCCTCTTCTTGCTTTCGTTTCTTATGTTTGTCCATTTTTTGGAGTTAAACCATAATGCCATTCATTCTTATACAGCTGGAGAAACTGCATCCAGTCTGGTTTGATTGTATTTGATGTCTCCGCACACCTCTCCTTATTTCTGTATAAATCCTTTTTTTCATCTCAGTAAGTCATATTTACCGAGTCAGAGGGATAAATCCTGAAGGATTATAGTATCTCCACAGTGTGATATGAGGAATAGATAGAGTTTCGATGGCGGAATCATAAATAAGATGCAAAAGAAGATGACACACTGTATATGTAAGGACTTCGATTTTTATTTATTTATTTTTTTTTTTGTAATGTTCCTCCGGGGAACAATAAAGTTTATCTTCTTACTTTTATCTTTTTATCGTGTGCATAATGAACACTGGCAGACCTCATGCATTTCCTCCAGTCTTTTTCTGTCATTTTTTATGTAACTTCAAAAATCTGATTTACAATATCTGTCATCATAAGTAAATATTATCCTGTACTTGTTTATGCAAACTTCTTGGCTTGAAGTTAATACATGAAATGGTATTAAAGCTGTGTTGTCGGAAATGCAGGGAAAGAAAACTTTTCATACATCCACCGGCCTCCCCAACCAATCCAACCACACAAATCACTACAGGATTGATTATCTTTCAAACATTTCTTCTGTTTGATCTTAAAATGTTGATAATTATGTACAGCTTTTAGCTCAGTCGGCAGCTCATTACGTGTCTTTAGCTTCCTTAATCTGAAAAAAACGTCTGGCCAAAGGAGGCTTTTCTTTATGATATTTTGCAGTTCACTGCAGAAGCTTTACTGGTGGACAGTTTAACACCCTGTTGTATTTGAATCATGTCACAGAGAGCGTGAGGAGCCTGTCCATCTAAACACTTCCAAATAGGATTGGCATATGCAAGTGCAATATGGTTGTGGAAAACCAGGCGGATTCAGATCCCTCAGGATGTGAAAATGGTGGGATGTAACGGGCTTTTTGTTCAATTTTTTTTAGCATACGATTGAATAATCTCTCTAATGGTTTAATCACCAATGTACCTACCTGTGACCACAAGCTAGCACAGTAATGAGAAAAGATCTCTGCATGCATATATATTTTGGCTGCTTCAAATGTTAAACATTCAGCATTTAACCATGACAACACATTTCGACATATCAGGACAATGAAGTAATCAGACTTTTACCTGTCCAGGAAAAAAATATTGATCGATCTAATGGGATGTGCGGTCACATCAGTATTTGGAGCCCAGCGATTATAGGAACACTCTTAACGAGAACACTTGTGATCCCTTTGAATGATGATCATGGAATTACTTAAAAATCTTCAAAACATATTTAAATACAAGCAGTGGTTTATATTTAGAAGATTTTATATTTTAAATATTTCAATCTGATTAATGTAATTAGATTTTGACAAGTTTATTCTTATTTTGATTCGGTGTTACTTCAGTTGGTAATAGATAGGCCAGTGTTGTTGCAGGATGACAAAACATGACAGATGAGATGTAGGGAATTGTGATCTGTTGTCATGTGAATGATATTACTAACAATAACTGTCTGAGGTCTACCTGTTGCTGTCCTTTCATTATAATCCCATCCCAACTTCAAATTTATCATTACCCATCTCTTCTTTTTATACCTTTATCTTTCTTACCATCTCATTCCCTTCCTCTTCCCAGTCCTCCTATTCTTGTCTTCTCCCCATTCTCCCATTCAGTTACCATTTTCTGTTGTGGTGCTCTCCACACGTACACCACTGTTGTTTCTCATTTCATCCCTATGTTGCTTTGCTAAAACCTGACTCTCTTTGTTTTATCTGTCCATATATGTTTCCCACCGCTGGCCACATTCTCCATATACCAGAGATGTATCAGTTTTCTGTGTCAGAGGGGGCGGCTGTAGGGACGCCGGTTGGACGTGTTACTGCCATGGATGCAGACATGGGAGAGAACACAGACATGAGCTATCTTATCAAAGAGGGAGGGGAGCTTTTCAAGGTCACTGCTCATGTAGAGACACAGGAAGCCATTGTCTCCATCAAGAAGGTATGTTAAATCTAAACGAATCCCGTGCTTGTGTCCCTTTCTTTGACCAATGTCAACTTTTTTACCTCTGCAGAGGCAAAGACGTACAAATACATACAATTTTGACTTCAGGAAAACCTTTTATTTCAAATGCAGTATTTGATGACTCCACCTGCCTTTTACACAGCAACAAGCTAAATGAACTTGCTAAGTACTGTTTATAGTGTTTGCTATAAATGTAAAATCACCCAAAAATTCAGTTGCCCTTGTTATCCCAAGGTTGGTAGCCACATTTCATTTGTAATTGTTGTGTGTGTTTGTTTTCAAAATTAATCTTTAAAGAAAATCTTAAGCCTTCTCACACAAATCCTGATTGATGTTTTGTTGTAAATGAGTAAAGTGACCAGGCCTCGTTTGATTAGTGCAAGTCAATGCTGTTTGCTGCTTGCAGCTACTGTGAGGATTTTTTCATAAGAAGATGGAACAGCTCTTTTCAGACATCGGAACTCAAGGTCCCTTGAAGAGGGGCATAGAGAGGGAGATGATTGGTCTTTGATGATTGATGATCATCGGTTGGCCGCGGGGGTTTGACAGGTGCTGTCACTACTGACTCTTCAACAGTTCAGTTTTTTTTCCACCTTGCAATCTGTGAAAAAAGAGAAGTGGGGAAAAAAGCTGAATTCTAGCAATCACATCCTTTCATCAAGAAACACAGATGTCTGATGTGTTCTCCTAAGTGACACGTCACTGTTGTGAATGGGTCCTAATGTTGAAATGGCCTAAGCGATATTAAGCCAGTAGCAATATTTTTATTCAGTGGACTGCCAATAAAGTGGCAGTCTTCACCATTCTAGCCACCAGTAATGGTGAAACAGCAGACGTTTCCTGGTGCTTCTGGCATTTCAATAACTTATAAAAAAACTCGATCATGAAGGGGTGCACCTCAATGACCAGGCTAACCTGCTTCAATCTGAATTGCAGCAGTTTATACTCATCCATTAGTATTAATGTGATATAGCTTCTGGCCATCAGTGTCAGTACTGGGCATGGTGCCACTTCAATGCTGGATGGCTTATTGTGGGTGAACTGCTCATTTAGAATCTTTTTCCTCTTCCAGCCGCTGGACTTTGAGAGCAAGCGCACTCACAATGTTGTGGTGGAGGCAGTAAATAAGCACGTGGACCCTCGCTTCTTTGACCTGGGAACCTTTCGGGACCAGACCATTGTCCGGGTCAGTGTGTCGGACATAGATGAGCCACCCATCTTTCAACCAGCAGAGGGGGCCATCATGGAAGTACAGGAGGATGCCAAAGTGGGAGCACTGGTTGGTGTCGTTACTGCTCGAGATCCAGATGTGAAGAATAAGCCTGTCAGGTACGGTAAGAAATCACTGAATGAGAAACATTTTTAAAATGGTAGAAGTAATGTCAGACAAGTCTTTGGTGTTTTTCATTGTCCAAATACCACGTTGATGTATACTATCCATACCGATGACACAGGAGCGTATGATAATATCATTGTGATGCAAAACTGCTACTCATGAAATTGTAAATGATCACGTGGACTGCAGCTTTAAGGAAGAGTTGGTTGTTTCTGACCCAGCAGTACTTCTGATTGTGTGATGTGATTTAGAAATGATATTAAATGAAAACCTCTGGGCTGTACTAAAAAGTGTGGCATATAAAAAAATAGATAGGAAAACAGAGTTGGGAATAAAAAAAAAAAAAAAAAAAAGCATCCAGATACTGCAGCTACACAACTGCTTTTTTCAAAACACCCTGATAAAATAAATCAATCTAAACACAGGTAATATCATCTTGCTGTGGAAACTGGTTAACTTACTGTAAATAACCAAATCACAAAGTTAGGTTTTGCAGGATATTGAGTACCTCGGTGTAATGTGGCTTGGACAGGACACTGTAGCATGGCAACATACTGTAGGCAAGCCACCCTGCAAGCTCATTATCATACACTCACTGCATCTGCTATATATGACTTTAAAACCATAAACAATTTTTACAGTGCACAATGGAGGACAGAATTTTTCACTGTGACCATTGCAACTTTCAATACTATAACACACTTGCTGAACGTAAAACACAAGTGCCGCTGATTGGCCTTGAAGCAAAAGCTTGTGTTTCAACAATACCTCTTGAAGATGGAGTGAAAAGTAAGAACAGATGAAGCTGTACAGCGTCTTTCTTTTTTTTTTTTTATATAAATCTGAGATCACAGTGTGTGATAATAGTATCATCCAGTAATCTCCTATACCAAGGTCTGTGCTTTATATGTCCTCAGAAGAGCAATTGCAGTGTAAGAGGGGAATATAGATAAGGGCTGAGGCAGTCTCACTGACAGAGTGTACTCTGACACACGCAGGGCCTGTGCAAATTACCTCGATTAAAAATGCATGAGGCTCAGAGTTCCAGGTGTAATAAAATACAACACAATGGCAGCGCTGTCGCTTGGCAGCCCGCAGCTGCAGTGTGTACGATGGTTGTGCTAGCATATATGGGTGTGTCTGCACACGTGTTTGAGGGAGTGAACGTGTGAGCAAGTGAAAGGGAGGGTGAGAGATTGGCAAGTAACTTCCCACAAGTTAGCGAGCTCATTGCCTCTGACAGCCCGATTGTGCAACTTGAAGTGATCAGGTTTTAGCAAATACTTTGGTGCAGATCTGATCGCCAAGAACACCTTTATTTTAGTGAGAGAGTCGATCTTCCATGACAGCTGCGGTTATAAAATACCTAAAACTAACAAAAACTGACACAGGGTAAGGATTCAGTCAGGTGAGATGTGTAAGTGAGAGACAGCTTACACTTAGATCCACCACAGGAGATGCTCCTGAATACAGAACCAGGGTTTAGTGTCACGCAGTATATACCTCCTCTCTCTTACATGAAGCTGATGCAGAAAGTTTGTCAAGTTTCTACCTCTTTTTATTGTTTTTGCCAGAGTCGGACAATATTGGACAGAAAGCGCTTTTTGATTTTTGACAGTGAAAAAGTTATTCGTGGCTAAAAGCATGTTCATGATTCCTTCCTCCTCTCACAAAAGCTGACATGCACTGGAAACTACTTTTATTTTCTGTTCACCATTCTTGAAAATTAAGATTATGACAGGTCCGGTTTCAATTTCTACAAAAAAGGTTTGTTTATGGTTTGGTGAAGGAGACACAGATCTAACTGAGATGGTCTGACATAAAAAGTAGGTGTACAGGTGTAAGATGTGTTGAAAAGGAATGTGCACTGACAGAATCATGAAAGCACATAAATATTTTGGTGATTTGTTGGGTCTCTTTAACAACTCCATAAAGAGTTTGGTGTAGACCTGCTATATATGTAAAGTGTCTTGATATAAAATCTATTTATAAAGATATGAATACATTTGATTTGATTTGATATATATGGTGGCTTTATGTTTGCAACCCCACCTCAGCATCTTAAACACAGAGACGTTCACCGTCCTGTGGTGTTGTTTTGATCTTCCAAATCATCAACTCATTTCAGCCAAAGGTTATTCTGGATGCATTTTATCAAAATCTATTCAAACAACAAGTCATAAATAAAGAGAAATGGTTAATAACCTGAATCTCTTTCATTGAAATTCAATGACATGAAGAAAGAGATGAAAGCAGCACCTACACTATTACATAAAGTGAGAAGAATCCCATTTTACTTTAAGTGCTATCGTCTACACCACATCAATTCATTAATATGGTTCTCTTGGCATTATGTTTTATATTTACAACAAATGACCATCATTCTCTTGAGACCTACAAGAATGCTGGCTTGCATGTTTGTCAGAGAGGCTAAGAGAACTGATAATGCCCCTGGTGCTTTTTTATGGTCTATGTGGGCACGAGTAAGCCAGCTAGCTGTGAGTGTATGATGCGGAAGAGAGCTAAGAACAAAGAAACCTTCAAGCAAATTTTTGTTGACTCGCCAATCTTTTGAGAGCACCAAGTACCCCAAGAAAGAAAGATCTATTTGTGGTTTTTCTGGAATGCACAATGAAAATTTAATGTTTGTTTTCTTACCCTGAAAAAGGGAAGAAAAGCATATAGCTGCTTTCAGTTAAGGGACACAGCGCTATTAGAGTCACAGGACCTGCGACAAGTCTACAGCAAATAGCTTGAAAATATAATTACTTAAACCCCCACCACCTTAATATAAGCTGTTATTCTTTGGTTTAGTCCCACGTCACCTCTCCACATTCTTGTTAAGCTCATGAAAAAAATACAAATAACCCATAATTCCAAAAAAATTTTCAATAGCCTGCTGGACTGTACTCGCTTTTCAACCTCTCACTCACCATTCCTCTATCTCTACCGCCACCATATATCTTAATTTTTGGCATTTGTTGTTACAGGTTCTCCATCGATCCGACCACAGACCAGGAGATGATCTTCCATATTGATCCCAATTCAGGAGCCATCACACTGGGCAAGATTCTGGACCGAGAGACCGCAGGCTGGCACAATATCACCGTCAAGGCTGTAGAAGCAGGTACATTCTTTATTTTGTCAAATCGAACTCTTCAATCTAGTTTTCTACCTCATCTTATTGCAAGAGTATGAAATCATTAATCATGCGGTAAAATTCCTGGTTTTTGTTTTAATTCAATTTTGACAAGCACTTATAAGTTTAGTTTGTGTTTTTTTTTGTGTTTTTTGGTTGTTGTTTTTTTTTTGTCTTAACATTTCAAGGCAAAATCACTTTCATGATAACACTAATATAACAGAAATAAAATGAGCAAGTAATTAAAGTTATTTATTTTATTACATCCATCTACTCCTCGAACTAAAGTGCAAAAAGGAAGGACGCAAAAACGGAACCCAACAAAACTTAGATAAGTGATGTCGCTCAAAAGGAAACCACATTTGTTCAGACAATTTACAGTCAGTACATTTGGATAACAAAAAGGTTAAAATTGCTCCAATAATGGGCAATCTTTTTTTTAAACCTGCCAGTGACGGAGTCTCTACAAGTTGAATTAGCTGTTGAACATTTGCTGACTCCCACCAGGGGTGATAAGGGGTGACAGACAACCTCAAACTGCTGTGATCATTAGCTACTAAAGCTTTTGGCACATATACTCGGCAGCAGTGTTGTAGCTTTTAATGTTGGGAAAAGCATAAAAAAGGAAAGTAATGTGCGGCTGTAGAAATGGATGCAGGTTTTTGATGTAAGCGGCTTTATCATCGGAGAAGAAGATACAGGAAATGTCACAGGATGAAAATGGTTTAATAACTCATGAAAATGCCAAAGTAAGGCACTCGTAGTAGATGAAATGAACAATATTCTGTACTGTGACCTGAATGTGTTGCATCTTTGACTTGTAGATGAAAAAGGAAACACTGTAAATGCAGAAGATTTACAAAATCAGAAAACATAAATGACTTGTCGTTACTTCAAATTTATGGTGGTTCAAGCATCTATCAGACTTGTCAATCACTTTTGCAGTGATAGCAGCTCTTCAAAAATTTGTTTTCATTATTGATATTTCAGCTATCACACTCACAGGGAAAACAACTTGTCTGTTTGGAATCACACTGGACCAGTTTTCCTTTGATTTGCCAACCCATCAGGAACATTATAGTCCTGAATAATAACTGTCAACGCATTGTCACTTTTCTGATATCAGTAGAAAAATACAGCCCTCGTTTTATCACTCCTCTTAGATTTGACAGTACACGTTACCTAAAATGAGAGATGAGTTTACATTTTTTCATCTCCGTGGCTCTTGTCTTAGCAAAGAACATGAAGAATGTAATAACTCAGGGAAACTGGGAGTTATTATTATACCATTAGAAGTAAACTTTAGAAAGGAGGAGGTCTGGCATTCCCCGCTTTTTCAATCTTATACAGATGAAGTGACTTTGTGATTGCAGTGAAAGTGTGAAGGAGATTGCATTCTGCATTCACACACAAGAAAGAAGAAGAACACAATGCATTTAAAATAAGCAGATTTTTAAAATGTCTCTATATTTGTTTCTTTCTAATATAGCTTGCAGTCTGAAGGGCTATATTGTGTTTTACTGTGATAATCAATACAGCCTAAACTGAAAAGAAAGCAGTCTCACCCAACATAAACATTAAGACAATATTAGACTTTCTTAGTCTTCTTTTTTAAAGCTGTAATTCCCAGGGCGTTTGGATGCTTTTGTGCTCAGTCTCTTTGTGCTTGGCATTACGTCATAGACACATTTTAATGTTAATTGAACATTTAAAGCGGCCCTACCCCTTTCAATATCTGTCATAAACACACGCCTGGACTTGATAGATAAGGCCTCTCACATTGCCTTCCAATGAAACATCCCCACAAACAGAGTCAGTGGTCAACGCCACCAGAATCTCCATCCAGCATGTTTCTTCTTTATCACCTGTTAGCTCACTGAGTCCTTAGAGCTGTGGATATACAGACGGGAAGCAGAGGGGGGAAAAAAGGCCACAAGAGAGACGGGAACAGAGTGGAGGATGGGACGGGAACTCTTGTGAAAAAGCTAGCTAAAGTATTTCAAGAAAGGACTTCATTTTCTCCATAAAGATTTTGTCCCTCATTTTTTCATCGAGTCCTTGTGCTCATTAAGGCGAAAGTGTCACAAGGTCAACTTGTCTGAGGAAGTTGTTAAAATTAGAATTTTGTGCCGCAGCCCTTAATTATTCCCCCGGTCCATTATTGACCCTTTGAACTATTGCATTTCCACTGTATGAATATTGGACAAGTGACAACAGCTTTCTGGCAATGCCTTAATGTCGGTACCCCAGGATTAACCCCTGGACACAAAACTGCAAGAAACACACTAGATGTCAATGACTGGCTAAGTAAAGAGATTTTAGTTCAAGGGCAAGTATGAGTAAATTGTGCTCTACCCCAGCAATCTAACACAAATACACATGCACCGACACCCTGTCTTCAAATTCAACCAATTAAAAACAGCAATGGCAACCATCTCTGTCTGCAGACATTGTCACTGCAAAAGTGGACACAACCTCTCATCTGTACAGTACTTATCTGTATTGCTGAGAACACAGAACCACCTGAGTACAGGAGCAGAATTTAACAGCGCTGTCACTAGCCAGGGTACTCGTACTTTCTGACAGTCTTCTCCGTAGAAACATATCAGGGTATGTTAGAGTGACATATAATTTTTAAGAACTGATAGCAAGTATGATATCACCTTGCAAAACAGTTTTTTACCAAGACAGGTAGGTGGAAAAAAAAAAAGGGGAGTATCACCCTAAGGGCAAGAAGATACCGAAGTAGCTGGAAAGTCTTTATCTCCTGCACTGTTGCGGGGAATAGACATTTTCTACAGTCTAACTTTTCTCACTCAGTCCAATTTTCAGAGCACAATATGTGTTTCACTGTAACTAGGAATCAAAATAAGAAAGTGTTACCTGTTATTTTTACAAATTATGCTCTGCTCAGAGCGATGCAGTAGATGCTATTGTGGTGCAAAGCACATACAATGTTTGAGCAGGAATGAGGAAACATTGGTTCAGGGATTTCAGGTACGACCTGGCTGATGAGTACTGCTTCTGTGTCCAATTATATTATCACTCACATGTCCGCATTGTCTGTGTGGTTGTGGGGGGGTCCTAAACACTTACACAGTTGTTTGATGTGTTTTGTTTTCCTACTCTTATTAAGTTGATATAATTATTTTGTCAAACAGTGGTATTCCTCAGTATATAGAGTGCTTGTTAGGGATTTCAGCCATTCAAAGTTACTGTTTAATTATAATAGTGTCAAATTATTGGAGCTATAAATGGTTCCATGGACATGCCATTGTCACTAAGGCAATTTAAATTTTTTGTTTACTGCGTATTGATGTGTCTTTTATTGGGTAGTCATGCACGCTGTGGTGAATATCAAGTGAACCTCTTGTTCATTTCCTCCTTGATGATTCAAACCCCATTCAGTGAATTTTAATAAAACACAACAACACCATATTCATAATCACACTTTTGTACTGATTACACTTGTCTCTTATTTGACTGCTGTAAAACTTGCAGGGATTGCATCTCTCTTCAATGCATCCTAGTAAAATACCTTCGAGGGTTGCTGAAGAGGATCACTTGGAACCTCACTAATTTAAGTGTGGGAGCAAATATTCTTTAGTGTTTGACAGATACAACAAACGAAGTGGCAGCAAAGAATGTGCAAATGTTTGAGATGTAAAAGTAGCCTTCAGTCTTTGTAATGAATAAGGGTAGCCAGCAATGAAGGGATTTCACTGAGTTCAATCACACAGCATACTATGATTCTGGGGTTGTGTCAAATTTGTTCTTGTGAAAGTGAAACATTTTCAAAATCCAGTTGCACTTTCTTTTGCCAAGGCCAAAAAAAGTAGCACGCCGAATGAATGATGAGAACCCGTCACAGTTTTCAGTCACCTGCAGAGGTCTGTTGGCAAACATGATGAGCTTCGGATCACAGCCAGTGAATTTGTCGGTTTTCAAACAAAGCATGTTGAATATTTTCTCTTTGAAAAGTACAACTCTCGACGGTATTACCCACTTCAACAGGAGTGATATTGACAAAGACATTGTTGTGTTACATCACAAGATGTGCCCTGACATCAGTGAACAGAACAGGGCCTCAGTCATGACTAATAGAAACAGTGTGGATGTCTTAGCAAGACAGTAAAGAGATTAAGACTGGCAGCCCGGATTAACAAAACTTGATAAAACATCCGCTAAATCTTCTTTCCGTTTGTTTAAGAGGTAATTGTTTTGAACTATATCAACTCTAGACTTATAGTATTAACTTAATCATGTCACATTTCCAAAACAGGAACCTTCAGCTGGGCAGTTAATCAAGAAATGTTTTCCTTTCAAATAACTGATGTCCATGCTGATGTTTCTTTTAACCCTGCAAGGTGCTTTGTGATATTTATAAAAGGAACGAGTAGTGCATATTGTGTTGCATGTCTGTGGAGCTCTCTAATGCCTGGTTGACAAGTCGCATGCACCGGATCAAGGGAAACATGGATCCGACTAAGAGGGAGCTGTTTGTGTTTGCATGGAAAGTCGAAGTGCAAGTTTGTATATTGGTTTGGTCTTAATGCTTTCCCAAGATTGGTGTTTACATTCATTTTTGCCTGGAAGGTTTTTCTGTCACAGGAATGAATGAAAAGCAGCTGGCGTCAGCCCCGAGAAAAGCTATGCATTTAGAAGCATGTTTTCATTGTCCTTGGTACGTCAGATTTACAATATGTGTATTCAGTATACAACAGTGTATTCCCAGTTGCTAAACCTGTTTAAACTTGATAGTGGTGAAAATTATTTTCTTCCTTCGTTGGCTGCATCTTGTAAGTGAAAGTGGCTTTGAGTATATATGGAAATGTGAAGAAAGTGTTTTTTGGTTGTTTTGTTTTTGTTTTTTCCTTTTTCTCAGCCACAGTAATCCAAAAATCAGCAACTGAAACCAAGAGCTTAGGTCTTTGAAGTTAAGGGTAATTGTTAAAAAAGGGGGGAGGGTGGGGGGTAATTATTGAAACGTAAAATGTTTGTTTTAAATTAAGCGCAACATAAATTGCCCAATTTAAATAGTATTTAAAATATTTCAGTATGTTCAGGACACCTTTGAATATGTTGTGCTGCTCCTGTGGGTGGTCGGGTGGGGCATGAACAGTTGTTAGCTCCTAATAAAAATGATAAAGAAGAGATTTTGGTCCGACACTGGTGATTCTGTGCATTTGAAGACAAATGCCTGTAATACTTTGCAGCCTCTGTGTCGGCTGGGCCTCTGGCTGAGTGAAGAGACCAGGAGCAGATACTACAGAGTACATCTGTATTCTGATTTTCTCCACGTTCCATGACATTTTAAACTGAGCTTTTTCCTCCAGCAAAGAAGATGAACCATTTGGTCATGAGCAGCATGACACTCCTGACACACACCCACACACAGGCATGCAGGCACGTGGGCATGTACGCGACAACATACATACACACTCTCACATCCTCTCTCCGTCTCCCCTGAAGTTATGTCAGAGTAATTTGGTGCCTGGGAGATCTACTGTAGTCATTCTTATAGATTCTTATAGAACAGCTGTTGTGTGCCACACAGATGCAGAGCATGTCAATATTCTGTTCAAATCCTTTTATTCTCCTTCTCTATCTGAAGACAGAATTAGAACAGCACCACTTAGTCCAGATGAATGAACCTGTCTCACTGAATAACTCTTTTTTTTCCCCCTATGGAGAGAGTTTTGGGTAGATGGGGGTGGGGTATACTCTCATTGTTTCATCTGTTTTCAATTCTGGGAATTGAAATGTAAAATGAGGAACATCTGATGATTGCTGGTTTTCATTCTGGCACAACAGGGACAGCAACATAATGTGAAGACGAAATTAGAAGAAGAGGAAGTAGAGGGGAGATATTTAGCACTGGCGGAGCTTTTTTGTGCCTTTGTGTTCTTGCTGTTCTGGCAAAAAGCAGTCAATTAAAACCCGGCATTGATGTGAGGATTACGCTATTAGTTGAGACCAGCATTCTCATTAGCCGCCATGCCACTGTTGGGCAGAAATGTATGGCGAGTGAGGGAGAGAGCTTGAGAATTCACTTGCTACAGTCGAGTGATTATCGTTTTGACTTGCTGTCTTTGGTAAACTTGTCTTGTCTTTTTCATCTACCCAGCCTGTGGCCCATCTGTATGTCAGCTGTCAACACTTGTGTCATCTTCTTAGCTCATTGATGGGGGGGGGGGGTTTAATCCTACGTTTCTGTTGTACTTTCCGAAGCCTGAAGCCTCACTATCTTTTCGCTGGAGCAGGGGAGATGGGGCAACACAGCAATAAAGACCACGGCTGAGTGTGTGGAAGGTCGGTCAGTTTAAGCAAACATACAGTAAATTTAAAAATTGGCTTGATGGAAAATTGGAGGGAAAGTCATTTCCTGATACTCGAGATTTTCATAAATAAAAAAAAATTTCAAAGAGAAAACTCAAAGGTCTTTAACAGCAGTGTTTAAACTCCAGTCAACAGTCCCTGAACTTGACCAAGGCATTAGGCTGACACTTCTTACATTTAATATCGCTAAGTTCTACCATTTACTCAGTCACTAATACTTATAACTAACTTTTCATTAAAATTTTCAGCAATAGCCTGGATCACTTCACAGTTTTAATTTGGTTCTTACATACACATGCGTCAGTAATTTCCTAATGTTAAGTTACTTATTCTTAAGAGCGAGGTCAGTTAATTGCACTTAACTATCTGCTACATTTACATAATTATAACAATTTAAATTCATTCAGTGGTGTTCTCCTCTCTGCGTGCATTTATGTGTTTTCCATCACTGGGTAATTGTCAGTAGCTGCGTGTTATTACATTTTCTGTAGGGTGCCGCTCAGATGCATGAACTGGGTGGTGACAGCTGTGTATACCAATTTATTCATAAGCTGTGTACTCTAATTAACCAGGATATCCAGACTAACACTTGAAGCAACTAGATCACTCATGTAACACTGAGATAATGTTCTCACTCACTCTCAATTTCTCTTTTTAACTCTCACACACACACCCTAGGGGCCTCAGGCTCCCTTCTGTATGGTACATAGTGTTTTATGAATAAAATGGAAACTTCATCAGACATTATCATATGATTAAGAATGGAAATTAAGATTCAAGGAGAAGTTGAGCTAATTTGAAATGGGTTTTCATTGTACTAATTATATAATCTTTTCCTCTCTCATATTTACATCTGGGCCCATTAAGAAAAATGTCTTGAGAATGCATTGTGGTGATATTCCTCCTGTTGTATGTGGTTGAATGTTGCACGGGAAATAAAATTACAGCACTACATTAGCAATTTTGTCAAAAGCATTTATTCGTCATTATCGCCGTGCTGAGTTCTAGCTCCTGCACTCAGACTATTAAACAGCTGTACATTGTTGTGTCATTATCATATTCAGGGAATCAAGAGACAAAAATGGGAACTTTTCTGACATTTTCATGTCCCTCAATGGTGCCAGAAAGTATCTTTCAGGTAATGGGAGCAATTTGAAGAGGCGTTAGATTAAAACCCCTCAGCACTTAGCCTCAGTGACAAACCAACCGCCTGCCTCCATTTGGAAAAAATCATCTATACGAGTCTTATTTTTGTCTAAAAGTGAATCGCTCAAAAAAAAAAAAAAATGCTTTCAGTTGAATAAAGACAAGAATGGGATAGTTCTATTTCAGAGTAAAGAAAGGAGGTTGCAATTTAGGACCTACTTAGAGTCTCATCAATAGAGACTTCAGCCCATGTTAAAAATCTCCGTAACTGATGGGGATCTTAGTTTCAGTGACCAAATCGAAGCTATAAATAAATCTGATTTGCCATTTCAAACATGGCCTTTGTTGACACTGACATTTGAAATGGACTTTTCAGAGACTTTGTGTCTAACCGAGAATTAGAGAAACTTAAATCCTCCGCAGTTGACTGTTGTGATGATCTCTTCAAATAAGATCAATAGACAGCTCAAGTGTGTTCTGAATGCTTTGCTGGAGTTTTACCTAACAGTGAGCTTATTTAAAAAGTTTTACAGATTTCCAACTCACTAAATGTCCTGGGCCTTAAATATGTTTTTAAATGTTTGATGTGTGTAAACCTCTAAGCTCTCTAAGATATCAAGGAGCTGGTCAGTTGCTGATGTGCAAGTTAAAACCACACTATGACTTTCTGCCAGCAGTCTGCCCACTGCTAGAACCAGTTCCCACTGACCATATGAAGTTAGAACAAATCCATTTCAATTTTAATTGACATAATTTGATCATTTATTCCTGCCCCTTAACCAGATAGTACATATTTTATAGTCTGTATTCTGTACTGCCGTACTCTTTTGCTTTGTTCTCCATTTTCTTTTACTCCTTTAGCTCTTGGAAGAAAATTGAATGACATCTGTGATAATCTGTGCCTCACCTTGCCTTCTGTTTCATTCGTACTGAAAGTACTCAAGAAGATCATGAACAGTCTTGCCCATGGAGCCTCACACTTTCAGTACACTAGCCTCTAATGGCAAAACCTATATGTAGGTCAGCAGCATGGAAAAGTTACTGCACTACTCTGACAACATCTAGAATGGATCTCTTAAGTCAAAACATTGCTGGGAGGTCAGGTTTATGTCAGCACAGCTCGCAGCCCAATACACTATCCAGAAATATAGAAATACTATTTGGTTTGCAATTATATGTTCAAAACCCAAATAAATCACGTTCGAAACCTTTGTGGACACCTATTCCGATTAAAGTAACAACTTCTATACTGTTTGCTGGGCAAAAGGTGAATGAGTGAATAAGTGGTGGAGTAGTTTATACCAGTAGCTGCTGCCAAGTCTATCTCTCTACATAGAGTTTGTAGGCTCCTCAAATGTTGGATGAGTTTTTACTAAAGTAGCAAATGCAGCTGCTAAAATGGTTAGAAAATCCATTCGTAGTTTTGCTTTCTCTGACATTCAGATTCATCTTAGACATTGGAACCATAGTGAAATTTAACTGGTACGATGTCAATGTGACAGTCCACAGGTGTTGTCTCTGTTGCGGCGTAGCCATGACACTTGAGAGGTCTGCGTCTCACACAGTATGTCAGCTCCATCCCACTGATATGTGTGCTGAAATGAAAACAAGACATTCCACAGCTACCACCCACGCAGCACACAGCCAGTCGCTTCATCCAGCCACTATGTCCCAGATAAACTACATACTAATTTGTTTCATTCTACATTGTCAAAAATTGCTTAGTTTGCTGCCAGCTAGACATTATTCAGTAAGTCATACACGGTATATCTGTCACAATTCTTTACACTGCATTGAATAATACATATCTTCCTGATATATTTTCCTTGGGTCTCTCCTGTAGATAACCATACCATGGCGTCCCACTCAGCAGTCAGTATTCGGATTCTGGATGTGAATGACAATCCTCCTGAACTGGCCACACCGTACGAAGCCTCCATATGTGAAGATGCCAAACCAGGCCAGGTAAGTGCCTCTTGGTTCAAGATCAAATCATGCCATTTGTGTGTCCTCAGTAGCAATTTAATATGTATGATCATAAACTTGACAATTGGATAGTCAGAAGAATATCTGAATTCTTTTTGCAAGGGAAAGATGAATTTTGTGCTGATGAAGTTTCTGTAGCTTCACAGATTGATCCCCAGGTTCATTAGCACTGATGATAGTGAATGCAGAACACAAACAAATTTCATTGACGTAAGAATAAGAAAAAAACAAACAACATGCTACCAAAAAACGTATTGCTCATGGGTTAATCAGTTTGAAGGGCCAGTACCAAGAACAGCACCCAGCCTACGCAGTATTGAACGCAGCACATTTATTTATGTAGAAGCACTAATTACCGATATAAAGGGAACTGGAGTGTACTCAGTCATCGATTCTATATTCTTTTGAATGTGCTATTTACACTGAACACACATGCATTGAACACAATTAACACATTAGAAACACAAAACAGCTGCACAGCCAATTTCAGATCAATTATCACATTACGTGACTTATCCCTAAAATAATAAAACAGAAAAAGAAATGATAACATGTATTGATTATTTAATATACAGATTTGTATTGGTGTCTAAACAAAGACATTAACACTTTTCCAGGCTTGTAGAAAAGCAGGTCTTGCTTGATACAATAATTGCCTCTGGTCATACTGGAAAGTAACAGATCCCTTTCTGATGTATCTGTAATAGGGGACTGAATCCACAATCCTTGTAATGTCTATCCCAAGTTTCTGTGAGCCACTCACATCAAGTGCGTATTTTCCACAGTAGTTATTTGTTTAGTAAGAAATGAAGGCAGGTTTGGCTTTGGGGAGTCAGTCATGCAAACACACAAGAAGAAGACAGAAAGATCTCAATTCAGACTCCGATCGTCACTGAGATACTGACACAAGTGTCACGTCTTCTGTGACCTCATTGGATTTAGACGAAATCAATGAGTCAGTGAGCGGTATTGTTTCAGGCTGAAATTTAAACTGTCTGCTTCATTCAGACTCTGCCTGGATTTAATATAAACTGAATGATGTAGAATGTATAGTGCTGTCCTTACACTTCCATCATTCATGATTTAGACATTAACCTCAAATCTACCAGGCAACACAGACGCCGTTACGAATTCTTCAAGAACAGCAGGTATTAGAGTTTATTAAAGTATGTTGCATATGACTCATCTACTATATTCAAATATTTATGAAAAGTATCATGACGGTTAAGCAGTTGAAAATGAAATGAGGAGAAGTAAAAGATACACAAAAGGACAGGACACCTTTAAAAAAAAAGAAAAGGATTGAATTACCTCACCATCAGTATCACAAGTTGTCACTGTTACATTTGAGCCAGTCAGTGAAAACCATAATATGAAGCAGAAACCACCATCGCTCTAGCCTGAGGGTGACCATTCATTTTTGATCTTGGGAACAAATGATAATGAAAATTTGTAAAGTCACGGTTCACTTAATAGCTTTTTCCGGAGCTTTGAATTTCTTCTTTGTCAGGTGTTAGCATGGAGATCATACAATATCAACAGGAGGTCATACAGTATATCTGTCCACGATCCAAATGGTGATTAAAGCCGGCCTCAACAGGAAAGCAGCAAGTTTCAAAAATGTTATCACAGATATATCTGGATTGCTTTTTTGTGCCAGTCATTCTCAACAGCCTATTTTTCTTTTTGTCATCCCAGAACTGCCTCACTATTTCAATAATTTTGGTTTGGAGAGTTTTCAGTTTCATGCCATGATCTAACAATCCTGACACTTTATACCAAAGCTAATTAATAACTCAACTTTTGGGCACAATTTGCCAGAGTTTGAGTGCCAAAGGAAACCGTTTTTTCTCTCTCTCATTATCAGTTTTTCATGCTGGACACAGATTAAAAGTCCTATCTGTGTCAGAATCATGTTCAGAGACCTGCTGCTGGACAGTTTTCTTTATAGAAGACAATTTTTGATTCTTTCAAAAGTTGCAGATGGAGAATTATAGTTCTCCTTATTCGGGTTTTGTACCTGTTTCACAATGTCACACAAAGACAGAGACTGCAGCTGGTGCAGGGTATCATTAATTCTTCCTTGTCAAACAGGTGAACTTTGAGAGAGGAGAACAAATTCCACAAATAATTTTCATGTGCATCATTACCCAGTACCAATCAAACAGTGGGAGTGTGTTTAAAATAATCGAGACAAAAGGTAGCAGCAGTCCAGCTCATTCCACTGATCACCATTAAAACAGACATAGTCATTTGGGTGTTTTATTCTCCTTACATAGTCAACAGGCTCTGGGCTAAGTTAGACCCAATTATCATGTGCAGAGCAAAGGAATAATTTAAAAAAAAGCAAGGCTTTAAAATGAGGCCTCCATGCTGGAAGCTGCAGTTACATGTGTAATGAGGCTCAGGCCTCTCCTCCCCTTGATCTGCAGACTCTTAACCACTTATTGCCCCCCTGTGCCTTTGCAGCACCGTCCATCTCTCTAAAACGTTGTCTGGACTGATCTCTCTCACTCCCACCTCGTTCCCTCTCCCATCTGCGAGAGCCCACATTAACCCTCAGCTCCTAATCACACAGAGATGATTAGTCTTCCAGCAAAAAGATCATTGCTGGCTCTCAGCAATGTTCAAGAAAAGTTTTTTTAATTTTTTATGCTCCCATTAGAGAAAATATGTAACATGTGACATATTTCAAACTTAAAGAATCAAAGAAAGAAAATGCAAAAATAAATACATGAGAATATACGTCACACATCCATCCATCCATTTGTTTTGTCCGTCTGTCTTGAACAGATCAACAACTGGGAGGAACATTTGACAGTATCTGTTCATTTCCATTCTTTTTCTGCGTTATCCATTCTTGAATTGTTCTATCTCACGTTTTGTGTCTTTTCTATAGACTCTGTCTTTTTGTGCGTTGCGGCGGTGACCACGCTCTGAGTCGACTGTTGAGATTGAATGAAAATGTGTCAGCTTCGGGTCAAAGGCTTTCCAACGTTCATTTTCAGCCTCGAGGGTAACCACCGTGGTGCATGGGGGAAACAATTTTCTCCTCCTGTTATTTTCACAATAATATTTTAAAAACTGGTTTCCTCCAGTTGTTGTGAGTCACTGCGTCTTTGCCTTTGAAGAATGAATCATGTGAAGAAAATGTTTTGGGATATGGAGTCGCTGCTTGATGAGATGGTATTTCTAGCATTTTATAAAATTCATTTTTGATTAATGGGAAGGATGGAGCCTTTCTGCTCTTGTCCTTTCAACTTAGAGAGATGTGAGTGAAGGAATTAACTAATGAATCACTTGTTTATAGAATATATATTTTCCTCCACTGAATTGGGGAAAAAAAATAACAGTGAAGGTAATGAAAAGATAAATACTGAGTTATAAATTGCTTTGATACTAGAAGTCAGTGTAATGTCAGTAAGTGAAATTTTGATTTGCAATACTTCAGGAAATGAGAGGTGCTGGCACCCAACCTTTATATAAAACCCTCAGCATCTGAAGGGATAATAGAGTTGCTTGGCAACTGTCTGATCAGAGTGAGTTGACCGCATCTGATATTCAAGATAGTATTTTCCCCATTTTTTGTTTGACTTGTCAAAAAGCACCATCAAATAAGATTTATGGTGACATGAGGTGAAGGAAGGTTCATCAGAGTAGCTGATGTCACGCAGCTTTTATGAAACTCCGCCATTTTTAAATGAATGGACTTTTTCTCCTCATCCTGCCTTTGTGCAAAGTTACCCAGTACCACTTTCAGGAATAAGAGCCACACACACGCACGCAAACACTGCAGATAGGTCACATGTTTTAAGGCTTTATTACTCAGTACATAGTGAAACAGGTTTGATTGATTATAAACAAAATGTTTGAGTAGTCCCCCGAAAACCGAGTAATCTGTATAATCGTCAAACTTCAGTCGTGCTGTAAAACAGAATCTGAGATCACGTTAAAATAAAAGCGTAAAGTCAACATCACAGCACTTGGAAAGAATGTCTTCCATGAACCTTTCAGAAATACTGCTACAAGCTATTACTGTCAGTGTTCCCAGCCTGTACTGAGCTTTTTCCACAAAGTTTCTACTTGGAACAGAACTAATAATAGTCAAGAATGTCACACAAATCTTATCTCGTTGTCGTCTTATCTGAGACCATGAGGTTATTGATCAGTGGCTGAGAGAGCTCATGATGAAGACTGTGAGTCGAAGACTACAGCAGAAAACAGTGCGTTTAGGGGACTTTATCCGCCCGGAGCTGACAACTTGACAGTTGTACATGAACATGAACAGGCTGCTTCACACATCTGTAAGATTCCATCACATTACAAAAAATTCCTCACACTCTCAATCAGGCTGTTTAAGCTTACCATCTAAACTATAAGAGCTAAGAGGTCGGGTTTATAGGGCTGCATTGACAAGGGACGATATCTTGAAGCACTAAGCGCCTGTTGCTTTCCAACATGCTCTTATTTCATCAGTAAAATAAGCTGCTAAAAGACTAAACCAAATGTTTGCAAGTAAAATGAGCCTGAGTTTTCTTTCAGCTCCCAAGAATGTTGTTAATCCATCTGGAAACTCAGACAGGGCAGCGACGCTCGGAAATAGGCATAATTAAATCCATTTTTCTTTCACCTGCAATAGATGTCATGCGCTGGTGAGCTGCACTCTTTTGCATGTACATGCCTCCGGAGCCAGGGAATGTGCACTTTGCTGTCTTCGTCCGGCCTCTGTGAAAAGGAAATTTAGAAAACAGTTTGCTAAAAAGGAAGCTTTTTTTTTTTTATATGCTCACTACACTGGCAGAATTAATGCAATCCCACACAACAACTGTTTTACAATTGAATT
This sequence comes from Remorina albescens, assembly GCA_034769265.1. NCBI lineage: Eukaryota > Metazoa > Chordata > Actinopteri > Carangiformes > Echeneidae > Remorina > Remorina albescens. The sequence continues at coordinate 21,757,752 of CM068494.1, forward strand.
GACTGTCAAATTGCCTAACTCCAAATTCAAAACTTTTCACAAAGGAGCAGTCCTTTAGTTCCATGTTGCAAATCAGCAAAAAAGCTACTTGTGATATATTATGCATATCCCATCAGCGATGGCAGGACTTGATTTTGGCAAATTATAAGTAAACAGTCATTTGTTTCATGTGGAAATTGTTCAGTCAAGCTGTTCGTGGAACGCCAAGGCATATATTGTGCTGTTTTTAAGTTTAGTGTTTGACTAAAGTGATGCTTACTGTGAAAGTATACCCCAAAAATTCCTCCATCTACAGAATGTCTCTACACCTCTGTCATCATTTATCAACGCAATAGCTGCTTTACCTACAACAAGACTTCAGAAATCGATTTCAAAGCTTCAAAATGCAATTTATTGAAGTGTACAATTTGAAAAAAACATCATAAGAATTATCTCTTTATAAGTCATATTTCTATCTCTACCTGCCTAGCTTTATAAACTGCATGTTTTTAACTATGATTATATCATATACACAGTCATACATGGATGCTTCTGCACAGACTATGCACTAAAATACAGACATGTATGCGCACTCCTACACACTCGGTGCTCACATAGAATTTATTGCTGTTCTCTTAATATGTCAGATCAACCCCCGGTTTACAAAGCTAATGAGGTGCATTCCATTGTCTCCTGTTGTGTACTGTGTTAGAACCCAGTCTCGTTCACAGAGTGTCAGCTCACTGGCTCAGGTCCAGCTTTCAGTGGAACCACAGAGAAAATCAGATTAACCTAAGCCTTTTAACTGCGGTTGGGTATGATCCCATTTGAGAGTTGGCAAGGCAACCTATTTTGTTTGTGTTTAGAAGGAGAATGCGTGTTGCAGGAGACGAAAGGGGTTGGCTGAGAAGTAAATAAAAGAATTTTATTTTATTTATATTTTTTTTTTGTAAATGGGTGACATGGGCTAAGCAGATTTTGCCTGGGGACACGGTTCAAGCCAGGGCCGTGACACAAAGTGTTAAATAGCTTGTCACCTGTTAATCACAGGTCCTCCTGGGACTGCTAGGCAGGTCAAGGTCCAGAAATGGAGAGAGGAGGTTAAAATACATGACTTTACAGTAAGAGAGAAACAAAATGGCAGAGAATTGGCTTCACATTTCCATCTTCCCATCGCATGGATCACCTGTGTTTAACCATGACAAAAGAATGTATTTCATAAATTTAGAGCATCAGTTACAGGTACAGGTTACTGTTCGGCTTTGTACATTTATTTTCATCCACCATCCATCCTTTTTATGTGCAGTTTTGATTCATGCATGAGTACACCCAGTTTGGAATGTTAACAACGTGTAACAAAAAACCAAAATATCATAAAAAGGTTTCTAAATGTGTTTTAGATGGAATAGTTGGCATACTGCTATCACTAAGGTGTTGTAAGAAAAAAGCAGAACATTTTTCACCACGCAGTGATAGCCCAGAATTTGCTTTTTTGCCTCTTCCCTTTTTCACTTGTCATTTTGCCACCAATCACTGTTTCATTTATCTATTCCACTTAAAAGAACTGAAGAAAAAGAAAATAACTTTATACCACAGCAAAAATGTTTTTGAAATCGAACCAGAGCTTTATTAAACGGTGGATTTTGTCCCCATGATAAATGAATTCTAAGAGAAATGTAAAAATATTTTTCCCATAATTCAAAGTGGTAACTTATTTAATTCTCTGTCTAGATTCAAAGCTCCCTGACATTTTGATCTTTTGGACAATTATTTAACTTAGTAATTATTGATTACTGTTCATTTTATCAATGCAATGAATGGCCATGATAATAAATAATGTCCTTTTGATACTAGTGTGTGATAAACCACACTTCGATTGAATCTCTAACTCAATCAGTGATTGGTCTCTTAACTGCAGTCGAAACTCCTCCTATCAACTATTTATTTTTCCAAGATGCTTCTGGTCTTTTGAACGGACTTAGGACCTTCATTGGCTTCATCAATTTCTTTGTACTAAAAGAATTACTCTGGATAATAATAGGAGGTAAATGTGGAAAATCAAAAACTTAATCTTCATTTTATCTTTTTAAACTTATAGAAACAAAGCAAACTGTAGACCAATTTGTTGCTATAACGATCACTTCGCTAAAAACAAATTCCTAAATGGGCCTTAAATATTTTAAGATGAGATGCAGTTCATCTGGAGCACAACCGTTCTGCCAAGTATTGGCTCAGACAAAAACAATCCAAATATTAGTTCAGTGATTTTGTTGTTTTTATAGTTCCCAAGCTTTAAATCCTCTTGATTTCTATGAGTCTGCATCCATGTTTTTATTTCTCTGTTCGTCCATTTTTTCTGCACCACTGCGTGGCACGTGAGGACAGTCCATTCCTCGCCCACCTTGTGGTATTTTTCTGACTAGATGAAGAGGGACAGATATCATATAGTGCCATGTGTGCAGAAAAAAGGTTGGGTGGAAAGCCAAATGCTAAGTGTGGCCTCGGGAAATGAAGGCCTGTCAACTTCGCCATGCTGTCTCACAGCTGTTGGAGTGCGTCACTGCGACAGATCACCTCCGTTTGGCCTCGACACCGCCAACCTCCAACCCCTGTGAAAGTGAAATAAAATGTTAAATGCTAAGCCTGTCCGAAACACAAACACTCATACTGGGTATGCGTGAGTGCAACACTTAGTCACCTCATACAGATAGGAAAAGGATAGTAAAATAAGGGATCCACACAAAGAACAGGGATGAGTAAAATAAGCAAACCAACACGATGAGAGAAAAAAATCCAGACGGACTCAGTTTTGGCAGCTAGTATTAATAAGTGGGAGAGTTGAGTGAGTCATCTATTCAATTTATCAAGTGCCAAGACAAACCAGCAGAAGAGACCGGCTGGAATATTCATTTTCCAGCAATATTATTTTGTGATTCTGATGTATGAAGCATCAGGCTGAGCTGCATTACCTTTTTGAAATGCATCATATGAGGCAGTCCTTCTGGTCCTTTGTTGTAAAACGTTCTCAAGCTTAAATGATGGTTGATTGGTTGATTGACTATAAGATGATGTACAAACAAGTCTCATTAAAGCTTGTGAAGGTTAAACTGTTTATTCGGTTGGGTGAATCTCTGTGGATCTCTGTCTCTGTTGTGCTGAAATTGCTGAGAAGGCGTCATCCAGCATGCGGAACAGATGTGCGTTGGCAGTGTTTTTAAAATTTTCAAGTTTTAAAGAGTTTGTCCAGCCATCTAATAATTAAAATGCATAAACAATGTGGAGTTGCAACATATTTGTGAAATAGGAAATCCTCCAAACAAATGTGTGGACTGAGATTTTTAGATATTTTTTTATAAGAACAAAAAATATATTGTGAAAAAAATAGATATTATTTTCCAAAAAGTCTTGGTGCATATCTTCATTTTTCGTTTTTTGTTTTTTTTCCTTTTGCCTCCATACTGGTATCCTGAAAACTCAAGCAAATTCAGAAGAATGTGTTGAATTATTTATTTATTTTTTTCCACTGGACACTATAACGATGCTAAAAATAACCAATTCGTTATAAAACGCACTTCTGATGCTAAGAATGTATTCTGGGATTCAGAGATACATCTCTCTTCGCTCATTTTGGTTGGTTGCTCGTTGTATATTCTTTTATTTATGTATTTGTTACCTCCTGGCCATTGTGAAATGGTCGATTTCTGCTGCAAATGAGGAGCCGCCTCCCCATCGCAACCTTGACCTTTCAGACACCTCTAATGCAGGTGGGCTATACTTTTGGGAAAGTTTCCCCTTCTAGCTTTCCAGTGATGCAAGAGATTTAAGGGGGTCAGCGAAGGGGACTGCTAGATAGAAATCTAATTAGGTGATTGTGCTTGAGGGAGCTTCGCTAGCTGCTCGATAAACTCCCACACGCTCACTCTTCTCCTTCCTCATTTCCATCTCCAGATTCACTCTTTCTCTCCCTCAGCAGTCAGCTCGCACACCAAGATGCTGCCTGACAGTCCCCCGGCTGAGGGTACAGGCACACAACCCAGATCATCACTCACATACTGCACTCTCACTGCTGTTCATATTTCTTCTGAGAAATGAGAAAAGCGTCCCTCAGCTGATAATAAAGCTATTGCTTATGGTGTCACTGTCGTCTCTGTGCTCATTATTCTTTTACCTTCGGACTGAATTAAACCCAAAACGGTGATGAGGAGAAAGATGAGAAGATAAAGTCGCTTCCGTATTTATTTTATTTTATTTTTTTTACCGTGCATTCAGTCTTCTCTGCTTCACATATCTTAGTTAGAATCAAACACACATATAAGAAATCTGGGCGCAGTGGAAAATACTACAAAATGCTTTTCTCTGTGTTGTTAATTCATGTAAATAAATGCAATGGCAGAAATCTGATTCTGAGACAAATTAAATATCATGCTTGTATGTAACTGCTGTTCTGTAAGTCTGTCTGTCCCCTGTGCTCACGATATGTGAAGATGGATGTGAACAGTAACTGTGGAAAACATAATTAAATTACGAAATGCACTGATAATCTATATTACTATATGTTGAGCATTGCGAAGGGGACATTAACAAATGAAATCTGACATGCTGCTGTGATCAAAACCCACAACCTCTTACTTAAGCCATACATTTTTCTTAAATTTACAATTTTATGGTACACTGTGTCATGCAGTGATGTGGTCGCTTTTACCAGAAGGTATTATGCTGTCTATCTAATGATAACCATGATGGGAATGCTTTTGGAGACTATTTTTAGCACACCATAGCTCAGGTAGCAGTCAGGTAGTTGATGTGATAGAATGCTGCTGTTTCTTGATGTTAGTGAAAAGAATATTGTTGCATCCTGAGTTTCAAATGTACCAACAACTGCAGGTGAACCAAACAGAACAAATAGATGTTGTGATTTCTGGGGAGAAAATCAGCTTCAGTCAGTCACTAATGAAGTTTGAAAGAATCTAAGTCTTTAAGTCTCAATCCCAGGGCTTAGGTTTTAGACGCCATGCAATAATGGTTTGGGTTTTGTTTGTTTGTTTTTTTTCCTTTTGTCAGTCACCTTTGTCAGATTGTACCTGGTTTATTCACACTTATGTCTCTGTTCTCATTGGCATATTTTGCAGCACGCTAATGAAGAAGCATGTGATTTACCCTAAAATCATGCCATACAATTTAGTAATTACAAAGTAAACTGTATTATCCCAAACTGAGTCCCTGAGCTTTGGGTATGACTAAGCCCATTCTGTGTCTGTCAATGCTGACGAGCCGTTTCTTATTGTGAAGGTACAATTGTGGCCCGGAAGTGTGCTTGGCAGTAGCTTAGTCACGCAAATGCAGAGCCACTGCTCTGGCTCATAATTCAGAGTTTTATGCAACACTATAAATGAATGAGGTTTTCTCTCTCAGACAACCTGAGCGTCGTGAGCTTAATTATCATACAATAAAACTGGTGGCTTCATGTGTGAGGAAGATGTGGAGTATATCTACAGTATTATTGTTTCAATGATCGCTTTGCAGGAAGATGATGAATGAGGGACAGTTTTTTTTCTGGAGAGGACAAGAATGAAGGGAAGATACTTCTTAGAAGAGATAAATGCTGAGGAGGAGGTATCACAGGACAGGGGAATGATAAATTGAGCAAGCACACTAAGGAGACTGAGAGGTAGAGGAGAAAACATGGGAAGAGGAGTTCAGTCAAGTAAACAAAGCGGTGTTAAGCATTTTATCCCAGGCATCTTGTCTTTAGCCAAGTAGACCGCTACTGTAGCAGAGCCATAATAGTGTGATGTATTTACCTGGATCTTATCTGATACTGTGAGCTTTTGTGAATCCAGACAAAGGAATTCCGTCTGCTGAACACCTCGCTTTAATCATCCTGAGAAACGCCTCACTTAATAGCTGTTCTGGGGGAGTTGTTTGTCATGTGTGTCTCTGCTGGTTTCTAACAGCACCTCAGAACAGTTAATCTGTGTGTGTGTGTGAGAGACAGAGAGAGAAAGAGACAGACCAGATTGGTCAGTTTTTCCAAAATCAAAAGTTGTACTTGTTGTAGTTATATTTCAGGTTGTTTTTTGTTTTGTTTGTTTGTTTGTTTGTTTTTTATGAAAAAAACCTCCGTTTTGAAGATTCTGACTCATGCAACTCTTAAGTTGGTTATTTTGGACTGTATCTGAAAAAATCAGACAAAGACTGAAAGTCCATTGTGTAGAATAAGAAGTGAGAACAATAGCTGAATGTATGCACAGTGGGAGTAAAACTGGCAGGAGTGGGATGGACTGGTGCTCAGCAAATGCTTATGGAAACCATCGAGACAGAAAATAAAGGTCCTCAGCTTCTTTCTATGGAGTTGTGTGGCGACAGTCCCTTGTTTTGTAAACCAAAGGAATGTCTTACTTACAAAATTTGCCATCTGTGTCACATGTTTGCAGCAGATAGTCTACATGTACACTGCTGATGTTCTAGGAGAAGAACATACTGATCCTCAGAATGTCCTCGGGCCTCTCTACACAAATTCATCTGTTGTCTCTGAGAAAACACAAACACACACGGCTATTCATACTTTTTAAAATGCATCATAATGCTATGCACCGCTGTTAGTCATTCATTTGTAATGCTTTTCTTTATAGTTCAAGATTGACCTTAAAACAATGGTATGACATTTTGGGGAAATATGATCACTCGCTTTCAGGTGGAAAGTTCAATAAAGAGATCGATGCCACCCTCATATTTGTCCGTCCAATGAGGTGGCAGTCAGAAGCCAGATAGCTGAACAGGTGGAGGCAGGCAAATTATTGAGATCGGCAATTTACATGTTTAAATTGTTAAGTCAACACAGAAACTGAATAAAGGTCAATGAGTCTTTTCTCAATAGTTTCTGGCAGTTCAGAATTTAAAAGAATTGTCACAGGGCATCTAATAAAGGGCCAGTTTTAAAATGTTACCCTTTGATTTTTCTACAGACTAAATGAATAAGATTTTGGCTGAATAGTAAGGTTAAAATACAACCCCCCCCTCCAATTATTACAGAATATGTAGTTTCTTGTTTTTGGTGCCATCCTAAAATTGTAGGACAATGACTGCATTTTTCAGGGCTTTGTGTGTTAGTGCAGTGGACATCTGTGGACAGATATATTCACAATATTATGGACAGATCTATTATTCCAACTGAAAACAGGCAGGCAAAATCTAAAGCTTTTGGTAAAATAGGAATTCTGTCAGTCATTTTCCATACCACTCATCCATACTGTGCTGTGGGGGGGCTGGAGACAATCCCAGCTGACATTGGGTGAGCATCAGGTTGACCCTGGACAGGTCAGCAGTCTGTGACAGGGCCAGCATATAGACACAAACAACCATTCACACTTACATTTGAATCGAGGCGATTTAGCCACCAAATAACCAAAACCTACATATCTTTGGCCGGAGTATCAGGTGGGAGATTACACAAGCAAATGGAGAACATGCAAACTCCACAAACAAAACCTTAGGCCCCCCCCTAGATTCAAACCCAGAACCGTATGGCTATGAGGTGACAAATGTGAGACACCATCTTATCGCCCTTGTTATAATATTTCCTGACATGATCGACACGTCTTGTTTCCATATCTGCAATAGAAATAGAACAGTTTTCTTCAGAGCGCCATCAGATGGGTTATAGATTATGTGACTGCACAGATTTCAGACAGCTACTTGAAATTCAAACACCCTGTCAGCCAACAAAGTTTACATGATGGCACTGTTAAGACGCTACAAGTAAATTAGAGCATTGTATCAGTTGGGGATTTTCTGCTCCCTCTCCTCCCTTCCGCCCCTCCCAGCCCTTCACTTGCGTCCTCATGGTGTTCACTGTCTCGGCTCATGATGGAATCCGGAGCTTGGTAGCCTGTGAGTCAGCCATAGTGATGTCCTGCAACTTCTAGTTTGAAGCCCGCGAGAGCAGCAGCACGCTCCCCCCGAAACTTTAGCAGGAAATATCTCTGCATGGCTTTCAGGCTGTTCGATGAGTCTAGGTCTCAGAATCCTTTGACTGCACACCTCCATGTTCGGAAATTTCCCCTAAAAAGGTTACACACTGTAGCTTTAAGCTACATCTAAAACCAATTTGTACTGTGCCATATATTTTCTGCAGGCCTTTTATGCTTTAATATTTTGCTGCAGATTCACTTTTGACTCGTAGTTTGTGAGCCTGTTGCAAGCGGAGGTGAGTGAAATAAAAATAATGAGAAATACATGGACTCCGATGTTGTGTTCTAGCGGAGGGAAGAGAGGCGATGGATACATATATGAAAATATCATCTTGTGGTTTGATGCTGTTTGCAGAGTAATAGGATGAATGGAGGATGAATCGTCACTAAGAGGCTGGTGCTGAGGTTAAAGGACCTCTAGGGGCTGTTCCATGCCTGTTCAAGTCGCAGTGAATCCTATCTTACCTTATTGTGTCTACATAGAGATGTCAGAATTGGATCACAGTTGAGTGTTACGTTTGAAATGGGTCACTCTTATTGTATTCGATGTGAGGACTACACCTTCACCGAGTCTTTGTGTCTTGTTCTCGCTTTGCCTGCATATTTGCATTTTGAATTTTTTTAGAGCAAATATGGTGGCATTACTCTGTCCTTCTCTGTCAGAAAGAAAGAAAAAGCTTTTCACTGAGGCATTTTGTAATGTTTCTGCATTTCTAACATTAAGACATTTTTGTACTGCTGTGTCAACTTTTTTGTGAAAAGAGGTTTTTATCTTTGTGACTGTGCCGTCTTTGAACTACACTTTCACAGGAAACCTTCCGTGTCTGTTTCATTCTCTCCACCTCTTTCCCTCCCTCACGAAAGTGCTATTTGAAATGTAAAGTGTAAAGTGCTTTTCATTTTCATATTTCTGTTCCCATTGAGTGGATCTGAGTAAGAAATCTAACCTCTGTTTTGTTTTGTTTTTTTGTTTTTGTCATTTCATTTCCTTCTCCACTTTGGTTGCTTCTCTCTCTATTTAGCTAATTCACACCATCAGCGTGGTCGACAGAGACGAGCCACAATCTGGTCATCGCTTCTACTTCACACTGGCCCCAGAGGCATCCAGCAATCAACACTTCACTCTGTGGGATGTCAAAGGTGAGAGGGCAAAGGTCCTTATATTGGGACCAGAGGGGAAGAGCCATATTGGAGAAACTGTGCTTATGGCATTAGCAGCATAATTTGATTTTCAGAGTTGGTAAGACAGGCTGCTAACAATTGTTGTGATATTTTAAATGTGCAGAGGTACAAAAAAACTGTGCTAGACTGACAAATATACAAGATCATGATAAATATGGAGTCATTTAAAGCGATCTCAACATTTTCCAGAGTGTTTGGCAATATGAAAGTTTGTTAAAATGCTCGAGGGAATTCTGCAAATGTTGACCTTAAAGCAGTATTGAGTTTGTTGAAAAGAGTGCAGCTCCATAACCATTCAAAACACTATCAGCAGTTTTAATATCTGAGTTATGTCACTCAGAATCCAGATGGTATTACTGTTTTTAATGAAGGACGATTCATAAAGATCATTGCCTGAAGGTCTGAACAATTACAGGGAGTGATTATTCTTTCTTTTCTCTAAAGCACCAGCAATTATTGTACTTAAAGTAGAGAAATATTTGATCACATATATTATCAGAAAATAGCTATTGCCAGTGCATGTTTGAGACCATCCCTGTAAAAAACTATTTTTCGTCATTTGCTCTGATGAACTGTAATGCTGCACCACCACGGTTAATAGCATTTTACGTTAATGTCAATATCCTTGAAATAAGAGAAAACTTTGCTTGTCACAGAATTGTTTGCTGATTCCCTTCAGCAGGATGTAAACCGCTTACACGTAATCTTCACCGAGTTGATGTGAAAACTGCAAAAACACGTTTTTTATCTGCGTCTGCACAATGTAAGGAAACGTTACAATCACTGTTGTTCCCCCAGTGATGACTTTGCTCTGTTGGGAGTATGAGAGTCTTTCCATGCCCGTCTGTGTTTTTGCAAGCGCGTGTGCAGATTCCGCGTTAAGAGATGTGTACCTAAGTGAATGTGACATCTGGCTAAATCAAGATTGATCTGACACCAGGAAAATGTCAGGGGAGCAGCCGGAGCGAGGGAAATGTCGCTGTGTGGAGGCAGCAGGGTCCCGCTCACATGAATGTGCATGGTTACACACATAACACAGTCTTTGTGCGACACACAAACACATGCTGTATATAAATTTGTTTCTACACATGCACACCCACACACACACACACACACACACACACAGAGCCCAACATCACGCAGACCATCAATGTCCGCTTTTATATGGTTTATTTATTAACTTCTACCTAGTTGTGGTTTTGTGTGTGTGTACAGATGTGCTTTTAAATGAAATTGTGAAATTGTGTAGCTATCAAGGGATTTCCCCACCCCACACACACACACACACACGCAGACCCTAACCACAACCACAACCTCACCCAAATATCTGAAATTTGTCCCCAAATGTAACTTAAGGCGGCCTCACACAGACAAAGTACACACATTTGTTCATAAACACAAACACTGCTGCAGATCCTGTATATAAAAACAAATACCACACTTACTTTTTATCCTCCCACTCACTTTTTTTTTTATCACTCTGGTGTTTCTTTTCATGGACACATTTGTCAACCTGTCACTTTCAATCTATCACTTCTTTTCCTCATCATGGCCTCACACTGCGTTCTGTCTCCAAGCCTTCACACGGAATGATGAAAAGACATTTTTTCCCATGTTGCTCGAATATCACTCGGAAAACGTTCCTTATTCTGGTTAAAAAGAAATCTCATGTAATATAAAACTGTAGAAGGTCAGAAATTTACATTTGGGTGAATTACTTTTATTGGTGTCAGTCACGTGAAGGTCATGCATTCCCCGCCATCATCAACATTTTGATCTCTCTGGACGGTCATCAGGAGGAGTTCCAACACTTCTTCTAAGCTTGATGTTAAATCGATGAAGCCCCACCCCTTTTCCATTTTCAGGTGACAACCATCCTCCCATGTGACCGTCTCTAAGTCAGTTATGTCTATACGCTGTACACTCTTAGTGTACCTTATTATTTTCCACGCTGTTCATATGTTTGGAAATATACAAAAACTATCTATTGAATGAAAACAGCAGCTATGCGGGTTTTATGTTTTTCAAAGTATGCAATCATATGAACTACTGTTATCTAACTAAATATCCAGAATTCTCCTTTTCTGTTGAGGACTTCATCACCGCTCTCAGGCAAAGTGTTTTTCTTTTTCAATCTCCTGGACCCTAAATAATAAGTTACAGCTATTGGATAATCTATATCGATGGGTTATTCAATGATGGAAAAACAACACATTCACTAAAAGAGAGAAATAGGCAAACAGAAAAGCTTCATCAACAGAAATTATGGAACTTATTTGTTTTTTTTTGTTTTATTTAGTGTACTTGCTTACATGTTGAAAATATGTTATTGCTGTGAGCGATACTTTGTGTGTATGTGTGTGTGTGTGTGTGTGTGTGTGTGTGTGTGTGTGTGTGTTTGGGTCCGGATTCAAAACCACTCGAGGCCTCAGTCTGCTTGTGTTCATCTGACTGGAAACAATCTTTCTTCAAGCAGACAGCCATGGAAGAGAGAGCTGTATAAAAGTCAAAATGACAAACTCTGGGGCGTAACATTCCCGTACATAAACAGTAATATGGAGATTGTTCTACATTTCCCAGAAGAGCTGGAGGGCAACATGGATAACAGTGACATATGTTCTTGGAGATGGATTGTTTGGTATCCTTTATGCAAGTCTTCCCACAAAGACACAAAGGCTCTATTTGTCAAAGCTTTCTCCTGTATTCTAGGTTAGATTTATCTGTGTCCCCGGCAAAGAAATTACAGATACACGATTTAAGTTTAATTTGAAACAATGGCTCTTTCACTCATTTCCTCTCCAGTGTTTTGTTTACTTTAGAAAACAAATAACACACCAGAGCATCACTCTCTCACTGAAATCCATTTTTGTTTTCATCATTCATTGACCACTGTTTGACGAGAACATTTCTGTGATGAAAGTAACTCTGGTCAAACCCAGTTTAAGTTTGTTCATGTTAAAAAGGCTTGTATAATCAACACTTCTTCTTCGGCTTGTATCGGTGCAGTTCAAAGCAGACAAAACAAGAAACAGTCACAGAATGGAATCTCATACATTTTTGTACTGTGTAGTAAAAAAAAAAAAAGCACAACAGCTTTTTTTTTTTTTTCATCCAACGTAAGGCACTGATGTGTGATCCTCTCCTTTACCTTGTTTTTCTGACCCTCCCGCTCCCCAATACATCCCCGACACAGACAACACAGCTGGAATCCGGACCCAGCGATCAGGCTTTAACCGCCATGAGCAGAATGTGTACTTCCTGCCTATTTTGGTGGTTGACAGCGGCCCTCCCTCGCTCAGCTCTACAGGCACCTTAACCATTCATGTCTGTGGCTGCGACACAGGTGAGAACAGCTATAGGAGTAGCACCATTACTAACATTATCGTCACTGTCACCTCCTGTTTTGGCAGTGACTCTTCTAAAAGGTTAGCTACAAGCCATTGTTTTAGTCAGCAAACAGTTATTATCAGCTTATGGAGGGTAAAATAACACAAGGTCGCACATCTGCTGATGGTTCTGAGGAGTGATTCTGACTGATTCAAAATATTATGTATTACAGTTTTGTTTTTTCTCTTAACAAAGCAATGCTTCATCCTTTACTACTAAACAACTTGAATCTGTACAGCAAATGATATTTTTCACCATCTTTTACAACACAGATGGCGCCATCCAGTCCTGCAATGCCACAGCCTATGTAATGAGTGCTGCTCTGAGCCCTGGGGCGCTTATAGCACTACTGGTCTGCATGCTCATCCTCATAGGTAAGCAGACAGATGTACTCGTGTATGTATGTATGGATGGATGGATAAGCACAATTCATTAGCATTACTTCTCTGAGGCCATCACAAAGTTCAATAGTGGGATGTACCAGTAAAGAGACACGTTGGAGAGCAGAACCTGAAGCTAAGACTCCATGTCTTCTGCTCATAAAATCGTACAACCAAAGCATGAACCTTTTCATGGAGTGGCCACTTTTATATGGTATTTATATTTCACGAATGAAATTGCATATGTAGTGGAAAAGAAACCAGGACAAATGACATGAAAATGATACATTTTTCATCTCTCTTTCCTGTTACCTACTTTTTCGTTGCATTTATGAGTAGGAAGCTTTTGTTTAAACAGACATACAAATAATACCTGGGTTTATGAATGAAAACAAGCCACTTTGATCCTCAGAACACAGACGGTGAGGAAATGAATTATAGTGAAGTGGTGCTGGGTTAGAGAGAGCAAACAGGCAAAACAGCTGCCTCAGCACTTTTATCCATCTGGAACAGCAGGTTTTAAATAGACAAGGCTTTCCAGACATTCTTGGATTTTAATACACACATGCACCCAGCAAACACATACATGTACGTGCTAACCCTCTGAAGGACCAAAAAGGTTCAGTATTGTCATATTTAAAAATTTTATGAGTTAGCTTCTGACTCCCCCCCCCCCCCCGTGCACATCTTAACATCCCAGTCCTCAGTGACAGCGAGAAAACGACACAGTTCTCACAGTGTTTTGTCTCTCCGGATCGTGCCTCTACACGTTCCACATCGTGCAGCCAGGGTGTGATTGATGACGTGACAGTAGGCAGCTTTATCTGTGACTAGCATTTTCTATCTCGTACTTTTAAGAGCTTTTCTAATGAGAGTTGTTAAACGTCTGTCTCCATTAACCAAAACATCTACTGGACAGAACTTCAAAAGCAGAGCATCATTTATTCATCGTGGTTTTAAAAGCCTCAACAGAAAAATGTTATGTACAAATCTGAGGTAACCTCTGCCAACCTCTGCCTCTGTTTGGTGTCCCCTCAAAAAACTGAACAGCAAACGCTCGTTGGCCTTCACACCTGTCAAAAGCTGCACCCTGTGTGGGAAAAAAAGAGTTGCACACTACAAAGACTTCTTCTAATGCAGAATGGAAAGATACATCATCCAGGGCAACATGCTAAGATTGGGATATTTGAAGTATGTTGATGTTTCTTCATGCTTCTTGCCATTTCAGTTCCACTAATGAAATGTTGATTCCAGTCTTTCAGAGGCTGTAATCGGCGCTATGCCCATGTCATTTTGACTGACCGGCACTGATTGGTAGAAAATGAACTGAATGCTCCTCATCAAAGTGGCGAAAGGCAGGCTAAGTGGGTGCGCCCTGTTTCTGCCAGTCATCATGTGGACGGTAAAATATCGGGGCGTCAGATGCTGGAATCTAGCGGGATGATCTGTGTTTTCAGAACTATTGTGTGGTTTGAATAACAGACAGGAGCACGGCAGCTGTCTTATCGACTCCACGTTGCTCAATACTTACCCTCTTCCTCTACCTTCATTAACAATACACATTTGTGCACGCAGATTCAGTGTGTGTTCACCTGTGCATGCTAAGCACACATCCACATAAATCATTCTTCACCCATTTACTCCAGTGCAATTCATTCTCTCTGTGAGTGCCATCACTGTGTGCATTGTGTCTTCTCAAACAGACGCACACACAAGAACACGCATCCTCTGCATACACATTGACTACCTAACCAGCCAGCCAGCACTCCCTCTCTCCAGAGGCTGGACCACCTCTATTACATCAATTGTTGGATGATGAGAAAAATGAAAACAAATTTCTGCCTAATTACCTTACAAACAAACAGTCCCTCCATCAGTTCATTTATAGGCCTGATGTGATGAATCCATTTCACTGCGTCGCAGCATCTGCATGCATCCATTCCAATTACCGCCCATCTGCTTGTGATGAACTCTTAGGTGGGGGCAACCAGCACAGCCCAAGGGTAAATTAACCGTCTTGTCAGGAACGCTTATCACAACATCTGTGCACACAGGGACCAGCTTTGTATGTACGGCAGACAGATATACACAGCTACGTATGCTTCCTACAAAGGCAAGATCTGCACATGTTGTGGTGTTAACATCACCTGAATCGTGCTTATCAGCAAGTTAAATACACGTTCAGTGGCTTACAGTTCAAGCATCTGTTTACCTAATAGGTAGTGACACGTTATCAGTGTGAAAGAATGTCAGAGGTGAGATAGCCTGATCGTATTTGCTTCAGATTAGCACACAATCCTTTGGTGCACTTTCAGAAGGTGCATGAGGAAACATAAAGTTTTCTATCTCCTATTACTCTCCCAATTAGTGTTAATTTAGAGTAATTGTCTCTGCAGTGCTTTAGTATGCACAACCATGTGTGCTGCAATTTACCACACACCATGAATGTTTCCTCAACCCAAGGACAATTAGTTTGTCCCATTCATGGCAGAGAAGAATAAACACAATGGTTATACACACCGCTTACCCAGTGGAGCCCAGCAGACAGTGTTAGAGAAGAACAACTGTACATTATCCAGCCAGAGATGCTGAATAAAATCCCCATTCACGATCCGCAAGGCTCTTCAGGCTGGCACAGCTTTTTAGAAAATGAACACATGGGGGTGTTTTCACTCAGCAAGTTATTTTTTGACTATTTACACCATATGAAGGCAATTACCAGGAGCAGCAACACGTCATTTATACTAATTATGCTCTTGAAACTGAGGGATTTTTTTTTAATGGTCCAAATGAAAGACAACAGTAGAGGGCAAAATAAAAGTTGAAGCACATCCTAAGTCTGCAGCCTTCTCTCATGCATACTATTAAGCAGCCTTTAATGGGTGCATTTCCTGTACAGCCCTGTCATCCGTTTAGTTGGACCATGAAACAATGTAGGCCTCATCTCATTTCCAAGATGTATGGCTGTGTGTACTGGTTCAGAGCGTCAAACAATCCATGTTATCCCAGAGAGCACAGGCCTCCAATATAATTGATGGGCTTCTGACCTTCTTGGGCTTGTTGGTATTTGTTTAAGGAAACAAGCTGTCTGTTCCCAAAGATGAAGGTGTGTACCGGTTAATGATCTATATAAATGTCCCTTCACTCTTATCCCTGTGCAGTGGTTGCACAAGAAGAAGAAGAACAAAACTCTCTAACTAAGGACATATATTTTCACCACATCATCTAGGTACCATCCAGTTTTTCATCATAGAAATTCACTCATAATAAGCCAATATCCAGTATGTGAATTACATACGACCATTTTAAAAAGCAAATATCTGCTGACTTTCTGCTAGTTAAAATGATATTGCAAAGTAGGAGACCAAACAAAAGAACTGGGTCCCATCTCACCAAATGTGACATGCAATTTTCTATGTAAGATTATTTAAACATTTTTTCTTGAATTAAATACTTTTTTGTAATTTCAGAATGGCCTGAAATGATACCCCTTTACTTTTTCACTATGCATTCCTCCCAGATGTACTTTACACATAGATTGGTTGTTAAAACAAAAGAGAGTCTGAATGTGCTCATGAGACAATTGTAAATGTTTTTTTCTTAATCCCATCTCTCCTCTTTGTATAATTCATCCATAACTTCCTGTATTTTTTTTTTTTTTTTTTTTTAATGATCAGTGACATTTGGCAGCAGATCTGGTCACCTGAGTCCTCCACAAGTAAAATCTAGTGAAGGTTTTCAGGGAGGAAGGTGGTGCAGCCCAGAGGAGGCGGAGGGGGGGGTGGGTCGGAGCTAGGTGGAGTGTAGGCAGTAATTAAAATAACTAAGCTGGAAGTTAAACCTCACTGAGTTAACGGTGCATACAGCCATCGTTTTCTTCTTCCCCTCGTAAGCCCAGAACATGATCCATAACGTGTTTAATCTACTCTTGGCTTTCAGAAGCATTTCTGAATTGCTTTATATTTTATTTCATTTTTTTCAAGGTAGATGGCTCTGGTTTTAAGTCATGGTGGAACCAAGGAGCCTTGGTTTCATTCAACTTGGATGAGTATTGATATACAGATTGGTCTCTATTAGGCCGTTTGAATCATATTTCTGGGAAAGGTAATCAGGATTGTGAAAAATCAATGCTCATGCATTTGGAATGCAAAACTTGATAATATATTATCTTCCCCCACTGTGTCTTTGCCCCAAGAGATGAAATCAAAGTTACAAAGGGGTAGCAGAAACTTTCCCGTACAAATCTGTCATGCAACAGTGCATGTTCATTTTTGATGTGCAGCTCCAAATGTTTACATCTGTAGTATACTTCCTAGAACATAATGCCTTAAATCTGGGTTTGATATTCCATTATCCTTTTCTGAGACAAAGAAGAATACCATTTCTGCATGCAAACCTAACCCGCCAGCTCCTAATCCTTGTCTGCTTTTCAGCAGTAGAGTTAAAGCTGCAGATTTCACAACACTTGCTATAATGACAGTTCATAAAAATCCCTTAGTAGGAACCTGCCTCTCACCTGATTTTTATCTCATCCTGCTGTTCAGGTGATCTGACAAATTCATACTTAGCTGTTAGTTGTGCAAGGACATGACGGTGCAACATGTCCTGAAGTTTTCTTTATGAACTCATGAGTTATGAATATATGTATATATAGATGTGGAGAAATGATCTTGATTTTTCCCTCTTTTTCTGTCTTGCTCTGCTCTCCATCAGTCCTTGTCTTGCTGATCCTGACCCTGAAACGCCACAGAAAAGGTCAGAGGATGGCAGAGGACGAGGAGGACATGAGGGATAATGTCATCAAGTACAACGACGAAGGTGGAGGGGAGCAGGACACTCAGGCATACGACATGAGCGCTCTGAGGAACCTCTATGACTTCCCCGAGGCCAAGAGCTGTGACTCTGGTCCCGACATCCGCTCGCTGCCCCAGTGGATACAGGCAAACCGAGTGGTTGGCGGCGCAGAGGGAGCTGCGGCGGCGGCGGCAGACTTTACACTGTTCAAAGGCTACATCCGGAAGAAGGTGGAACAGGCTGACGCTGACCTCTCAGTCCCGCCATATGACTCCTTCCAGACGTACGCATTTGAGGGCACCAGTTCACCAGCTCTCTCACTCAGCTCCATCCACACGTTGTCTACCACCTCGGAGCAGGATTTCTCCTACCTCAGCGACTGGGGACCACGTTTCAGGCAACTTGCGGGCTACTATGCTCCAGGAAACCTCGAGGAGGAAGGGTCCTAGCACAACATCTCCTCTGCAGAGAGACATTTGAACTCCCTTTTCTTCGTCCGCCTCCTTCTCTGCCTCCTCCTCTCACCCTCTAGCACTGTACTGAGATCATCTGCTTTCACTGTGTACTCCTTAGATCAGAGCACTGCCTCTTTATCTCCTTGAAAGAAAGTGACCAGTGTCAGCGTTTGAACTCCTTTCGCCCACTCTGATTGGTTTTCAGACTTCGACATTGAATCTCTGGAGATGATGTGAGAAAGGAGGGAAAGCTTCGATTGCTACTTAGGCACACGTGAAGGGAGGATTTTTTTTTTCTCTCAAACCATAAATGAGAATTCTTATTTTAATCTATGAACCTGTTTTCAGAGTCCAGGAGAATACATACATAGGGTTAAACCATGCCAAGGCAAACTGTCTGAACAAACTTGTATTTATTTAAGGAGGAAATATTTATGTATTTATTTGTTTTTATGTATTTATTTATTTATTTACGCCAGTATCACCATGGTAACTGCAACAAACACCTCTGCTGAAGTGCTTACAGAAAAGTGGAAGAGAGGAGGACACTCTAGAAACGATTGAGAGACAACAGCATTGAACAAAATAAGGACTACGGGGGCAGAGGACTCCACACAATGTCTGTGCAGAGGTGACATCGGGGTCCAAAAAAAAAAAAAAAATTACATTCTGGAAAATATTTGTATTTATTTTCTATGAACACTTTTGTAAAATAACCAACTTCAGACAGACAAAAGGCAAAAGGCTAATAGAAAGAGGGAGCAGATGTAGGGAAGGAACTGCAGGAGAGCTGCCAGTTTGCTCTAAGAGGTGGAGATTGTCATACTTTTAATGTATTTTACCGATTTCTAAAAGTGGGTTTCCAAGGTCAAAAACTGAGGACAGTTTTTTTTTCTTCCCTTCTCCACAGCCAGTTGTCAGGCAGTAAGGCACAAACCACAACAGCAATTTAAGACTAAACAAAATGACTGTTTCATGGAATTGGCTGGTGGCCAGCTTTGTCCCATCATAGGAGGGGGGGGGACAATTTTAATTCCAGATTTGTGTGTGAATGTGTACAGTATGTTCAATTCATTTTATATCCTGAGACCTTTTGATTTTACCTTTCATATTTTGTTTGTTTTCAGCGCAGGGAGGGTGTACGGTTGACGACAGGATGGTCGAGGTTTAAAAAGGGAACACGTGATTAAGGGCCTGTCAGACCCACCTGTCATCCACAACCTATTCAATGTTGACCTTAACTTGCAAATGTATGGAATATTGAAAAAAAAAAAAAAGATTAAAAACAAATAAATATTTAATTTTTTTGGTAAAAACCTACATTTCGCTGTGTGGAATAAATAGCTTTACTCAGTGAATCAGTCGGTAAAATGAAAACACAAAAACAAACCAAATGGAGCCTCCATGTTACTAATTATTGTTTGATAAAGATGCCTCCTGAATTATGAATAATGGTCGTGTTTACATCGGGTCTAGGTCCAGAAAATAGCCCTAGATGGAAACAAACAGACCATATGACAAGGCCAGAGCCAAACAAAGACGCTCCACTCAGCACGGCTCCCTGCTGGCTGCCTTCTGCCAGACTACAGTAATTGTCATAGTCACCGGAGGATGCTGAGGCATATGAAGCTGCTTTCATCTTTCATGATCTGCTGCTAAAACGGCCATTCAGACAGTAGCTTGGATTCATATTCGATTGCCTTTATAGCTGAGTTTCCAATGAAATGTCAGTTTTATTTTCCTGTCCATGGTAGTCCTGAAGGAGAGCTGACCTGGAACTGTGTTTCCAACATAAATTATCCATCACTGCTAAGCAGAAAGCAGAATTTTAACACTGTTGGTATTCTTCGTGGCTCAGACAGCAGCTTGAAACACTAGCATAGTGAAATAGTGTTGCTGTGTGTTAGTTTTTCTTTCTTTACAGGTGTAGAAGTGTTCCCACCATTAGCAGCACAGCTGGACTTGGTGGTCTTGCAGTTGCGACAATCTAGACTTTTACTTTTAATGACAACATTGAAATCATATTTCCCCAAAGATAGGAAGGAATCACTGAGAAAAAGAAAATAGCAATCAGTAATTAAGCTACTTAAAGTTCAAACTGAAATTGATCTCACAATCTGAATCCCACTTTGCATCAGTCCACGCTGCAGTGAGCTGTACGGCTTCAGTGGAGGTATTTACTGGAGTGAGTTTGCCAAGAAGTGATCTGACCTCCATTATTAATCGCAGCCTTTAGCAAACAGCATTTATGAACCAACAAGCAAATGTCACGGTCTGGATGGGTATAAAATGTAGGTTGCCGTGAGGTGTTCGGTCACAGTCGTACAGGGAGGGGTGAAGATGTGTCTACTTGTACAAGACAATGTCATTGGCATGGCCACAGGTCATGTGACTAATGCTGCAAAAGCCGAAGTTCCTTCAGTGCCGTTTTCCCTGTAAATGAGCTTTTCATTCATATTCCATCACTGTCAGAGAAAATGTCATTTCTTATGGCCTGCACATATGAAAATACTATATTCATGTGTTGGAGTAAATCAGAGCAGCCCCCCCATCTCCCGACTCCAAGGGCAACTTGATATATCATTTGTTATGCAGATAGATGTTTTGTGATTGACAGTTCTCGAGGGGATAGCCGTGTGCACATTAAATATCCTCTCCCCGGACTCGGCTGGGTAATGACAATTGATTAAACATTGGTTGGGAAATATGAATTTGCAGTGCAGAAAATATAAATCATATACAGCCTAATAGCTGAATAGCATTAGTTGTTTAGTTTTCAAACACACTCCACAAAAACCTTCACCTTCCCTGAGGTAACAACAAATCCATTTAGCTAAAATACACTCCATAAGAAGCCCTGGTTTCACCAAAACAAAATGCAAATGCAGCACTCTGAGAACCTGAATTATTAAGTGAGATGCCTATTATGGTTAGATAGCCATTGAATGTTTTCAAAAATTGCACTGAGGTACAGAATTATGTTAGTGTGTGTTTAATTCACAGCATGACATCTGGGCCAACAGCGCTTTGTTCAAAGCTCGGGTAATGACAGTGACAATGACTTTCTTTGTTGCTGTTACTTTGTGACAGTATGTTACTCGGGCCTGTGAGGATTTGTCATTTTATTTCACACAAAATGAAATCAAAAGCAAACATTTATTTGTTTAGCACTTTAAAAGCTCAGGATAGGAAGTGCTGGGAAAATCAAATGAACAGCTTTGTGAGGTCAAACATAAAAAAACTGTAGATAAGGACAGAAATTAAGGCCAAGGCATTAAATAATAAGGCACCTCAACTTCCCAACAAGTCTTATGTGAAAACAATTCAGAGTTTTCTCTTTGCCCAAACTCCAAAACTTTAAACCATCGAAGGAAACATACCCAGGAGTGTCTGTGGATAACACGCAGCTCCACGCAGAAGTAGCAGTGAACTTAAAGCAGGAAGTAGATGTGTTTTTACTGGATGGTGGTAATGTTAGAAACACACAGAGAAAAATAAAGGTTAAAGATATTAAGATGATGTTGGTTCTGTCTATATCTGACCTCCTCAGGCAGCTTGTTCCAAATCATTGAGGCCCCCACTGAGATGGTATAAACCCAGTTACTCCTTCCTTTAATTCTGAAAGATGGAGCAGCCAGCAGGGCCCTGTTGGAGGATCAGAGGCTCTGAAGTGACTCACAGGACAAAGTGTGTGCCGTGTAGCCCGGGGTCAGACCTAACCAAGATTTAAAAGTGATCAGTAAAATTCAAGTTAGAGTGATGTGGAGAGTGCTTTTGATTCACTGTACAAATTAGTCTAAAGAAGGATCAAATGCCTTTTTAAAAAAAACTGAAAATTGTCCAAAGCGCATTACTTTTTTATATTGGCAAAAGTTGTAAGTGCACTTGAAAGCAACAGCGGCATGTAAGTTTCATCTGCTGGCTGTTGCAACTCCCCCACACGGACTGCACTATCCTGTCTCTTTAAATCTGCAAGTTCCTGAAATGGCAAAGAGCCAGAGGAACCAATGGACAGGTGAGATAAGCAGCAAGTCAAAAAGACCCAGACGTTTTCTGCAGGTGTGGGATTAAACACCAACAGCACAAGAGGACTCCAGTGGGATCTGTCAGCGTTGGCCTCTTTCACCAGGACATGTAAGTATTAATCTTGTTCTTTCCCTCCTCCTGGTCAAAAGTTTTCCAAGCTGAATTCTGACTGGTTGATAATGCGTAGTTTATTTTTCCAAGGAAGCGAGAAAGTGTTAGGAAACACACAGGAAAGTCTAAGGAAGCAGCATCTGAGGCCACGTCCACACACACACTCAAACACAGACCTCTGGAAAAAAGAAAATAAACACCCACGACCACTCCACGGTGGCCTTATCAGCCTCAGATACCAGTTGTGATAACATGGAAAGTCAAATGAAGAGAGTTACGTTCTTCATTTCTATGATTTTGTGCGGTGAACAGGTGTAGTGTGGAAGCTGCCTAAAACAACCATGTTGTGTGATGTACTTTATGCTTGTTTTTTTTTTTTTTTTTAACCTCATGAGCTTCCTCTTAGTGCAGCAGCTACTCCTGCAGATTAAATGTGTTTCATTAAACATGATGAAAAAATGGAGCAGGAACACACAGACACACACATGTATAGCATTCATTTCTGGTCCAGACAGGAATTTAATCGTAATTGTTTTCATGGTTGGCTCTGCACTTTTCATTAACAGGTGTGTATAATTGCCCTTTTCTCTCCACCAGGTGTTGTTTATTTGGACTTTAGCAAGTTCTGCTTGTGGAGGGATGAAGCGTTCAGGTTCTGTTTCTTTTTTCCCCTCCAGCCAATGGGAAATTGCATCTTCTCTTGTCTTACTGTAATGTTGTGGTCTAATTGTGCAACTAAAACATCAGTGATGTAGCCAGCTGCTGTAGTGACCTCCGTGTTTATGTCCAGGTGGTTTTGACCGGTGGCTATTTTACGCTGTTGTTTCTTTGATTAAGGGGTTTTGGTTGTTTTTTGTCTGTAGGCTGAGATGTCTCTGTGTTTGTATCTTTGTTCAGTTGTGGCACAGACACTTCAGAGTGTGTACACCTGCTTTTGAGGTCAGCGCCGGCTCCTCTATAACTCATTGCACATTGACAGTATAGCAAACAACTGATTTGATGCCGTCTCTGTGTTACTGCTTTTGAGTCTGCCTCTGCAGCATCTCTGTCACTTAAAATAAAAGAGGACATTTCACTGAGGCTTCACTACACAATGTGGGGAACGTCAGTGCTGCGAAGTCCCTGGACACGCAGCCTGTGTGGGTGCTGTGAAGTGGATTATTTCACAGCTTTGGATCCAAGACTTGAGGATTTTTATTTTTGCTAACATGCACAACATATATGGCAGAAAATCCTCAGTCTTGCCCACACATCCATCTCCCTGCAGATTGATGAGGACAAAAACAAACATTACAATAAATAAATAAATAAAACAAAGTGAACATTGGGTTTCAGCCATACACCATAATTACTGCTGGATGTTAAACACAAAAAACAAAGCTGATTCTTAAAACTCAAGGAAAAACACACAACCAAATTTGTACCAAATTTTATTACAATCATGCAGATACGAACAACCTGCCTAACTGATTGGATAAAATTTCAAGTGAAATAAAATTCAAGTCACTTACATTGAGCAAATTAAAATTGGTCTGAATGTTTTGGTTATTTAATTATGTACCACCAGCCAGAGGAGATTTAAATGACATGGTTTTGGATACCATGCTGTGATGACAATATCACTGAAAATCAGGATAAATGTTTTAAAATTGATGCCTTGGTTGGAAAATGATGAATAACGGTTCGCTGCAAATCAGCAAAACAGTTTGCTTGGTGAGGTGAAGAGCTGGCAGTCTAATTACGGAGTTTACAGCTGAAAGGCTGCTTGATTCACTCATTTGTTTTTGTAGACACCCTTGAGACCGTATTTCTGTGGCCTTTCATTCTCTGAGGCTCCACGGGAGCTGTTTAGATGATGCCTCCCATTGTAAGGTCATCGCTCTACCTGGGCTGACATCAAACACTATCACATCTATAAATGTTTAAAAAATCAACTCGTCACTCAACAGGAGTCCCCTTGAGTCATTAACCTTAAAACAAAATGAAATGACATGAATTGCCACATTAAAAAAACGTGACAATGCTCATGTTTGATGCCATCATTTGCCCCCACAACCAAAGGGTACCTCGGTTGCCCTTCGTGCACCTTGCAGCACGTTGTTTGATCTACTGCCTTCCACACAGCACGCATACTAATATCAACCAGTTAACCAACTGCTCTAAAAGGCTAAGCCCAGGAGACTGACAGTATAGGCCCAGAGCTACCTGTCAGGTATTGTCTTATTGAACATGTAACACTTCAACAGCGATATTCATTTAAGATTTATGGATGAGTTAATGGTACGTCCAGGCAGCTGATCTCTCCACAGGGAGATGTTTCAAGCGTGAGCATTTCCAACAGGCAAATAGACGGCCTCTCACACCTCCAGCCATACTGTATTAGTCTGAAAATCATAGGAGAGAGTATACATCACTTCATTCAGAGGTGTTCTTCCACTATAGATCAGTTGTATTCTAAATAGTGGTCATAATTCAGCTCAGGGCTGACAAAGTACCAAACTTGTCAAGGACAATGGCAGAACTGCAGGCCTGTTTTCTCAAATTTTGTCTTTGATTCCTTTTTTGGTGCATCACTCTGTAAAATCATGCACCTTGTTGTCTTGGACTGAATGTTTTGTTTTTCTCGTGTGTGACTGCTTAAATGGGTTTTTCAGCTCTCATTCCTCTCTTGATTGACTGCTCAGACATTTACAGTGGCCCTACAGACACCAGCTAGCACACAAAAATGACCGATCTCACAGTGTTCAGTATACAATAACGGCGCTGTAGACGGAAGCTGAACAGTGATCCACGGGTTCGTACTGCCACTTCAATATACTCACTAGCCATTTGTTTTCACGCTTATGGTAAAATTGACTGTGAAGTGGTATTTGGCACAACCCATGCTGTGACGATGACAGGAAACAAATGTACAGGGAACGCTGCACACTTTTGATTCTCACTTGAATCACCATTGTGCTGTCAAAAATATAACATGACTTTGTAAATATAAAATTTCATCAGTGCTGTTAAGAGTCATTCTTATTCATAAGCACAAGATGTTATAAGGTCACTCTATTGTGTCTTGGCTTGTGTCTCTAATGCGGCGGCTTCACCAATAGACTCAGGAGGCTCAGTCTGCCTTCGTCTCACTCTTTGATTAGAAATCATGTGTGCCTGCATTAATAAGAGACAAGTTAATCTAGGTATACTCATTCCAGTGACTGAACAACAGCCATGGCCTTTCATTTGATAAGGCAGCAATCATGTTTAATGAAAATAAATAGTTGTATATTTGAGGGCTGCTGAAGAGCTCCGCTCTCCTGAAGACAACCTGTCTGCAGTGTGAAGTAAAGCCAGGACATGAGTGCTCCCAACATACAGGTCTACAACCCTTCACAGAAGGAGTGTGGAGACAGGAAGATATTTATGGTGTGAGGAAGATGATGAGTTTGCTGGATGAAGCTCAGACTGATGATTGTGGGGCTGAGTAGGGGACAGAAGCAGACCTGATCAGACAACGAGATGGAATAAACAAAGATTTCAAAGAAGAAGAGCAGCAGTACAGATAAATGTTAGACAGATTTCACTGTACCAGACGATTATCACGGTCCACATTGTGCCTCGGTGGGAGTGGCGATATGAGCTGGTTGGAGCTGTTAGCTTCTGCTCGGACTTTAACTCACCAGTGTCTGTCCACACATCCTACAGTCGCACACTCAGTCAGAGCCAAGAAAAGAGGCAGTCGTGGACGGCCGACAGATTTCATGTTTATTCATTTGATGGAGGATTTCAGAGGATAATACAGTCCAGTGCTTACATGCTGCTAAACTGGGTCAGCTGTGTGCCATGTACAGCTGTGAAGATGCCACATATTCACCTTCCTCAGTGGGCTCACCTTATCTCCTGCAGAGAATAATAAGGTTAATGAAACGGCTTAAACTACCCCTAGGGCAGAAGATGACTGAGGGGCAGGATGTCCTGGGTTTTGTTTGGCTTTGGCACCACCTGATCATGCTGTCTCAAAATACCTTTGAAAGTCAGTTTAAAAACTGCGAAAAATTAGAACTAATCAAAGTAAATCACACTTAGAATGATGTTCTGTATTGATTATACTCATTTTCATCAATAAATCATGTCAATCAACTTTAAAGACAAATGCGTGACTTTGCGGCTCCAAAGGTTAGAAATCCTGATATCCTCACAGCATACCCCATCACACTCCTTTACTTACCTCTGACATCTGAGCAGAGGAAACTAACACAAAGACTCAGCCTGTACATTACTAAATGCACAGCAGCGTAGGGGAGAGAAACTGCAGCAAATCTTTATCACTCTGCAGAGACACTTTCTGTTTTGTTTTGGGTTTTTTTGTTTGTTTGTTTTTTGTTTTCTTGGCTTGAGGTGGATTTCTCTCACTATGGAGAAACAAAACGAGACTCAGATATATAAGTGTGAATCATTTAATAATGCTCGTCAAACCAACACTGACTTGACAAGAATGCATACATTGTTGTTGTAATGTAATCTACTTGGCATGGGAGAGGAAATTCAATTAAGCAAAAACACATGTGATCATATTCTGAAAAGACAGTTTACAGCAAAACTAATCGAACTACCGCCGCCGTGTCTACTAATGGATGTTTATTCATCTCCCTTTCCACCTGTCTGTCATATTTATATCAGTGTTTGGGAGATCTCAGGCCTGGAAGTATTGGACTCAAAGGCGTTCCCACACCTCCAAATGGTACCCAGAACAGAGAAATAACAAATAACACAATAATTAGATGGAATTCTTTTGTGCGAGGGCTGCCAAGTATTTCCATTATAATGGAAATGTAATTAGTAATAACACCTAGGAAGTAAAAAGGCTGTCACCAGGGCTAGCGACATACTAATTTCTCTCTCTTTTTTTTTTTTTTTCTTCCCCATCAGTGATTGGACAATTTGTGGTGTAAAGCCCGCTGCGACTTTGAATAAGCCTTTATAGCTTTGTCGAAAGAAATAATGTGAACCGTCTATCTGCGTATTTTTGTATGTGCTACAATGATGGGTTTATTGAAGCTGTATAATTGCATTTTATTGTTTCTTTCTTTCACCCCCTCCTTTCCTCTTATGGCTCATACCCCATCCACTCCTTAGAGGACAGTCCTTTTGATTTCTATTTTACTTCTGTACAGTAAATTTGATCTCCTTTCATTATGCAAATCAACTTAATTTCAGCTAAAACCTGGAGAGAGCAAGTGAGAGAGATTTGTCGAGAGTGGAAGATGAATTAGAATAAGATGAGAAGGAAATACAACAAAATGCATTCAGAATGAAGCATTAGATTCTCGCTGGATCTAATTTCAGTAGATTAAACCATCCACTTTTTCTCTCCCTCCCCCGTTCAGCCTTTTTATCCATGAAGTATTCCAAGCTGATTTAGGTTGACACCTGTTTTGCCCTAAAACAATTGCACTCCTTGCCCAATGTCGGAGGGTGAGAGACAGATGGAGCTTTAGGACGAACTGTCTCAGTGATTACCCTCTCTGTCTTGTACAGTAAGTCAACATTATAAATCTCTGTGGAGACAGTGGAGCAGTATCAGCCAACTCTAAAAGCCAATTACTTTCTCAATGACCTGGCTCATGTAATATTTACAGCAATATAGTGCTTCTGTTTACCTCACGTCTGTGGGATTGTGTTGGGGAAGTAATACAATTATCATTTTACATTCTCAGTATTGTTGTGCATCAGATGTGGTGGCAGCTCCAGCACGAGAAGAAACATTTATACACACGGACAACAATGAAAGGTGATTATTATTTTGAAAGTTGTTATTTTTCTCTCTTTTTCCTTTCTGATGATTGTTTTTCCCCATTCCACATTGAGGATTTTATGATAATTATTATTATTAATTTTTTTTTTTGTGTGTGTGTGTGTGTGTGTGTGTGTGTGTGAATGTACTTTGATGTTTGTTTAGCGCAGAACATGCAAGCTCACACAGTCTGGCATGTTTTCCTCTAAATTACTACTCTTTTCCTCCCACACCCTTGACAAATTTAATTTCTCTTACCAAAGAGTTCACAATCAAGCAGTTTGCTAAGTGATGTGAAGGTAACAGGACAGACCCCATAGTGAGAGGGTTGTAGCTCCTCTCCACATGGAACCATTTGATGAAAGAGAGAGTGTGTGTGTGTGTGTGTGTGTGTGTGTGTGTGTGTGTGTGTGTGTGTGTGTGTGTGTGTGTGTGTGTGTGTGTGTGTGTGTGTGTGTGTGTGTGTGTGTGTGTGCGCGTGTGTGTGTGTGTGTGTGTGTGTGTGTGTGTCTCTGCATGGGGCCGGGCAGGCGCTGGGGTGTATACAAGTAGTCTCAGCTGGCCTGTCCCTGCCCACGAACGCAGTGTTTTCCCCGTACAAACACACATACACAGCGACAGAGAGGGAGAGAGCGAGTTGACTGCCATTGGCAAGGTTATTGCTCAGTCTTGTGTGTCCTTACTATCCCCCTATTCAACTTTTTGATCTATTCTCTCTCTTTTTTCTTTTTTTTTAAATTAAAAATAATGAAAACATCATTGTAGAATCATCAAATAGGCCGAGCATCGGCGGATGTGGGAGGATTTGTGTTTTTGTGCAGAGCTGAATGAAACAAACAGGGTAAGTGTACACTATATATGACACTTGGCATTTGGCTGCATCTTAAGCATCTGACTGAACACTTCAGCTTCACGAACCCCACAGAAACGTTAAATGAAAACTGCAGGAATGGGCCTCACAGTTGTATGAATCTGGAGTTCTTTGACGTTCCAGTTCTCCTGTTCTTTTTTGCCAGAACACATTGTACATGTGTTTATACTATTTGTGGCCTCAGTTTCAGCCAATGCTGCCAACTCCTATTTCTTGGCTTCCACTTGACAACCTTTTCTGTTCAAGTGCCGCCTGATAGAGGAAGGGCTTTGATGGATCAGATGTGTATTGTAAATCATGCTTTTACTGCTATTTTGACCTTGTTAGATTTACTGTATATGGAATCTGATCAAGCTGCAGAGTCCAGCAGTAAACTGAGACCAAAACTGAGAACATACAGAAAGCTTTTGTGGATACGTCTCTAGCTGAGTCTTAAATATCATCTTAAAAACACTTAGTGTAATTTTGTGGTATTGAGAAACAGTAAATGGACTATTGGCACTTGCTCAACTGAGATTAGGACTATTGTTCAAAATCAATGCTGGTAAAGAACAGAAGCTCAAGAATACCTTATATTATTATCAGATATGTGACGTTGGCATTTGAAATAAAAGTTTTATTATTTATAGAACACTGACCAAGTGTGATAATAATACTATTTACATCATAGTGATTGTAGGTGTGACAATATTTCTCAAATTGAGTGAATAAAAAAACGATGTTAGTAATTTATTTTTACAGCGATTGTTGATTAATGCATCTCTGAACTTTGAAGCTGTGTATTTGAAAAGTTACCCAACAGACTGAGTGCTGTCTTCATAGCTCACTTTGCCTATTCATTAAGTTTCCATCAGACAATCATCAACGACAGAATACATAAAGTTGTGATGGCATTTTCTGACTAATCAGTGCGGTCGTTGCTGTTGATGGAAATGTCAGTGCAATTTCAATCAATGCAATCAATCGTGGTTCTACTGAAGAAGAAAGATGTTTGCCCACCACAGGAAATATCACAGTATACGTTTACTAATGGATGATGCATTGTGTTTTCCAGCCACTGACGGGGTTGTGCCTCATCGCAATATGGACAAATTGAGTAAATTCATAAGACACAATATCATTTGTAGCGAATTCATCACTTAGCGCAGCAGTTCACCTCAATTTTTTTTTAAGGTTTTATCAGCACCTGTTTCAAAAGTAAACTGTGCAGTTCTTTTAAAAAAAAAAAAAAAAAAAAAAAAAAAGGGAAGGGCGGGGGTGGGGGGGTTAACCAAGTTGCTCACTCAACAACAGGTGCACCCAGGGGTGCAATTCAACTTTCATCTGTTTGGGTGCTAGTCGCTGCTACAACTGTTAAATTCCTCATAAGAGCAATATATTCTTAATGGAACAGTATTAACAAGTAAAATACACTCAAGTACTAAATGTCCTATTTCATTAACCCCATAAACATCCATTTCTGACAAACAGTTCACTGAGAGGAAAGTGCAAAGATAAATTAATGTATAAATGCCTCAAAAACATGCACAACTGTTGTGATTAACCTTTTTTTTTTTTTTTTTTTTTTTTTTTTTTTTAATTACATAGCTGAGTTACATCAGCTCTCTCACAGAAAATAAACCCTGAAATGAGCATCACTGCTGTCATCATTAGTCTGAGGGAAGCACTGCAGTGTCTTTTTCTGTCTCGTGTTTGAAGGTAGGACTGGTTTGTCAGTTTACTCAGAGAGGTGACTTGTTGTGGAATATTCTCCACAACAAAACTACATCTCTGGCTACAGACCGCATGTGTATTTTCATGTGGCTGATCCAAAAAAAAGCACATTGCCATTTACAAACCTTTGTGTTTAGTCAAGACAGGAACTGTTTATCAGCCTCTTCCAGGTTAGCATCCTGCTCTCAACACTCAGACCTGGAAGTGCCTCAAGAGGCCCACCAGATGTTGTTTGCTACTCAAATCACTGTCTTGTACGTAAAGACGGCAGTCCTGGCAGCACCATGAAAACAGTATTTCAGTGAAGGGCTAAATGCCCATTAAGATGTTGGCTGTCTGAAGGCTGATGGTTTTACCCCGCAGCCCTCCAACAAGACGATGCTTTGCCATTTTCCTTTCAGAAATGGGTTAATTTCCAAATGCATATTTAACTGCGTCAGGTTGCCTCTGCAGTTTTCTGCAGCGTTTAACATTTATGGTGTAATTGACATTGCTTCGATACACTGGCACACAAAGGATTTCATTTCTGAAGTGATCTGAATTCGCAGTTTTACGAGAGTTTATGTAGCGGTCTATTTCGTGGCGAGGGAGTAGTAACTCTCTAGGTGTCTGATGGCAGTTGCCTGGCAATGGCTCCCAACCAAGAAATGGCCTGTAAGCTTAATCATTTTCTATGTTTATGTGTATGCTAAGCCCACTTGTTGCTCACTGACGACTATAATGGAAAAGATGTATGTCCATTATTTTGTTCCTGAAAGAATTTCCCAATGCTTGTTTATTTAGGTAAATGAAGAAGAAAATTGTTTGTGCTTCTGTTTCAGTTGCACTCAAAGTAAAACACTATGAGTTCTAACAGTTAAAGACATTTGAGACTTTCAACTCCTAAGTTGTGTAACTAAGTCTCTGAACTGAATATCAGAGCACATGACAACAACAGCACAGCCCCACGACTCAGACACTGGTATCCTGTGGCTCCTCCTGTCAGTCACTCAGTTGTTGGCACCCTTTGACGCACTATAATGACATTTGTAACACAAAAACTCAACGGCTCCAGTCTCAGTGATTCTGTTTTCTGATACACAACCATTTTCCTTGAAGGAAAGTTCATTCCTGATCCTTCATGGATTACAAACAACAGTTTTTGTCTTTTGCTTGCTTGCCAAAGCCCCCTTTACACAATTAATTTACTCATGCTCTTCAGAAATATTGATTCATTTTGAATTAAAAAAGACATGAAAAAAAGCCTTTTGAAAAATTATATTTAAAATAAAAATGGCTTTGCAACAACTTTTGTAATGTTTGGTTTGTGAGAATACAAGACACAAAAAACTAATCTTTATTGTATTGATGCTGTGGGAAGCTAAAGTCTTGTAACTTTAGCTATCCTTTTTTAATTCCTTGAGGCAGATCCAAATCACCCCTAACCACAGAATTAAGTCTGAAATCGGCATGTAAATTCAGCAAGGCATTTTCATTATGCACACACCCGGCATATACAGTCTCTGCCCACTGCTGAGTAAGCTGGTAGTGCAGGAAACTAGATATGCCATACAATTAATTCAAAGTGTTTGTACATCATTAATTTTTATTAAAGCCAGCTGCAAGTGTGAGTGAGATCATTCTGTCAATGCAATGATAAAAGAGATAAACAGATCATTAGTCTTCTATGTCTAAAGAGAGAAAAGAAAGTGGTTGCAAAAAATGAATAAAAATGAAACAATGAACCTTGACTCCAAGTGGACCTCTTAGCATAGGCAATCAATAATGAGCTTGTCAAAGCTGAGGGGTTAGTTTAATTATGGACAAGTACCAATCATTACCATAAAGTGCTTGGTTCATTAGCAAGTATCCTCCACATCATTTCATTAATTTAAAATGCCCCTATTAGTGCATGTCCAGAGCAGAGTGCTTCATATACATCTTACTGGAGAAATGTATAATCACATGTCTCTATCTGTGAGTTATCAAGTCAAAATGTAGCCTGAGATTTTTAGCCCAAAGCACTTTCTGCCTCGTAAATTTTACTTCTGATTATGGCCTGTATAGATGACTGATACTTATACACCGACAATACATCACTAGTTTACTACTGTTCTCATAAACCGAAAGAGAAGCTGTTGCTTTATAATGTAAAAGGACTTCTTTATGGTGCGCTGATGGATCCTCGGCTCTAGAGTGGGAATTCATTACAGTGTGAGATCCAAGGTATGGCCAAGATTAAATCTTTTGAGTAATTGCATTACAACCACAGTTACATGAAATACTGCCAAACTCATCCCTTACCCGTAACAATGCCCCAAAAATTTACCCCCACTATTCACAATTGCCATTTATGTGATTGTATTCACAGCAGCCTGTAATTGCCATGATAAGTGCAATTAACAAAGCGCTGTAATTGCCTAAGCTCTGTCATCCCTCTCTCTCTGTTTTTGTTTCTCTCGTTCTCTCTCTTCTCTAATGAGCTTCTCATTTTGGTAGACGGATCTGCTGCAGATGAGAATCTAGGACCAGGGTGACAGCAGAAATAAATAATGGTCATTACAGTGTGTTCAACCAATGCTGCATCGGGAAGTAACTTGCTCATTTCCTGCTTATGCGAAGCCTCCATGCCTCTGTGGCTCCTCTCCTTTTTTTTTCCCCCTATCAGATTTATAGATAAGTAAAAATAGGGTTGTGAATCTGATTTATCACAACAAAGCTCCTGGGCTGGATTTCTCTGCCACCGTACCCATGGTCCTCTCTGGAGAGCTTCACCTGGCATTCAGCCACTCCATGTCTCCCTCCCGCTCTGTGTTTTTATGGTTCTATGGCGCAGAGGTAATTTCAGTCAATTTCTGAAAAGCACTCTGTTATACTGTGAAATGGGTCTCCAAAGGGGTCATAAGGGATAAAGCTTCTGGTTGATGAGATGTTGTACTATGTTACAGCATTTCCGAGATTTACCGTGTGTGGCAACAAGTATGACCGGCCTTTCCAATTTCCTAATGTCAACAAACAAGATTTTGCATTGTGCGTTTCCCCACACACATCTGTAAAATAATTCATAAAGTATAATCTGTGGTAGGAGGCTGCTGACTGAGTGATACCTAAAAAAATAAATAAATTATAATAAAGCATTAGCTGAAACCTTTGTTCCATCGACTCACTCACTGATGAATGTTTTTTTTTTTCTGTGTGAGCGATTTCAGAAATGAAAATTTGAAATAAAAACATACCAAAGCAAATACACAGAAAGCATCCCAAATACTATGATGCAACAAAATTTAGTGGAGTTACTGATCTGAAGAGTCAGACAGACTAGACAGAGATTATGTCAAACCACATGAGAAGCGTTTAGAACAATCATTACTGTCAAATTACATGATCTCTTTTGTCACCCACAACTAATGGAAATATTGCATTATGCCAAAGAGTGTCAAAAAATAAAACCATGTGTCCTGAGAGGCATGTGGCTTTAGGCCCCCTCCATGCCTCTCACAGTTGTTGGCATGGGATGAGGCACATCTCTCACATTCACTGTGGTATAATTACACCATGTGTGCAAGCCTGGTGAGTGTCTCTAACAATCTGAAACATCACTCTTCTGTGGATGTGCCAAGTGCACACACAGGTGATTGTTGGTGAGTGATGGGCATGAGCTATACTCAGCCTCTGCTCCTACAGAACAAAACAGCCAGAGGAAACATTAGAAACAAAAGCAAATGTCACTCTTTATGCTGACTTTCTTTCTTTCTTTCTTTCTTTTTTTTTAAAAACATCCACATTTGCATGTGTGCTGCGATTCAAAATGTAAATAATACATAATCAAATTATCCTGTGTAGCTTGGACAAAAAAGAAGATCTTTACATGAAAATCCAGGAATGTAAATATTGTTTGCTGTGATGGTGCATGCACAGCTGCAGGGCAGATACATTTTCAGCCCTAACTGCCACGTCCTCCCAGGTATTGCTCCAGGTGTGGTAGTTTTCTACCTTGTTTAACAGGAGCAAAAACAAATGCTGGATGTGATTTTTTTTTTTTTTCGCTTTCTTCAAAAGCCTTTTACTTATTACACTTACTTATTTGTTACATTAAACATTACTTATTTGCCACTGCAAGAACATTTGTATGCTTTGAGAGGAACAGGAGGCACACAAAGCATCTGATGCATATTATGACAAAGGGGTGAATCCACATTTCCCAAAAATCAAGCCTTGCAAAATATTGTGTTGGCCAGCAAACACCGCCCTTCCTCATTGAAGATTTTGTTGTTCATGATGATTACTGCAAACTATTGTTTCACAGTAAATGTGAAAATGACTAAAAACACATGCGGTGTTAATAATCTCTACAGTCTCATCTCTTCAGGCCAAAGATGGAAACGGTTTTTCATAATCTCGCATTCGCTGTTTTACTTTTAATCACTTTGTCTTGAGTAATTGTTTGGTTAATATGGGACTTGAAAAGGAGAAGCATGTATGTCACTACACAACAAGCTGTGTGCACAGTACTCCAGTCACATACTGACCCAAGAGAGTGCGGCGAGGATGAATGACTTTGATAATACAGCTGGTCTCCCGGCAACAAGGAGGCAGTTCTTTTGACTAGATAGAATCCAGGGGATGAAAAATATATTAAGTAAATTAATTGAAAAGACCCCCAAAAAGAAGGGATTGAGAGATATGTCGCATGGCCTCCTGTGGGGAGATGTATCGAGAAAACAAGTGAGAGAAAAACTAATTTTCTCTCAATTATGTATCAGGCTATTGTTCCATGGACAGTCTCATATAACACTGGGGGCTTGGGACTCACTTGTACGTGGAATCTCTTCAAATTAGATGCATTTTGTTATCTGATAATGCATTTTCTGCTAATTCATAATTGTTATGTTTTATTCAGGCAAAACATTTTTTTTTTAATTAATGACAATGCAATGTTGCATCAAAGTGATTATTTTTATTATATGATCTTTAATGAACAAGCTAATTTTGGTTTTTAATTATTCATTTATTTATTTATTTGGTGGGGAGATAAATGCTGAGTTTAAGTACGTCAATTAATTAAATAGTAATCAATCAATCAACCAATAATAGCTCTTAACTAATTTACCCTCGCCACAATGAATGGCTATACCATGTTAAATGTACATGGTACAGTCCATTACCTCTTGACTGTTTCCAATATTTCAAGCAACATTAAACTGTAAGCACACTATGTATTTCAGATTCCAAACACGAATAATTGCACTAAATGTATTATTGTTGGGCGTGTCTCTCTGCAAACCTGTTTACATGGCTCAATTTGCCGTTCACTGCAATTCAGCTTGCAAACAATTATTTGTTGCATATTGGGTCTTGCAGACGACTGTCCAATGGGCCAGGAAGTCAGTTGGTTTGCACCCTTCAAAGTGAAACTACCTTCTGTATAATATAAAGGGAAGCAACAACTGCCAAGGTGAACAATGAGAATTTCACAATAATCACAGAAATAGATGTCATCAGGTTGACTGCAATTTAAAGAAAGACCTGCAGGTATCTAAAGAGTTTGAAGACAGCTGAGCTGACAAAACCCTTCCTGCCTCAAGGTAAATACAAAAAACGTACCATTCTTACAAGAGGCTCTTTCATTATTCCCACTTCCCATTAATCTTTTGACTTTTGTTTGTACTTGGAACAGTGGAGGCTGTATTCACAGCTAAAACATCCCCTTTATAAATGTCTCCTTGTATACTCATTTGTTTGGAGCTTTTGCATTACTGTTGCTGAAACTTCTTTGATGGATTGATGGAATTTGAGTTGTAGTAAGTCATGACTGCCATGTAACAGCGAATTCCACTGAAAAAGTGGTACTTTTTCTTTTTCTTTGTCTCTGAAAGATTCTTTTTAAAATACAACTACTTTTACAGATCAAAAGCGTAGCATCTCTCACACATACAATGCATGACACAGACAAACTGATTCCAGTTATCTCTTCAGTTTTCATTTAATTGACGTAACATCTCATCAAACCATCTCCTGCATTACCTTTGTTTAGAAGTTGCTGGCACACTCCTGTAGCACCATACATCACTTCTCATTTTCTCCTTCGAACAGGCATCTGACATAAATCTCATTAAAGCAAAGGCAGCACAGGACAGCAAGGACGAAATATCAGTGGTGAGCTCTATCATTATAATTTTTCAATCACTTGTGAAGATTGATATGTTGGTGGAGAAAGATGTTTCTTTCCTGCCCCCTCTTTCTTTTGTCTCATTTCCAGGTCTGACTGACTCCTTGGGCCCATGAAGAGGCTGGGTGGCCTCTCATTAAGCACATTCTGGATTACAGCTCCTGGCGAGGGCTATTTCCAACAACATGCTAGTGCATTGTAATGAGTCTCTCTGTGTGCTGCACAAATACACTCAGTCTCCCACTTTAATCACAGAGGAGGAGATGGGCTACTCCTCAAGCCCTTAACTGGAGCAGTGGAAGGAAAGGGGGATTTGCAAGTTCCTCCATCCTCTGATGACATATAATCTCCTTGGGAGATGAGTGTTCTCTCCCAGAGCTCTGATTGACACGTCTCGCATTATGATGGAGTGAATTAGGAGCAAAAGTTGGAAGAAATGTCACAGCCAAGAAAGATGAGGGAATGTTTCTGAGGGAACAGTGATCCCTCATCAGTCTGGTCATTCCGTTGGTCGTGTAGCGACAGATTATCTGTATGTCAAACAGTTTTTTGGAAGATTTGGGATGTCATGTGGACTTTGTGTGGTGTGTAATCTTCTCCACATTCCACTTGATTACATTTGTGGCATAGAATTTCTTCATTCAAAAGCTTCTTTTAATGATGGCCGATGATGGTAAATGAAATTAATGAAGCACTAATAGTCAAATTGATTCCCTGACAGACACAAAATTACATACATCCGTGAAAGAACTCTTACTGTAGTAAGTAAGACTTAACTCTTAAAGTCAAATCACAAATTCAGTTTAAAAATGTTTTAGTGAATCAAACTCCAAGTCCAAATTGTGGATATGAAAGTGCAGGTTAATTACAGAAACAGCCTTAGGGTGCTGTATCCAGAAATGTGCATTGAGTGCTACCTGAACAAATCGCCCAATAATGGCACTCCAAGATTCAGCAGGTTGTGAGCTGCAGAGATTAGGGAAATGTTCCTGTGTTCCACGGTCAAGTGACAATACTGAGCACAATCAACATGTTGGAGCAGAGCTAAAAAGAAATCCCTGTTTCATACACACATTTCCATACAAATATCTTTGTTAGTGATTTGACATTGCTGGTACTGTGGTTAGAACTTGAATGATAGGTAAGGTAGCAGGTCTGAATAACCCATAGTTAGGGTTTTTTTTTTTTTTTTTGGATAGCTGGTATATCTTCATTTTAAGGATATGTGTGGAAGCAAGTCAGTTGAAGGAGGGAGCGTAAGGGCTCTGTGCCAGCTTAAGTTGGCTCTAAGGGGGTGTTTTTACAAATCAAATCATGTTTCTTCTATGTATTATTGACCCTAGTCTGTTGGCTACAAGGCTACAATAGCTAATTTTATGTGTGTGTGTGTGTGTGTTACACATTTGTTAAGCAGTTTTCTGGAGGAACCAGGACAGCCTTTGCCACATGATATAATGCAAAACATCGAGAGAGGATGTATGGTGGGCTCCTCACTCTGGGGATTTTTCTGCAACTGAAATGCTGCATTGAAATTCCTCTTTTAAAGAATATATTTTTCCTTGAACTCCTAATGTCGAAAATTTTGACAGTTACTTAATCAGAGCGACGCTATTCTGCTCAACTTGATTTGTTTAAAGCGGCAGGATGAGAAGTAGAAAACACCTTCAATGGGCATTTAATGTGATCAAGGACCTGTTGCTGCCTCTGGGAGGCTGTGGAGGGGAATATAACAGGACTGACTGATGTCTGACTATATACAACAATATGCAAACAGCACTTCCTTACCTCTCTGTGGGTTGTTGTGAGTCTCTGACAGTTTATCCACTGGCAGGGCCAATGCGACAGTGCCTGGTGTGGGCTGTTTTTCATAACTGATACATCTGTAGTGATGGGAGATGATGTCCCCATAACTCTGCCTCTTACTGGCACAATCTTTGGTGGAATAATTCATGGTATCATAAATACACGGCTGGATATAGAGATGGAAGAATTATGGTAGTTTTATTAAAACAGTAAATCCAACTACTAGACCATAGTGGAAAAAATAGAGAAGAAAATAAAAAAGAGGGAGGGAACATGCTCATGTTCACTGCCAGTTTTCTCCTCAGTTGACAACAGCATTTGAGTTCATTTACAGCTTGTTATGATTGGGTGAGAGGTGTGGGTTCTGTGTGTTGAGAAGAGGCCAATATAATCTGTCTTTCAAACACAGACTGACATGGAGAGGGGAGTCGTGAAGAGCGAACCCAAGCAGGTATGCAGCCTGCCTAACTGGTGGCTGTATTACATTCCACACAGGCAGCACTGATGATGGATTGATGCCAGCTGGAGAGAGGCAGTCCTGAATCAATTTAAGGCGAGTTCATGATATTGAACAGTTAAAACCTCGGTGTTGGGGGGGAGGGCGTCTTTTGTTTTACCTGTAATTCGATCAAACCTGCATTCACCTTAAAATCCTGAAACCCTAATGGGCAATAATGTAGTGTGATTGCATTCCATAGTTTACTATTCAGACTCAGTCACTGGCCTTTAATGAGACCCTGATATATTTACTCACACAGTTAATGATATTATGAATCCTTAATACCTGGTGATAGTCTGAAACATAGTGTGATAATACAGGGATGAAGTACGCTGCTGATTCTCCATTCAGTTCCATTCACACTCCCATTGCCCTCTGATCAGAAGATAACATTTTGATTGACATTTATGAAGGTCATTGGTTAATTATCAGTAACTCTTCACCTTTAATTACGCGTCAGTGGTATTATGTACATGCTTATTTGCTCAAGACCCCAATTGGTTCGACAACATTTCTTATGCAAATTGGGCAACAATTATCTTCCTCATCAGTGATGGAGGAGGCAGGACTTGTTTGTTCCTAACGACATTGTTTGCGATATTGAGCGTGTCATTAAGTCCTTCCCTGCAAAGATGCTGTCAGGGTAAATACCCTTTCACTGCCTCTGCACCCAGTCTGCTTTGCAGAACAAAGCCTCAGCAAACTTGACCTTAGACACTTCAGCAAACAGAGGGAGGCACGTGTTTGTGCGTGTAAGCATACTGTGCAGTCACACATGCATGGACATTTACATGCATCATAATATCTGCTATCAACATAATGTATCAATTAACTTTCAGTCTAAGGACGTATCAGTCTGGACTTGGTAACATGGGACATGGATAACAAGGCTATATGAATGTGAGGTACTGTACGACATGAAAAATGTTGAAAAGTAATTTTTATTTTTCGAGACACATTTTTTTCTGTGCTTGAAATGCAAGGCTGATTCCATGAAATGAAAAAGAAAAAATCCCCCAAATCAACTGTGGAAAATAATCATTTCCATTAAAAAAAAGTCACTTCTTGCACTATAATTTCAGGTGATATAGTTTAGTGTACTATGTGACTCATTACTGAGTAGCTGCTGGCTGTGAGTGTGGAAGGAGTTTATGTTCATTTCAATGGAACCATCAAAGCTCCAAAAAGATTTATGAAGGGCTAAATTGTGTGGTTTGACAGAACAGGGGTTGCTGCACCACTCCTGATTGACATTCCCTTTTCATACTCGTGTACCTGCATCACAGCCACATTTTCATATAGACACAAAAGTTAGGTTGAGTTCAGCTTGCAGTGAAAATGATAGATTCTGTTGTTTTGATAAAAAATAATAATAATAAAATTCATTGTTGGTGTCCTACGGGCTGTATGTGGATGTGGATGGCTAATTATAAATGCCAGTGTAGAAGCCTACAGAGCTTGCCAAGTTTATAAGAGTTCACTGAGCCCTCAGCACAGCCAGAGCGACTCATATTCTGCTCTGAATATAAAATGTTAATTCATGCTGCAGGGAATCCAGAATTGGGTAAAAGAGCAGGACTATTACCATCATCTCTCTGTCTCTCTCTCTCTCTCACTCTCTCTCACTCCATAACTGACTGTTTGTACTCCGCTCATATACTATCATGGTAGTTTGTCTTCATTCTATCTGATATATTTCCTGTTTACTTGGAAACTGCCACTGACCCGATCCTCTTCTCCCCCCTCTCACTGACCGCTGGCCAGGCTGATGAACCAGGGACCCCTGAGCCCTCACATTTAACATCTGTGAAAATCCATATAATTTTCCTGAACATACTCATATACAGCACCAGCAAAGGCCCCAACCTCTTGGTAGAACAGAGAGGCCCAGAGACCCAGGCAGAGGTTGTCAAAAGTCTTTAACATGCAGTGAGAAACATTTCCTATTCAGATACTAATTGGTATAAAAGAAAAATAGGAGTACTGATATGGACTTTTGTAAAGCTTGTTATCACCACTGTGTAGTGTGTTTTTTCCTCTGCCTTGAACTTCGCCATGAGCCAATGAGACATTTTACTAATTAGTAGTGTAAGTAGTACAGTATGTGTCTATTTGACAGGCTAAACAGTGCAGAGGTGTACTGTACTTTTGCCTTTTCTTTTACCTCACAAAGCCCTAAATTGGTCAAGCGCAACTGTGAAACACAGTCTTCATTGGTAAAACTCATCACGACACCAAGTGGAAGTTGATAGTTAACAAAGTGGGGTTATTGGAGAGAAAAGTCTTCCCATGTCCTCTCACACATACATGTATTCAATATGTAGCGGGAAACGATTCAGCTCAGTCTCTCTAGAAAATTGCAACCATTTGAATGTCACTGAATGTGAATTTCATGGTTAACTGTCTGCCAAACTCACGTCTTCCTCCTTCATGCGGCTTTCAAGAGTGATTGATAGGACTCAATTCATCTATGCTTGGACTGTGTATGTATTTCAGTGGGTAACATTAATCTTTGCTGTAATTACTTTGTACAGGGCAAGGTCATTTAAATTAAATCGAAACATGCATGTAAACAGAAGCACAGAGCACATTCAAATGCCAGAGTTGTGTCTGTGTGGCAATAATATGAGGAATTATTGCGTACGGTGGTGAGTACAGCCTTTTTTGTTGTTTTTTGTTTTTGCCTTTTTTTTTTAAACATGTATTAGATGAGGTCTCATGCCTTCGTTGTCTAAATGCACATTTTTGCAATAATGGCTTGGTTGGGAAAACAATTATGTGCTGTTACTAAGCATGGGTAGTCTTTCATTTCTTTCTGGATGAGATCCGTCCTTAGTTTATATCATTATGGCAGGTAGGATGAGTTCAGTATGAACACTATCCATAAAGCCCAACAGAGCTGCACAAACTGTTGAAGTGACAAAGTGTTGACTCTGCAGTCCTCTGACAATGGTAATAAGCCCTCTGCAACTGTGCAGAGGCTAGTAAATTGTGAGAGAGTATGTGTTGCTTGTGTGCGGTGCTTGTCTGTGTGTGTTTGGAGTGTTTTTGCCCATTTTGTTTGATATTTTTAATATACATTAATATTGTGGTATAGAAGATGAATGAAATCATGTTTTTGTGTATGCAATGTCACAGCCGTCTTGTATCTCATTCAGTTGGACAATCAGAAAGCTGTGCATCCCCACAGATCCATGTGCAAGATAAACAGACGGAGCATTTCTTCATAAGAATACTCCATCCAAAGATTATGTATAATTTTCAGGGATGATAGCACTTGTAATTTGCAAAGCCACTGAAAGGCCCTTTTATTAAGGAGAAAAATGGAAAAGCTCAATTGATGTAGCAACATTTCTAAAAACAAAAAGTGATTTTTATTGGAATATGATATTGCTGCAAACACGTAACATCTGCCAGCTTAATCACTTCTACTCTGGATCATTGTGAAAGCTGTGTTTTGATGCCCAGGCATAACTCTGCCCAGCTTCAGTCAGACTCTGTTGGCCTGTTGTGTTAAACTAAACAGCAGGAAAATGTGCACTGCAAAATTTTTTGTAGTGCTACAATGGCATTAAAGTACCCATGGTTACATCTTGAACAGTATTGGAATATGCAACAGTAACTGCCTTAGAAACAATGCAAAATGATTAGCAGCGTTGGTGGTTGAGTGGATAGGACACATGCAATGTAATGACAGTGTCTCGGGTTTAAATCCGACCAAGGGGCCGATGCTGCAGGTTTGTTCCATCATGGAAAATTGACACACTACTTTATTGGGCTCATTTCACACCCAGAGGCAGACCGGATGACATGTGTATCAACCTATTCTGGTGGCTTGTGGTGGTTCAACCACTTACTAAGACACTTTACACGGTTTTTTCTTTCAATTTGTCAGCCGCCTGTGCACAAATCATAACTATTTCTTGACATTGATTCAGCAACTCTCTGAACTGTACTCAAAGGACAAACCCCATTCCTCCAAAATATATACACATGTTTGGTGTTTTCATGACAGCGGTGGAGAATACCGCCAAACACATCGATCCAATTCCTCAAATATGTGTTCAGTGGTATTGAGATCTAGTGACCGCGAAGGCCAATAGAAATGACTCACACCAATTTCACACTCAACAAACTATTCATTGACCCCTTGTGGCCCCTAATGGGGGCACTGTCGTCCTGTTTCTCCATTTATATTTCAGATTGGACTTCTGACACTCTTACCATGACAGCAAATCTCTTCACTGGGTATTGTTGTTGTTGTTGTTGTTGTTGTTGTTATTATTGGGTTTTTTTTGTTCTTAAACTTTTTTATTTGAAGAAAAGTAGGTTATACATGTTGCTTTTCAATTTGTATACAAGCCATTTAGTCTTATCAAAGTGGGTAATGAAAGAAAAGTAGGTAAACAGGTAAAGTGAAATAAACAAATTAATTAAAAGAAAGAAAGAAAATACACGTCATTGCAAACGAACCCACACTCTCTCCCATCACAGTATTCCTATACAGTTTCAGAGCTCTTGGGCAA
Organism: Remorina albescens; assembly: GCA_034769265.1. NCBI lineage: Eukaryota > Metazoa > Chordata > Actinopteri > Carangiformes > Echeneidae > Remorina > Remorina albescens. Next base: position 21,801,375 of record CM068494.1, read on the forward strand.
CTTTAAGGATCCAAGCAATAAGAAAAGGTAATGATAACTACAAAAATAAAAATAGAATAGGTAAAACAGGTACATATACAGCAGTGAATAAAAATAGACAATAACAGCTGTAAAATGATTAGGTTCATCTGCTCCATATGCTCCCCCCTTTCATTCATAACTTTTCCTGCAAATGATGTCTTGTGCTAATGACTGTAATAGCAGGAATATCAACACAAGTAATAATAGTTATAAATAAACAGAGCAATTGCTAAAACAAAGAAGGAAAACAGAACCAAGTGAGTGGGGTCAAAAAAAAAACCAAACAAAAAAGTAGGGGGTTCTATCACATTACCCAGTATTTTGCCTGAAAGTTGTAATAAAGTTTATCCAGATTTTCCAGTAACTTTCAAACATTTCTTGTTCAAGCCTTAGAATGAATGTTAGCTTCTCCATTACAAAGATATCCTGAACCACTTTGATCCAATCCTCAACATTGGGGGAATCTTTTACCAACCATTTACTTGTGATAGCTTTCTTATTCACTAGTAATAGGATATTATACATATATTTGTTTTCAGACCCCTTCACAGTGTCTGGTCTTAATTCCAGGCATAAAGTCTAAAACTCTAATGGAATCCCTATTCTCATGATTTTCTCCATGGTCAATTTAATTTCTTTCCAATATTTTGAAATGGCCGGACAGTCCCAAAACACATGAAAATGTGTTGCCTTATTCTCTCCACAGGATCTCCAGCAACATTTACTTGCTCCCTGAGAGATCCTTTGAGCTGGAACTCTAAAAAATCTAACTGTATTCTTCCATCCAAATTCTCTCCAGGTCAGAGCAGAGGTACTTTTCCACTGTTGTGAGATTATTTTTTCCCATGTTTCCATCTACATCATGGTGTTACTCTCCTTCTCCCATTTCTCCTTTTATATATGCAGTATCTTCCCCTTCTACTTCTTGTAACACCTTATATATCTTTGATATGTTTCTACGTCCAGGGTCTGACCTGTAGGCGAGTAGAAATATCTTCACTATATGCAAATTAGTTTGTTGCAAATCTTCCTTTCTCATTATTTTCTTTAGGTAATGTCTGAGTTGCAAAAATCTATAAAAGTCCTGATTTGGTTAAAGCAAATCGATCTTTTAGATCCTGGAATTGTCGCATTGTGCCCCCCTAGAGGTCATTGTGTTTTGTTAACCTTTTATCAGCCCATTGTTTAAATCTTGCATCCATCCTGTTTGGTAAAAAATCTGAGTCATATCCATCCATTTTATAATCCAGTATGGTTCTTTGGCCTTGTTTTCATTAACCACCCTATGCCAGATCCCGATTGACGTTTTTATCAATGGATTTATGTCTTTTAGATAAGTAACCAACCCACTGTCTCCTATGATTGCTTGTAATGGGATATCACTAGATATCTGACATTCTATGTCTTTCCACTTCGTTCTATAGGAAAGGTTACAGATGTCCAGACCTTTACAGACCTTTTCAAAGATAACTCTTTTCGATATTAGTGTTGCCACCTGTCCTGTTTTGTATGACGCTGAGTAGATTTGGTTAAAGCCCTGCCTTTTAAGTTTGGCATGCTCGGTGTCAGTTAAATGGGTCTCTTGGAGAAATATTATATCTACCTTGTATTTTTTCATTTTGCCCAGAATTTTACTTCTTTTTACTGGATTAAGTACCCCCTTCACATTATAAGAGGCCAACCTAAGTGGAACTTTTTGGCTTTCCATCATAAATCAGGTGTCATCTTTTGGCTTACTACCGCCCCTCCACTCAAACTCTATGAAAACATAAATACAAAAAAGAACATGAGTAGAACAGTTGTATAAAAGCGTGAACTTAATACATTTCAACAGTGTCTCAAGTTTAACTTCCTGTCTTGAGGTCTTGTTTGTGACCCTGAAGGAGCCGAGATGTTTTGCCGGCTCGGAGGGGAGGCCTCCATGCGTCTCCTGCTGTGGAGGGCCCTCCTTTAAGTTTTTAAAGTGGTCCATGTTTTTAATTTATACAGATCTTCCCTGATCTTACATATTATTAATGTCATTAACCTAACCCAAATGCCTCCCATGACAATGTTTTTCTTTAGTTTTTTAATAGTTTGTTCCACAGTCACTAATATAGTGCTTCCTTATCATGTAGACAGAGAAAGAACAAGATCACCGGTCAGTCCGTCTGAAAATGTCCAGTTTCTTTTTAAAACCATCCCGCGTAGCCTCTGGCTGCTGCTCTGCTCCTCTCGGGGACCGGGTTTTGCGCCATATTAGGTTTGTAACTCTGTCAGCCCAGCTCGCCGGTGGTTTATATATCGTCACAGACAGACCTCTGTTCACCCTGTCTTTCGTAGCCTCCTCTCCTGAGTTGTACAGGCACGTCTCTCCCTCGTAAAACACCCTCATTCTGGCTGGAAAAGGAGTTTGGAGCCGTATATTATTTTCTCTCAGCACCCTCTTCGCCTCCACGTATTCCCGGCGCTTCCTGAGGGTCTCCGGTGCATAGTCATGATCCACAAACACTTTTTTCTCCTGGTACAGAAACCCCTTTCTTCGCCACACTTGTTTCAGGATTTTTTCTTTTGTTTTGCTGCTGGAGAACTTGACAGCTATGGATCTCGGGGGGGAGCCAGGCGGGGGTTTAGGTCCCATTGCGCGATGTGCATGTTCAATCTTCAGGTCGTCAGTGTGGGGCAACTCCAGTTTTTCCCTCAATAGATTTTCCATGAATGTTATCATCGATGTGGAGTTGCTCTCCAACCCTTCCTCTATGCCATGAATTCTTATATTCTCCCATCTCGCTCTTCCCTCTTGATCCGTTAGCTTATCTTCCCATTTAGCCTGTAGCTTAAGCAGTTCCCTCGTAGCCTCCTCCAGCCCCTGCACTCTTTCCTCAGTCTCTGAAATTTGCATTTAGGCTTCGTCAACTCTGCTGTTAGCTACCTTAATGTCTTCTCGTATTTCTCGGAGAGTCTTTGCATTTTCACGCCTAAACTCTCTCAGTTCTTGCAAAATAGTTTGCAGGTTAACCATATCCGCATCCACCTGTAGCTCTGCCATGTCAGGGAGGCTAGCTGTGTCGTCCTCGACTGACTCTTCCTTGGCTATTTGAGACCTTTCCTTCGTCTGTGAAATGTTTTTTTGTTTTGCTTTGGGCATATTATGGATACCTCTTCAACTTCTTCTATTTATGTATAACAATCTTTTAGAACATATGGCGTATTTTTTAATAATCGGGGAGCGCTGTTATTCTGCCTCCTACCTCATGGGTGCTCAACTGGAAGTTTTCGTTATTATTGTTTTGACAAAATCTGACCAAACTTTCTTTCCACTGGGATTTTTAGTAGCTATAGATGGCACTGATAAATGACAACCTCTCAATAATTGCATCAAAATAAAAGTGCTCCTTTTTGTTATCACAGAAGGTATGAAAAAAAGACGCTGTTGTTAATTTCAGTGCCTTTTTGTATTAAAAATTTGTTAAAACCCACGGTGGTACCGCAGCTCAAAGAAAACATCTAGTTTTATTATATGCCGGAGAGAGGAGGAGTTGACAAACTCATTCATCATCCCTTGACAGGAGACACTTTGCTGTTGAGAACACAACATGAAGCTTTCAGTACAGAAGAATTAATACAGATCACGGTTGGGCAAGTAAATCTTCTTATGTTTAGAAATGTCTGTGGCGCCTGCTCACTGTGCAAGCATAACAAACAACCTTAGAACATTTTCCAAAACTGAATTACCAGCTGGCTTTTGAGTGACATTCTCCTCTGTGATGCTAAATATGTATATTTTTTTAAGTGGTTATTATTTGGATAGCAAACAGTGTGAGACAAAGGAAAGTAAAGGAGAGAGAGGGATAATATAGGCCACAGGTCAAAGGCATAATCTTCCCCTAATCCTAAAAAAGTCGTTTTTCTGTCCAACCATAACCTAACCTAAAATTCTAAATGAAACAGATTCAATATCAAGAAAGATTTTTAAAATGATGATAAAGCTCAATAATGTTCCGCCAATCAAAGTACTAGATCAGGGAATATGTCGTTTTATCTTCTAGAGGATATTTGGAGGTAACATGACTTTTTTTCCCCCATTTTTTTTGGTGGCTTTTTAAGGTTGGTGTGCTGGAGGCAGGGCTTGCCATCACTGTGGCATTTGGATTTAGGTTATTAACTTCAGTAAGCAGTGGGAATCATAAACTGTTGCCCTGAAACATTGGCAGGGAGTGTGGTTAAGTACCCTAAACATCTTGTATGACCACAGGGCACGAACACAATAAATGACCGTCCCTTTGGCATTTGTCTCATCTGCTCAAGGTCTCAGTGGAGCCAAACCCCCAACTTCCTGCATCTGCTATTTTTTGCTGTGCTCAGCTTCTACTATCTTCTCTGTTGCTTTAATCCTCTCCTCCTTCTGCTATATTCCATCTGCTTTCTTGCTATCCTCTCTGACTCCCACCCTCCCTCTCTTTCTCTGCCTCTCTCTCATTCTCTCTCTCTTACTAACTCCCTTCGTCCTCTCTTGTCAACCTTCCCTTGAGACAGTGTTGTCACTTCTCTTTAGTCTGGCTGCTCACTAATACTGCGCAGCTGTAATAGTTTTAGACTCCAGCTAAACCTTTGGCTAACTGCATTCAGTGGAGGGCTAAGAACAAGAGGGACAAGTGGAGAAAGGAGGGGAGGTGTGTGTTTGAAGGCTGCAGTCATCCACACAGGCAATTAATGACTTTGAGGACAAACCTCTGTCTCTGACCCTGGGTTATACATTTTCTTCCTCATCATGCCTTCTGAACTCATTTTTTCCCTTTTTTATTTTTTTTTTATTTTAAGCAGTTCCTATGGGGACATGGGTGCGTTTGTAGAGTTTTTTTTTTCTCTCTCTGTTTTTCTTGTCTTATCAAAGAAATCCATTAAGGGCACAGTGGTATTCCTACACTCTCCCTCTCTTCTCCTTCCACACAATATTTCCTGTGACAGTGTGGGCCCCTTTACAATGGTGCTTTTGGACATGATGACTGATGAAACAGCCAAGCCTGAATCACTGGCTTTGGGCTTCAGGCTGTGGGTGGTGAGCAGTAGAAGGTTACCATGTCAGAGGCATCACAATACAATTAAGCTTCTCTTTTCATACGAGCCTCTTCACAATATTTTGGGCACTCACGTGGCACTGCAAATCCATCAGTGACCATATTTAATCATGGAATTACTTGGAGCAATTTTTCCACTGAATTTTGTGAATCAGGGTGATTTGTGCACTGACCAGACTGTCTGTTGTAATATGCGCCACTAAATTTTACAAATTGTTTTGTAGAATTATTTCTGTTTACAGTGACATTTTGTCAGTGAAGCATTAATATTTGGTCATTATATACAGCATGGGATTCATGTAATAAAATAGATGTAAAATAAATTAATTTTCATCTGTTATCCTCAAGACACCCTTTCCTTCGGCTGATAAACAAACTATATGAATTTCTACAATGATTGCTGATTTGTTTGTGCCAGCAGTGAAACATGCGAAAGAAAGTACTTCTCTACAACACTTTGATTCAGTGTGAAAGTCTTGCAGCCTTGAAGCGCTCAGTACTTGCACTGATCCTGCATGTGTACTCCAAAAGTACATTTTCAGTTCTCTGGCATTTTTATGGCACTATGCATAAGTACTCATCAGCCTTGTGGTATCAGAGTCTTCTGCAGTTGAGGCACTCACTTTAAATACACTGATTTAGGTGAAACAACCCAAGTTCTGCATGGATATCTCAATGGCTGAAATACTATTTCATTCAATTTGAAAAATAAGTTTTGTGAGTGAGGCTGTTTCCTGTTGACAGTGGTTGGGGCTCATCAAGCAGATAAGAGAACAGTATTTTTGGACATTTAGGGATAATCCTGGGCTCTAAGATTGACCAAAGTCTGTTGACTCAGCTTCTACTGTTCTGAGATTGGATCAGCGGCAGGATGGGCAAGTAAATAAACAAATTGCATTTTGATTTATAAGCTCAGTGCAACATCTGCAGAAAATTTTAGAAGTTTAAGTGAGAATATTGGTGCAGAAGTAGTGAAGCTGCTGTTGGGAAGAGCTCAATAAATACTGGTGATGTGAAGATCGGCTCTGATATCATCCAAGTCGGCACGCTTGCAAAAATCACTTACTCACCACGTTGCTGAACGAAATATTCACCATAGTTTACCCAGAGCTGATCACACTACAGTCTTTGTTATTAGTGGGTTATATATTTAAACAAAGTGATGACGACTGTTCTTCTTAATAACCTAACATTGAAAAGTAAAAGTCTTCCTGTTTTGATAAATTGAAAATGAAAACTGGCATTTTCATTAACTATTCAGACTTGCCAACATCAACGGACACCAACCCCCCTGTTTTACTTTTTTCAATCACTTTATTTTAATTCTAGCCAAGCTAGAATGCTAACCAATTAGCATCTCGACTCTGAGTAACTTTGGCATTCAGTCTTCCCTGAAAAAGTCTGTCGTATCGTAAATGAAATTATGGCTGAGGCTCTTGACAACTTGGGTGAAGAGGGACATGTTGACACTAATCTCTACTATGTGACAATTGCAAAACTTACATAATATCATCTTTTAAGCACTAAGTAAAGTCACAATTCACTTAGGCACTAAAGAAGGAATGCTTACGAGCGAAGGAAATTTTTTTTTGTCAAGTGTCAAAAAGAAAATTTAATCATCACATCTTATCACATCCATTTAATATCTTTATATAGGAGTGTGACTTTGTTTTCACATAATACTAGTCATATTATCACAAAATCATGTTTTATATAAATGTCCCTGGGCCACTTAATGCAAGAGTAGTGTGAGATATGTGGACTGTATGCATGTGGATTTCAATGCCTTTCACTCAAGGCACGCAAGTGTTTTCATTGAGGTCAGTCTCTTTTCTTTACTTTGGATCCTTATGAAACTGATGGTTGCATCTGTAAAATGGCTATGAGGCAAATATTAGCTCACCTCATGTGTAGCTATTCAACAGACATCATATCTTTGAAGTATTGTATGTTACCGTACTCAAAGACAAAATCAGTGAGCTGCTTACAGTATTTCAGAATTTATCAGTTATGTGGTTCAAGATGATACAGATTTATTTTTCACCTTCAGTAAATTCTTTTCCAGCTTGGCTGAGGTTTGCACAAGTTATTCTCACATTTCATTCACTCTGTAGCGTGTGTTATTCATTAGACCCATAAACGTCAGCTTTCTCTGCCCCGCAGATGTAAAAACTCAGTAGAAGAGGGTTGGTTTTTATTTACAACACAGAATCTTTGCCTCATAATCTACTGTACTCCTAGAAAGGTTTAAGATCTTGCTAAACCAGTAAACTCTGCCTCCAACAACTTCCCAAAAATCAATGTGAAAGACCAATTTCCGTTATAGATACTTCACATTTCCTGTCATTGCGATAATACAGATGAAAAACTGTCGTGTGAATTCGAAAGAATCTATCAGTAACAGATATTTCTTTACTGTGTATAAGGCCAGGTCCAATGATCTTGAACTATGATTTGTTTGTATCATGTATCACTCCCCAGAATAAAATGTACTGTGAATGAGCCTTGCCCTCACTTATAAAGTGGACTGCAGTCTTAATAGCACCACATTAATTCTCATCTTTCCTGAACTTCTGGAAATCAGATCCTATCATCTCAACTTGAACCTTTTTGTAGTTTGTCATTTTTATCTGCCTCTATTTTCTTTGTCTCTGTGGACAGCCTAACCCTGTCTGTTTAATTAAGTATCGTTAGCCTCAGAACCCATCTGGGAGCCTTCATTAAACTCCCTCCATTATGCAATTTTGACATCACTTACTACAAGAGCCCCCTCAGCACAAGGGTGGCTGGGTGTGCACAGAGGAGTGGGTAAACCCCCAAAGGTAAAATCAAATCAATACCTTCAGGCAAGGGAGCTAACAAGGTCTATCTAGTGTTGGGCTCTGCCTCTAAGTAATACCAGGGGACAAACATGCGGTTCTCACACCTAGCCTATCACATGCCTGATGAACTAGTACTCTCCCTCTCCATTTATGTGTGTGAGTGTATCAGAGAGTAAGGTGATGACTTGATCAGCTTCAAACTTCCCAATGATGGAGATCCCACCATTATTTAAACTTGTTATTACTGATACAAGACTCAAAGATTGAAAAATGTTGGCCATTCAATTGTTAGCAAATGATAGCAAAGGAAAAAGGTAAGTGTTGCAGTGTGAAATCTGTGACAAAGTCTGTGTCAGGTTTAGGAGGCTGTTGATGGAAGGGTTGACGAGATGTTTCCAGTTCAAAATCAAAGATGGTAATAACAGATTGTTTATCTTTGATGATGATTGTCTAACTTTTAGGAAGGTTGTATTTCACACCATAATTTAACCAGTAGTTTTTCTAGAGGGCAGCATTTCAGCTCCTCCTATGGATCATATGAGTCAGGACTAACTATGTTTGTGCTTATCCAGGTTGGAGTAGTGTTTGCCTTTGCAATCTCTATCTTGATGGTTGTAAATTCTGTGTTCAAAGGAAGTGAATGAAATGTATCACAAAAACAAAACCCTGAATACACTTACTGCCAGTATTACAAGTAGTTGAGTGGAAAATTTTACCTCTTACAGTAAATTGTGCTATTTTTCTTTTTGCCATGCAATGCACTTTTTTACCATCCAGGAACACGAGGACAAACCGACAAAAGAAAAGCAGAAAGGCAGATCATTTACCACCAGGTCACAGCGTCTCTTGACCAGGTTGAATGAAACACATCAACGGTGTTGATTCACTTGGTGATTCTATTAGTGTGTGTGTGAACCAATTCACTGGCAAATCGAAGTCTTGTTAGCATGGTTGGCATGTCCTGATTGAAGGGTATGGTATTGCTAGTGCTCTTTAATTGACGTGGCTTGTGTTTGTGTCATTATTGATAAGAACAGAGAAGGTTGTTGTTTGTCCACTTCAAAGAGGTGCAAGCCACGTCTTGATTCTTTTGTTTGCGCCCTCCGTGTCCTCGCACACTTATTTGGTCTCACTCCACTCTGTTATAGTGGAAAATTAGGAGCATTGCCATTAAAACCTGAAAGCTCAGATTTTTGTTTTCCAAATGTTTTTGGTAATTTAGGACGTGTATTGACAACAATTCTTGACTGACACCAAAGTATATGTAGACATAGCATTCTATGTCTACATATACGTTTTGTGTGTTTCGCATGTATGTATTAAAAGGCGTCAAGAGCTTTGTGGCACATTCTTCTATCATCCATTTTAATTAGTGCCTCTTTCAGTTCTTTCCACTGGTTGCTGTTATTTAAACCGTTCTGCGTTCCACAGCAACAACTCTTCTAGTCTCCTGCCTAATTGCTTTGTTTAACAATGTGGCAATCAATCATACCATTCACTAGTTACCTGTCATACTATCCAGCTGTGAAATAGATGAGGGACACCATTCCATCTTTTCTTTCAACCAAAGCACTTTTACTCTGCCTCAAACACTTTTTCCTCAGTGAAGAGTAGAAAATGTGCCGATTTTTCATAATATGGGGATTTTATAATCTGTCAATCTTCATCTTGTACTTTTTTCACTGCTCACTCAGGGTGATTGATCATTCCCAGTGAATTGAAATTTGTTGAATAATCAATTACTTTTTTAACTTCAAAATATACCTGTAAGCAGATTATGCATGAAACAAACCAATATTCACAGAAAGATTTCCAAGCATGTATTTTTTGTTCAATTATATATAAATATTATTTTCATTATGCCTTCATGAATTTATTTTGTATCCAAAGTTTTACTTCTTCTAAAAGTGAGAGCTCTCTCTGCTTGATTGTTATCAAGTAAGGTAAGTAAGACACATTTTATAATGATCAATTATCTAAAGGTGAGCTCTTTCAGATAATCATGATAGTATACAGTACCTGAACGGGCAGTAAAAGGATCTGTTTCAGGGAAGCTTTTGGGGAACTTTATCATTTGATTAATGCAACATTGATATGCATAGCTTATGAAATGAAAGGCTAGGAAATTGCTTTCCTATCCTGATGAGCTGATAATGTGAATAGGATGGGGGACTTGCCTAGTTTAGTCAACAGCACCTATCATTACACCTTTGGTCCCTATCAGCTCAGCGATCTGTCTTCTCCCAGTCTGCTTCAGAAGGGTAATCTCACAAAGCAATTAGGACTTTCTCCTTCTCCCCACTGTATTTAAATGGCAAATTATAATGAACCCCTCCTCTCCAGCTGTGGTAGAAGCAATGACTGCAGTTGGCTGCTTGCTCAAGATGTTCAAAGATTGGGGAGTAGCTATGGCTCATTAATTTTGAAATTTTGCAAGGTAATGTACCCCTGGAAGAAATTCATGCAGCCACTTACTTCATCTTACTGTGCTGTAAAACCAAACAAAATATTTTGAAGAGACCTCACCTGGTAAGTGTCCATTTAGAGAACATTTCCCCACTGATTACATAGATGTTGAGTCAATGCAGACACTGACATTTATACCAACAAAGACTGTATTTGAAAGCACGGGCAGTGAAGCATCAATTTGGGCGAGGTGTGTGATAGTTTAAGCGCTTGTAGTACATTTAAAAAAGTGTTATTCTGAAAATTGGCAGCATTGGTTGTTTGTACCTCTTTACAAACAAACATTTTCTCTTGCTTCCCTGCCAATACACGATGATGTCTGTCGGGAACAGATGTAATGTGACAATCAATGAAAATCACAAGTTAGATTTACAGCATCCCCCAAAAATAGCAATATAATATGCGCCGGTCAGTAACTACTGTTGGTGGTTGAAAAAAATGATGGAATATGTGTCATAACTTAATATAAAATGATACATCTTCATTATAAATGCAGCATTAGTTCCCTTAAATAACACTAGACAGTGATAATGGATTGTGAACTCCTCTCTTGTCCTTGTTGAAGACACTGTTTTTTATTTTTGAAGAAACATCCTTCTTTACTGCATCTGCAAAATCCACCAAACATTAAGCTGTCAGTGAAATGGGTGCAGGTGGGAATCAGGAGCACAAAAACACAACCATAACTACTGGCTCTCAGCCCCTCGGTCTTTATTTATCCAAGCAAGTGGTGATTCTACTTGGCACACTGTATTGCTATTTTCATGTTCTGGGAAAATGTTTCTCAGAAACAAATCTATTTATTTATTTATTTATTTATATTTATGTATTGTATTTGTTAAATTTTGTTTCACTTGTTTATGCCATTTTTTTTTTTTGTGGTTACATTTCTGTACCTTGGTGCTGTAACGTGAATTTTCCCACCTGAGGGACTAATAAAGGATTATTTTTCTTATAATGGCTTCAGCTCACTCAAATTCTTAGGATTGCTAAACATCTGTGTTAGGTTACAGTCTAGGGTCCAAAATTGCATTTTTTTTGTGTGACATAATTTTCACTTTGATGTTTAGGGTCATTTTCCAACATTTAATGTGATTCAGCAGGTGGACAGACATCCTGTAAGATACCTTGATCAACCTGAGAATTCATTTTCCCTTTGATGGAGTTGAGCTGTCCAAGCCGAGATGCAGCAGAGCTCCAAATCATAATGCCATCTTCTCCCTGCTTTACCTTGGCAATTATGTTTTCCTGATGGTGTCCTTTGCACACCATACAGAGCTACATGTTCTGCCCAAACAATTCAACCTTAGTCTCATAAGCCATAAAACCTTTTCCCACTAATGTTGTGGAGAGTCAAGCTTCAGGCATTTTTGTGATGATTTTTTTATTTTTTTAATGTTCTTTAGACAAAAGCAGCTTCTTCCACAGTTACTTTGGCAGGATGCTGAGGTCCATGCAACCATGCACCATGATTTGTGTACGGTAAGCTCATGAACAGAAATGTTAACCTGCACCGATGACTCCTTCAGGCTTTTAGTTGTTTGGTTCTTTGTTACTTTTCTTAGCATTTTGGATACTCCGCATTTTATCTTAAATACTGTGAGAGTAGCCACAGAACTCTATCGCTTCTATCATAGGGAGTCTGTCTGACTCTGGACTGATAAATAATTTAATACACTGAAGCAACTTTTGTGCCCCTTTACAATTTCATGCAAATCAACAGTTCTTGGAAGTTGTCTAATATCTGTTTTGCAAGGCCTATTTCATACCAGCAGATGTTTCTTGTGAACTGTTTGTGTTTTTCAGAAGCGCTGACCCACATCCTCAGCATCTTTCATCAACTAGATTGGAGGTTTACTGACTTTATTAGCCAAGGATTCCAACATACACTCTGAATATTTTAATGGTGTATTCAGAAGATACAAAAACACAAGGCTACAATGGTTTGGGTCAACCCCTTAAACTGTTTGTTAATTTTTGCAACTTTCTCAAAATTTTTCTTGCTGCTATGAACAAAGGGCTCTTTCTTCTTAAGCAATGCTTTCGAAATAACAACAGTGATGCTGCAAGCTGAGTGAAAAGAGGAGTTAATGTGTAGTAGTTGATTGTGTGGTCTCTTAACCATAATAACACTATTAATCCTTGAGGAAGGTATTTGCATGCCTGCAGATTGTTTTGTTGAAGTGCATTAATTTCAATCCACTTTATCCAATTACGTTATATTGACATAGCAAGGATAACCAACAGCAAACTGAGGTGAAGTAATGACTGAGGGAGAGAACTACGCTGAAATGTACTACAAGTATTTTTTTAAATATATATTTGTCCTTCAGCAGACTCAATTAATGGTGTGTACCAAGGCACTGGTATGTCCTAAGCTATAAGTGGTGACTGACATATCTCTGTCTAATAATTCTGGCCATGTTTGTGGCATGTTGTTGGTATTTAACATGTTAGTTTTTCATGTCAGAATGATGTTGCCACTGAACAACTGAACAAACCAATAAATCTGAGGAAATTTGAATAGCAATTCAAAGGTGTTGAACTAAAAAAACATGAGCCAACCAAACACTCCTGGCACTGGTCCTATATACTGAGGAAATGAATGAGGAGGATTTCTGAAAACAGGAGCAAACGCATCACATTTACAAAACACAAAGACTGCATTCAAAAAACAATTTTTTAAAGAGTCATCTGTTAAAATTTTTTGTTGTTAGAGATTGCAATGAAAAGTTCAAATTCAATCACAAAACACAGGTTTAAAGTCCCTGGCCATTTTCAGCAACCTCAGTTAAAACCCATTGAAATATTATGATTTAGAAAGAACAGTCAGCATGACAAGCAGCTTGCAATTTAAAGTGTCATGAGGAGCTCAGTTAGTCTGTCAATCTGTTGAGGCTTTGAGTGTGAAGAGAATATTAATATTAGACTAGCAGTGTTTATTCTCTGATGAGCAATCTTGAATTGAGGACGGTACAAGTCTATCTGAGATAATGGAAGGGATCTTTGAATTAAATGTGAGAGTGTTAATTGAAGGATTCAGACTACACAGTGGGTGGTGGAGGTATTGGAGCCAGGGAGGAAATTAACATATTAGTTAGTTGTGAACAACACTGTGCTTTTTTTTTTTTTATTTTAATTTTTTTTTTTTATTATTAAACATGCATTACACATACCACAAAGACATGCACACTGTTTTTATGGATCAAGGTCTAAATTTTTGTTACCAGTGGGACCAGTTGCAATTGACTTCTTTTAAAAAACTTCAGTCAGCCAATGGACATTTTGGGATGTTTATTGCAAAAACAAATACATGTAACACGTTCGGCGGTCAGGCCCCAATCTCCTTGCTCCCTGCAGATAGTTTACACAGGGCTGTAGAGGGGTGATAGGCAAAACATACCGAACCCCCGAAAACGAACAGATATACGGCCTGGAGCTGCTGATGTGGAAACTACTACGTGTTGGCCTCTGCACCAGCCCCTGTGGCCAGTGCCCAACAGCACCTTGGCTGCTAGAGGAATACACAATCTAGTGTCAAGGCAGGGACAATAAATCCTGCAACAGTAGACAGCGATCTAATAGCTTCTCCGATGCGCCTGAACTTGTCCTGTTTTAAGGAGGCCTCCATGAGTTCACTGTCAAGAGTTGTGCCATGAAACTCAAAATGCGTGGATGGACTTTCTTTTCTGGAAGAGGGCCTAATTTTTGTTTTTTGTTAATATCACTTAAAGAAAATTAATAGATAAACCTACCTGTTAAAATCTGGCTCCTTAGAGAAAGGGGAACTGCAGCGGCAGGGGGCAGAAACAGAGGCTGGGACAGCAATTCCCAGTGACCTTTGCGGTGTGACGTCAACGGGAAGCACCTTGACAGCAGGAACCGGCGCCCTCTGGGGCGGGAAGGCCCGAGTCGTTTGACTTTATAGGTGGTGCTTTAAATGGGATTGAGCCAAACGTCCATGACGGTCGGAGTTTAGACAAAATGGACGCTTCGGTGGAGGAGCCGGACTCCAGCCGCCTTGGCCAGGCTCTGGTCCGGGAAAAACATAGCGCTGCTGGAGCTTTTCCTCTGGATCGACCGCTGTCCGCCGGCTCCTGGCTCCGGGGCCTCGGTGGAGTTCTCCTGTATCAGGAAACAGTCCAAAAGCTGACGCCGACCGGGACAGTGGTCTGACGGGCATACAGCTCCTCCGGGATGCGGTGGACCGGACATCCGGCCAGTCGGTGGCAGGTGAAGCGGGAGCTCCGGCGGGGACGAACATCGGAGGACTGAGGCCGAGCAGTGAGACTCACTCTCTGAATCGGAGATGGCGACCGACATCGCTACCAGCCAACAGATCCAGGAGGTAAGATGGCCATCCCAGATAAAGGAGATTTTACAGTTTAAATAAACCGCCAAAGTGAGATGGTGACGGAGAATGGGGATGGGATGGGATGTGATGTGATCTGCAGGCTCATTACTAACGCCCATATAATTTAATTTAAAACCCATAATATCCAAATAATGTGTAGGATGTTGAATAGGTGAAATAGAATTAAGGTTATACATGGTAGTGTTAGAAACCATGTACAGTCATTAAAAATTGACTGTTCTGATACAACTATTTTAAAGGTTTTATTTGGGTCCGGCACGAGAACATTGACACTTTGGGAATTGTAGGTTTAAATAATTACTTCATTAAAGCTAAGGAATCATTATGGCAAAGGCCTAAAATGATGCAAGATTTATGGAAGAACATAAGAGAGTGGTGGTCTCCCTTTGTCTGACATTTGTTGAATTTGTTGTCAAATCCACCAATGCCTTTGGTGAACGTTGTGTTCCCATGGCAACGTCACCATAATTGTGTTGTTCATGGGCATTTTGGGAAATGTTTGTGTATTTTATGATCTTGCTGCCACACTAACACTGTAGACTGATGGACGCAGTGGGAGGCTTTTGATGGCCTTTTTTCCCATTTTGATTACTGAAAGCTTATTCCAAAGAGTTGACAAGCACATTTGTAAATTGTGCGGCTGCAGAACAGAGTTACAATAGCTTATTGGACTCTGTTGGAGGGTTGCACCTATGGTTATGATGTGCAACCTATTGGTATAAACCTGGTTGCACACTGCTGGTTAGATCTTGAAGCTTGAAGCTTTCTTTTCTGCTTGGCTTATTAGGCCATAGTCTGATGGCCCCGGTGTTGGATTGCTCACTGTCTTGTTTATAAATAAATATATTTGTGGATATCATTTCAAGCTTTTGACATTGTCGCTGACATCAAAGTCATTCCTTTTGGCAAGCTTGTACCATCTGGGGGAGGGGGTATTTTCACTGGGGCTGAAGGCACACAAGCATGGCCGTGCATCCCTAAAAATTGTTTACTAAGCTGCTTGGGCCAGCTTCTGTGAAATGCTCAGTGATTGGACAGACTCATCTGTGTCATAACTAAGATCTGCAATTTCTTCTTACATCTGATAAATGGAAATGTCTTAACTATGTAATTGTCATTTTCTGCTTTTGACAACGGGAAGGAAGTGTAACGACAGGAGATCATGTAATCTAATAATAGGTCTGCAAGCTTGGGTGAGAACATTAGCTATAAATTTAATAATGCTGGATTTGTGCTTGGACAATTGGATTTTGATTGGCATAATTGTCAATTACCATTCACTGGTGTGTAGCACAGCCTATTGTTTAGTGTATGTGATTAATTTGTTATCAGAACAAACGAGACAATGTGAAACACAACAGCGACAAACATCTCAAGTCCTTGATTATCAAGATTGCCTTTGTGATGAATGTTTTTATTGACATTAACACTATTATGAAAGGTCTGAAAAAGGTGCTGTATGAATATATTTCAGCAATCTTGTCATGACTGACCCTAACCCATTTTGATAACATTGGATGTAAATTAGAGCGGATAACATAAAAATGTTGCACTGGACGAATTCATTGTATAAATAACAAACAGTAACATCAGTTATGGACTAAGGCTGAACATGAAGAACAACTGTAGTCATACCAGATCAGTGCTGTATGTGGAAAAAGCCCTGAGTGTAATAAATCGGGATCAGAAAAAGCACCAGCCTCTCAGACATATTCTTTGTTAGTCACACCTCAGGCTTCAGTCCATGATCTGATATCCCCCTCAACAATGCTGACAGTCAGCCAGCTAGAGGTAGCAAGTCTGCTAATGTTGACATACTACTGTAGCTGCGACTCATGAGAACAAAAATTAACAATATATAACATTATACACTCGAAGGGGAAGAGAACCAGTTTTGAGTGAAGTTCAAACCCTTTGGCAGTTCCTGGGGTTCCCCACCTCAGCAAAGACAGACCACTATTGGCTTCAGAGTTTGATTCAAAATAAATTCAGACTTTGAATTTAAATGGTAGAAGAAACCTTTTGGATATTTTGACTGTCCACCAGTCAGCTGCATTGTGAAAGAATATAAGTGTTTGATTTATCTGCATTTGCACCTATATCTAATGGCCAACTTCGATTTGAGCTAGTTGTCCCCATGGCCACTGGCCTGTGCTCTGGTCTCATCTCTTTTTGTCTGAGATGTTTAAAAAAAAAAAAGTGGTTTCTTCAGTGGATGAAATCATGGAAGGTCGTTAACACCTGAGCACTGCATGTTGCATTGGGCAGTGCCTGGATATTTGAACTAGTAAGGCAAACACATCCACAGGGGGTGTGACATTATAATAAATAGTTGATTACCGTGATATCACTGTTCTAACCTACAGAACCTTTTACATACATTTGTTTACAGTTATTCAACAAAAATATTTTTTAAAACATTATAAATGATGAGTCAGAATGTATATAATGGATTGACATATGGAAAAATAATCCATTAAATTCAAGTCTCATATTGATGTCTTTATTTCCTTTTCCATGATCTCATGAGCATTATATTTTTACAGCAAAATAAAGGGAGGGGGATGACATTTAAGTCAGCTTTACTCTCCGATTGTGAGTGCTTGCTGAATACAGAAAATTAGGAAAAGGGAAATTTAGTTGAGTCCTTCAACCTTGCCTGTCTTTTTGCAATCAAATCATTTCTTTCCTTTTTTTGTTGTTCAGTGCTCATAAGTCTTGATTTAATTTTCTCTCTCTGTGCCCACTTGCAAAAGGCATCCAATTAGGTCTCAGCCATAGTTTCCTTTTCTTCCAACTCTGTGCTGGAGTAGACTTGGTGATAAGCAGGTAGGCTGAAAAACACAGGCTAATTGATAGGGAGTATAATCTTAAAGCCTTCTTTTAGATTCTTGGGAGATTCTTCGAGGAACTGCTGTAGTTTTTAGTTTGGCTAATATGTTTGTTGCCTTATTGGGAAACTTAGCTTTTCTTTGTATATATGTGGTCACCTGTTTCCCTTATGTGTCCACTGAAGGGCCAAAAGATCACTGTTGATGATCACAGTAGATCTCTACTTTTTTTTTTTTAATCTCATCTTCTTGTTTGCACTTGAGACACTGCATTTGCATTTTATTTAAACGATACAAGGATCACCAAATGCACTTCAGACAAAGAAATCTGTGCGCTACATAAAATCTAAAATTTTACATGAGTAATTGATCTTTCCAGACAGAATCTATTAGTAAAACTCTGCTTCTGTTTTGACACTGAGAGAAAGATGAGAATACGCCTGGAAATAATCACTGTTGAATGCGGAAGGCACTCGGCGGGGGAGATATTTTTGAGATGCAAAGCATCCGTTGAAACCTTGCAATCAAAGGAAGACAGAAACTTTAATGAATGGGATAATTTTGCTTGACTTTATTGTGCAGAAAATTTTAATGCAGTATGACAGTCTGCCCTGCCAAAAGCTTACTGTTGACACAAAAGGCTGCGGTTGATCAAAAACTTAAAATCCCATGCTCAATTCCTAGAGAACAGTCACATTTCCACTGGTCAAATGAGTGTGGACACACAGATTGCTTAAACACTTCAACATGTGTGAAAACATGCCTCGTTACTTTAACAGCCTTGTCCTGATGAGCAGCAATGAGACGTAATTAGTAATGATTTCAGCACTCTAAAAAGCTGTTAGTCACACTTCTGACAACACAAAGGAGGCCAGTGCCCTACTGTAGGTAGAGCATCATAGGGGGATCCTTTTGTTTTGTTTGCCAGCATTAAAAAGTGTGCAAACCTTATGTGCCTTTTATTGAACAATAGATTGTTTGTTCAGTCTCTTAGATTATTTTATTAGTCTATTGACTCTCAAAAAAATTGTCAAAGTAGTTTGCGACATCATCTAAGAGCCCCTAAAATTGCAGCAGAGTATCCTTTTGTATCGGACAATGTTTTTATTCCTATATTCCTCAAATTCAGTAAAGTGACTCTTCTGTTTACTAACAAACAATACATGAAACAATGTTTATGAATTTAACATCAATCAGTGTCTAATATATCAGTTAAGACTATACATTTTACATTGTCTATAAATGGTGTCTTGCTGAAAGCAGAAGAACATTAATCCTTCTATAATCAGTGAACCTTATATAATCTGCAATAGTGCCACTATTATCAACTAACTAGCCCACTAAGTGATCCTTAATTTACACACCAGGCCCCAGCCTGTCTAGTTCAGCCATAATCATAAGGATTATCCTAGCCGTTATTTCAAACTGCCTATCTGAACATGCTGAACTTGGCTGTGAGTCACCTATTACCCAACAGTCTCTGTCCGCCTCGTCTACAAGTGCAAGCTAAAGAAAAGATGGTATCAAGTGAGAAAATGAAAGTCATTCTCACCTTTTACCAGCATATTGAATAACGAGAGACGGACCTCATCATTCATAATGACACTGACCATCTATAATGGTTCAGAGATGATAAAAACCCAAGCTCATGTAGAAATACCCTCTTTTCCAATTCTGATTTCTATGGATCTACTGACTTTAACCTTGAACAGTGACAGATAATAGGTTTGTCATTAGAGAGCTTCCCCTTTCCCACATAAAGAACCTTTAAAAGAGATATATTGCTGGCCTCCAGTTGATGAAGTCTGCAGTATTTTTGGGATTATATCTTGATTTATTCTAATTTACCCTCCTATGGGTCTCTAATTTGAATGACCCCGACAGGGTCATTAAAACAGAAGTTATCAACACTGAATGTAGATGAGATGCATCCTTAAGAATTGAGAACGGGTCACCTTTATCACTCCCACAGTCACCTGGTAACCGTCTCCTTCTCTGGCTCTGGGGCCCAGATGCTACAGTGGTGGGAAATGTTGATCTCCTGTATACAATCAAAGTTGAACATGTGCAAGTTCTGGTCCTTTGTCTGATCTAGAGTAGCAATCAGTTTCACGCATTTACTATAGATTATTAGAATATAGGAATATAATTATATTCTAATCATAATATGGGATCAAGATATCCTCATATAGCTTATGAACAAATTATATGAGTTTAAAATGGATGTCTATGTATTTGTATGCAGAAATGTTTTGTTTTGCATTCAAATATGTTATTCATAGATGCAAAGGTAAAAGCCATACAAAGGTTAAAAAACATAATATAAACAATAACCAGATGCAAGAAAAGATTACAAATTACATTACATTAACAATATTTATTCTAATAAATCACAATTGTAGTGTAATGCAATCACAGTTTTGCTTAATTATAGTTTGAAGTGAACACTAAAGTTGGCCTGTGTATGCTGAATGTATAAACACATAATTATCTGCTAACAAGACTGCATTATTTCAATTGTTGATATATAATATTATTTTTACAATTTGCTTATGTTGTTCCTGAGGTGCGAAAAAATCTGTTCATTTGTAATCAGTTCAGGCATCACATGTAAAAGTCTCATTATCTGAGTGATGTTTCAGCATCTTAAATGAATTAATGTAGCTAGTCCAGATGGTGCTGCAGTATGTCCAACCACAACAAACTACCATTCTAATTGTTGCCTAGGTTTTTTTTTTTTTTTTTTGTGAATTGGTGTATATACACATGCGTAAGATGCTTTGGTTCGGTATAGATCATACAAACTCAGAGAGAATTTGTTTTCACGAAGTGATCCACATGAACATAAAGGGAAAAATATGAAGGGTTTTAAAACAAAGACTACAAACACTATTTGTAAGAACTGTATGACTATGCTGTTACATGTCACAGAGGGGTATTTGCAACAGCTCGATTTAGCTACCATTACTGTTATTATTACTGAAAGCTGTTAAACAGGATTAGCATGAACTCACATTTCAAAGTGACCTGAGAGCAAAGGCACAGGTCTGTCATTCACTTTTTATTCCTCACTGTTCAATATCTGTAACACTCCTTGGATCAGAATTCAGAAGTCTGTATATGCATGAAAATATAAAATTTTTGAGTTATTTAAATTTTATCAAAGCTGAAGTGTGTTGCTTTTGCTTCTCTTTGTAATTCCAAGTTAAGGCTGGTTTCCCCCGATACATCTCACACTTTAGGTCCTCATGTTGATCCATGTTATCCTGATATTAGAGCTGGGCGGTATGACCAAAATTCTATATCACGGTATTTTTCAGAATTACTCTGGTTTCACTGTATTTTTTTTCATGCGTGATTGAGTGTTGACCACATTTCCTTCTTCTCCTTCTTCTTCTTTGCATTTATTGGCGGATTGCAATACCAGCTTATAGGTGCATACCGCCACCTACCGTACCGGAGTGTGTAGAACGGGATCCTGTTTACAATAACACACAAAAAAGGAGTTCATTCACCTGCTAAATTCTGTTAAACAATCTGGTGTTTACTAAGAATTTTAATACCTCTCTCTGAATTTCCCTCACCCTATCACCACTAGTTCCTAGTATTCCTTCCAAATCCCAACCCCGTTTGCTCTCTCTCACCCTTTGTTGTAACCTAATTCTTTCATCCTGATATCCGACACAGTGCATTAGTACATGCTCAACATTTTCCGTTCTATTACAATGTGCACCACCACATTTTCCACTGATTGAAAGAAGATTTACTGCATATTTATGGCGACAGATTAGTGCCAAAAAGCACCGGCGCGATAAAACATACATTCGGGCGTATTATATTATTTCACACGCGTAGATATTAACTGCGAGCGCACACTATGTGAGGAATATGTGACCAGCACACCAAACAACCACTCAAAAATCACCCCACTCTCTTGAAGTTGATTTCTGCTCTCTTGCTTGAAACTTTTGGCACAGTGGGGGAGGGAACCATATGTGGCGCGCTGGTCACATATTCCTCCTCGCTCTCAGTTAATATCTACGTGTGTGAAATAATATAATATGCCCGAATGTATGTTTTATCGCACCAGTGCTTTTTGGCATTAATGTGTCGCCATACCGCCTGTTCAGAGCTTCCTCTATCCATGTCCATCACGCTCAGCAACTCCACTATTATTTCCGCTCTGTTCAATGTGTGTTTAGCGGCGCAGCAATGAAAAGGGTCCCTCGTGAAACAATTTACCAACGCACTGCGTTCCGGACATGTTTAGGCTATTCAAACCGGTGTTGCCGGTATATGAAAATTCATATCATAACTAATATAAAAACCGGTTTTCGGTACGAACCGGTATATCGCCCAGCCCTACCTGATATTACTGTCTTTGTTTTATTCCAAAACCACACAAACAAATGTAGTACAGTGTAAGTCTGGTAGCATTGTGAGTGGATGAATAAAGGTAGTGGAACTACATCTTATGTTCTCATTTTTTCTCAACTAAAATGAAATAACTGACATCCAATCAGATCCAAAATCTGGTATTTTTTTAAGGCGAGTGTTGTTTCCTGACACACAATTTTGCAAATGTTTCTTTTTACTTATATATATTGTTTCCTGAAATGCCATTATGTTTTGTGGTTTGTGTGTTCAATTTTGTATATTATTGTATTTTGGACTACCGCATTGCAGATTATCTGCAGAGAATTGATTTTGACCGAGAAGTGAACCCATGACATAGTTATGGCCATGAAAAACGGACTACTTCTTTCTTTCTTTCTTTCTTTCACTTTGCCTAATGTGAAGAGCAGCTACACATTACAGAGTCAAGGAATTACAAAATACAGGCCGTGCATTCTGAAAAATTGGTTAAGTCATGATCTGAATTCCCATAATAAGTTACATTACTCAAGGACAGGCGAATACAGAAGAACAAAGCCAAGACTAAAGAAAAACTTGCCAAAGACTAGCTTGTGGAATAATAAGATTTTATCTGGCACAAAGGCTAGGCATTCTGGTTTTAGTGTTATAACGTAATTACAGACTTTGGTTTGTCCATTTCAAAATGCATCAATCATGCCTGTTTGGTTTGGTGTGTACTTAGTGATGGTGGTTTTCAATATTACACTGGCCCTTTCCTCAAATTTCTCCTTAAATGTGAGCACACAATGCTGCACAAGCAAAGAAATTACAGAAAATGACGACAACCCACAAAA
Source organism: Remorina albescens (assembly GCA_034769265.1). Lineage (NCBI taxonomy): Eukaryota > Metazoa > Chordata > Actinopteri > Carangiformes > Echeneidae > Remorina > Remorina albescens. Next base: position 21,824,157 of record CM068494.1, read on the forward strand.
TTGCAGCGTTTTACAACTGATTTGGGGTTTTCTTTGCTCCAGGAGGATGTAAGACTTGGCAAAAACAGTTTTCCCCAATGTTCACACACCTGCATTGTGTCTTTTGTGAATCTTTGAGTGTGGAAACTCCTATAATTTCCTGGTGAGGGAATAAACATGCTCAACGAGGCGAAGCTTGGAAGTTTTATCATAAGAAAACCTTAAAAGTAATACATTACAAATTATATCAAACAATAATGAAGGAGGCATCAAGTCAGAGCCATATCAATACTCGTCAGCTGAGTAGGGAGAAAGTATTTTTCCCCCTAATTGGGTTAGAGAAATCTGAAATTTCACTGTGGATTGAACTCAGTTTTATTCATGTACTTTTTCTAAGATGAAGGAGAATCATGAGTCCCCAGTCTGTTGTGTGCTTGGGGTCTGACCTTGTCTCTCCTGTCCTGAGATCATGAGAATTCATGATCTACCTGACAGAATACTAAGGGATATTGAATTGTGGGCAAATCAAGACCACATGCCCCTAACGGGACAGGTTTTCACAGCTACAAGTAATCAATATAGGTCATTCAGTCCAGATATCCTTTACTGTTTTATGGCCTGAGAACTTGAAAGCGTCATGAATACCATGTGTAGTAAGAAATATAGTGTAATATTACACATATCAATATAATCCTAATGCATCACATTATGTGTTTGTACAGATTTGATTCAGATTGCCAAGAGTACAAGAAAACAGTGCTTCAGTGTTGACAACTGAATCATCATTACTTTTGTTTTGTGATCAGAACATTTATGTAACATTTCAATGGCAAATGCAAATGCGTTCAATTAAGCTTAGGCAGATCTGACCCGCCTTGATTGACAGCCATAGGTTAGTGTCTTTTCATTTGTTCCTTCGAATCAAAATGAAATGTTCTCTATTCCATTTCTCCCCTAAACCACAAGAGAGCCAATTGAATTAAGAGCAGAGAGTGACTCACAGCTTTCCTCAACGAAGGAGATCTTGGTGGTGCTGCTTGGGTCATTTTCAATCAGCAGCAGTTTCTCAGTGGTTGAGCCCATAGCAATAGCATCTGATCGTCTTTTTTTGCCACACATTTAGCTTTTTCTGCATGATGGTCTGTCTTGAAATGTGAGTTTAAAGCAACTCAGTATGGAGACCTCCTCTACCGTATCCCATTACAAAGCTCATACATCACACTGATGCTGAATTCATGATTAAGGAGTAACGATATGGTGATTAATCTACCTTAAATTACTCAGTCATCCTTGTCTGAAGAGTTGTTTAAGGTCATAATTTTCTACTCTTGACTAAAGGCAACTGATATTTATATTTTTAAAAATGACGATGATGGAACTGCATTACTCATTAAAGCCAGAGAGCAGCAGAAATACTCTATTTCAAAGCCAGGCATTTAATTTATTTCCCTTGTTTATGCATGACTTTTCTCACAATTTACAGGCTAAATCCTGATTATTATTGTCCTCATGAATTATTAATGATTGCTAATAATTGTATGATTATGTGTAATTATCTGCATTTCATTTACTAAGTTCGCAAAATAATTTTCCATTTCTTGATAATCAGTCTTTAAAGCCACAGAAAATAGACCATTTGGCTGAGAGATGCTTTTTTTCCACTTGTCTGTATTTTGTCTATTTTTTGGAACGGTGATTCATTTAAAATCGAAAAGGTTGTTTCTCACTTCTAAAACTTATGGAATAATTTTTACCTATGATCACTATAAACTGCTAACAGATATCATCCCTTTACCTTTTCAGTTTTTACAGAAATATAATAATTGGTTTCTATAGTTATTATAAATAAAATCTGCAGTGAGCCCACAAGCAGATCTTGTCACGGTGCCCAGTCCTTGTAATATTTATTTGCCTCCTCAGAGTAAATCATTGCGCGATAAATCGATTTTTATTGATTAATTTGAATTTGTACTTTACGTCGATTTGGTTTAATGAAAATCGATTTTCTCTACAATATCCGCCAACAACGCTCCCTGCTGGGCACCTGTAGTTCAGTGTGCGCGCCCCCTGCGCGTTTGATATACAAACAACATTGCGGCAAGCGGTGAAGAGCTCATTCCAAAGAAAGGAAACATATCTTCGGTTATTTGGAATTGGTTCAGGTTTTCGGTGTCAGACATAGAACAAACACCTCGCTGCAAAGTTTGTTTAAAGGCTGTTGCTACCAAAGGTAGCAGTACTACTAATTTATTTCAGCACCTCAAACAGAGGCATGCAGCTGAGTGGGAGAGGTGTTGCTCTCTCCAAAAATAACAAGACCGCGGCAGCCTAAGCACCACCACCAAAACACAACGTAGCGTCTTGGAAACATTTACAAATTGTATCCCGGATGATAAGAAAGGGGCCCGGTGGAAAGCGGTCACGGATGCAGTCGCGATGTATCTTGCAAAAGATATGGTGTAAGATATGTAAAGACACCTTTACATGATTCGGGGAATCAAAATAGTGACCAAATACTTTTTGTATATCACAGGCACCTTTTTATTATGCAAAACATGTTCAGGTAAAAGTTTTGTTTGCACTTTATTTTATCAACGTAAAAAAAGCTCTTGTAATTTTATGTTTTACTTATTTTTTTCAGTTAGTTTGAGGGTGCATTGTGTCAGTTTTAAACTAGATAAAGCTTACAGAAAAGTTACATTGTCACTGTTTACAATGGCAGGCAGGGCTTGCCATCTCTTTTTTTTGGCTTATTTATGATTTCCCTTAATCCCAGAAGGAAAAATCTGAACAAAATAAAATTAAAACTTGTTTTGAACAATTTAATTGTCATCTGCAAACTTAATTTAAGTCGGGGGGGGTCGATTTAAATCGTGAATCGGATTTGTTGTAAAAAAATCTGAGATTTTTTTTTTTAGGCCATATCGCCCATCCCTAGTAAGTCTAAAACTCAAACTGTCATTTGGGGAAAAAATACATTTAAAAACAAGTGAGAACAAAAAGCATGAGGGACAGTCTCCGTCTGTGCTCAGGTCTGTCAAACCCAATGAGATGAGACAAAGTTGTTTATAGTTCATTCAAGTTCATTCTGAGTGCACAATTGTGACAGAAAAAAACTTGATACTGAAATAATAAAGACAATTGCCACTTTCCTTCCAAAATAGAGACTAACTTATCAACATACTTTTGTTTACACCACCATAGCTGGAACCAAATTATGAAACTAGAAGTTTTGGGATGAAACTCGAAGACGACCACAGTTTGAAGAAAAAAAACTAACGAAAAACAAAAAACAAGGCCTTAAGCCTGTCGGGGGGCTTCAGGTAAACCCATGGAAACCCATTTGGGGACTCCTCCCATAACACACACACACACACACACACACAGACTACTGGCAGATGCCACATTTAACAGATGTCCCCTAAAAGCTTTACATGCAGACTAATGGTTGAGCTTTACTTTACAGATGTTCCCTGAATGCCTCACATTCCACTTTATAGCCCCAAACATTTGCCTGGTTTCCCTCTCCTGAAGCTACACCTCTGCTTCAACTTCCTCCCTATGAGATTTGAACGTTATTCAAATATTTTCCATGAGGTTTGCTTATTAATAAAAGAAACATTCATCATTTAAGCTTTTAAACAAATGAGCTATGCTGTTGTTTTTCTGGTCTAGACAGTTTCCAGATGAAGATTTGTAGACTTAGTCATTCCCTCCCTTTTCATTGCTCTGCACATGTCATGTTTTTAATGGAAAAGCTTTTAGAAATTTTTACCAAGGGCAGCACCTATGGCTGATGTTGTCTGCCTTTTTAACCCTAACCCTGTGTACATACATTTCTGTCCTATAGTATATAACCAGATACTATTCTGATACCATCTTACAACAACTCAGGAGAATGTCCCCTCAGGGTGAGATTCATCACCAACAGCATCTCTCCTCAGTCCATTGTGTGGGTACAAATTAACTTAAAGACCTGAGTAACACTGATTTAAAGAACATCATATTCTTTCTTGAGGGGTAAATGGACATAAATCTTCCATCTTAAGTTATTTATTATATGAACACATGCACGGTACATGAAATATCATATGAAGTTCTTATTACATCCCAGATATTGAGGAAAATAAGAATGGTCTTGTCTAATTGGAAGCTTGGATGTTTTCTGCCGGCCTTTAATCATTATCATGCAATTCAAAAATGAGTAGCTTGATTGACATTGGAAATTGCTAGAAATATTCTTCTATTCATTTTTCCAAAGGCAGCGAAATGAAATTTGAAAATGGACAATAACTGATCCCTGAAAAGCAAGTGAATTTTCTCTTTTCTTTTCTTCTTTTTTTTAGCCAGGGTTATTTCGTTTTTTTATCTTAAAAAGGTCTGAACAAAACTTAAAGTTTTTTTTTTTGTTTTTTTGTTTTGAACTACCCTCTTGGGGTTATTTCAGAGATGGAAAAACTAAAATACAAAAAAGAATTTATTAAGGCCATTTGGGCACAGGGAATTTAATAAATGTGTGCATTTAATATTTCATATTATAAAAAATTTAACAGCTTTACTGTCAGGGTTTGTGATTGTCTCTTCAGGGCTTCCATAATATTTAGGATGGATAGACTCATATGAACCTTTTTCATTTTGAATTAAAAATTGCAACCCTCATGAAAATTTCTGACCCATTTATCACACATTGTATTCCATCCTGCTTGTGTTGAAAGCATATCACTTACATAAATGAATTACCAACAGGCATAATGGGCGCAGTTCCAGGGCCCGAAGCGTCAGGGGGACCCCTGGGCTTCATCTGTAAAATGTCACTTGAAGAAACACCATCAACAAAGAGATGCCCAAAAAAACCCACACACAGATTTATGCAGATTTATGTCTAACACAAAATAAGTCAGACAAAATGCAAAAGTACAACTGCAGGGACCCAGAATGACTACTGAGCAACGCAAAATGACCACACCAAATACCAGAGAAATGCAAAATGACCAGAAAAGAGATGCAAGACAATCACCAAGAGACGTATAAGGATCACAACAAACCACAAAAGATAACAGGGACGCAAAGCCACTACAATGAGTTGCAAAGCAGCTGAAAGTAAATGCAGAACTTTCTCAGTCTTTTTCAGTTTGGGTGTCTTTATCCGATGCAGAAGGAACATGGGACATTTTACTTATCTTTTCCCAGGGGCCCATTTTCTCATACCCCATCCATGGTTATTCATCATGTTTACCCTAACTATACTGACCATACACTTTAGAGACTCGCATGCATGCCTGCGACACCCCTACGATGTATACTAAGACAGACACAAACATGTCAAACATTTCTCTTTTCTACATCAAAAAATAAAAAAGGAAATGAAAAAATAATCACCCACATAAATTCATCTAGGGCTGTATAGCCTTTTTTGATCTTTCATCTTTTTTCGACATCTCAGTTCTTCCCTGCGATGGATGGGCGTGCTGTCCAGGGGTGTACTCTGCCCTCGCCCAATATGCCAATGGGGATTGGTACCAATGCCCACCGCAACGCTGACAGATGAGCGGTTGAAAATGAAATAATTTAAATTAAATCCTTTAGTTTAATGAACACATGATGTTCTAGTAGTAAGCTGTATGGGAGAAGCTTAAGTAAAAATTTAGTACATAACCCTTCTATAATTAAAGCCCAAGGCAACTGGTGTCCCCTGGACACTTAACCGTAATGAACACATGCTCTCCTAACAGATTTAAGGGTACTGAGAGGATAAGGTAGCAGTTGTTCCTAGCTAACAAAATAGAAAACACTTGAACATGTGGATCAATAGGGAGGATGTGGTACGCATTAATGCTTTCTATAGATAGTTATTTTTTAATATGCTCATTATATTTTTAGTTTCACCATGATAGATTTTTACTGACGTGTCCTTTTTGATGTAGACTTAATGATCATTAACTGTTTCTGGAGTCAAGAACATTTTTAAATTTCTAAATTTGCACATAATGACACATTCAAAATCCAACAAAAATGACAAGAAATGGTGTGGGCGATTTTCTGAACAGGGAGAACATTCTTTTGTGCTTAAACTCACTTTTTCAATAGTGGTTTGTGCTCCGTGTTCCGTATAGCAACAATTTACATCTCCATCCATCGCTCAATTACAAGTGATTAGACTGGTAATATATTGTAAAGAAAATATAGCCTCTCCCCTGCTCTTACGGTTGTAAATGTCACATTAAGGCATCTAGGTTTTATATATTAAATGAATAGGCCTTGGTTATTTTGCTAAGCTTTAAAGGAGTACAGAATTACATTTTAGATTTTCTCAGATGTCTTTCCAAGCTGTGGGTAGCTCTCTTAATTAGATAGGTGTTTGTGTGCTGGAGGTATTGCCAATTATTGCAGTGACAAAGCAGAAACATTAATGGGAGATCGACTGCAACCAGACAGCAGTGTCTAGAGCTGCAAGTCCAAATAAAAACTCTTGTAGTCAGGTCATAAAGCCAAAGGTGAAATCCAATTAAATCTTCTATATCAGTACAGATTACAACACTGAACATGAATTATAATACATTTGTCCATCTTAATAAATGTGACTGTAATTAACCTGTAAAGTCTCTGCCCAAATCTGCCCCAATTATAGCAAAAGATAAATTCTATCAAATCAGCCTTCTCAATCTGTAGGACAGTCTGTGTCAGTAGCACGACTATCAAGATTGTGGTTTCACTTCCGTAATTAAGATATCATCTTGAAAGCCTAGCCCTGAGCTATGAGGCTAAATCATCATATAAGAATCAGGATGCGCTGGTGGAATTGAGTCTATACTGAGTAGGTGAATGAAAGTACTTCTTAGGGTTTCTTCAACAACATTTAGAGATAATAAAATGTGAAGTGTTTATTGTATAGCAGTCATGCTCTTTCATACACCAGATTTTCTGTGATGAGGTGAAATAAAGACATTTGGATTAAGTGTACAGATACAGTTTGCCTGACAAACTGGCTGATTCTTTTCTCTCCTAACACCTAATTCAAATGTTGTGTAAGCATTGTGGGGAATAAACACGGTGCTAGAATTGTCAGGGGTTTGGTGAGTGTGACAGATAGCTGATGAATGAAATCTCAGCCAACACACACTGGGCAGAATATGGGGCAGATGTAACCCTCTCATGTGCAGACCACTTTTTCTCTGTTCGGTCTGGTTGCATTTTCAGCAATGTCTTGGCAGGCTTTCTACTCACATTACCTAACAATGTAGAATTGGATACCCAAGTTCATACCCATGGATGTCCAAAACCTGAATTAAGCACATGACCTTTTTAATAATAATGCTTCATTGTAGTCCCTGTCAAGTCCATGTGTCCATGATGATGTGTGATATTGCTTAATTATTTTTTTTTAAGGTTTTGTAAATGATCCTCATGACAACTAGATGTAACACTGGACCGCAAATGTCTCAGACCGTAACAAATACTTCGTCAGTCACGTGTCAGGCCCCCTTTCAGCCACAAGCAACCTTACCTTCACAATCAGTCTTCCTGGCCTGAGTCAAAGCAGCCACTAAACACACAGCAAGATGCCCAACTGAATGAAGTTACCATTCACACAACAGCCAACAAAAAACAGTTTAACCACAGGCATTAGCCCATGCTGGCGTTGCTATGATGTTCGCCACAGCTATGCTGACGATTAGCCAGCTAGCGATAGCGGCCTTTGCTAAACTAATTCATGATGTTGGTAAGTAGCATGTCAGGAAAATTAGACACTGCCACTAATGAAACGAAGTAATGAAACAGACATCCATGTTGGGATGGGGTAAAAAATTATGCCTAAATTGTAAAAAACAAACAAACAAAAAAAAACTTAGTAGATGTTTTATCAGTCAACAGGCTAACTGTAGTCTGACTGGATTTTAATTTCACAGTCCGATTTATCTCAGCTGTTCAAATGCCTACCAGCCAACAGGGTTTTGATCCAGTTGCCTCACTGGTAAGTCAGCCAGTGCTCTAGTCTCATTGCTCCATGTGGGAGTCCTTTTTAGATGAATGTTTTTTCCTCAGTGGAGAAGGTTGCTATCACCTGACAACTACATACTTCACTATGTCAGCTTGCATGTGGGCAGTGTTCTTATATTTAAACGTGGGTAGTTGGGTGTTTCATACACTTGTACATATAAAGTTGTCATTAACTTACAGTATTATTGTTTAGGGTCCCGTTTACAGAACATTCAAAATTGAATAAAGTTGAAAATATACTTTGAGTGAATGTTTTTCTAGGGTTGTCATCGTTAGGGGATTGATCGCAATTGATTAAAAAGCTGCGATTGACATGTTATTTTGTTATTGCATTAATCTCGCGTTCCTATTTTCTCCCTTTGACAAAATAATGCTGCATTTGTCACTAGGTGAACAACAACGAAATGCTTCTTAATAGTTCGGTTTACTCTTAAAAAACTCCAGAATACTTTTCCATGTTTCTTAGTGTGGCAGGTTCCTAAGTTTTCTGTTGTACTCAAAAGCAAAGCCATGGAGTAGTTTTTCTTTTTTATGCACTTTATAATGTGCAGTACATTTTGTGTATGCAATTCTGCATAGTTCTTAATGTGAAACAATGTTCTCTTAAAAGAAAAAAATTATTTCGCAGAATTGGCACTTTGAAGTTCTCTCTGAACTCAAACCATTCGGTGGTTCTAGTATTTCTTTTCGGTTTAAAGCAGGCTATATTTTTGAAGTCGACACTGTGTTTCCTCAGGCCCATCACACTTCTTTTGATCTGAATTAAATCTAAAAGGCAAGTCCGTAAAGGAAATTTCTTTGCATTCGTTTGATTCCCAATCAAGAAACATTTCACATTGTTAATATGGACTTAAAAACTGTTGTGAAATGCAAAACAATAGAATTTTAAACGTGGGAAACAACATGCAATTAATCACTATTACCTGTTAAAATTTTGTGATTGATTGTGATTAAAAAAAATGTATTGTTTGTTTTCTTTCTTTTATTCACTTTGTTATTGGCTACTCCAGGGAGTAAAATCATTAGCTAAATCCTCAGCAATGCATGGCAACATTAGTGGGAAAGAGGATCTGTGGATTCAAACACTTGGTGTGGATATCATGCAAATTAAAAAAAATTTAACTGTCTCATAAAATGTGTAATACAACTCCAATCAAAAACATACTTTTCAAAACAGGAAAGAAAAAATATAACAATATATAAAATGATAACAAGCTATTTCATTAAGTTTGTGGCAAATAAAAAATAATCCATTTACAAAATCATTATGATGCAAAGTCAACAAAACAAGGAAATGTAAAATGAATAGAATATAAATTAGATAAGAGTTGTAAAAAAGTAAAATGAATAAAAATTTGAGAAAAAGATTGTGTGACAAAGAGTAAAAAAAGACTCATAGTCCTTTATTTTCTCTAGTCTTTGCATGCGAATGGATCCATGTGGGTCATTGGTTTTGTTTCCTCTCGGCTCGCCTGTCAAGTTGGATATATGTAAACTGGCCTTGCCTGAGGCAGCCTTTAAAGGATATCAGTTTGCTGGAGAGTGAGGTCTGGCGCGGGTGCAGGCCCAGCTGAGTGAGCAGTTGTGTGTGTGTGTGTCTGTGTGTCTGACGGGGTATTAAATCCCGCAGATTGAGCACAGTCCCTCAGGTACAAATTCCAGTGTTATGCATGCCTGTTGACTCATGAACTTTTTCTAGTTGCTCTTCCTCTGTAGATGGGGACACGATGTGGCTCTGGATCTGCATGTGCGCATGTGCTCTTCTGCTGCTGCTTTGTGTGTGTGTGTGTGTGTGTTTGGCTCTTGAGGGGGAACCCAGTGCAACCCTTACCAGAGCAACAGATTTGGCCTAAGCTGTATAAAGGACAAAGTGTTACTATCTCTGTAGGTTTCTCTATCATGGAAAATGTTAAGTACAATTACAGCACAAGACACAAAGATTAGACGATGTAAATTGTCACATATGGAAGTATAATGTTGCATTTTAGGCTTTTTAAAATGTAAATTCACATCAATTTACATTTGGATCACTAAAGGAAAACCACAATATTAACAAAATATGATGGAGATTTGCTTTAAAATCGATTATTTTTATTTTCTGAATTTCTGGATACAATATACCTTGACTATATAAATAGTTTATTATATTTTATATATCTACGTTTGCTATTTCATGCCTTGTTTCTGAATAAAGTTAATAATAATGTGAAATAAAGGTCAATTAAATTAAAATGAGACATGAATAATATATATATATATATATATATATATATATATATATATATATATATATATATGCAATATAAGAAATTATTTCTCTCTGAGGTATCCTAGTATTTTCACAGGAACTGAAACAGGGCCCTAGCTGTGACTTGGAGGCCACACACTGTATGTACTACCTATGATAGTGTGATAATAGAAGTGTGTACTTTGTGTGCATCATGCCTCGTGTGTGCAGTATGTGCTGCACTCTACTCAAGTTGGTGAATGTGTCATTGAACTGTTGACCCTTCCACTTTAAGTATTGCTCACTCTCAGCCTGGGCACTCCTCCTCTAATTAGAGTTGCCAGACCTGTCAGTAATCTTTTCACAATCTGCCTGTTCACAAACGGCACTCATCTATTTCTCACCCCTGTTTCAGAAAAGTGTGAAAACCTGGAGAGGTGACACATTCTCACCAGCTGAGTTCATGTCATCCCCTTCCTCCGTCTTTTCTTCAAACTGCGTGTAAATAGTTTTGAAGAGAATTAGATACTAAGGTGCATTTGATTACTTTTGCAAACCTTAGAATTAAGAAGAATAACCTCTTGTCTTCGTACTTTTTGTCACGATGACAGACTTAAATAAATTAGTGAGTTGCATCTACAAACAATAGTGTCTTTCAACATCTATGTATAAAAAAGGCAATTTCTCAATTCTTTCATCCTTTATTATATAACAGGGTTGCTCGAGGAATCCTCTAGTTCAGAAAAAGAAACAGGGAATGATTTTCTGATTAATCTGCTATGGCATGATTATGGTTACTGTCACCAATGTTCGAAAGCATTTCAGCTGCAGTGTCGTGTCAACTGCACAAATGTCATAAGACACGTTCAGAACGGAAACAAAAGCACGTGGGAAAATCAGTAGGATCACATAGATGTTCATAGGGAAATACACATTGGCACACATACACATTAGAAAACAATAAAACTGGAAATATCTCAGCACATGTATAATTTGAAAGCAGAGATGAAGAAAGTTTATACATTTTTGTTCTACTGTACATAATGGAGAATTATAATATGCAATGATTAATAAATGCAACGCAATGGAAGACTAATGACTCCAGTAAATCACCTACAGTGATTTAAGGCAGCGTAATTTATATATAACTAAGTGTTGTATTAATATAATGATTGATATTAAATTTGTGTAAAATAAACAAAATTAATTCCCAGAATAAACAGAAAAAGGTACTAAACACTAAAAACACTAAACACATAAACACTAAATAAGAAATACTGTATATATGTATATATGTATTTTAAGCTATTTTTCAGAAGAAAGGAAGACTTGAGGCAACCCACAAAATTGAAGCCCCCCCTCTCCTTAATGGCGAAGCCAGTTACAATGGACCGCCTACACTCATGATCCCCACCTGACCTCAGAAGTTTTTCATGCTAAGCCAGCTGGCAATTAGAAGTGTGTGAAATGATATGGGTCAGCATAAAACACAGTGTGGCAAAGAGCTCCAGTGCAAAGGAATAAAATATGCCCACATGACCTTGATAATGGAATATGAAACTGGAGAATGTAGACTTGCCCATTATTCAGTTCAAGATTATTATTATTATGTTTTTTTTCCCCAACTACTAACTGATCCACATAATACAGAAACTCTCTCCTGCTCTAGGTCTCCTCTTTTTCCCCTCTACATCTTAGTTTCAAAACAATTCTGTTGGAGATGTAGCTAACATGACCTTTACCTACTTTCCATCCAGAATACTATAACTGAGCAGCTTTGCAAATGCAAAGGAGAAACATTCACTTTTCACTCAGGAGTGCTGGTGTCGTGTCTGGTGGAAAATAGGTTTTTACCAAGGGAGAGCAATATCCTGCAGTTTTCAAAGTGTTCAGACAACACGCTTTATGCAAGCTGTCAAAAAAAAACAGCAATGTGGGAAAACGTCCAAGGTCTCTGGCTCAGATATATAACCACTGGTAGACCTCCATTCTCCTTCAATGTATTGTGTTTATGGTCATAGTCATGCCAACTTGAACTCTATTTTCAACTCCCAATTGTAATGAACTACAGCTGCACACCAGATTGTAAGTTCAATTAATCATGCTTTTTTCTCATCACAAAATGTTGGTTTGTTGGTTTTCTCAACTCTTAGCAAAGTTTTTTTTTCTTTCTTTTTTTTTAATGCTTTCACTATAAGACAGGGCAGCATGGTGGTGTAGTGGTTAGCACCCCACAATAAGAAGGTCACAGGTTTGGTTCCTGGGCCTGGGTCCCTTCTGTGTGGAGTTTGCATGTTCTCCCCATGCCTGCATGGGTTTCCTCCGGGTACTCCGGTTTCCTCCCACCATCAAATTGTCATCATGTTTGGGTTAATTGGTGACTAAATTGTCCATAAGCCTGAGTGTGAGTGCGAGCGGTTGTTGGTCTCTGTCTGTCTCTGTATGTTGGCCCTGTGATGGACTGGCGACCTGTCCAGGGTGATTGGCTCCAGCACCCCTGCGACCCAGAAATGGATAAGCGGTAGAAGATGAATGAATGAAGTTTTTATCAACCATGTAACCATAGAAAATACAGTAAACAATCACACAATAATGAGTCCATCAGTACAACAAAGTACAGCTGTAACTGATCACCTTAACTGCCTAACAACCTCTTATGTCGTGGTGAGGGGTTTAGCAATTATATTATAATGTTACTCTCAAGGGAATGCTATTAAAGTCATGAGATATGTTTCCAAACATATGCATATATATGTGTATGTACTTCTTTAACCATATCATGCACATTTTCCACTGTACATTCACCCATTATGCATACTGCATATTTTCTGTATGTACTATCTCTGTTCTTTCAGTTTTTCTCTGTTGTATATCGCGTTCTTCCTTTAATTATTTATTATATTTTATTCTGTTTCTATTCTCTGTACAGAGCTGACGAGCAAATTTCCCCAAGTGGGATCAATAAAGTCTCATCTTATTTTATCTTATGTTATTCTATCTTATAATGTAAGAACTAAGCATATGATTTACAGTATACAGTATAAGTTATTTAAGAAAATGATCTGTGTTAAAGGCAGTTCTTTATCATGTGTGAAGCATGAGTCAAGATAATCCTAAAATATTGTAAGAATGAGAGCCAATTAAAGCTCTTCCCCTTCAGCTCAGTGACAGGAGACTTTCAAAAATATGATTACAGTCTGCTGGGACTGTATTCGAAGAAGTTGGTCATTTTGGTGTGAATGCGCAGAGAATTCCAACAACAGATTAAGCAGCAAAGAATAAGCAAGTGAGTCTGCCAGCATTAATAGAGCACCCAGTTGGTGTTGGCAACCCAACGAGGCAGCTAAAAAATTAGTTCATACGAAGCAGAGGAGCTCGAGTCACCTGGCTCAGGTAGCTCCTTAAACTTCCCATTATTTAGGCCCAGTCCCAATACACCCCCTACCCCTACTTTTTAGCCCTACCCCTAAATTTTATGTGTTCCCGCAAGGGTAGTGGTGTCCCAATTCCTTTTTTCACGTAGGGGTAGGGGGCATAACGAGGGGTAGGGGCTATGAATCTAGCCCTTCAGAGCGAGGGTTTTCCGATGCTGACTTCCCGAGGAAGGTCCATTTCTGCGATCCCCAGAGAGTGAGAGGATGTGGAAAAGTCGGAGAAAAAAAAACCACAAAAAATTCACAAGAGACAACAGACGTCGATGGTGTATTCTTCTCCGTGTACCTCTTGGTTTATTTATCAACCGAAGCATGATGATTGCTAAAAAAAAAAAACGATCGCAACTGATCGTGACTGTAGACTCCATGTTTTTTTTTGTTTGTTTTTGTTTTTTATGTATTGACAAAATTTACATTGACAGACAGAGTACGAACAGGGTGAGGGCGTTACATACGAAAATAAAATCATGCCGATTGAAATTTACATGAACCGTAGCCTCCATGTTGCTGCTGGGACTACGCGGTTGCTTGCGTGCCCGAACGTAAACTACGCAGTGACATAGCAAGTGGTGTCCCAATTCCTAGGGAAGATCACAAAGCCCTACCCCTTGTGGCTTTTTTTTCGAGGGTTAAAGGGTAGTGAGTAAGGGCTTGTGGTAGTGAGTAGGGTGAACATTGGGATTGGGCCTTAGTCTTCCTGAATTTTATTGCCTTTTTTCCTTTCATATTAACGCTAATGTATTTGCGTGCTATCACAAATGACACTAGAGAGATCATTTTTTGTTATCCATTCATCTTCTACCGCTTTTCCGTTTCCGGGTCGCAGGGGGTGCTGGAGCCAATCCCAGCGTGTAGGTCTGGTCAAGTCTCTAGTCTCTGGAGGGGTCCGGTCTCTGGTCTGGTCTAATCTCTGGGGGGTCCGGTGTCTTGTCTGATCTGGTCTGGTCTAGTCTCTACTCTCTGCAAGGGTCTGGTCTCTTGTCTAGTTCCTTGCTTTGGCCCAGTCCATCGCTTGTTACCTATGTTCCTAGGCATGTTCAAGTGCCTCTACCGGGAATCGAACCGCGCCCTTCTTATTGCAGTTCAACAGTGTTAATCACTACGCCACCGTGCTGCTCAGGTCACCACATACATTTACATCAAGTCACCAATTAACCTAGACATGTTCAGGTGCCCCCACTGTCAAACCAAGGCCACCACGCTCAAGTCACCACATTCATTCATTCATTCATTTATTTGGGTAGGGGGGCATGCATTATTAGTGACCCCCTTGGAGCATTTTCCCGACAGGTACGTTCCTTTTTATTCTGGTGGGGAAAAAAAACAAAAACATTTACGTAAAATGTCGGGCAGTCCCGTGTTTATAATGAATTCCGCTTTTAATGTCTAATTCCGTGATTCCGTGATCGTGGATTTTATAGGGCCCTATTTACCGAACGCCCGGGAAGACTGAGCTTGACATGAGCTTCACAGTGTGCAAGGTTTTCAAAATGAGGATTAAGCACTTCGGGAACCCATGTTTAACTGCACTATTTTTATTTTTTTTACTTAAGCAGTATGTAATATTGATTTTATGCAAAAATTCCATCCAAGCATGGATAAATATTTAAAACTTAATAAATGTGAAAAAGACACTTTAATGTCTCCATTTGTCATTCTGTCTTGCAAAGCAGACTGGAGTAGATCATGAGGATCCTTTGCACACCTATAGATTGAAGCAGAAATCATTATGAATCAAATCTTTTTGAATCAAATCGTAGCCCCAAAAATTGGAATCAAATCAAATCGTGAGATAGTAAAAGATTCCCACCCCTAATATATATATATATATTATGAAGAGGACATACAGCTGGCTCTCTTCTATCATCTATGTCGGACTACAAAGTCTCATGTTTCCGCAGACATTTTTATACACCTTCCACCCACATACACATACGTATGCTTATGTGGGTGGCAAGTCTAGCGATACTGTATCTGCTCTGCTCATCGCCATGTTTTCCTTTCATTTCATGTAATTTTCATCCGCTTATCCGTCAGGGTCACAGGAGCATGTTTTTATTTATTTATTTATTTATTTATCTATTTATTTTCTGATCACATCCATGCCTCTCTAAGTTTATGCTTGTGCATGTTAATATTGTGTCAAAGGTAAGAGAATGCTTCTTTTTTTTTTTTTTTGCCTATACTTTTTGTAATTGCCAAGAGAAAGCACTGTCATGAGGTTTGTGTTGACATTTGTAATACTAGCCACTAGTACTGGCCACTGCCAGGTTGCCCCACAGGGGAATTGGGCTGGCAGAGTAGGAGTCGTTCTAAAGGGGGAAAGGGCTGTATTGAATTAACACATGCCAGGCTCTGTAACTGAGCTGCTCTTTCAGTATTGAAAACAGTGCCAATGCTGGGGCCCCTGGGGGGAGGCTGGCTTCAGAGTGTGATACAAACAGTGAGATAGGTGTCATGGTGACACTCTGGCTGTCTCCCTTTTCCTTCTTATCTGGGCTGATGTTGTGAGGAATTCTGTCATTCTTCACGTGCCCACCAGCTGTTACTATCAAATTTCAGTCCATCACCTCCCAGTCACCATTCCTGAAAACTGCTACTGATGCCCCAATCAGGAGATATATTTTCTACACTACATACCACAGAATTTCGTATTACTTTTGCAGGTACTTTTACTACTTTTTTTCCATTAGTATATAAGAAATCTGTCCATTTATAGTTCATCATTTGACTCAGTGAGGGAGAAAAAGACATGAATTCCCTGTTTTAAACGTTTAACATATTGTCACTGCATTTATATTTCTTAATTTATTGTTTTTCTGAGGTCTTCCTGACTCACTGCAATTCTGAGCTGTGCTAATGAATAGCTTCTCAATTTTTGAGCATTGTTTTCCAGCAGTGTCCAACATTGATTTCCAACTTTGATCATGCTGGCTTCAAAACTTTGCTTTTTGATACAGTCCTAAACTGTTTCAATTCCTACTGCCCTCCCAGGAACTACATCATCTCATTAGCAATATTGTACCTGAACAGACCAACATGACATGTGGAGTTCATCAAAGCTCAGTCTCTGGCTCCCTTTTATTTATTGTTTTTACATTATTAAACCTGATGGACTCTGCATCAAGTTTACAGTGAAGACAATTAATTCACTATAATATGAAATCACCACTATGAAATTTAAACTATTAAGGATTTTCTCTGTGTGTGCATTGAACAAATCAATCATTGGAAGTGCTTGAAATTAATTGTTTGATTTTCCTTTTATGGAGTGACAGATTCCCAGCTTAGCTGTTGCCATCTCCTCAAAGTTGACCTTGGAGGTTGTAATTAGTCAGGTGTCTCCTCTGATACACATGGATTCACCACCTGCTTATTTGTACCTTAAGTAAGGAGAATGCAGCAGTTCACACAACACTGCCCCAGATTCCACGCAAACACAGGAAACTTTACATTATGAATCATTAGTGAAGCAAGGAGGACATTTTAATATAGCATTACAATTTAGACATTTTATTGATAAATGGCCAGCTCCTAGTGCAATACATTAGAGAGTATATTGAATATATTTACAAATTCAACAGGATTTGATTAATCATAACCAAGTTTCAGTTGAGATTTTGTGTATGTTTGGACTATGGGAAACTAAATGAGAAAGGATGAAAATATTAATACCATTCACATTACAAGCAAACTTTATAAAAATGTATAAAAAAATGAACTGTGGGGCAAGTAAAACTGTATAATGTGATATAATATATAATAATATATAATATTATATAATATAATATAATGTATAATGTTTTTAAAGAAAACATTTGGATAAATAAAACCAAAATCTGAAGTAGGACAGACATGATTATAAGACAACACCCATCTCTTCCAACATTTTTTTTTGTTGTTGTTGTTGCTCAACAAAAGAGCTTCCTCTGAGATAAAAATAATTATCGATAGCTTTCATCATTGAAGCTTTTTTTCCTGTATATAAACATGAACAATGGAATATGCTAATATGTAAAGAAAACCCTACATTTGTGTATAGCTTGTCTATCACAGTCACACTCTCCTGTTTAGACTCTTAGTTCTTCATTCTTCGACAGTCACCATCAGACAATTTCTCAATGATGATGAGCTCAAAATGTTTTTGAGCTCATCACCTGTGACAGCAATAATTTTTGGCTGTGTGACAGATTTTCTCCTTGGTTCATTTCTGCTGTAAAGATTTGGGAGACTATGAAATTGCTTTCTTTCACCATAAATTTATTTCATCCATGACAGAAAAAACACATTACAGAGGAATTCAAAAATGAATGTAGGTGAACTGACAAACGCTTTTACTGATAACTGACAAAGACATGCCCAGCCACAATAAGATGACACATGACGCATTATTCAACAGTCTCCATATCAGATAGTGTTACACTGGTACCTTCTCTATTCAAAAAGAAAAGCTGATGCTGTTGCCTGTGAACTGTTTAATCATAGAATATAAGTCATACAAATCAAGTGAATACAATATCTCTGGGTTTCTAATGAATGCCACTGTGGAGCGAGGGCAGACTGTCAGCCAGCAAATCCCAATGTTTTCCCAGGAAATGAAGAGATAAAAAAATACATTTTTCCTGCATTACTGTTTGTAATGCGGCATGACACAGTTACATAGAAAGCTCAGGCACAAAAACTACTTGCCAATACAGATGACTCCCATTTGTAATTCAAAGCTATATTCCTATACAGCAAAAGAGTTTAATTTGGAGCTTTTAAAGTCATCCCTTTTATTTTATAGAGATTAAATTCTGATATTTCCACTTAACTAAACTCGGGCTCTTCTAAGAATTGTATGGTTTGAGAATATAATTTCAAGTCTAATGACAGTTTGTACTCAAAACATATATGTACATGTGTAATATACATACTTTTTTCATTAGTTTCCCAAATTTGCAATATACAAATAAAGAAAAGAGATGTAAAAGATCTGGCAAAAAATCTCGGTCATGCACAATGACTGCTGCATGCACACTGCAAAAATCCTCGATACCTCTCTCTTAAATTACTGAAATCTGTTTCATCCTAATCCCTTGGAACTGAGAGGCCAAATGTGTGAACGAGCTGAGCTCATTTAGGATGTGAGAATTGCCAACAATTCTGTGTGTGCGTATGATATTTTTATTTATTTTTTTTTTCATGTAAAGCTTCAGAGAATACTGACAAGGTCTTCACTTGATATGGAATTCCTTCTGAACTTTTTCCATGTGCCACAGCTTCAGGGATTGGCCTGGATATTGTCTCATATCCCCAGCATGTATAACACCTTCTATCCTTTGTTGTTCCACTTTTTTTTTTTTTTTTTTGTTGACAGTCTCTTCACACTACTCTACTCTTCACATTGACAATTAAGGTAGACACATCATGCCAAACTGAATCTTTACTATGCTATATTTATTACAAAGTAGGAGTTGGAAAGCTGCTGTCCTGTATATTCATTGAACGGTTCCAAAATATTCCATTGCAGCGACAGCTTGACAAAAATACATCCATTTCACGTTCTGTTTAGTGTCACTTATGGCCTTTTAAGACATTTTAAAGTTGCCTGAAAGAACTGTGTGTGTGTGTATGTGTATATTCATTCATCATTCATCTTCTACCACCTATCCGTTTCCGCGTCAGTGGGGGTGCTGGAGCCATTCCCAGCTCACACTGGGTGAGGGCGTGGTACACCCTGGACAGGCCGCCAGTCCATCGCAGGGCCAACATACAGAGACAGACAGAGACAAACAACCACTCACACTCACACTCAGACCTACGGACAGTTTAGAGTCAGCAATTAACCTAAACGTGCCTAAACGTGCGGGAGTACCCGGAGGAAACCCACGCAAGCACAGGGAGAACAAGCAAACTCGGTGACCTTCTTGTTGTGTGGCACAAGTGTGGCACTAATCACTGCTATGCTGCCCCTGCGTGTACAGTTTATGTTTATAGAAAAATATACTGTAGCCCTCAGACCATGTAAACATAATGCCAGCAAAAGGAAATTACACAGTAAAACAGTAAGTAGTTGCTATAATTAGATGTACAGGCAGGGTCAGATGAAATACAGTAATTTTATATTTATAGAGCTATAGAGACAGTTCATGTTGGAGAAAAACGGCAATCAGTCATAATTATGTGTCTTTATGTAAATAAAAGCGCAACAACAACAAATCTTAAGTAAGATATCGGAGAATCGTGCTGCAACGGACACTTCATTATATCGGTCCTATTGATAAGTGGTTTTGTCACCAGCTAAGTGAAGTTTACCCAAAATATGACCGGGAATACTGACACAAATTCAGAACTTCTCAATCAACCTTTGCCTTTAATACAAAACGGGTCTGCAGCGGTATTCTCTTCCTGGCAGTGTGGGTTTTTTTTTGTGTCATGTTTTTTCTGTTTCATCAACTGGTTTTGAAAAATACGCACCATTCAACACCCTCTGTCTAAAGTCCAGACTTCAATAACACTCAGTAGAGAGTTACTTCAGTCAACGGCTATAAATTCTACACATCTCCAGGAGCCACATTATTATTGTGATCTGCAACAAGTTGTTATAAAGTTACAAAGTGGAAAAAAAATGGATGAGTATGTAAACACTTTGAAATGACTTAGTTTTCTGATCTTAATCCAAGTCGTAAATGTATCCACAAACTGTATCCTTAAGACAATAATTCTGAGAAAACTGAAATGATGCAGTATGTGTCCTTGATGAGGATACCCATTAAGCATTCACATTCTCTGCTGGAAAAATCCAACTAGCTGCAATCTATCTGAATGGGTGCCCTGAAAAGTTAGATTTTTGCATCACAAAACCTATACAGAGCCATACCAGGGTGGACAGCCATCCCGATGTTATCTTGCACTATACCTTGTTCAGCTAGTTTCCCCCTCAATGATATTGAACCACCTGGGTCCATATACGGAGCTACGTGTTCAGCCAAAATAATTCAACCTTCGTTTCGTCAGTCCATGAAACATTTCCCAATAAGTTTATGGAGAGTCAAATGCTCTTTGGCAAATTTTAGGCATGTGTCTGTTCTTTGGAGAGCAGCAGTTTCTTCTATGGCGCCAAGCTCCATATAACCATGCGCCATGATTTGCTTATCGTAGACTCCTGAACAGATATGTGAACTAAGGCCAATGATTTGAGTAGGTACATCTGTGAATCATTAAACTCTTTGAGGTGACTTTGTACCCTTTTCCAGCTTTATGTAAATCAGTTCCTGATTGTGAGGTGTCTAATATCGCTATTTTGGAAAGGTTTTTTCCCATCAGCATCAGCGGCTGCATCAGAGCCAAAATAACCCAGTTTTAAATTGATATCTCATCGTCCCTCGGATTAAAAAAAATAAATAAATAAAGGCCGATGCCGATATGAGTCAAAATGCTGAATATCGGTGCCGATAATCGGGTGATCCCTAGTTTTTAGTAACTCAGAATCCCATCTCCAATCATGTCTCATTGGCTAGACTACAGGTTTGCTAACTCCTGACTCAAATAGCTTGCTAAAGGATTCAGATACATTGTATTCAATCACCGGACAAGAGCATTGTTATTTAAGTTTTTAGTGAAAATGGATAGTTTGTTCATGATTTGTATATAAACTATAATATAAGTAATTTCAAGGGTTCCACTAAAACAAGTTCAGGCGAGTGTAATGAGCAGGTGGAGTATGAGATAACCATACCAACTAAAGTTATCTCTTGCATAATTCTAAATTGAACTAAGATAAATGAACCAGAATTACACCCAGAACATACAGCAGTAGAGCCCTGTCTACACCGGTGATGGGGAAAAATAGCATCAGCAATATAATATATCACCCTCATGAATTCTTTTTTTTTTCCCACATCCAGGAAAGGAAATAATGAAATTAAACTTTTCCAACACCATGATTTCCGTTAAAGACCCGCTATATCCCTACAGGTTGAAGGTTGATAATCATGCATACAGTGGCCATATTTTGTGTTTATTTTGTTCCTTATGGCACTCCTGTAAAGTATGAACTCTGCATACTGAACTGGAGACACAACAAGCAACAGTGCCAAATGCTATCTTCATGCAGAGACCAAATGACTATTTATCCAAACATGATTAATGGACCCACATATCCATTTGATACAACACACTGTACTGGCTGGCACACATAAAATGGTAATTGTTTAGGAACCAAACACATTTGCATGCCTGTCCAGGAACAATGATATATATATATATATATATATATATATATATATATATATATATATATATATATATGTATATATATGTATATATATATATATATATATATATATATATATATATATATATATATATATATATGTATATATATATATATATATTTTTTTTTTTTTTCATTTGTTATTTGGTTCACCTGTCAAGCTGTGGTGGTGGTGTCATGGTGTGACAGCAGCTTGGCATGATCTACTACTTGGCATGTGAGCACACAAAGCGGGTTGCCCATGTGTTTGTGCATGTGTGTCTGTGTAATGACTGTTTCAGAAACCCTAACAAATAATAATCCGTCAGAACTGCCACGTCTCTACCATTGCAGGGGTAACTACAAGAGTAACTCGTTGGAGAGGTTTTTTTTAACCATTATCATCACTGCAGACAAAATCTATTGAACCAAGCAGTTATTAGAAATGGATTTAACTATGAAGACCTCGGTTGCAGGATAAGTGTCTTTTTTTATGTATTTGAATCAAAATGGAAATGAGGACTGATGACCTTCAGTAGCCCTCTTGCATCAACTCAAATGAGCACCATTTGGGGTATTGTAGCTAAGGAAGAAATCTCATCTCAACAGCAGCTTCTCTGTGGTCCAGTGAATAATTTAAACAGATGAAAGGGAGCTGTGTACATTTTTCACTTGTAAATGTTGCACCCTTGTGTTTGTGTTTCAGCAACACCACCTCAATCTGGGCCTTGGTGTCTTTGAATGCATTTGGAGGTTCAATCCAATTAATATTGTTTGATATGATATATATTAGAGGATGTAAAAGATAATATCAGTTCACTCCATATTCCATCCTGGGCCTCTGACACTGACAGACAAGACACAGGGTGGGATGGTAAAACTCATTTGAAGTCTCCTTGACTGATTTTTCTCCTTCAGGTAAAAAAGGTAAAAAATATCTTGTTGAAGAATTTATTAAATTAATACACAGGAAAGTGAGGAAAGAACTTTGACCTTCTTTTGCCATGGTTTTAAAATGAGCAAAACATAATTGGAAATTTCGAATCGTCAAAGAGCTTATACTGTAGCTCAGATAAAAGAGTTAAAAAAAACCCCCCAAAAAAACAAGTTCTTTGCATTAATACAGTTTCAGTGGAAAACCAGCCACCAAAATCTCCCTGGACTCCAGACTCTGGAGAAAAATGGTCACAAATGTACTTCTAAAGAAAAAAAAAGTTAAAATATTCTTTCATAAAAGAGTCTTTGCAGTGCACCACATCTCTATATGGCTACAAAGTGACTGGGAGAGACAATTAATGAGTTTCTGACACTCACATTTTTTGATTGACTGAGCAGTTAAAACCATGACCCTCTTAACATTCCTGCTACGGGTAACTTTTATCATACTTCTTAAATTATATTATTATGTGTTAACTAAAATTTTGTTCACAAGAGGAATCTTTCTCTTTTTGTCCATGCGGGTATTCAGCCGACCTGCAGGCAGAAGGTTAAGTGCACACAGACAAACTGTCATGTGTGAATGTGAAAGGAATGACTTTTGCTATTTTTCTATCAGGCCTTGCCAAGTGACTTCATCATACTGTGCATGTAACTTATGAAGCTGTAACAATTTCAAAAGTGAATGTGGTGAATGCTGCTATTTAATCCACCTTCTGAAGAATGTCCTAGTTTATACCACTGCATCATGTGTTTTCACAGCTTATACTATATATATCAAACACAAGTAGTTTGGAGCAGTTTCTATCAGTAGATGTTGGTATGTTGGTGTCACTACTGAAAGACAATGAAAGTAATTGTTACTAATTGACCTTGTGCGTTATTCAAATAATAGTTTGGTTCTGTGTGTAAAATACTCAAATCCAATACATTTCTTCTTATGGGGAAGCCTAAAGCTGTTTTGTTAAAGATTTAAGTTCACCCTTTATTGGTGGGTTTAATATTAGCCAAGGAATTTTCAGGCACTTGACCATCAGGCACTTGAGCCCACGAAACGCCTAAGAGCATTAAAACGCGAACACGTAACAGGATGCTCAGCCATCCGTATCAGAGCCCTGGAAAAACAATATAACCACCCAGGGGTGCTTTTATTATAAAGTAAATTAATTATTGTTGTAAGTTAAGAATCCCACTGTATAACAACATTTAATCTTTGCCAGCCTCTTGCTAAACGTGGTTGTGTGAAAGAAAATGGCCCACTCTCTCCCTATCTGACTCCCTGCCAGTGCTGTGTGCCCTTTACACTGCATTAATTAGTGAGTACATTTTATGGGCCATTTAAACTTGGCTCAAACATTTAAGATTATCAATGGTGAAGCTAACAGTATTACCCTAAAGAGAAGGCCCTCCCCTCAGTTTAAGCCTGCATGCCCTTCCCTGCAGAAGTGGATTGAGATTCAATTGTAGAGTGACATTCACCTTTATGACAGAGTGATCCTGGTATTCACAACTAGGCTGAGATGCCCTCGTGTTTAAATAAGGGCATTCTGTTAATTGTTATGTAGGAAAAAAAGGGAGATTGGCATTTGTCTGATGAGAAGAAGGGCATAATCAGGCTGATCGGAGGCTGAGGAGTGGAGACAAGGGCCATTATGTTCTTGCAGTGCAGACACTTCAGAGGAAATGATAACTGAAGCCTAGAGTGACAGAGTAATATCAGCCACTCCCCTGCCCGAGGACACGCATTCCTTTGCTGAGGAGGATAAAAAAAAAAATCTTTGAATTTAAAACTTCCATTTGAGGGCAAATTGATGGCCGCTCCAAGAGCTGCTGACTACTCCACTTCACCCCCTCCAATGATATTAACAGACTGTAATTAATCAAAGTTTTACTTTTTCTAATTGAACCCAACTTTCATTTTGCCTGAAATGAGAACCCCTGACATTGGGTTGTGATGATTTCACATTATGCCAAAGACAATTATGTGCATGTCAAGGGTGTTGTATTACCACTCCTAATAACAGTGTGTCCTCTTTTGGAGGCACTGCAGTCATCCTCCATTGCGCAAATACTCTATACAACAGAATATGTGTGGGCTGTGGAGATAACAGGAGGTCACTGCATTTGCTGCCTTTGTCAGTCCCATGGCATTTAAAAAAGGAGCTTGAGCATCTGGTCAAAATAAGTCCGGAGGAATGATTATGGGGTCTGTGTGAAAAACAAAAAACAAAAAAACATTAGCATTACAAACGGGGCAGTATACAGCACTTTACCAAAAACTGGTCCTTCTTTGGTCTTTGAAAGCAACAAAAATTAAAATAAATTAAATAATTAAAATAAATTAAAATTTTTCTCGCAAATGCAATTATGTCACTACAAATTGAAAATTAAGTTGCTTCAATCATTATGTAAATAAGAAAAGGGGATATAAAGCAATGGAATAAGACACAAGTCAAGAAAGAAATAAACCTGTACTGTCTTTCTCTATCTTAGAAGATAGAGAACGACGGTATTCACAATGCCTTTTGGATTGATCTTTCTCACTTCCATAGAGATTGCGTATGCCTTTTAAAAATAAAGAATTATGTGTAATCTGTTTAGAGCAGAGAATCTATTTTCCTTAGCGCTGAGCATTTTGGACCCTGGGCTAGTGATACACCTGGTATCAAATCTGACAACTTTTCCCCATCACACCGACAAAACAAAATGCTTCTCTGACTGTCAGTTAAATCGATGAGAAGTGTCACTCAGGCTATGGTTATTTGGCCCTGTTCATTTGCATTGGGTCAGCAGAAATGTCATTATGTTGCTGAAATAATTGCAATTTGCAAATATAATCAGAATAGAAGGGCTTTTTGATTTGTATCAAATTTATAAAGAGTGGACTTGCAAGGTATTCATTCATTTATTCATCTTCTACTTCTTATCTGTTTCCGGGTTGCAGAGGGTGCTGGAGCCAATCCCAGCTCACATAGGGCGAGGGGGGGTACACCCTGGACAGGTCGACAGTCCATCACAGGGCCAACAAACAGAGACAGACAGATACAAACAACCACTTAAACTGACACTCAGACCTACGAACAATTTAGAGTCACCAATCACCCTAAATGTGCATGTCTTTGGATGGTGGGAGGAAACCCACGCAGCTACTGGGAGAACATGGAAACTCTACACAGAAAGGCTCCAGGCCCATGAACCTAACTCGTGACCTTGTTAGCGGCATCGCACTAACCACTATGCCGCTGTGCTGCCCATACTTGCAAGATAATACTTCTTATAATGACAGATAACTGAAGAACCCTATATTTTAACTGTTTTCCTTTATTTAATTTTTGTTTTTGTTAGAAAAGTTTCTCTTGGTGTAAGTGACATTTTTTAATACTTAGCAATGATGCAGGATGGAGAAGAAGCTTTGCAAATTACACAAATCAGCCTGTTCAACCAATCTGTTGAACACAGCTCTACTGGCATCAAATATTGGCAAGGCAGACTCAGTCAAAAAGCAATTACTGCTTAATCTATTACTGTCTACCAGTCAGTAGTTTCAGAGGAAAATTTGAAAATATTCATATTAAAATGCAAAACTAGTGTATAGTCGATACTGAAATCTGAATGCGACGTGGGATCAACCATTAAATGCAGGACATTTTCTGAAACGTCGTGGGATTCAGGTTCTCATGTACAATGGGTATTTTTGCAAGTATTCTTAAATTGGCTCCAAGACAGAGGGCCGAGGTCAAGCATTTATCCTGTGGTCCAGCTTTTGTGCCAGTAACCTTTACATCCCCAAGTCGGCTGTCTAGTCGACAGGCCGACCACAGCTACAGCAAGCTGTGCCACCCGTGCTGAACAGCTGCTACCAGTGCACCAAATCAAAAAGCTAATAAAAATACAGCTCCAAGAGAGAGCAAGTGAACAAGACTTTTATTTATAACCATTCACCTTGTTGTCAGAACTGCCCAAAGGACTGAAGATTGTTTGGGTTGTAAATAGTAGGCCAGCATCCTGTAATGTGGCTTTTTTGTTGCTGTCTCATTCTACTTAAAAAAAAAAAAAAAAAGTGTTTCGCCTTTTTCAGCCCACTGTGTCATAATGCATAAAAGCTGCGATCTGGGATTTGAGCACTTGGTTATTGATTATCATACTGATAATTGCTCTCAGCCACACACAAAATTTTCCCCAACTGCCATAAGGGCACAGCTAGGCAGCAATTGAAACACATTTTTATAATAAGGGCTACAGACAAGAGGTGTCTTCTTAAAATCTATACTGGAAAGTGAAAATGTCAAAAGGTTATTGGGTTGAATAGAAGAGATTCACAAATTCTGGTAACAAACGAGAAAATAATGTTACGGTGAACAGGATTTAGGCCCAAGGTAATAGTGTATCTTATATAAGTAATAAGAAAAGTGGTTTTAGAGATGAACAGGTTAACATCCTAGAAGGAAGTCCCTGCATATACACATATACACACAAAATAATATTTCTTTGATTATTAAATCTGTCTGGGGGATTGGGGGTATAGGTAACATGTATATAGGCTACTTAAATAATACTACATATGTATCCTCTGCCTTCCACTGTCCCATGACATTCCACAAAAGGACAAAAAAGAAATGTCCATGGGGTAATATGAAATGAAATGATCATCATTAGCTGAACAATAAGTTGTGTTTGACCTAATTTTGCATGAGCGATGCATTTGCCCCAGACAGCTAGTGCTATGACCAGCTTGCTTAGCAATAAGCTTATCCCAGAAAAACGTATTAAAATGTAAAATGACATACTGAAAAATATACAGTCAAGTTGCGGCTGTAATAAGTAATCAGCAAACAAATAATATCTTCCAAGGGAATATTAGTGTTGAAAAAATCCCTGTAAATTTTTAGTTGGTTACAAATCAGGCAAAAACCTGGATGTAATAATTTTAGTTACACTGTTAATACGTGTTGGGAGTCTTTGCAACACATTGTTCAGCTCTGTCAAGCTGGTGCTGACAGCTTAATAAGTCCTAAAATGCACCAAGGCTTTATTCAAAATGACCGTGGGTCAAATTTTCTGAATACAAGTTAATTTTGCTGCTAAACTACAATGACACACATAATCTAAGAAGTATGTAACAATTACTCTCAGTGAATCACATTTTCAACCTATAACATTCTGACAGAGTTTTATTTTGATTTAATTTCCTTTTAATAGTCAAATAGATGTCTATGTTTCCTTGTCTGCTTCTCTTTCTTTTTTTTTGTTCATTCAATGACCCTGTTTATCAAAACATTATCCATGGGACTTTGATGACTATGTATCCGTATATATATTAAAATGCTTTCTTACAAAAAAATGGTCAAAGCTTCTTTAAAAATAGGGATTATAATTCAATCTAAGTGTTTCTGCTGCGGTAACAATAAAATGTTGCAGTATCCAACCTGAATAATCATACAGGTATAATTTTTCTCCACCTTTAGATACAATCCATGACCTGACTTTCATCTTGACGGTAGCAATAAACAAACAATGAGCGGGTTGTTGAACTTGGTTAGGTTTAAGAACAGATTGTGGTTTAGGTTCTTTCTTAAGGTTAGAGGACTGTGTTCATTGGTCACAATACCAAACGTGTTTAAGAGCTGTGGAATGTGCTTTTCAAAATAAAGCTGAGTATTGGTATTGAATAAAGGACAAACAGGAGCCTGACTCTCCTCTGCTTTCATCCAACCATCCATGTGACCATTGCTATTCTAAACACATCAGCTGTCTTTCCCCTCTGCTCCGCTCATAATTACTGTGACCATTAGAAGTCACCTAATAATAAAACATAACTGTAGGTCGCAATAAGCTGCCTGATGACCTACAGAGTGTTTTTGTTTTTTTTCTTTTTACACAATGACAGTCGCACATTCATAGTGAAGATGCAGCAAGACATAAGTCTCTTTAACTTCTTGCTCTCTGCCGTTATATTGAGCCATCCTTGCATGCCATCCGTGCACTTAAGGCATTTATTATTGAATTCTGACTATGAAAACTCATGAAAACACCATCCTTACAAGCAATATAAACACTGGTAAAATATTATATTTCATCATGTCAAAACATATAAATACTTTTCCAATGTATACACAAACAAACTCAATGTAAAAGACTCTGAATGTGGCAGCAATGACAACAATGAACCCAATTATTCTGCCTTAGACCTTGGATCAGTTATATTGGATAATCAAAGTGTCTAACCTACTCTGGCCTTCAGAAAGTGACATTCATGTACATAGCAACGAAAGAAGAAATAGTTTTCTTCTGTGTTTTTCATTAGACCTTCATCTTTAACCACTTTATCTGTTTCCGCGTCGTGGGGTGCTGGAGCCAATCCCAGCTCACACTGGGCGAGGGTGGGGTACACCCTAGACAGGTCGCCAGTCCATCACAGGGCCAACACACAGAGACAGACAGAGAGAAACAACCACTCACACTCACACTCACACTCGGACCTATGGAAGAACCTACGCAGGCACGGGGAGAACATGCAAACTCCACAAAGAAAGACCCCAGGTCTGAGACATTTATACATACATACTAAAATGTACATTATACAATATAATACACACATTGTTGGCATTACAGTTTCTTTGTTGCTCTTATTACTGTCTTCATACTGGGCTATCCAAAAATCTCACTATTGAAACAGAGCAAACTCTGCACACTGACTGGCACACAGGACCAATACATAACACACTATAGCTCTGGAATGGAGCAAAACGCCATTTCAACAGGACTGAATTTGTATTATCATTCTGTGGCTATACTGTAAAGCACATAATGCTATTGGAAACACATCAAAACAATACTATGGAAAAAGTATTCAGGCTACGAACACAAGAAATTGGACTTATTGCTTTGTGACCTACACTGCTCAGCCAAGATGCACTCAACCACTAACCATTGGATGTTTCCAGCTCAGTAGTCTGCTAGCATGGACAGGAATGATCGATATGGCCCTCTTTTACTGCTTCACTTCACAACTGTCTAGTCCTGCAGCTCTGGAATAGTTTGACATGCACAGACATTGCAGTAAACAAACTTTGAATGGTAAAGGTGAGTTTAAAAGCCCCAAATGGAGGATTGTTTAAAAAAAAAAAAAAAAAAGAAAAAAAAAAAGAAAATATATATATATATAGACTTTGAGCCTTTACTTCTCTCCCACCTCCCCTTTTCATTTTTATTGTCTCTCAAGGGTGCACACATTTCTTCAGCATGCATTTTCAGCTGCACCACCTGACTACTTTGGTCCCGCCTCTTTCTATGTCTGGTCCTTTTTAGAGAGAAAATAACAACTGCGGACAGTGTCGTATGTGATTTGTACTAAAGAGAATCATTTCACTGTAGCTGTGCAGTCTTGTTGCACTTACAACTTGATGGTTTCATTGTTTTTACAGGCAAATATGGTTACAGCTTAGATCAGCACTAAAACATGAACTATGTTTGCACTCTAGTCCTTCATAGTGTGTTCAGACTTATCCACTATGATTCAGTTTATGCTTTTGTGACATGCTATGTAAACTGCGGTGGTAGTTTTGTGGTGTGCCTTGCAGGCCCCTAGTAAATACAAGCCTGAACTTTCATGTAGCCCTCGACCACAAATACAGGAGCAAAGGAAAGACTGAAAAATTACTCATACTACTCCCAGTTTAATAAAAAAAAAAAAAAAATCTAATCTCTTGCTTTGTTACTGATGCTGTTTTCAAAACATATCATGGCCAGAGTCACTTCAACTAAAATTAGGCCATTGCCATATATATTAGACTCATTAAGTAAAATGTCTTTATGCACTTTAAAAGCTCATTTAGCTTTTTTTACTTGACCATCAGAATTAAACTCTCCTAAAAGAAATCCTGCCATTAAGCCATAAAGGTACAATCATCTATTTAAAAGCACATCACAAGTGCAAAAAAAGGCCTGCTCCTTCTCTCAATTTGCAGCTCTTGCCAAACAAGATCCTTCTGCTTTGGGCTCAAGGAGAATTAATTCATTAGGCTCTAGTCCAAATGAAGTCACAGCGAGTCATTTGTGTTAAAGGTTTTGCTAGCTTTTTTTTGGCTAGTTGAGTGCTAAGTAATCAAATTCTCAACATAAATATAACTGGACTCATTTCTGTCTTCACACACACACACACACAAAAGCCAACAAAAAAACAAAAAATGGAGCTGATGAAGTAAAAAAAAATGTCAAGCAAAGTCTGAGACATGGAACAACATCAGCATTATTTTTTAGCAGTGTTTGTTGTATCCAGTGTGACAATTGAAATGACAATTGAAAATGACAGTAACAGTGAAAAGAGTTTGTGCTCATTAAAACTTGTTTATGCATCACAATCCACTTCTATATATCCTTTTTTTAGTTTAGGCCTTGTTTTTTTCCACTTAAAACCCGAACTGAATGTTGCCTTTTAAATTTTTTAAATCCTGGGAGAAATTGCCTACAGCCTTAATTTTCGCATAATTATCATCGTCTTGCTTGAATGCTTTAATTGATTTCTCACCATGGGAAAACTATTAGTGGCCTAAAAATGTATTTAAAAATTACGGAAAACACATAATTAGAACCATTACTGACTTCTGTCTTCTCTGCTGGCTGTGGTGACAGTCCCTGGGGTCTGTCAGTCAGGTAGATAATTGGTGGATCTCAACAACCTACGGTGTGTCCACGAATACACAACTGTCTCTGCGTCCATTTACCTGCACACCACATTTTGGGCTTGGCTTATGTAACCTTCTTTTAACCCCCTATGTTCAGTTCTGTACCCCACAACACCCACACTTATTGCATGAAGTAGAATTTTAATTTGGCATCTAAAATTGCTGTAATACAGTGTGTTCAGGGGATGTTACTCTAAACAGCTTTAGGTTTGAAGACTTTGTGTCCTTGCCAACAAGCTATCATCCAGTAGTTTTTCCTGGGCAATCTGAAACTCTTGGATCAATTTCCTGGATAGTACATTTGATGCTTGTCTAGATTGGGGGATTAGAGAAAATAGAGAAAAAGCTTTGTTACAAGAACCAAACCTGCCATTTTCGTTTTACTCATGAATCTTTTAGTTCCTGCTTATGTTGACCTTTGGTAAAAAGTTCTATATTCATTTACTGCATATTCTGCACACTGTTATGGTAATTAGTTTCAATGATCGATAAACAAAAATCAAAAATCAAAAATGCTCTATCCTTCAAGCCGCTCCATCAGATCACCAGTTGTGTTATGTCCTTTTGATAAAGGATGCTTTATGATTACTATGTATTCCTGTGTATGTGTCATTTTCTAATTACATAGCTGCTGCTGTCAGCTACTAGACCGTACTGCACAATCTTTCATCCATGGTTTCACGCAGAACAAATTTAACATGATTTCCATATTGTCTGATTTCTATCTTAGAATTTGAAGAGTGGAACGAAGGCACATTTACACAAGTCAGCTCATCTGTTTGAACAATCTACAGGCCCCCTCTTGAATAGATCCCTCAATGCATGCTAAACAGGCTTCTAGATGATCACTATAATCCAATATTGTGCATGTTTCCCATGTTAAATTGTCGGATATTCAAAATAACAATTTCAGATTTTCTATTGGCAGGTCATAATAACTGTATAGTCTGTTCCATTTGTTTAGGAACAGTACAGGAAGCCCTGGGCGATGAAGTGAATATGTGTTTGAAGCTTTTGTGTTTCCTTGCAAGGGACCGAACTGTGGTATTGTGGTTTATGAGAATGTTCAAAGGTTAGGGGAAAAGGCTTCCTCTCAAAAGTAACAAGGCATGTTTTCATGTTCAAATATGAAATTAGGATACAGATGCTGCATCCTCCGCTGTGTCCTTGTGATAGGGGAAAAAAAAAAACTGATGACCTTTTTTTTTTTTTTTGTTCTATAGGTCAAATTCACAAGACCTGTCTGCAAACGTAAACAAAGTGCTTATTTTATCACATTTTGTATCCATTGTAGATATTTCTTTTTGGAAAGCGTAGTTTGTCACTGACAGATGTTGCCAGTATAATTCAGAGAGGGAAGCGTTATTCCCATCTGTGGAGTTGGGGATTTGGTGGTGTGGGGGGGTATGGGCTTTCTGGAAGGCTGAGTGTGCATATTTTTCAGTGTGGAAATTAACTGTGAGATGGAGGGAAGTTACGATTGCTTTGCCTGCTTTGCATTTGCGTGTGTGTGTGTGTGTGTGTGTGTGTGTGTGTGTGTGTTTGTGTGTATGTTGTGCACTTACACTCAATAAAGTTCTATAACAGATATTTGATCATGCATTTCATAGTCATTAGGTGAAGCCCTGGCTGTGGCACCAGCCTTTCATAGGAGAGCTGCAATTGTTTATCTGCTTGTGCTGCTGCAGACAGCTGTAAATAAATGAAAAACTAGTAGCTCCTCGGGGGAGTAAAGGGACACTCTCATTGGGATTTGCTAGCTAGTTTTGTCATGGTAGATTTGGTCCCGCATTTTTCCCCCCTCATACAACGTTTGCCCCTTTTTTTTTGTCCATGTTTCATTTTTCCATTCATCATGGCCCAACTTCTTACATTAATTCCTGTTGTGGTAATAGAGTTTTCACTGATTAATCTTTCACGCATTTTGCTCTGCAGCTAGTATTGCAGCAGTACCCTACTTATTTAATTTGAGAAATGATCTGAAATAAAAAGTCAGGATAATAAATGTTTTCTCCTCTGGGACAATGTTTGGTACAGGCAACATTCATCTTTGTGGTGATGTAACACCCCCTCCCCTCACCCAGCTGATCTGGTTCTGCATGTAGGTGTATGCATGTTGTCAGTTTACATCACTGTCTGGCCTTCCAATCATGGACGAGAGACTGAGCTTTATTTGTATTAGTGCACTTCTGAAACACATTGATGTGGCGAACACATGTAGTGGTTGAGAAGGTGACGCATCTAAACACTGTCCCAAAATGCTAACACTAACCATATCCTGCTTTGGGGATACAGAAATTCATGATACATCTGCACATAGACATTTTTCATCAAAATTAACTGCAAGGAAGTGGCGCTGATCAGACTGTCTCTGGTACGGCAGAACAGAAAGGCCTAATCAGTTTTAGCACCCGCATTACAGTTAAGCTTTGCATATTCCTAATCCTTATTGTCTACAATTAATGAGTTTTTCTCATATTGAGAAACATGCAAATTGAGATTTCTGGTTAGGAGACTGCAATTATGGAAGAAGCTAAGGGATATAAGACCCTAATTATGTGCTATCATTATTGCCATGG
Source organism: Remorina albescens (assembly GCA_034769265.1). NCBI lineage: Eukaryota > Metazoa > Chordata > Actinopteri > Carangiformes > Echeneidae > Remorina > Remorina albescens. Next base: position 21,858,230 of record CM068494.1, read on the forward strand.
CTACCTCTACAGTTGACTTAGTGTGCAGGGGTGTAAAGCACAGCATGAAATATGCAATCCAGGGCCTGTGTGTGATACAATGAAATTTTTAAAAGGAGAAGCAACACAAACTGTGAAAAGAACAAGCCTTTTGTTTCCATTCACATGCTGATTAACAATACAGCATCACCTATGAGTCCACTCTTATACAATGCAATTTAATTATATGACACAACCAACAACACAGTATTGTTATTACGAATATTTTCTTCAAGTATTTTGAATTTATCAAGCTGTGCTCAGAGGAGAGGAAAGGACAAAAGCCCACAAGGTGAAACTTAGTCAGAAAAATGGTTGAATCAAGCAAAACAAGTGCAATGACAAAACTGATGTGGTGTCATACCGGCTTGCGCATTGCAACTCTGCACAAAACACAATGTTCCATTGTCATGGAAATTTGACACTATTGCCTTCACTTCGCAAAACACAAACACAACCCATGGCACATGTCTATTGTCGACGCTGCTGCACACATGCCCAGCTTCTTAAGCATTCCACATTAACAAACTCACTTTTGTCAGTTTGAGCATTGAATTTAATCTGCTCCGATTTTGCAGCAAACAGAGCATGCAGCCCCTATTGTGAGGCACCATCATCTCAAAAGGGCTTAGTGGGCAGAACTGCTGTTTGATGGAGGATAAAACACAGCCTTGAAGACAGAATCGATACACTACTTTTAAACTGGCATGGATTATGTTTGCATTCCCTATATCTATTGTGCCCTCGCTGTATTCGAGTGAAAAGATGATATCTATCACTGGATAGCAGCCCCAGCCCCACAGCTTCTTGAGGTACCACCTTTCTGTATGAGCACTTAACTCCCAGTCAAATCCATGCACAGGAGGACTGCTCAGATGTATGATCTATGCAGCAATGTAGCCAACTCACAGTGCACTTTTAACTTCAATGTCATCCACCAGTAGATTTCCCTCAGGGCTTAACTGATTTGTAAATGGTGCAGTTCGCCCCTTTTGTGCTGCTTACAATGTGCCTTTGAAAAATAGTGAAAAAAAATAATAAGTTCTACTCCCTTTTATCCTGCAGTGTGCCACTCAGTGCACCTGGGGAAGTGTAGCACTTACATGATAAGAGGAATATTGAAAGAGAAGCCAACTGAATTCAATATTTCAATACCCCCCGACCCCACCTACTATTCAGCATTCTCAGACTTAGAGCACACTCAAGTGTTGTGCATGACATTTTAAGTCAAACATACTTTGCCTCATGCCAAAGATTATTTTGCATATTGGTTTTCACTTGACTTTTAGCAGTCAAGCTTCATACTGGATCAATACACATTCATCCATTAATTATTCATCTCGTTTTATATTAATCTCATGAAGCGATTAGTCTGACAAAGGCCCGAGCCCAGTTTCAAGAGTCCTGTAACATTAATCACAGGTATAACCCACAAGATGTTCTGTCATCGTTGTGACAGAGGCTGGGAGAGAAAGAAAGGTAGAATCTTGGATGTATACAAAAGACTAGGGATGCACCGAAACCCATACTGGTATCAGGTATTGGTCCAATACTGGGCATGAGTGCTTGTACTCGTAAAATTGCCACCGATACCACTTTACAGCAGCGCGGTTTACAACACTTGAGGCCATTTTGTTAAATGTCAGACTGTATGTGTGGCAGTGCCATGGTTATAAAAGCACTAATGTTGAATGTCAGTATGACAATTTTGTTAAATTTGTTTGTCACAAGTTTCACTGCAGTATAGTCACCCTTGTACAAGAAAATCATACTGAAGAGTGTGGTTCAAATAACAAAATTTTTCTGTGGGAAAAAAAAAATCAAAGTAACTTTATGTGTAATGGCATGAGTACTCAAATGTAAGTACTCGTACACTACTCGTTTTGGAAAAAAGTGGTATTGGTGCATCTCTACAAAAGACGAACCTTATAATCCTAGTGAATAATTCTGAGACTCATCATCATACCGAGAGATTTGGCCTCTGACACTCTCTTGGTTTGAAGGGCCGTGGGTAATCGGCACACCCTCTAAAAATGTGCCATTGCTCCGTACGATTTCTTGCCTTACTGTCGAGCTCATGCACCTCAAATCACTGCTGCCAGGCACAGTGTGTGGTTGGAGGGACAGGTGTCTCCCCAAAGAGGCCCGTGGTGAGCTAAGTGAGCTGGTCACACGGCCAGAGCCAAAGGATTCTGGGTAGTTGAGAGCAGCTTTTCTGTAACAGCTACTTTCAAAGACCAGCAAGCCTTCCAGAACACAGGGACATAGGATCAAAGGCCCAGAGAGCTCCCTGTAATTAGTAGGTGGGAATCCTGGAAATGCACAACAAACTATTGTCTGCCTCTGTGACATTAATGATAGCAAAGGTTAAGCAAAACAGGTGGTAAGAGGATGAAGCAGCATGAGGGCTGGAATAGAGGGAGGGAGGAGAGAGAGACAGAGAGAAGGACGAGGTAAGAGAGGGGACACGGTCCCATTGTGAAAATGTGAATGCTCTGTGTGTTTGTGTGTGTGTTGCTTTGTCCTGAAGTGAATGGCATACAAAGGTGTGTGCTAATGTAAGTCAAGAATGCAAAGTCACACCACCCCATTCTCCTCGGTAACAATCTCCCACTCTGCGGCGATGACCTGCTTCTCAAAGTCTCTTGTCGGGCACCTCATCAGCTCAACAACACAATCAAATCCTCATATCTTAAAAAAAAATACAGCCCATATTTCCTTCATGACCTGAGTCTTATTCTTGTTTTAATTAGTATTCCATCCATTTTAATCTGAAACATCTCAAATGTTGTGTAGTTTTAAATGTGAAGGCAGTTTATCAAATTTTCCTTTCAACTGCTGAGAGAGGCCTACATGCTTACTGTACTAGGTATCAAAAACTGGACAGTTGCAATAATACACGACTTGGGTTGAGGTAACCACCTACTGTGAAGCTGCTAGCACACCTCACTAAGTACTGTTTCATCCACATTCACCCATGATGTTGTGACAAATGGATGTTACGTGGACGTAATGAGCATGTGTGTAGGCAACGGACTTCGCTCTTAGTTTATTTTGTAGGAGGCCTTTCCTAAGCATCTAAAGGCAGATCAATGCACTCACTGCCGAATCAGGGAGTAGCATGCTCCATAAATGAGCGCAAAGCCCTCCTTTCCAGTTCTGCCTTACAAAATCCGTGAAGCGTGAACAAGGTACTGGAGGAATACACTCTCATAGAACTAGTTTCATCCAGGTAACTTCAATTTTGTATGTGGAGCGCCCTCCATATTCAGGCTGGCCCTGAATATATGCAATGCAGACCCATAAGTAGACTGGTGTCTAACTACACATCCGTGTGCCCAGCAGCCAAAAGGCAACACGGAGCCAGATGGTACTCTTCTTCAAAGGAGCGTCAGTTAAGGAAAGCCCACAGACTGATGTTTCTACTGTGACGCCCTCCAACAAATCTGTGCCCTGTGTGAAGTGCACTCAAAAGTGTGATCTTGCACTTTCTCAACATTCTGAATGGCTTCATGCGGGCAAATATCTGGCCTGGGGGTTGTGGAAGATGGACAAAAAAGGACAAGAAAAGGACAAAAGCCAAGAAAAAAATGCCAATTCTACACATGCAAGTGGTCACCTACTCACTCTCCTCCTCAGACTCAGTTTAAGAGCAGGGCTGACAGTTTGCTCTAATTTCCCTCCACAGACTAGTGGTTTTCTTCCCATCTCAGATGCCTACGGTTCAACTAGACTGGCACTGCAGCAGTGAGCATTTGTCAGCACAGATTGACTTTTTTGCCCCATGAGGTGTCGATATGCTGCAGCTGACAGGCTCCTGGCTCCGCGCAGTTTGCCCGCCTTGTTAAGTCTGACACTGACACGAAGCGACTGGTTGAAAACTGACACACAGAGGGAAATCCGTGGCCACAGCAAATATTTGATGATGTGATTTTTGCTGAATTGGAGATGGAAGCTGATGTTGACATTTATGTAACATCTGCACTGTCTAGTCGTGGGAGCCTGTTCCTCCCCCTTGTTCTTTCCCCTCTCTCTGCTTCACTGTTTCCTTTGCGATCTGTTTCCCACAGTAGAAGTTCCACCTTTGTGCATTTAGCAACTCTTTTTGTCTGCAAGAACTCTAAACAGTTAGATGCTTGGTTTGAAAACTAACAAGCAAGTAATGAGGACTGAGGTGCCAGGGAAAGGCCAGGTACATGGCATCTTTAAAACTCTACTACCACAGGTTGGAAGCGCAGTTTGGCTCCACATGCACCACAGGCTCACTTAAAGCATACATAATGTATCATTGAGCCAGAAAGGAGTCACGTGTCCCTTGATGTTGAAAATACACTTCCCCAATGAGCAATGGTGTATAAACAACTGTGTTTAAGTGTCAAGTAAAAAGTACAAACATTTAAATGCCAACAGGGAACGTATAACTAGCTGCTTTCATTTGGAAAACTTCTAACAGTCGTTTGTACCAGAGATGGTTGCAAATATTTCTGTGAAAGAGATGTAAGGTGTCATAGAAGGGACAGAGCAAAAACTAAAACCATGCAGAAAAACATCCTGAAAAAGGAATAGAATGGTAAAAAATAAACAAGTGAAGTGAATCCTAAAATCTTCCTTTGACAGAAAGGAGGGAGGGCAGAAACAAAAGAAAAGCAGCAACACTAAAACAAAGTATGGTATATCTTTTTCTCCCCCAACACAGTCTGGATGGTTTCAGTGGGGCCATGAGAATGCAGTAATGACTTTAATGAAGAGCCCTTGTTCTTAATTGAGATTAGATTTCTGTTTTATCTGGCTGCCACATCAAGGATCCTTTAGTTCCAGCCTGAATAGCGTCTCATTGTGGTCCATTACGTGGTTGATCGACCATGTTAATTTAAACTGCATGCCATCCGTTAACTAGTATAATTCACGCAGACTGTGGTGTAGAGCCCCTCTGCTGCTAACAAGTGTCAGAGGGCAGAGGGACCATATATTTTTTCACTTCCTGTTTGTAAGATCTAGATGCATGTTTACACTAATGTCTCCTCACTCTTCAGGTGTTTTTCCTCCTTGGGTTGTGGCACATTATGACATATTAAATCTTGTTTGGCATGGCAGAGACGTTTCACATGTTTGACCATGCTGGGTAGACCATCTGACAGCTTGAGTGTACTCTGCCCCCCCTGTACATGGCAGGCATGCAGAAAGTGCCTTTTAGTGCAATTACATGGGTTTCTACACATCAATTAGCAATCCAATTAAGTCTTGATGTGATGAATAGGGGTGAATAGGAGCGGAGGAGCCACTGATCTCACTAATAATGATTTCGCCGATTACACTGATCAGTCAGTGGCTAAGAAGACAGACACGCCAAGGTCATCAATTAACATACAGAGGGAACAGTAGGAAAACCCATGAAAAAGGCTTTATACACAATATTATTGTATGCAGAATAACGGTTACGAGTTTTAAATGGTTTGCATTTTCCACATAGTACAAATAACATATTCCTCCGTGGTGAAAAGCTTGGTGAAGTGTTTCAAGAGAGCAGTCCTAATAAGGGAACTTGTCCTTGACAGAAAAATGGATAATACCTTTGTAGGCAGTCCACAAGATGATTAAATGAAAATTAATGTACTTTAGTGCTATTTCGGCCCCTTACTACAAATATGTCCTACATTTCATTTAATTGTACTTGAAACTCATTTTGTGTCTTTGATTGTGTAAAACATTTGGTTTGTTTTTTTGCTCATTTTACATAAACATATATTTTAATAGTCCCATAGGCCATTAGATCTGCACATGGTTCAGCATAAGCATGTTATGGCTTTGCCTTTATATATCACATTTAAAAGCAGATTGAGAGTTTATCAGAGACATTTCACTGTAGTTCTCCATCATTGATGGTCCATCACTGGCCAGTTTTATTCTTTAGCCTGTTATTGTTTGCGGTGTCCTAGAAGTTTTAAAGTCAAGTGAGAAAGATTAAACAATTATTATTCAGATTCATGAGCTGGAAGACTTTTGAGTTGTTTCAACCTTTTCCCCTCATGCCACCTTTAGAGCACTGAGCACCTTCCTAATATTTGAAGGTTCACGCATACTTGGTTGCTCTGGGCCACTGGTTAATTCTATTTGGGTCAGTGACTTTAATGAATTAGATTTCATTCCTTTTTTTGCGCTGGCTCCCCCTCCCACTTTGTCAAGCTCTGATTAGGTATTTTAGCACTTGAGTCGTGCACTCCCTACAAAGTGACGGTTCTGTGAATTTAATTATTCCTAAGGAAGGACAACAGTTACACAGCATGTAGTGTTAGTTTGGAAAGTCAAGCATCAGTCATCAGCATGTAAACAACTTCAGAATTAACTTCTGTCTAATTTCAAATGAGCTGGTAAGGATATAAAATTGACTACACTCAACTAGGAGGCATTCAGCTATGAGAAAATGGGTGTAATTACCAGAAACAGAATACAGGAAATAAAAGTGATTTTAGTGAAATATAAATCTTTAGTATTCACATAAACACATAAAAATTAAACTTTTTCAGATGTCTTTTCCTAGTTTCTGGTTGACAGGTTTAACCTCCTGAGACCCAAGCTTTTTATTTGGTATGCATGATGGTGGGAATTGCTGGCCATCTTAATTGCACACTGATCATTGAAATGTGCTTTTGCGACCATAAGATGACAGACAAAGTGTCAATGAATGAGCTCAACAGGTCTAAATTAAACAAAATTAAGTGTAATGCCACGGAGAACCCAAAATGTAATGTCCTCATATGAGGATGCAGGATCTTTGGAGGTAAAAACATCATCATAAAAAAAAAGACGAGAACAGATACTCCTGGCTTGTTCTTTATACACATACCATGATGTAGTTCCTAATATTGATCTCTACCAAATTCCAAACATGATTTTGTTGCTGTAACTCATAACGCAGTATGAAAAGTTGAAAAGATCTTTTTCGCTCATTAAGTACAGAAGCTTTAAAGTTACTCGTTTTCAGTGAGACAGTTAACCAATCCAGTCAGCTCCATATGAAGGGGGGAGTTTGAATTTTCTACAGCTGAAAGTAAAAGTGGCATGCCGACATCTTAAATGCATAACTTAAGTTTCTAGGCAATTGTAAATAAAAATTTGCCACTATTATAATGTATTCAAAATATGGAAAAGTATTTAATAGTGTTATATATTCATATATGATCACTACACTAGCAGATTTCACTTGTTTAGAGAGTTTGCAAAGATGGAGCTGTTATAGCTGTGCAGGAGATGTTATTTCCTGTGAAGCTCATTACAATGGCTGAAAAAGATATGCAGTGAAAGATAGTTAAGTATCAAATATTCCTCATGTCCAGTGACTCAGTAGGACTGAAGATTATAATATTTTACATCCAACTTTTCCACAACAGAACCTGTATAAAGACAAATTTATCTTTGTCTTCTTGAAAGTCACATGATTTGCAGAGTCAAACCTAAGAACACATATTAATTGAATAGTGCTGCAATTCATAAAATGGGAATGAGAGGGATTGAAAGATCGAGGGCTTTATTCGTCAATTTACTAAACCCTTCCCACTGGAGACTTGGATTAACATAACGCTGTGGAGAGCGGTATACTTCTACCGCACCTGGTGCCCTCCCATCCTGCAGTCTGTGCTTGCCTTCTTTGTGTGACAAGCTTCTCTGTACTATATTAACGATGATAGCAAGTGAAAATATCCGAGACAGGTTTTATGTTGCTGTCGGTAGCTGTAAGTATAATACAATACAATACAATAAAGTTTACCTAAAATCCAGAAGCAATATCACCTCTTCATGTGTGACTGCTCTCAATTTTTTTATCATCAGTGAATTTAAATCCAATTTATCAGTTGTCTAATTCAAACATTGCCAAAGACACTTTTATTAACAACCGGCATTGGCAGAAAGAAATAAATCACCTTTAATTGCTTATAGATTTGCACAGGTAATGTCCACATTCAGGAGTCGCTTCAAAGATATGATAGGATGATATAAGAAGAGACGGTTGTATAGCATCAGTATTGTGGTCACATAGTTTTTCTAAGTATCAGACCTACAAATTGAAAAAAGTGCAGGAAAAAATTCCAATACAATGTGTGGATGCATGTAAAAAGTTATTGTTACAGATCCACAGTTATAAGTACAGCTGATGCAAAATGCACAGTGGTTAAATATGTGCACTCAAGAAAGAATTAGAGTAAAGCTTTGGCTGCATCTGTAATTTTCACACAGATGGAACCTTGATGACTGAGCTGTGCTCTCAGTTTAACAATATCCTCCTTAATGGCTTTACATACACTACCAGTCAAACGTTTGGACACACTTTCTCATTCACATGAATAGGAAAGTGTGTCCAAACTTTTCACAGGTAGTGTACCTTTCCTACTTTGATGGTGAGAAGTGCTGTGTCAGCAGTCCAAAGTGTCAGGGGATAAGATAGAACATCTCAGAAGGATGAAGGATGATACTGTATAAAACTTTTTGAGAAAAAAAAAAAAAAAAAGTATTTCTTAGAAGAAAAAAAACTCCACGCAAAAATATGAAATACTGCAGATGAATTACAGGCTTGATGCTACAGCAGAGGGATGTCAAGAAGTTAGGTGATCAGCTCAAAGATGCTTATGACTTGTGTAATTAACAGGTCTCCTGTTTCTTTCAAGCTAATTATTCTCAAAGTTTAGTCTCTATGGCTCATCACTTGCTTGCAGATACTGTCAAAACTGGCAAAATTCTCCAGTTTTCAGCTTTTCAGCTTGTAATTATGCTACAAATATTACAAGTGGACAATGTAGCCCAATGCAATAGCCATCCAACAAATACTGCCTTTTTTTGTAAAAACATAAAAAAGGCTTGTGCTCAGGACATAAAAATCATAAGAGATGGGTGGGTGTATGGCATCCGCGGTCATCGGCATCTCTTTTATAAGAGTTAAGATTGATATTTAATATATATACTAAATATATGTGCACAGAGTGTTCCTGTTGTCAACCAGCATCAGTTGTGACAAGCCCAGTACTACTAACATCGCACTCCTCTTTATTGTCTCTGTCATTTACTCAAGTGACAGTTTTTGATTCAGGATATAAATGTGCATTTCAGCAGAAATTATAGTACCTCCGCTGGACCTGCAGTAGAGATGGTACCCATATACAAACTTAAATGTGAAATTGTTCCCTGTTTAGATGTGAGAATATGCTTCTTGCCACGAGAGCCCAGTAGAACGTGGGTTGGTGGTATAACATGGGGCGCACATTGTTAGGTGCGTAGGCCATCCATCAGAGGGACTGCAGCTCCCAAAGGCAGCCCCTCTGCTACTCACACACCCTCAACGTGCTCCAGTTATGAACAGGAATGTATAGATGTGCATGAACAGTAACAGAGGCGGTAAAATGATGATACAAAAACTTAAGTCAAATTGGCTAAACCATCATAAGAAAGTGTCATCAGTTTGGTGATTTCCATTTCATCTCTACCTATTCAATATTTTTGCATCACAAGATCAAAAATAAGCGAACTTGTCACAAACCACATTTCCTTTTTTGCTGAGGGCCACTTTATAAAGTGCTGAAAACCAAGCAATAAAAAATAAGTCTCAGTTTTTGTCCATCATTACTTTTTTTTCCTGCACTCAGAGTTTAGAAGTTAATAAATAAGTGCTTTCAGATGTTACTCAGGTGTTCTTTCTATTCTCTTGTTATTTCTCATGTTCCAAAATGAAATACTCCCATCCTCACATTCTCTCAGGAACGCCAGCATTGCTAAAACCTTGCATCGCCTATACAGTCTATGAGCCTCCCAGAACACAAATATGAAGCTGCTTTGAACCTGGTGGCCTTCAAACATGAAGAATCATCCAATATCGAAGAACAAAAAGTTGTTGTTTTTTTTTTCCGAAGGCCAGCAGTACACTGCTGTGTATAATGTTATCAGTTTGCATTATATTTGCCCTCTCTTATACACACATCCCACAGACCTCTGCAGGTTCCTTAGGGGACACTTACACTGGAGGCAGGCCATGTCAATTTCTGGGTAAAGTTGGCCTCCTTATGTCGAAGTACATGCAAGATGTTTGATTAATACTTATTCATAGGTTAAATAATTCTGGCTTTTTTGATAATTAAATTAATTATAGACCAGGACTTTATGCTTTGAATGCTAATTTGCAGACTGTGGAGAGACGTATTTTGCATTATTGTACCAGAGTTAATTTAGCTTTCTTCACATTATTTTTTTTCTTAGAATATGCCCATTATCATTCTGCCTCCTGCTCCCTTGAAACCATGTTTAAATACGACAGAGTTTCTGCTGCTCACATCAGAATCAGAATCAGAAATAGTTTTATTGCCAGGTATGTGTAAACATACTAGGAATTTGACTCTACGTTTCTATCTTGGACAAGGGAAAGAGAAAAAGAAATAAAAAATATGTCTTGAGTCTTGAGCAGATTAAGCTCCAGGTGGTTCTGACCGCACCAGACGACCAGTCGGTCCACCTCGTGCCTGTAGCCAGACTCATCACCGTTCTGGATGAGACTGATGACCGTTGTGTGGTCAGCAAACTTTAGAAGTTTCACAGACGGGTCATCCGAGGTGCAGTTGTTGGTGTAGAGGGAGAAGAGCAGCGGGGAAAGAACACACCCCTGGGGGGCGCCAGTGCTGATGGCACAGATGTTGGAGAAGATGCTTCCCAGCCTCACTTGCTGTCTCCTGTCAGTGAGGAAGTTGTAAATCCACTGAGTTTGTTACATGTGCAGTCAACCGAATTAGCTGCCCATGAAACATTTCAATAATCTTACAAAGTGAATCCTCCTACATATTGTGAATTTGCATATCATGGTACAGGGTCTGATGGGCAGTACGGCGGCATAGTGGTTAGTGCTGCCCCACGATAAGAAGGTCGCGGGTACAGTTCCCAGCCTGGGGCCTTTCTGTGCGGAGTTTGCATGTTCTCCCCGTGCCTGCGTGGGCTTCCTCCAGGCACTCCGGTTTCCTCCAACAATACAGTCATGTTTGGGTTAACTGGTAACTCTAAATTGTCCATAGCTCTGATTGTGAGTGTGAGTGGTTGTTTGTCTCTGTATGTTGGCCCTGTGATGGACTGGCGACCTGTCCAGGGTGACCCCGCCCTCGCCCAGTGTGAGCTGGGATTGGCTCCAGCACCCCGCGACCCAGAAACGGATAAGCTGTTGAAGATGACTGAATGAATGAATGAAATCAGATTTGCAAACTGGAGAGAGGCACCACATGTTTTGTGTGCTTGTGTATAGGTTTGGGTACAAGACAGGAGAAAAAAGCATTATCCAGTCATCAAGCACTCACTAGGAGCTTTCTCCTATCCACCCACTTTGTGATTTCTGTGCAGGGACATGCAATATAAGAAAACACATCTCACATCACATATCTGTCATGCGGCTTGCAGAATGAGGTGAGGGACCTCATGAATATCTACTGTATGGACTGATGATGCATCTTCCATTATTCATCAGATGTATTATTAAGATTAAGTGGTCTTAGTTCATGTTACAGCTCCAACACCTTCACCACAAAGGTGTGCTTCCTGTGTCAGTTTTAATTGCTGTGTGACCTAGATTGTCTAACATAATTGCACTTGCAGATATTAATACAACAGTTCCCATGAGAAAATGTCTGCAATAATGTGTGTGAAAGACATTGCATATTTCAGTTTGGTGTTATGGTATAGATAGTCTATGTAAAGCTAGAGAATACTTGAAAATAACCATACATTACAGAACAATTGCCAATCATGTTTGTGTCATTTATTCTTTTTCTACTGAGATAATGTTCTTTGTTCTATAGCAGACCAGAGGTGGCTGCCATGTTCCACATAGCTTAAACACCATTTTACAGACCATTAGCTTATCAACCAACATAGTCACAGCCGTTCCCCAAAATAGTCCTAACCTTTTTTCCAGACTGATGAGCCACACGAATCAGATAGTTATAAAAATTGAACACAATAAAGAAAGGTTGAGTCATTCACTGGCAAATGGATCAACAATGATTAGTTCATGACTGATAAGTCATTGTTGTTGCAGACAGTTTGGTGCAAATGAAGAATCAGAAAGTAATATTATATGCAATTTATTTCAGCAGAGAGTGAACTTCATAATTTCTTTATCATTAGGGCTCTTGATGAAACTACATTCAGATATGTGGCATTCTGTCATTCTGTTTACAATACTACCAACAACATACTTGTTCTCATACGTGTGTGTGTGTGTGTGTATGTGTGTCTCGGGGTACATATAAACACACACACAAACATTAAGTCAAACACGGGTGCATATTTTATTTGGGACAATATTCACATTACTTGTAAATTACATTACAGACATCAGACGAAAAACTAACACAGTTGTCTGTTTTGACTTTTAGCAATATCTTCTTTAATTATTGTAAACTCAAATCAGTATTATGGATAACATGCATACTTATATCTACAATTTGAATTTGGATTCCGATGATTTTTCCTGTAGCTTTAAAGATAAGATGATATCAATGTATGCGGTATTCACATTCTACTGCTGCTACATGATCCAGTATTTCCACAGGGAGGGAAGCATGTATCAGGATGCACCTTAGATCTGTTCCACTAACATAAACACAAATTGCCTTTGGGTTCAGTTTTTTTTTTCTTCTCTCATCCATTCAGATGATCTTGCATTTGTTCTGTTTCCCCCTTTTCCCATTCTAATATCTTTTTATCATTTTACCCCTCCCCTTTTTCCTTGTGTTCATCCACACTTTGTGATTTCAAAACCTTTACAATTTCACATTGAAGTAGAGGCCATTTTATAAGATTTCCTGGTCTTTCTCTTCTCCCTTAAACAAGTCCCCTAATCTCAACGGCAATTTGAGCATATTGTCTTAAACTCTTGAAATGGTCCTCCTCTCCTCTTCTGGCTTCTCACAGGCATAGCAGACATTGGATGTCATGGATAGAATAATATCCATTGAGTTCAAATTATTGAATTAAATTAATTTATTCTGGTTTAGGTAAAAAATAAGGTGGTTGGTTAGGTTGAGTGAAAACTTGTGGTTTCAGGTAAAATAAGGACTTCCTTGGGGTTTAGAGGACCTTTGCTGGCATGCTTATAGTAATAAAAAAAAAGTGATAATGACCACTGGTTTTAAACAGGAAGTGAACAACAGTTTTCTGTGCCAGACTCTCTAGTTCTGTGAACCCGTCCATCTACAACAGCCAGATTGTTTCACAACGCCCAACTGTGGCTGTGTGAAACATCCAATCTTTAAACGTATTGTTTTAAATATTCCGACCATTATAGATCGCTTCCCAATGAAATGTAACGATGATTGTAGCTGGCTTGTTTCCTATAAGAGTACAAATTGGGGATGACTTTAACCAATAATATTCCACATATGAGTTCCTATTCCTAACGCATGTTTTAGTATACCCTTACAGACCCTTTAGGACAGACATGAATGATCATTATCACCTGCATGTTGCATGTTTATAAATGTCAGTGAACTCAATTCACAGCCGTGATAGAACTCAGAGTAGATATATAGTGGCACCCTGAACTAACTGTTCACACCACAGAAATCTTCAAACAGCTTTTTTAATTGCTTCTTACTGCATTTGTACAGATGACCTCTCCTTTTCTCTTTCCATCTGCTCCTCCTTCATTTTCTTACAACCTTCTGAATATTTCAAATTGCCTTGAAAAACTACCAGTGGTATCAAATTGCAATTATCATTTTTATTTTCCACTCATTTGTTCCAAGATGGTGTGTCCTCTTTTCTCCAACTTTGGATTAAAACATGTCTGTGTGTGAGTGTGTGCGTCACAAATCACAACACATCTTTAATGTTATCACAAAGCTATTCTCCTTCTCTTCTCTTCTCTTTTCTTCTCTTCTCTTCTCTTGCAGCACAATTCATGCAGGAAGTACAATTACCACAGGATCTTCTGGAAGTATCATAGGACAAATATCAAAGTACATCAAGTGCTTAAATTGGCCATGTTCTGTGTGATTATATTTACAGAAGCATTTCACAACTTCTCTGCTTGCACTCCTCATTGATTCATTCATTCCTTCATCCATCTTCTACTGCTTATCCATTATCTGTCACGGGGGGTGCTGGAGCCAATCCCAGCTCACATTGGGTGAGGGAGGGGTACACCCTGGACAGGTCGCCAGATCATCACAGGGCCAACACACAGAGACGGACAGAGACAAACAGCTACTCACACTCACACTCAGACCTACGGACAATTTAGAGTCACTAGTTAACCAAAACATGGGTGGGAGGAAACCGGAGTACCTGGAGGAAACCCACGCAGGCACGGGGAGAACATGCAAACTCCGCACAGAAAGGCCCCAGGCCTGAGAACCAAACCCGTGACCTTCTTGTTGTGGGGTAACAGTGCTAACCACTATGCCGCCGTGCTGCCTGCACTGCTTCACTGCCAAATAAATGGGCTAATTAGAGGATTCTCTATCATGGACTGTATGTGCTGACATTGTGTGATATCGGGCTGCTTTTGACTGTCGGTCTGCTTTATGCTACTGTGATATCGGGCTGCTTTATGCTACTCTCCCCTGTCTCTCCCCTGATTCCCTCGCAAGCTCCTTAATATTTTACCAAATGGCCTGAAGGGTCTTCTCTTTTTAAACTTTCAGTTATTTATCCATGTCTGAAATGGATGCCCTATATGTCAGGTAACACCTTTTGTCCTTAGTTTCTTATGAAAATGTAAAAAGCTGAATCATGAATGAATCCTCACAGAATCATTTAAGCCTCATGATACAGACACAGAACCACAGTTTTCTCTTTGGTTATAGCATATTTCAAATGAATCTGATTGCATGAGTTCATTTTGATAGAAAAATAGGTTAATATGACTGTTTGCTTTCAGCCTGTTTATGCTGCATCACTGTCATCAACCGCACATTGCACAAGTTAAATATTGTAGATTGCTTTTGTATTGTAAATGAAAGACCTTCTGTTAAGTGCTTGAAAAATTAATTTCCAATCTCCTGACAAATGTATGTTGTATTATTCTAGCTGCATTTATGTATCTTTCAATGTCACGTGCTGAGCAAGTCCATTGCCTAAACCTGCTATAACATTACTGTAGCTCAATAGCAAGATAAGAATGTAGATAATGCACCATTTTACCCCCCCCCCCCAAAAAAAAAAAATCCATAACATCGTTTTAAGGTCAGTCCCATCAATTTTATGCAGTATCAATATCAATATGATTAAGGTCAATCATCACAGGTATGTTAAATGAACTCTGGAACATATTGTTGACACTGAGGTCATGGATGAACAAGCTCCAACCTTCTGAGACGAAAACTACTTCCTGTTATAAATTTTTTTTTTGCGTGTGACATGAATTGTGAGTTGCAGAATTGCCCATTTTCATTTCCATTCTGAGAGATACTGGGCTGTCTCAGCTACGCCAAGGTCAGATTTGTCTTACAGGAACAATAAGGATAAATGACAGAAATGATATGGAGCAGTCAACACACTACCTAAAAGATATCTATGTTATTTTATTTTTATCTTCATTGACTGACGGCAAATTCAAATTTCTGTTTCAATGCACAGTTTTGAAAGGGATTGGTTCTATTTTTGCTGTCTTTTGTCATAGTAATTTATTTTAGACAATGTCATTTTTTTTACTTCCATGAGGAGTTTTGAGATCAGAAAAGAAATGCATTTTTAAACACCATGCTAGAAATTAAGCTAAACCTTTCATTTGGGCTTCGTGACAAATTCCCTCACATATGCAGTATACATTAATCATTCCTACTGCACATAGTCTACGTGAGAATACTGATGCATCTTCTTTCAGGAATCTCAGTTCTTCTTCACTGCAGTATCACCTTTTGTGTTCAGATACACAAACCTGTTCACATTTTGCAACTAAGCAAGTAATCTCAGTAGCCCTCCGTCTAAGTGGCAACATCAGCTGGTGTCTCTAGTGAGAACAGAGCAAATGTGCCAAAATAACACACCATGAAAGACATTGCGGGCTCCGTTACTCAAGAAACTGTTATAATGGGCTGGTGCAGTGGGCTCCCTCCTTCTCTCTTTCTCTTTCTCTCACATTCACTTTCCCTATCAAATTACTCTAAGAAAACCCAAAGATGGAGCTCATCACACCACAAAGGGGGGAAAACTAGATAGCAGGATTCCCAATCCTCAATTTAGCAGAGGTTTGAAATAGCAATCCCCATCAGGCCCTGACAATGTCAGTTAACTTCCCCATTCACTGCACAATGGCACAGAGCCGACCCTCCCGAAGTACTGAACACCATCAGGGGACACCTCTCAATGGAATCAGCCAGAGGGATCTCTCACTTCTTAAGCTTTTCAGTAATATGATCCCCTGCTATCTACATTACCATATGGGATCTGGCAGCCAGGTGGGGGCAGAGGGGCCAGGATTTCAAACGGATAATTGATTCCCATTTTTGGTAAGAGGATTGGGGATGTTGGATAGCAGGGAAAGGACCCTTTTCAAAGCTGCCACTAGTAGTCTGTAAGGCTACATTATACCTGACTCAAGGAGAATCTGATCTGTTATTCTTGTTCAGCTCTCTGAGGTGTTAGAGTGCATAAATAAGCTATGGGCTACAAGAGCTCTCTGGTTCCCATCACACAGCAAGACTGACATTCAGCATAAGGAGCCGGGCAGAAAATGGATGTTTGCAATTTTATAATTTTTCACTTAGAGGGTTTGTTTCAAGAGCCCCGAACTGTCTCTCTCACAGGACATATCAATTAGAAGGGCGAGGTATTGGCAGTTAAAAATGGGAACAAAAATAACAAACCATTTAGGAACATTGCATCAGACATAAATGTCAAACATAAAACAGAAGTCACAAAAAAGAAAGAATGTTATTGTCCTGTATAATTGATATATTCTCCGGCTGCCAGGCTGCCAGACTGTGAGATATCAGGAGTCTGGGTCTCAAAACCATTCATTCATTCATTAATCTTCTACCGCTAATCTGTTTCCGGGTCTCAGGGTGTGCTGGAGCCAATCCCAGCTCACATTGGGCGAGAGTGGGGTATACCCTGGACAGGTTGCCAGTCCATCACAGGATCAACATACAGAGACAACCAACCACTCACACACACACTTACACTCACACTCAGACCTACAGGCAATTTAGAGTCACCGAAGTAACCTAGAGTAACCTGAACAGGATGTCTTTGGGTGGTGGGAGGAAACCCACGCAGGCACGGGGAGAACATGCAAACTTTGTGTCAGAACAAAATGGAGTTCATTCCCCCTTGAGTGAAAGAAAGAGAAATACCACCCAGGCTAAATGAATGACAGATGAGTCATTTCCATTTATGAGGTCGAGAATGCTCTCATGGATCTTCTGTCATGTCTTTCTGTGATTGAAATGTGTTTGTGTGTATGAGGTTTTGCGAGAGAGACTAAACAGCAAAAGAAAGAAAAAAGGGGCAAGAGTGTGTGAATGAGCTCTTATTTTCCTGCCTCTCTGCATTATGGTCCAGGCCAGTAAACCTTCCATCGAGAGGCTCCACGTCACCCACATTTGTCCAGTCAGCATCAGTTCTTTCAACACACTCACAACATGGTGGGTGTTTTTCCAGGAAAGAGCAGGGTAGTTGACCCCTTCCAGATACATAACTGCTTTTCTCCTTTCAAAATGAAAAGAAGGGAAGAGGAGTTGCTCCTCTGTAATATGATGTTGGATTAAAACCAAGCCTGCTGAGATTCACTACGTTTCCGATCATATCCAGTGACAGGGGCTCCTGCATAACTTAACATTTACATCTCTGCCCACACAGATAATATATCCACTAGATACCTACTGAATATTCACACAGTGGAATCAGGGTTTTGAATAAAATAAAAAAAAATCTTGTTCCTTAGCAGATGTAAACTTAATGCCATTTCACACTTCACTCAGCAATGAATTTTACAAACTCTAAAGCCGAATTCCAAGCGAAGGAACTTTTCCCAGGAATCTTTCAAGGAATCATGTCTGTTCCAACGTGAGGGACCAGGATAAAAAATAGTGATTCACCCCAAAAATAGTCCCTTCATGAAGGGGTAGCACAGGCACGTTGGGGGGTGCAGCCTGCAGTGCGAAAGAAGAAAGAAGAAGAAGAAGAAAACATTTGATCACTGGTCCAACGATCAAGTCTTGGAGCCAAATATAATCATCATTTGTTTGTATGCAGCTCACTATTACTTTCGTTCCAACAGGGCCTTTCCACGCCAGTCTCTGTTTTTTTGTCTGAAATTGTCTGAATTGTCATTGTTTGAAAATAAATATCATCTCATGCTGAGTTAAACACCTTAGCACACTGACCCCTTAGCTTTTACACTTTAGCTGAGATTTCAAAAATTTTTTCTCATAAATGACTGACTGACAATGTAAATGTGGGTTTCATCAACTCTTCCCTCCATGTACGCACTTCAAGAAAATTAGGGATCCAGTCTTGAATTGTTGAACTTTAAAATGTTAAAATCAGTTGCATTTTGAATGGACATGACTGCAATGAAAGCGGACCCACTACACCTAAAACTTAAGTCTTGGAGTTGCCAACTACTCTGGTAACTTCTTACTCTCGGAGGAGAAATGTGCCAGCTAACTAGGAGGTTGCCTTTTTTTTCCATCTCAATCTTGAAAAGAAACATTAATGCCCCACATAAGCCAGGCAATTAACTATGTCTTACTTTTCACAGTGTTTGAGTGCTGATCCCACTCTGGCGAGCTACCCGTTTAAGTACCCAGACTTCTCTCTCCCAGCTAATGATGTCACAGTACTCACAGTACACTGCAGTGCTTACAGCAGGTTAATTACACACTAGCCAACAGTCTCTCAAAGCACACAATGCGGCTAGTTACATGAGACACCATTGTTAAACTCCCCCATTATGCACTCTGTATCTATAACGCACTCCTGTGGGAATCCACAGCCTTAATCGGCAGACTGTTGCACCAAACCAGTTGCATACCTCTCAGTCACCTGTTATCACAGTGCTGACTACTGCAGAGAAAACAGCATTTGAATTTTTTCAAAGCAGGATCACATGAGAGCTACAGAACATTTTGCAGGCACTTCAGGTCCTTCACCAGCCAGTGTAGCTGCTGGTTGCCTGCCATCAGTCTTCCAGCTCTACTTGCTACATGTGTTTCAATCTGCCATTTCTCAGCAGAGCTGGAGGGACATGTAACAAGTCATGTGTATCTCCCAAATGTAGCAAGCAACAACTGCAGGAAGAGAGGATTGCTGAAAGGAAAATGTATGAGCTGTTTGTTAATTGGAGAGAACATTTAGCAGACTCCCTTTCGAACATATGACAACCCCACCTGTTCGTTTGCCTATCTCCCTGGCTTGAGTTACAATACAAAGCTGACAGTACTCTCTGAGAATTTGGCTGCTGCCTTGACAGAAGAGAAAAACTTGAAGCACCTGACTTGTCAAAACACTTGTCACAATTCTCAAAATGTATAAACCTAACAAATCAGAGCTTTGTGTTATCTCGCCAAGGGTACATTTTTTGCTATTTATTTCTTCCCATAATTCTGGTGCTGAGACAAAAAACCCAACCTGTTACACTGAGATGAACAGTTGAAAAAGATACAGTTCCATAGAAATAGTGAACAATTCTTCAGAAATTTCTTCATGGATCTTTCTGTGATTTTGCTTCTGCCACTTTTTGTTGTTTCAGGTGAGCTTAGTAACAAGTGAAAAATACTCAAGAGAAATATAAATGCACATGTAGAGTCCAGAACATGTGAACAGCAAGCACACAGGGCAAGCTGCACAATAAATCATAATTATTGATGCACTTCTACCAATGTTTTAAAGCTGCACAGCAAGATAAAGCTTCACTTTTTCCAACTAAAAATAACACAACCACCTTCATGTGCGAGACATAGCCTTCATCACAATGAGTGGCCTCCACTATATGGTACAGCTTGTAACATGGTGTGCATCATCTGAAAACCTTGTTCTCTTAACTACTGCGCAGTTGCTGCCAAATAGAGTTTGGGGAATATGGGCTACTAATATGTAAAGTACCAGTCGAAAGTTTGGACACACTTTCTCATTCAAATGAATAGGAAAGTTTGTCCAAACTTTTCACTGGTAGTATTTCTCAACCCCGCGGGTCTCTTGAATACCCACGACTTCTTTTCATTTTCTGACAAGTGCACAGAAAATGAAGCATAAAAAGGTTGTCCAGGCAAGCCTATACATGTTCTTTTTTCCTTCCTCTTCTTAACATTTGAAACTAAAAGGATTGGACTCCAGACAGCAGTCTTCAGAGAACCTAACGATCATGCCATCTGGAGGAAGAGGAGTGTTGTAGCCACTAATATCGATCATCTTTTTACACCTTACACTCACAGATGGTAAAAGAAAAAAAAACACCATCTGGGTGCAGGTGTTGGTGCTGAGAAAATAAAAAGGACCCAAAACTAACTTCTAAAAGTTTGCCTTAATTAGGGGCTGTTAATGCGCAAGCATTTTAAGAGTTAAAGAGCTGCACTACTTTAGCTGTGCGTAGGTTTGTGTGTGGGTGAGTGTAATAATTTGTGTCAGCGCGAGTGTGTAAAAGCCTGTGCTTAAAACCTTGAGACAAAATTCATAGTTTCCTTTTTAATGGCTTTATTCAGAAAAAAACTATACTGCATTTTCTACCCGCTGCACAGTAAAAAGCAAATGTGGAAGAAATACTAATATGAGTCTTGTTTGTGCATCTTATTTCATGGGTTTGATCTCACATAAATATTTTCCTATGAGTTGGAGCAGAAGACATTTCTTCCTGAGAAACATTCTGGTCCTCTTGAACTGAGAGACCATAACAATGCTGCCATCAAGTGGTCAGTTTTTTTAATTGCATCACTCATCATTTCTCATCAGCCTTGTAGCTTTTATCATCACCATTACCATCATTACAATTGTTACCACCATAATTGTACCTCTTTTTCCTTTGTCACTCCCAGAGCCAGCTGTCCAAATTATCACAATGTACATCTTCCATGTACAAAGTAGGTTCGTGTGTTTGACCCATTCATAGCCACTATTGACACGTTTGCTCTTCAAATGCAGGTACTGGTGCCGCAGGAAATAATAAAATGACCATGCAACTTCATGTTTTATCAGAGGGAGAGAATTTGACTCTCCATGGCTTGATTATAAGCAAAGTCTTGCCACTAGATGGCACTGCTTACCATTCACTCAAACCAAGGCAGCGACACAGGGTACACCTGCATGCCAAGTGCAATCATCAGACACAACAGTTACAGTATATGGAGACAGGCTCAAAATCACAAACAGAGGACCAGCTTTGTTTTTGTTTACGTGCTTCTTCCACACTGAAATCACAAAATGAACCCCAGCTGCAGAGACAAACTCTGGGAGAGCATGCACAGGAGTTTGTTAAAATAGCATTCAGACTCCAAATCTGACCAAAGTCCTGCTAATACAGTATCTGTTAATTATATAATCATGTACATGTTTGCTTCCTACGTAACTGACACTGATCGCAGCAACGCAGCATACCAAAACTTTGATCAGATATTATGTTCAGTGCTGACCACAAACATACACTTTAGATTATTGACAGGGGAGGGGGGGTTGGCATCTGGCAAGTGTAAAGATACCGTGTTTTATTTCTTCAATGTGTGTTTGTATTTAAAGGTTTACAGTATTATTTCTTCATTCACAAAGTTTATGACAGCAATGTAGTCCTTATATATATATCAATCTCTCTCTCTCACTCTTTTTATATATATGACATTTGAAAATGTGTGTTAGCAGCAGGAAGGGGTCATTGACCTGAATTTTTAAAATACTTGGAAGTGCTGCTGACATTTTCTGATTAGTTGTCTCCTTGTAGGGTGAGCTTTTCATAGTGCTAATGAAAATGAAAATCTTTAAGTACAGCAGAGGAAAGCTGAACATTTTATAGGATTATTTTGTCATGGGTTATCATCATATGCACCTGTCAGACCTCTACAAGAAATGAGTTGATAGTTCATCAAGAGGGAATTTAGTTAGTTAAGAATTGGTTATATGATAGAGATAAATAAGTCATTTTGTAACGTGTGTTTGAGCTGAGGTATTCCAGCCGCACACAAACTCATCCATGTGCATACGCACACACACACACACACACACACACACAAGAAAAAATGAAGTTAAGGAGGTTAAATTGTTCCGGCTCCCATCCACAGTACTTCCACATGCTTTGTTTTGTCTCCACTGGGCCAATACCTAGTGACTGCACTCAAGCCTGAAGCGAGAGAGAGAAAGAGAGTGAACGAGGGAGAGAGAGAGAAAGAGAGAGAAGGAGGGAGTGAGAGAGAGAGCAATGCTTAGATCCTTCCTGCCCTCACCTGAAGACTGTAATATGCCCTGAAGCTGCAGCCTGTCAGAGTAAAGAAGGTAAGGAGAGCGTTAGAGGCCCCCAGCCAAACCAAGTCACATTTACACTCAGAGAGATCACACACTGTTTCTGGAAGCAAAAATGATGCTGTGCTCCAGCAAACGACTTGGAGTTGTTTTTTATCTTTTGCTGGAATGATTTTCACTACAAAGGCTCAATTTCCTGTGTCTCTCTGTGTGTTTGTGTGTGTGTGTGTGTGTATGTGCGCACGTCTGCTCAGAAATATTTTGCCAGATATTTGCCAGAATGTGTAAATGTTTTCCTCCATCCATGGTTTAATGCAAAAGTTTTGTTTGTGTGTTGCTGTCCACCAAACTACAGTACTGACACTGCAATTAACACAATATTAATTCCAGGTTTCAGTCTTTCCACATTTTCTGAGCTTTTCATGAACGTGTGTGCCAATTAACACACCCTGCCCTGGGCCTTGTAAAATCTTGGAAGCATGTTGTGTTTTTAGCACATTTCCTTGGGGCTGGTGTCTGGTGAGCAAAGTAAGTCTAACTAACGACTGATAGAAAATTATTTCTCCTGGGTCTGTAAAGTTGTGAACAGTTCTCTTGGGCTCTATTTTGTATTTAGAGGGCTATCAGTGAGTAATTCAGTGCAATGATGTGATACCTTCAAAATGCTCCCTGAGGAGTTTTAATGTTCAGGATGTAACACAAGGAAACCTCACTGTGTGTGTGTTTGTGTGTGTGTGTGTGTGTGAACATTACTTGAAAGGCAGTCTCGTAGGATGATAAAATACAATCAAAGCACTTTTGACTGCTTGCACATCATACAGCAATGAAGTATGCCAAATATGCCAAAGCAAATGAGTCAATGTGATATAACTGGCAGAATAATATATGTTGAATAGTTTTGTGTAAAAATCAATGCCACAATAAATTTGACCTATCAGGTCATTAAATAAAGAGATCAAATTAAAGGAGACAAAGAAATTTATTTCTTTGTCATCTTGTTATTTTGCTTTTTTAGGGTTCACAAGTTTGTGATGTGATTACAGAGAGATTTATCTGTGTTCAGACTAATTTCACTGTGCGTCCGCGCTCTGACTCATCTGCTAATCGAAAGACAGGTCAATCAAACGTGAGTTCAAGCGTGACGCCTAAGAAAGATGAATAGGTAAAACATTAAAGTAAAATAAAAAATAGTTAATTTCAATCAGCCTGCTTTGTAAACGTTCATACCAACTTGAGATGAGTCCTAATAACATTAGCTCCGATATGGCTGGCGATGTGTGGGCTGTGTTGCAACAGACTGTGGAAAATGTTCCAGCACAAGGTCAGCAAAATAGCGCAGTCGTTGCCCCGCTCTCTTTTTCTTAAACCATGGCTGAACCACAAGGGTGCTTGATGTTGGATCCTTTGATGCCAGGCTTGTTTACATGACATAATGATGCCCATGCTGTCAGTTTTAAGCATTTCAGTCCTATCCGTTCCCTCACAGAAGACACTC
This sequence comes from Remorina albescens, assembly GCA_034769265.1. NCBI lineage: Eukaryota > Metazoa > Chordata > Actinopteri > Carangiformes > Echeneidae > Remorina > Remorina albescens. The sequence goes on from CM068494.1 coordinate 21,882,150, forward strand.
ATCAGAGATTTAAAGATGGTCTGTTTGGTGGTGGAAATGCGGCTCATTATCTTGGGTAAAATGATATGAATTGAAAATATAGCTTTCATGTCAGTACTTATTGTGATGTGTTTTGGGGGGGGGGATAAATAAATTGAGACCATTCTGGGGATTGGGGGCTGGGGTAAATAACAGGCATCAAAATAAAGTAGATAAATTAATGTGGGATGTGAAATCTTGCATAGTGTGGGAAGACTCCATTTGGAGGATAACCGTTGATAGCTGCAGTTACTATAGGTAGAACAATTTGTCAAACAATGACACAACTGGTGGAATTGCAGAGAGATGTGCCAGTGGGTGATAGTGCAGAGCTTAACTCTCCCAACCCCTCTTTTAATGTATCTCAGTATAGTATATATGTATACATTTGCAAATGTGTGTTTGTCTGTGCATGCATGCCTGCAAACATGCATATCATGTGTACGCATCTTATTCTGGATGGGAAAAGCCCAGAAGGGTTTATGTGTTTTTAACTGGAAAGTTTAAACACATTCATAATGTTTTGTTAGTTTGTGAGTCCTTTTGTGTTCACTGAAATGACTCCATTGCAACCACATAATGACAATACATATTATTTATGTAGAGCAAAATTTGAGATAAAAGCACTTGATCGATAAACAAGCTCTATTGTTAAGACTTATCATTGTGTCCTCGACCAGTGCAGACGTGAAGTTTATATTTAAATATGATCTGCAGGCCATTTTTGTAGTCCATGAAGTAGTTGCACAATAAGAACATTACCGAGAAGACAGAACTTATAATACTGTAAACTACATGTCATGTAATGGACTTTAAATGCTACAGCATTTTGCAGCATGGGTGGTCTAAGTTGGAGTCAAACCCCCTGACTCTGGAACTTCAAAGTGGTACATTTATGTGCATTGTGTTTCTTAGCATGCTGTGCCACCAGGTCATCATGAAATAGTTTAGTACATTCTACAGACTACTGCAAAGAAATATATTTCATGTGTGTTTCCATCTCAACAATAGTCATTATAGAGTGAAAATAGTTTTGAGAACTTAAAAAAAAAAACAACTGTCCACAACTCTGTTAAATAGAGTTTTCTCTCTTGGTACCCATTTTGCAAAAAACACACCCGTGTTATTGGTGAAGTGATCGCCAAGGAGATTTAAATGTTTATGGTGGCCAGGCAGGTGAAATCTAATTAGCCGACACAACAATGAGTTTTAGCGCAGAAAAAGAGCTCTGGTGTCAGAGGTTATGTTTTTGGCTTCAGGCAGGGGAGGGGCTGAATCTGACCCCAGAGTCCAGTTCAAATGTGGGCTTTCCCCCTGGACTCTGAGCGAGGTTAAAGGATGTAGGAAGGTGGCGAGAAATAAATTAAAACTTTACCCTGATTATCCTTTATAAATTTTAATTTATAATTTGCTCTCTTTTTTTAAACAAATCTAAATTTCACATTTTTAAAATAAGTGTTTATGATGTATTTTTTGTACATACGTCTTGTTGATAGATTAATTAATAATAATTCTTGTTGTTTAGAACTTTGTTTATCATCTTAATGTATATTATCACCTGGCATTATAATTACATAACACTGTGCCACCTAAATGAGGATTGTTCAGACAAAACCAGACAGTAAACTTCCTTTTAGGAAACATAGTTATCATTCTATTGAGTCATCATCGGGACAATTCGTTTTACACATTTCAGGGAAAATAATGTAAATAATTTCAGACATAATAGAACAGGAGTTTAACATAACAATATAATTTCACTTCTTTTTTGTAACCAGACAAACAAAGCTTTTGTATTCTGATTTTAGAGGATTTGATAAGAGCCTTTGCTTCCATACAAAAATGTGTTCTCTGTTTGTCACGCTATTGCCTATCCAACACTCTCAGTCCTGTTGAGTCTCAGTGTCCCCCACGCTGCCCCACTTTTTTTCCCAAGTGGCGAAACAAATAACAAAACTCTGAAAAAGCCTTGTTCTCCTCTAATGTGCAATGTGTCTGCCCACCTCCTGGGAGGCCGAAACAAAGAGCTGCACATGACTCACAATTCACCATCACGGCTTCCTTTCATATGTCACCCCATTTAGTCTCCGAACAGAGCTCTGATGGTTAAACGTTGGACATGAGTCCCAGCTTTTTGACAATTCTGCGGCAGTTGTGGTGTCTCTGGTTCTCCTGTCTCTCTCTGTGCCTCACTGCCTCTAACGTTCCTGCAGATTAAAGGATCGAAAGGAGAGGAACACACAGTGTGCTAAGTGTGTATGCATTTTTAGTGGTTTCCTCTTTACTCTGCAGCTATTTTTATAAGTTTGATTATGCCATCATGCAGTCCGAGTCAAAGACAGACAGGGAGTGCAATTGAGTGAGGTCCTTGGCAGCAGTTGGCTGGCAGGGCAGATGTTGAATAAATCAATTTCATTGTCTATAAAAATGTGTAATAAAAATTTTGAGCTTGTACATGAGTGCGTTCAAGCGTTATTGGTGGTGTGAAATATGGAAAGAAAAGGAGCCTAACGCCATGATTCATGCAGATCCAAATTCCTACTGATTCACACAAGATACAATTTTATCATTGTTAGGATGAAAATTAAGTTATTGATCTGCACTTTAACATTAAACACATTAACACACTGTTCTTATGTGTTAATCAGTCTCAGTCTTTAAACCATGCACTTCCTCGTCATTTTTATATGTCAGAGAATCACTTCAGAGAAGCTTCTGAGCCCAATGCACAAAAATCTATGCATTTTGTGGGTGGCAGTAGTCATGGTGGCATGAAATCCAAAAGCCAAATTGCAGTATCGCTGTAGTGGTGCTGGGGATCTCCATAATGTCCCTGATTCCTTGATCTGTGCCCATCTGTGTATCTGATGGCTCGCCTGCAGTGTCTGTCTCTGTCATTTGTTCCAGCATGCCCCCCCTTAAGTCTCTGCTACTCTCTGGGAACATGGACCACAAGAACTCCTGGGGGGATTGAAGTCCTTAATGCTGTTTTAGGTACTTGGGGGTCAGAGAGAGCAAAGGGAGATGGGAAGAGCGGCGCATTCAGAAACAGACATCGAAACAAGGAAAAACTGAATTGTAGAAAAGGGGGAGGGGGAGAGGGAGGGGGGTTGACACAGGGGAGGTAGAAGAAGCATTTTACTGGAAACATGTTTTAGTATGGGGCTGAAATCCTTCTCAACAAACAATAATTGGAAAAATATGAAGGGGAAATAGTGGCTTTAGCAATAAGAGCCTTTTTGTTCTTCTGTTACAATGGCAGCTTCTTCAGTTTGCTATGTTTAGCTCAATCAATAACACTAGTTAGGGACAGTATTCATTGCATTAAATGTTTTTGCACAAACCATCAACTGTTATGATGTCTGTTCAGCAGGATTTTACATTATGACCACTAAGGAGTTACAATATATTATCATGTTGTCAATTTCTTACTTAAATATGTGAAATTTGTCTTCTCTATTTGATAGAAGTAACTTTTCAGGGCATTGTGTCCCCTTTTCCCTTAAGAACACTGTTGGGCACAATGGGCACAGCAGCAGTGTCACATCTTTGTGCCATTATGTTAAATAGTGTATAAGCATAAACTTGAAAGAGTTCAAATTTTTTGTCCAGCAGCTGTGATCACTTAATCACCAGGTTTGATTGAAACTTCCTGTTAGTACCGCTTACTATGCCTGTCTATAAGCACAACATGTCATGACCTCTTACTTCTCATTTTTCACTTCGCAAACTGGATTATTTTTGACCCCCACAACAACAACAACAAAAAAAAAGGAGAGACAAAAAAAATGAACAGGATGCAGTTTCACCCCAGACTGCGTTACTTTTGGAGGCCAAAGAGTTTGACCAGATTCCTTCTAGGCCTCTGACACATTATATCATTCAGTGCCTGCCTCTCTTCCCACAGAAACCTTTCTCTAACAAAGTCAGACTGATTTACACAACGGGGGTCATTAAATGTGCAACCAAAGAGACACTTATGAGATTGTAAAGCTACCTCACTGTAAGTGTTTGCTCTAATAGCTTCCAAATGGCCAGGGCTCATCTGACTATGATTTTCACATCAATTTATTACATGTAAACAAAGACGGAGGCCAGCGGAGCGTGAAACCCCATCTCTCAGTGAAGTGTTGCTTCATCAGTGCAGGATGAAGAAGGAGCCTCAGTAACAGCAGAGTGGAGGTGTTAACATGATCAGCTGAAGTGAACTTGCCACAGAATTGAAAGAATTAAAAAATGATTTTTGACTGAAAGGTTTGTGAGCAAAGTTTGGTTGTGTTTTTTATGGGTAGACACGTAAAAAAGAGTAAAAATACGATTTGAGTCTGTTGGAAGTGAATGGATTGTTTTTGAAATTTTTTAACCTGCAGTTCACTTGCATTAAAAAGCTTGCTTTTTGTTTTGATCATCCCAGTATTTATATATATATATATATATACATGCATATCTTTTATGCTCCCCTTAGTGTGTAGTAACAGCATGTACTATAAAGTCTTCTCAACGGGTTCATTGTCTTGCAGTGAGGAACAGTTCCGAGAAGAAGAGGAAAAAATCCCTGCTCGCTAGAAAACAACAAGTTCTGCATTATTTAAAAAATCTGGTATGAGGACAGTAGGGCATTCAACACATTAAAGACATCAAGTATACACAGTAACATTGTCGAGAAACACTAAATGAAAACATAATTCTGTTTGATTGAAAAAGTCTCCTAAGATGTCATCATGGAGGGGGACATAGTTACATTACATTTATCATTTTAACTTCTTGAATTAAAAATCTCCATATATACAAAAGATTATTTACTTACATCTGCATTAATTTATTTTCTGACAGCTGAGGGAGAGCAGAGCAAGCTTTAAACAAAACGTTTAAAGTTCATAGATGCCTACTTATCCATAGAGCCGACATGGGGCAGTACGCGCAGCTGGTATTTATTTTTTAAGCCCTGTTTTTGCCACCACCCTCGCCTGGAAAACAAAGTTTGGCTCTTCAGGAGTGAGTAAATGCTATCCTGTGTGGTTGACTTCAGGTGTGGCTACAAGTTCAAAGACAAAATGACGAGAACAGAACTAAAACAATGGGCTGAAAGTTTCTATATATAATTTATTTTTCTTTCAAATAACTTAAAAAATATTGGTTGCTACAGCTTTAATAAAATATTATATATTATCCAGCAGGCAGCATATATCAATGTAACAAACACACCTACACCCTTCTGAGTGCAGTCAGACTGCTGGTGATAGGGTTAAACCTTCGGCTCCTCCTGCTCCAGCTCCTCCCCTCTCCTCTCCACCCTGCTTGCCTGCAGGCGAAAAGGGCGGCTCAGGGTCGATTCATGCCATGCCAGAGATTCACACCGGCAATTTGAGCTGTCAGCGTGCTCATGAATCACCTTGCTAGGGCATCATTACTCTAGAAGATTTATTGGAAACACATAGGCCAAATTTTCATACTAAAGCAGCAAGTGGAAGAGCCCCTGAGGGGTTGAGGTGGTAGGTGGAGAATATGTGGGAAAAAGAAGGGGGCTTGAAAATTGGCTGTTGAAGTGTATAAAAGCTATAGATCTGGTTGAAAGCCATGTGTTGTGGTATCACAGGTGCCTGGAGATCATTTTGATCTTGCCTAAATTCATATTTTTACTAATGATGGTGTTTCCATCTGTATTCACACACAGGATTTTATGTAGCCATTTGTGAGTGTTGCAATCCGGGAATCATGTTATGATTCCAATAAGTCATATTATCAGACGCTCAGTCGGTCTCCAGTGTAATAACAAAAAGGTGTTCAAATCTAAAATTGGAAAATGGGTAGGGACACAAATAGAGTTGGTCTTTGTCATTGTCCTCTGTGTCTTAACGGATTAGCCTTTGTGTGCATGTGTGCGAAATTGTTCCCCTTGTTTTGTTCTAGCAGCTTTTAAAGCATGAATGCGATACTTTATTCACAGCCACTGCTGCTTTACTTATTGTCCAGATGACATGTGCGGTTGTTTCTGCGTGTGTGATTTAGCATTTGAATAGGATTTGATTTAAAAAAAAAAGCACTTCGTTGTATACTATAAAATTGTTTGTTTTTACAAAAGGTATCAAAATATTTTTGCATTGAACACCTAAGGCTAAAGAGCTCTGTGCAAACTCACTGTTACAAAGTTTTTAAATTATTTTTGACTTCACTTTTCTCTCCTTTTTTTCCCCACTCAGTTCAAGGATTAGGGCCAGAAGCATGTGACTATACTTTTGTAGCATTCAGGCTGCAATCACTGTGGCTCCAGATTGTTTCTTTGTTTTTGTCAGTTGGCTGCAGAATGAACTGTGAAGAAAAACACAACAAAAAACAGAAACACGTCAGATGCTTTCCACAATAAAACAAGTGCAAAGCTCAAAAATAAGTCAAAAAATAAAGTGCGCTTATTTCACTGTAAATGTAAAAGAGAACAGGGCATCATGAGGGGAAGTGACAACACCAAAGGGTAACACCAACACAACCAGTAATACAACATGTAGCAGCACAACACATGAATGCACCACCTCCATGAAGTTGGCATGACAGGCACTCAACCTTTGAACTAGTCTGAACACCTCCTGAATGCTCTCACAGGAATCCCGATTTAAGTAGTGTGTTAATGAGTTGCATTTAATTCCACTTCTCAAGTGTCCAAGTGCCTGAAAAATTATGCCGCAATTACCTGTCAGCCATCTGACAGCTCCACTTCTCAATATCTGTGTCTCTCTCACACCTTTAATTAACTCCTTTCCAAAATTTGACCTGTTGCACTTTTTCTTATTTTCACAAATAAATTGCTCTTAGAGATACAAGCCTTGGATTAATTCACTTTAGTAGAGTTATTTTGGACATATTCCAAATTTCAAGCAGTGCTTTAATGTTAATGACAACCCCTACTAATAGCTTTAGTTTCATAACCAATGCGACTTGTTTGTCTATAGTAGCGTATCCATGTATGTTGTGGATGTCCATTGACACACATATGGTTTTCATGTGAGTGTTAAACCCATTATATTTTTCACAGTTGAGTCCCTCATCTTGGAATATTGCAATTGCAGGTCCTGAGGTGAGGAAACAGATACACTACACATTTAGTAAATAGACATGGTGAAGAATAGTTTAAATTGAATTGGAGTATCATATAAATATCAAAATCCATGAAGCAAGTGATAAACTAACCAGAATTAGCACTCCCCCCCCCCCCCCCACACACACACCCACACACACCCACACACACACACATATAGTAAGTCCAATAGCCTTTGGTCAATGTACTTAGCAAAAGGACATTCAATAAAGATGGAAAGAGACAGGCCTGTCTGGTTTCTCCGTCTGGCAACATTGGACCCTCATTATTTAGCAGGAGGCTACGAGGTCTGCTCCCCACAGCTCTTCTGAATTGAATTAGACACATTTTGGGCCCTAAAGATCTGGAACCTCTAAGATGCAAAGGCTCCGTGACCCTGGTAAACCTTTAGGCTGTATACATATATATATAGAGGGGATAGAGAAATTAAGAAGTCGAAAATGGTATATATAAAAAAACAAACAAACAAATAAAATAAGAAGAGGAAAACATTGAACAAAGAAAGATATCAAGCTTTGAGATAAAATACAACATTTAATGTGTAAACATGTAAAACAGCAGTACCCTGTGGGTAGTTTATAGTAAGGGTGTCATGGCAGACCCTGACACTTCAGGCTTTCACTTTTCCAGCCAGTCTTCAGCTCACAAAACCAGACCAAAGCAGCAAGTGCTTCATTACATTACTCCTGTTCTCTGTGGCCAACAAGTGCATTAATGTGTACACTGTTTTCACAACTCAGCATTATTCATACAACGTAGTGACCTCACACTGCATCATATGTACTGTTGAGCTACAACACTGAGGAGAAAATATGAAGTTCTTAGGCTAATCTTCATTGTTAATCATTTCTCGTCTTTTAAAAAGTACCCATAGCACTGTCCATGACTAAATGCTGCAGTTATATAGCTTTTAGTGGAGCCACACTATGACTAATTTAATAAGCTGACTTCTTTCTGCATATATAGCAGTGTTAATACCAGCTACTTATTGGTCCAGCATAGAGGGCTTAACTATTGCCAGTTGAAGAATATGGGCCTTACTTGCAAGGTGAATGTGACGCAACAGTGTCTTTATTAATCATTGTGGTGATTCCCATCAATCTCAACAAAGGAGTTCCATGCTTGTTGGCAACATTAACTCGCACAAAGTTTTTATCCTTCGTTTCTCTTTATGTTAAATGACCATCACAAGCTCGTACATGAATGCTATGATATGGTATGGTAGCTACATTTTATGAAGGGTTTAGTCAATACACTTTGTTTTCTGACTATCAAAGTCTATGATTACACTGTGTAAGAGTTGTTAGCCAACTTCAAGTTTGAAAATATGACCTGAACTATTTAAAAGCCTCTTTTCCACAGTATGTTCAAGGGGGGGAATGTTGCAGCTTTATTCTACTTCACTGGAAAGTGGAGGTAGTCACGGCAAAAGTATGACTGTATAAAAGGGAGAGTTGGCCATATAGGAAAGACATCGCTGTGAATAAAATCACACAGGAAATGGCAATATGCCAGCTTTGTTTGGCTCAGTGTAAACAAGCCATGGCACCATAAAGATGGGTTTTCTTAATACCAGTATAAGTGGAGGGCTGTATCAGTCTCCATCAAACAGTACCGTATGCTCAGGCAGCACTAAAAAGATACTGATGTGTTTCAGCCTGAGAATTCAATGCTGTTGAATTAAAGCTGCTAATCCACAGATTCATGGGTAAGCATTTCAAAATATTTGTTGTTATTTTTTTATCATACGATTGTGTTGCTATAGAAACCAAGACCACATACGACCTTACGTAAAAACACTCAAGTGCGACCCATCGCCATTCGTGAAGTAGCTTACACACAGAGGTGATACTCACTAAATCAAAATAACAGCAATTAAACATTTCCGTGTTTTCTCGAGCTGTCTCTGAAGTTCACACCTGCAATGCTGATGGTGATATTTTGCAGCATTTGTAAGCCAGCAGGTTCTCTGTCATTCACCGAACTCATAACTTATTCAGTGGGTTCTGCTCTTTCACATTTTCACCTATTCAAAGCACACACTTTGGCAACCCACGTCTTTTGTGACATTTCCATGTACTTCATGTCAGACATCTGAGAGAGTGAGCAAGAGAGAGAGAGAGAGAGAGAGAAAGGCACAGAAATGAGGCGTGCCAGAGACTCAACTCAGAGTGACAATTCAAAGCTGGCCTGCAGTAGATCCGCCAGTAGATTCATCAGTGTCAACACCACGAAGCGCTCATCAAAGTGTTTAAAAGAAAAAAACAAAAAGAAAGCAGAGGTTCACTGATCATGTCAACACGCCGATGTGTCGTCATCCATTTAAATAAAAAAAAAGGACAATTCTGTTAGTTTGAAACATCAACATCTTGTAATTATCATCCCTCTGGGTGACCTTATGTTTTACGTCTTAAATCTTTTCCTCCTAATATTTAAATCTTAACATCTGTATCATGTGCTTTAGTACTATATTGTAGAATGTATTAATCTTTACTGTTTCGGATTTCAGCAACATGTTTCTTTTTTTTTTTTTTGTCTGCAAAAAAACCCAAAAAACAAAAACATATAAAATATGAATAACATGGTACATGGACTTGTGTCACTAAACTATTTTTTTATGATAAATTTCGAGGAATTTTCTTGTACAGTCTGGACAGATATGGTATCTGTGTCAGCAGCTTGGGCACTGATGACAATTATTCACTATGATTCTGTCAAACTTCTTTAGATCTACAGTTAAATGGCAATAATAAAATTAAATAATCAGCACATTCTCACCTGCGCTAATGGTCCTCGCTGACAGCACTTCAGCAATAGAACTGCTCGTCTGCCTGCAGGGCTAATTGTTGACCTTGTCAAAAGAAAAGACTGAAAGTTGTGAGACAGATGAACAGTGATGAGTACGAGGAGAATTTTATTCAGTTTCACAACTGGTCGTGCTATCTCAAAGTCAAAAATGCCAGGTTTTATGGGTTGATAAAATAGTGGTTGGCGAGTTCAAGTGTTCATTTTTTTTATTAGTGCATTATTAAGGTTTCTTACAGGCAGAGCAGTCATTTTAACAGATCCTATTACGGGTCAGTGATTAGAGAAAACGCATGGTCACTTTTTGTGAATATAGCATGTATAACAAGATGAAACAAAACAATAGATTTCCAAAAGATACTGTTGGCATTAATAGTCCAATTGACCCGGCCCAACTGGAGCAATTGCCATGTTTATCCCCTTACTGTAATAGAGGAGCAGTTAATGTGAATGGACAGCATGTAGCGTGAACTGGTTCATTTCAGGCGTAGCACTGCTCAACTCTACACTTTTTGGTCATGAACACTATAAATAAATGTGTGAAACTGTCAGAAATCACTGTCAGCGGGATCACTGGGGAATATATAAACTGTACTGTACTGTATGTCGTGCTTACACTTACAAGATGCTTTCATTTTAAAGCATCAGGTGACTGTTTTAGCTCAGTTATAACAAATACCTCAGAAGTTACCTGGGAAAACACATCACACGGCAATGAATGCAGCATATCTGAGAATGCAGATGGTGACATGAACAGAGAACAGATTGTCTTATCTCTAGTTGTTTGCTGATTTGCTGGAAGTGCTATGAACGGGGAACGTCTGGGAATTGTCACAAAGTCCAGCAACACATGACAACAGACCTGGAAGTATTTTCCATCCCAGAATCCATGGGTCACTGCCAGAACTGAGTTTTCAAACTAAAATCCAACTGGCAGCCTTTCTAAGAGTCTCTGCTTTTTAGCTCAAACATCTCAGAAGTAGTTTGGACGCTGCACCTAAACGTAGCAGAGGTGATGCATTTAAGACTAAAATGCCCTTCACTAGATTTTCGGGGTCAGATTGAATTAACCTGGGATGGGAAAGAAAACTGACAACATCCACTTTTACAAAACTCTTCTCCTTGCTCATGCAACTCAAATAATTCCCTTTCATTGAGAAATAAATCTTAAAATTCCCAAATTCAAAGTACCATTTCACACAATGATGATTATGATCGTGAATATGACGACGATGATGATGATGACGAACTAAAAAGAACTATTAAAGCATGCTTTTAAGTTTTAAGCGCAGAGAAGAGTTATGGAATCTGGTATTTATTCCTGTCTAATAAATCTTCACCCTGGTGGTGGAAAATGAGCAGCGACTCTACTCTGATAAAAGAAGCCAGGCATGTACTCTTTTAACTGCAGTCCTTGTCTAGTTTTGACATGTTGCTATGCTTTGTGCGCTCTATGCCTCTTCCTTTCTCTCACTCTCTGTACTGAAGAATGTGACTCCCACTGTTGAATCCAGGGCCGGTTAATTGCTTTGAGTGAATAAGTCATGGATGGCAGCAGCGGGCCCTTGGGGCGCAGATCATTTTCATCCTTCCTCAGCCTCACCGCCCTGCTCAGGTTTTGGCTTTTAACCAGCACAGCTCATTTTCAATGGGAATCATCTGGCTTAGTTTACCACTAAACTCTGTCAACAGCTGTTACACTAACCTGCTGTCTTTTTAATTAAAACAGATACAGCCAGATCATAACGGTGTTAGCACTGCGTGCATGAACAGATTCAGTCAGGAATGAACACACTGCACTTGTGACAATGAAAGATTTCCTCGCTCTGACCTTAAACAAGAAACGATTAATAAGAACAGCATTTATAGTCTTTGGATCACTTTAATTCTGCACTGGAACAAAAACAACTGTAAATGGAAAATAAAGATGATATTTTAAAATCCTTGTTTACACATGCAAGCAAACACCAACTGTTCCATCCTGCTTTATTTAAATGTATATACACAAATTTCCTATTCATTTGAATGAGAAAATGTGTCCAAACTTTTGACTGGCAGCGTATGTTACATTTCCTTTGATCGCTTCTTCTGGGGAGGTTTCAGTTTAAGCGGTGGTTGATGAACATCAGATATAATATTAGTTATCATGCTAACACAGGTGGAACATTTGTTTACTTTGAAAAGACACTGCTTACTGTCACGTTTCGACAGAGAACAGAGACACATGGAAGAATTTCTTCAGGTCATGAGTTTTACTATGCCCCGAGTATACAGCCATCTTAGCCCTGTTTAACAACGTCATCCATCATTATATGCTACCAGTATGTTTACTAAATGGAGTGGATCCCAAGTAGCTCTTTGTTAGACGCGTATTGATACAAAAGCTTTGAGGCAACCAAGTCCTTTTGGTAAACTGTACTGAAGAAAGAAAAGAAAAGTATTTTTGTAGCACAAAATCAGCTCTCTCAGTATATTCAAGTGATTTGTCTCCATGTCAAACTTCAAACTGTTATTTTCTGCTTACAAACACTGCAAATATTACCAACTCTCTTGTCGCATTTTTTTTTTTGACTTGGCTGTGTGTTTAATTAAAAAATCTGCACACTGTGTAAGTGCCTTACCAAGTTTATATCATCGCCACCATACTGTCCTTCGGTCAATACATCAGCGTTGTCTGTGCAGCAAGTCATGCAGACCTGCACGGTTCTTCCTGGTTCGCTGCAGGGCCACACTGCCAATCACTCAGAGAGATAAGAAGGCTCAGACTGGGATTCTCACAGAGATCCAACTCATAGTAAATATCTCTTGCCGCACAATGAGCATCCACATTGTCAACCTGTCAATCAGTTCCCTGTAACGCTCTGGCCTGTCACGCGATGGCCTACAGCCCAGCTGTACCTTTGATTTATTTAGATACTAATCCATTGATTAATGCTTTTATTAATGGTGCATTTCAGTGTTTCATTAGATTTCGCAATGAAACACAAAACACAAACATTTTAAACTCAATAATCTTCAGCCCATTTCTTTCAAAAAACAACAACAAAAAAAAAAGTTAATGAGCCCTACAGTCATACACACGCTGGGCGTTAGTCATACAGGTATACAACAGGTCATTTAGTCGTAATTTAAGCAGCGTTTGGAGTGGTTCAGTCTTTGTTAACCCTACACTCTCCGGCCCCAGGGCTTTTTCCTCCATGATGCCTATCAAGTTGTTTATGGTAAACAAGAGCTGAAAGGGGTTGTATCTGCATTTGTTCGACAATACTGATGAGACAAGACATTAAAAAAAGAGGACAATAGAACAGAGCATCATGAGTGCATCTACTATGAAAAAGAAATGTGCCATTTTCTTCCTCTGAGACTATTTTCATATTCTGCTGCCTTTTTCTCCTCCTAATTAAAACAAAATGGGTGAACTCTCTTCTTTCCTGCCCCCATTTCACTACCAGTTTTGGACAGATATAACTGCCGCAAGAGCAAACTTAAAACAGTGACAATCCAAACTGTGTATAGGAGACTATTGTTTTCTTGCACAGTGTAGTCTTTCTTGTGCTTTGCTTTTTTTAATTTTTAAATTATGTATTTAAATTTCAAAGCAATCTTTACCAGATGAGTATTTGCTCATGAGAGGCCATGCATGAAGACAAAGAAAGTGGCTGATTTCAATTGTGTTCTGTCGTTTCTTATTTAGTTTGGGTTGGTCGGGGAAGGGGCTGGAGGTAGGGGGGGCATATTGCATTAAGTTAGCATAACATAAAAGAAAGACTATTTCTTTTTTTTTTCCAGCATGCACGTCAGCCCATAAGTCTTAAGTGTTGCAGACACCACGGGATGCACATGTGTTGCACAAAATTAATCTCATATCCACTCAGAGTGTCACAGCTGCTGACCATGCAGAGGATGGGAGTGCCTTGGAGGGTGTCGTTTTTATTGTGTTTCTACTGTGCATAAATCCCTTTCCTATAGCTTAATGACAGAGCAGGTTCCGCAGGTGAAGCCCTCAGGGACAGAGAAGGGGAGAGGAGAGCAAGAGAGAGCTAAATGCAGCAATAAAATGTCATAAAATCAACTTCATTTAAAGCAGATAACGTACTGTGACCGAATTATATTGTTTTATGCATCTCACGATCAAGACAAGTCTCAGTTTTACAGTTTTGTTTTGTTTTTTTGATCAGCATCTCAAAATATTTTACGCTTTCAAGGCCTTCATTTGCAGCCGATATTAAGTTTACAGCCTAAGATACACTTTTATTTATATATGTCGTGCAATTCAAAGTTGTAATACACTACTGTAATTAAAGCACTTCATTGTGTTAAGTTATATTCACCTGAAGCACTACCGACATTATAATTAGCTCACAACTGAGAGTAGTATCGTCACGTTCCAAAGGCTTGTGTTTTTGCCTCTGAGCACTAAGAGAAAGTATTAGGTAAGAAGAGCTATTAAGTTACCACTTGTGGTATAAGACATGGTGAAAGCAGATCCCTTAGGCAGGGGTCCCCAGTCTGTGCTGCTCGACTTTTTATTTACTTCTTTTTTTTTTTCTTTTCATTTTGGAGCAGAAAACTGAAAAAACTAATTCCACCTCTGGACACAGAGGTGGAATTAAGTTTACCTGTGGCCTTTTGTCACTGGAATGCAGGAAATAGTGTGATCTCTAAATTGTCTACTGCATTAAAATGTACTGTCCAACCCCCCCACCTCAACGCACCTACTCACACACACATACACGTGCAGGGGAAATATCGGTGGCTGGTCAGGTCTGGGGTAATTAAAGGAAATGGTGATCTTTGCGACCTCACCACACCCAACACTTAGCTTGGCATGTTGTCTGCATATAGCAGCCCTGCCCAACCCTGTATACATGACAATAGAGAGGGTCACAAAGCCAGCAGAGGAGGCCTCTGTGTTTGTGTCAGTGTGGCAGAGAAAGAAAGATTATGCAGGTACTTTCTGAAGGTTTTGACCTCATCCTCTGACCCTGTTTTAACCTAATGCAGGCCTGGAATTCCACACTAGCTTTAGTCATTGTCTCATTATGTTTTGATTTTTAGTTAAATACCTTGTGCGTTTTAAAGGGGAAAACACCCCTAAGTTTGTAGCTGAGCTGTTACTGTCGTAACTTTCTCAAGCAGGTACAAACCTTCTGAAAATGTAAAATTACAGTCACGGTGGATATTTGTTGGCAGATAATTTAACTGGGTTGGTGGTGACAGCTACAGCACGAAAACGCTACAGCGGGAAAATGCTTCACCTGGGTGTTTCAGTGCTCAGGTTGTGAGCTTCATGGCAGATACCAACACCAGAGGGCTCTCTTTCTCTCCAGTGGATGAAGTCATGGGCACCACAGCAGGAACTGAGAGATCAGTTAAGTTGAACTCATGTTGAATAAGGAAGAATTGGGCTTTTATGAAAAAGAAAAATTCCTAGAAAATTGCATTGCATTCCTGTGTTAACCTTTGGTTCATATTTTTAATTATGTTTAAAGTGATTTTATTCCCAGCTTTTTGTTGGACACTGAAACACCAAAACTGCTCCACGTGAACACATGAGGAACTTGCATATAAGGTCCCTTATTAAATGTGTTTATGTTTGGTTTATTATTAAATGTGCTCTCAGGATGAATGCAATGAATTTTTTTAAAAGTACATTTTCACATTTAATTTTAAAGATATTTTTCTCAGGGAAGGGAGGGTATATTACCTCTAAAGTAATCCAGGCAGCGTTTCATCTGTAATGCATGACTAAAAGAAAATGGAGCAGAGAGCTAATCAGGCAGGAAGAGGGGACACTAACGATCGCTGTGGCGGCTGCTCTGAGCGTTGTCCAAACCTCCCTGTGGGTCGAGTTAATTGATGAAACTTTTGTAATGAATGTGGCAGATATTCGCCCTGGACTCTGCTTTAATAACAATTACATCAGCCACAAACTGGAGATGGAGTAATGATGCAGAATATCAAAGCAAGCTGTTTGAAGCGAGACATTTGAACCGGGATTTCTTAAATAACAAAAATAATAATAATTTTAAAAAATGCCACCACTGTCCTCATGTTGACACGATGCAAGGCATGTGTTGTGAGAGCAGTGAGGGGTCCCTGAGTATTTAGAGTTTCCCTCCTCCTGCCTTTGATTTTTATAAATTGTGTGTTTGACTTTGCAACACATTATGCCTCTTTAGAGAATGAAGAGGTTTTGGGGTTTTTTTTTTTGTACTGAAGAAATTATTTGATATTGTCATTTTTGATTTCCCTCAAGATGACAGGATACATTTAACACTGATACAGCTGTCAACATCAGCCACAGAGGAACCACTTTTGACAAATCTTTTCATGAAGCGCCAACACAGACAAGGTTAAAGCCTTTAATTGTTTTAATATGAGTGCCATCGAGGGATATGAGTTTGAACAGAGCTCTCCTCTAAATTATGTTATTAAAGGGGATCTGCCACACAAATGTGTGGCTTCCTTCTCCACTACATTTTGCAGATTAAATTTGCTTGGTTCAAAGCTGCACTTGATGCAATTTACAACTTCCATAAATTATACTTGTGGTATATTACTTTTAGATGATTGACATTTTGTTATGGGTCAATTTTCAGCACCCTCTTCAAACCAACGCAAATGATGTACTTGTTCTGCTTCACTCAACATTATTCATTAATTAGTTTTACTTAACTTGTAACTAACCAACACACGGAGGGATCCATGTAACAGTGAAGCTGTAAAACGTCAACTAATCAGTGCTTGTTGTTCCACAGAGGGACACAGTGGATAGAGGAGAGCAGGCAGTTGCCAAGCAGGCGATCCTGCACGCAGCCATTCAGGCTCCATGAGCTCTGTGCCCCCTCAAGCTCTGCCATAGCATTAGGGCAGGTTACACACTTTGCCTGCATGTAATTCCCAGTGACAGCGCTGGCGCTCGGGGCCGGACCCTGTAACCCTGAACGCAGCCTTCACAAACAGGCCCTGAGAACACAGAAACCTCACAAACTCCAGTTCAGGTTCTGTCTCTCGCTTTCCCGCCCGCCTTCCCGTCTTTCCTCTCCCGTCCATCTCTCCCTCTCTCTTTTTATATATCATTGTGCCCCACTGCTGCAAAATGACCTTCACTTCAACCTTTTTCCGTCCATCGGCCAGTTTTCAGATCGCTTCCCACCGCTTTTGTTTATCAACAGCACAGTGTCACATACTTCATTCTGTGGTCCGTAATTCCGTTGCAGTCACCTAATGAGATGGAACCAAGACTGTATATTTGGTAATTGGAGCTACATTTAGTACACCTGGAAATATGTTTCTGTGGTGGCCTGGTGGAAATCTTTTCTTTTGCTGAATATAACTTTTTTTTTTTTTTTTCATTTGACCTTCAGTCAAATTACTTTTTTTTTTTTTTTTTTTTTTTTTTGAGGACAGTTGCATCTTTTTGGGAACCATCCCCTAAGCCTTAACACCTGAGGATCATTTCACATGACACTGTGGTATTATGTTAAGGCACTGATATACTGTAATTAATGTCTTTTGTGATTGAAAGTGTGGAATGTGTGTCCTCTAGGCATTCTGCTTGTCAGGGGACATAGATTTCTTTCTCTACTGCTTTCTCTTTCTCTTTGGCCCTCTCTTTCTAGCTCTCTCTCCCTCTCCCCTCTCTGTGCACTGGGGTTGACCCCCCGCAGACCTGAGGGTGAGTACTTGACTCTGCATCGCATGAGAATACCATTTCTTTTCTATCCTGATTAAAGCTACTGCCAGAGTGAGTCAGAGGCAGGCTTACTATATGTGCCTACACCCTGCTTCTTTGCCCTGAAAAATCCTCTTCTTTCTTTCAAAGAAACATCTAAAAGGGGTTAAGATACACTATCAGTGAGCCTGGCCAGTCAGGTCCACTCAGCAGTAACATGAAGAACCGGCTTCAAAGTGTTTCACGAGGAACTCATGAGTACCTGAGGCAGCAGAAAGAATTCCTTAATGTCACAAATGAATATGCAAATACCACTGAATGTCATAACACATGTTTAGTCATGCTGTGATCCAAGAGCAGCCAGTATGCCAGGCAGCTATCGTTTCACCCATGATGCATGAGGAACTCCAGCTCCACCACTACCAAGTGAGAGATCAGAGCTTTGAGCCAGAAGAATGCAGGTTGGGAATTTACAAATATCCTTGCAGGCAAGAAGCATCTGTATGAGATTTTAAACATTCAAGAAATAAAGATATAAAGAAGCAAACTGGCAAAGAGAAAAATTGGTATAAAGACAAAGCATTACAAACAAGCAAAACAAAGACAAAAGCCTGGTCAAACATATACCCCCCCACCCTTTTCTCCAGTAGTAAGAGCCACGGCTTCCACCCATGTCATGAGCCTCTGGCATAACAGATTCATCATCATCACCATCAGTGTATCCCCCCTGGACCCCTCTGTCCCATTTCCCATCTTGCTGAAAACAGACCTTCCTGTTCCAATTCCTCTTTGGTGACAGATTTCAAGCTCAAAAGTAAAATAGCATCATTAATTGAGTGGAGAGCCGTAATAGACTGTAATTTGGATTGCATAACACGGACAGGTCTGAGCACTGTGTTCTGGGGACACACCTGTGGTAACTTTCTATACGTGTTTCCTGACAGTACTGAAGCACAGAATGACTAACGCCAGCTATTGATGTGCTTGACTACTTAATTACTGGACTTAATATTGAGCATTAGAATGTATTCAGTGGAAAATCAGTTGTAATATGAGTCACACGGGATTTCACTTGGTGTACTGCCATTATCCTAAAAATCCCACTTAATATCCATTAAGATTTAGTCAAATGCTTGCTATTCTCTACACTCTAATACACCTAATCACAAAGTCACATTCAGTCATAAACACTGTTGTTTTGGAGGGATGCATTTATCATTTCAAAGAGGTGAAGCCCTGATTCTTGGGGTGGTTAAATGCGTTTGAAATAAGTAAGCGTGCAGCATGTAAAAAAAAAACAAAAACAAAATTCAAGTAATATAAAGTAGAATTGAATGTGACAAGATGCCCTGACTCTTGTATTAATGAGGAAAATTTCTGTCAGTCACCAACAACTCCTGCTCCTGTCTCCCTAAATTCAAACTAAATGTGAAACACATGAGGTTTATCCTTCCTTATAAAGTAACCTTTGAGTATTTTATGATCTAACACATTAGCTCTGAAAAACTGTGGTCATGACTAATATGGTTAGGTTTGGCAACTTAGACGCAAAGTTATAAGGTAAAGCAAATATTTGTTTTTAAAAAAATATATAAATTGAATTGTCTCTTAATCTTTGCTCTCCTACATAAAATTTTGTCCTGAACAGAACTGTCGTCAACATAATCTGACAATTCAGGTGATCCGATTACAGGATTGACAGCAATCTCAGTTTTAGCAGGTTACAATACTTATTGCACCCACACTGGGTTTCCTGCACTAACCCTCAGAACTGAAGAAGCCTTTTGGATGAGAAGCGAAACGTCTTCAAACAAGATAAGAAGTCCAGTTGCTTCCTACTAAACAGTCTAAGACTAAGAGGACCTTGATGACTTAGAACCTTCACGGACACGTTACAATACTTATTTTTATATTTAAATACTCACTACTAAGTTATCTCAACTAATTCTCTCCCAGTCTCAGATTTTGATGATCTCTAAATATCAATGCCTCTGCAGCAGTGAAAGGTATTTATGAGCTCCAGCTCTGATCGGCAGAAATTTAAACATATTACTACCTTTCGCATATTGACATTTTTCAGAGCAGTCACCTGCCCAGCACAGTGCTGCTGAACTGGAAACACTGGCTACATCTAAACTTTGATTCTTCTATATTAGGCTGTCATCACCTTCACAGCTAACATCACCTCAGACGTGGAAGGAGAGTTGCAATAAACTTGTAATTCCCTGGAAGTTTGTCAGAGAACTGTGTGGGAACATTCAAGGGTTAAAGTAAAAAAGAGAAGTTAGTGGGCATGTTTTCATTCTGTCTATGTTGCAATGTCCACAGTTGCAGTGACAAACATATGGGTCCACACACACACACAAGTTCATGCACACATCCACAAACACACACACTCTCACATGTGGATGGAAATAATTAGACTAGAACAAAGCTGAAAAATTAAAGTGGGGAGGAAATGTTGAAAACACGAGTTTGGTAAATGACCTCATAAACACCCAGACCCCTCACTCTCTCTCTCTCTCTCTGTCCCTCTTGCTTTCTGTCCTTCCCTCCTTCTGTCACTCCTTTACAGTGATTTCAGTTTGTTTTTTCTACGTTTTGTTGTGAGATGTAAATGAAGGACATCAAAAGACCCCCCCCCCCTCCTCCTTCCCCTCTTTTAACCCCCCTGCCTCTCTCTCTCTCTCTCTCTCTCTCTCTCACTATCAGTCCTGCTTGGCTGCTTGCTCTCTTCATCTGGTCCTCATATGGGCTTCATTCCCCCCTACTGCAATCCAGCCCAAAACTATTTCCTCTTTCAATTTCCAGGGGAAGTTGTTAAATGGTTTCTGAACCAAACAAGCCTTTTTTTTTCTCTCTCCTTCTTTTTCTTTTTCTGCTACTTTTCATACGACAACTCAAACTCATGCAGGGGCCCACAATCACCCCTCTGTTGTTCAGTATGCAATAATGAACTACCAAGCATTAACACTGGAGGAGAACACATAAACATTTCCATACTGAAATGATAACTAATATGGTGAAACTTCCCATTCAGCTTTCTATTCATCTGCATAGATGCATTTTAAAAAGAAATGCTACCTTGGAAATAGACTCATTACCAAAGTAGTTGGACCATCCTATATCCCACATACACACAACCTCTTTGTCCCGAGTATGCAGTCAGGCGGGAAGGCAAGCTGTAGCCACGGGGGCCAGAGAAGCATGCTCAACTGAAGGACAAATGCTAACCAGGCACACTTTCCTCCATCCCTCTCCCTCCTTTCTACCCTGCTCTATGCCTGCTCTGTGCCCTCTAACCTCGCCACCAGTATGGAGGACAGAGAAAGAGGGGATCTATAAATCCACCCCCTTCGCCACACTTCTCTCAACCACCACCACCCCCCCTACGATTTGTCGGCGGCAGAGGCGAGGCGAGGCAAGGCGAGGCTGGAGGTGGTGTGTAGCAGGTCTTCAGAGTAAGCTGTGATGACAGGTGTCACTGAGTCTCATGGGCAGACCTGTGACGAGTGTCCTGCTCACTTACAATCCTCACTTTGGCGCTTTTCACAAGTCACGAACTGATGAGTGCCAAAAGAGGTGGTACAGGGATTCATTTGCCCGATTTTTGTTCCCTTAATGCTATAGTGTGTGTGTGCATGTGTGTATATTTTAGCCATAAGTACCCAATCATGCCAGGCCCTTGATGCATCTGAACACCAGCACAAGCAAGAACTTAGATATGAGTATACATGTACATAAATCCACACACAAATGTGTACCTTCCCTCAAGCCTGGCACTGCACACACGCCGCCTGCCAAGCTGGTTTAGTGTACTCCAGGAGAGCTGCTCTGTCTCAGGGCAGGGACACTGCAAACAAAGCCTGTAGCGCCTAAATGCAGTGGGTAAATTAGATTTGCCGCTGGAAAAGAGAGAAGAAACTCACAGGCACGTCCGTCTTGTTTAACATGATGTACAAAAAGGGTTTTGTCGGGCACAGAGAGGTTGTTCACACTTCTTAAAGTCTCGGTCCAATGATAAATGACGACAAAACAACTTCAATTAGAGTAGTTTATGTTTCTAAATGTACATAGCCTAGTGTTTGGTTTTTTTTGTTTGTTTTTTTTATAAAGGCATACAATCAGCTCCGTGAACCAAATTAATTGAAAAGGAAAGTATCATTGACTTGTTGTTGCCGCTGCTTTAAGTGCAAGACATTGCTTGTTATGTCAGGTTGTGTTTTTGTCATGTGAGATCAGAGGGCTTTCATGCTTCTTTCACACTCAGCATGTGATGTGGATGCAAGATGGAGGAGGATTGACCGAATTCAGTAACAACAATCAGGTTGTGCCCAAATTAATTGAGAAAGGAGCTTGATATGTGGAGTTTTTTTGCTCAGGTTTAAGACAGCCATGGTAATCGAACATTCCTGTTGTCCACGGGCGTCGCTTTCTCACTATTAAATGGTAAATCTGATGTAACATCAGTTGCTAAAGTCCAAACCTTGTCATATCCTCGCAAATGTGGAATTTCCATTTTCCCGGGACCCCAGAAGGGATACTCACACTCACGGCACCCCTCTTTCGTACCTGAAAAAGGGCTGCCCTTCTTTCTTTTTGAGGTTGAGGAGGTTAGTGAACGCAGGCTCGCTACCTCTATTCTCCAAGAGGGCAGATCCCATTCACCCACTGGCTGTTCTGCCAAATCCCACGTATTTACTAAAGGCCAAGCCTGCAGTGAGTCGGCATACACACCACGCCTCCCTTGCTCTCTCTCCCTGTGCTCATTCTTGCCAAAGCCCAGTTCCAACTTTTCACACTGTGCCGCGCTCAAAGGGAGGCTGGCGGGGGATGAAGAAAAGAGCTGTGTTTGTTTAAACATGTCTTTAAAACGCGAAGGGGGAACTTGTTAAATGCAGGCCAGCGTGGCCCCGCTGCACACACCATGACATGAAGGAGTGAAGCTGCAGTTGCGAGGCTGCTGAAGGCCTTTTAGGTATCACTGCCACTGAGGCGCTTCATAAAGCCACTTTAAATGTCACCAAAGCTCTTTAACACAGTTCAGAGTTTGTGTGTGTGTGTGTGTGTGTGTGTGTCCCAATGATGCATTGAAATTAATGCAGCTTCCTTTTTCTTTGATCTTTTTCTTCTATTATTATAATTTTTATTAGAATTGCTGTTAATATTATTCAAAAGTTAGAATTTGTATCAAACAATCGTATTAACACTGCGTCTCATGGTTTATTTAAACATTTAAACACAGAACATCCAATTGGCATGGAGGATATTAATTTGCTTATTTGAGAGTCTAATGAAATGCACATTTTTAATGACTTATGAAGTGAAGTGAACCCATTATTTTATGGCCTTTTACGTCTCAATCTGTATTACATTTTCTTGCGGCCTCCAAGAACAACTGACTGTGAGTTAATACAGTCAGTGACATTTTCACCATTCACTGAATGCAGTTAATTTATGTCTTTTCAGAATGCCAGGCAAGTATTTACCACCATGTAGTTACATAATATCCGAGCAATACATTATAATTTTGTCCTTTTTTGCTCCAGATATTTAACAATACCTTTCCTAATACAACTCTATTATTACCATTATTAATATTGTTGCTGTTGTAATTATAATTATAATTATAATTTACTTTCTTTGTTTGCAATATGCAATATGTCAAAACCGTTTAACTCGCCCTCTTCCTGCAGAGGCAGTCTATGAGAGTAAACATGTGTTTGGTCATTTTGCATGTCTAATATCGTCCTGTTTGTCGCGCCTGCATCGTGTCACAGACTTGGACGGACCTCCAGAATTAGGTTAATTTACACTCATAACAAGGGTAATTTTAATGTCCTAATGAAGCTGCTGACAAGTGTGTTTTCATCCCAGATAAACATGGCTGAATCTGTCTGTGTTAGGAGAAAAAGGAAATGATGAAAAGGCCATACTTTGGCATTGAAGAGAATTTCTCTGAAATGAACTATATACTTTTTTATTTGCACTATGATATAGGGCTCTTGGTTTCAGCTTGATATGTTTTAATTTGTATTTAGCACATTTTAATCTTGTTTTAAATGGTTTTATTTATTTTTATGAAAACTAGCCCTTAAAAATCATGTTTTTTTATACACTGTATAAACTGTGATATTGTCTTACAGTGAATGAGTAAATGTGTGCTGTCGTCTGATCCATCTCCATACACACGCCCAGGACGCTGAAATAGGACATTTGCATTTATGCAGATTAAAATAATCTGTTGATCTCCATGTCTGTCTAATGAAGAAAGCACCGTGGTGTGTGTGGATGTGGATGTCTGTATGCATGAGGAGGGCGGGTTAATTAGGGAAACTGCGCCTGGGCTTCCCCGAAAAGGTCACACTTTGCCAAAGGCTTGAATACATTCTATGCTCTTGACATACCACAAAGTGACAAGTGCAACGACAGATTTTTTTTTTCTTTACTTTTAGTCATGCGAAAAAAAAAAAAAAGGAAAAGAAAAAGAAAAAGGAACAAGAGAGACAATAGAAGAAATAAAAAAAATAATATTACATGATATGTTCAGAAATTCAGTTAGTTATTTTTCTCTACTTTCTTGCAATTGTCACTCTCATTAATGCCCAGCCCGTGGGAAGTACAATTTAATTTATTTCTTTAGTTAATGCAAACTTAATTATCAGCATTTTTAAGGTTTAAAATGATCACACATTTCAGTATCTTCTTTAGGACAATTTCTTTTCTAAAGAATAATCATATGTTCTTTACATGGTCATCTTCACAAAAGTTAACCCAAGTTCCCAAACCTGCCAAGTGTTGAAAAAAGGCAACTTTTGGTATCATTATCATTATTAAAAAGGCACCACTGAACTCATTATAACACTGAAACATGGGTGCGACAACATTTCATATTTTATATATCTGGCTGTCACTTCCCACTCCAACTGCTTTGTATGATGATTATTGCTTCCTTGTCTCATCATATTATTCAAATACAGCCTACCTGACAATGCACAGCCACTGGCTGATGTTCACACACCATCCACACATATTCCTGGGGTTTCCGTCTGACAGAGAGAAGCAGCAAAATGAATGGGAGATAACGTTGACAAAATAAAACCAGATAATGAGAATAATATGGTGGCACTTTGACGAGCCCTTCAAAATCTGCTCTCAAATATATGTACGTTCTGGGTTGGTTGTGTTTGATTTCACTGTCCTTCGGTGAACCTCTTTTTTTTTTTCTTCCAGCACTTGAACCATCAGCCCACAATGGTGGCCATGATTAACTTGTCTCTCTTTCTTAATCTCTCTCTTGCTCGATCTGTTACACCACAGAGTAGCTTTTTGATCTCTCCTGACCACGCTGTCCTCACAAACATTCATAAAAAATGTAAAACATCTTTCATGGTCTAATGTTTATAGCCATATGATTGCCTCTAAAGACCTGTAACAGAGACGCAGACCTTTAAAAATATCCATTCTGGTCTTCTGCCTGGAGAACTAGTGCCGTTTTGGTTGGATTGTTTGGCCCAGTTAATGTCGCTCTGTTAACAAGTGATATGTTTCATAATAGTCAGCTGGGATTTCAGCACTTGTGATTCTCTTAAAAATCACAACTCTGCCTTTTTTACTTGACCACATGCAACTTGTGAGATATTTTTAGATTTCAGAAAAATCTATTTAATTTCTTAACGCCTATTATAGCATTCTTTGTTTGTTTGTTTGTTTGCCTGTCATGTCAAATTTAAAACTGCTGTCACGTTTTATCTTAACCCAATTTTTCATTTCACTGTAGCCACTGGCTGATATTTGATCTCCATTTTTTTTTCTGTCTCTGTCAAGAAGCAAGAAGGGCCTTGAGTGATGTGAGGAGTATGGTGGTCCACTTTTCTCAAAGCTGATTACAAGAGCCGCTTGTGGCAAACAAAATTTACTGGAGCAATAAGAACATGTGTTCATTTGTAGATGGACACACCAAGACATTCATTCTTTGTTGTTTGAATGAATACGTTTAGCCGCACAACGTCAGCCACAACACAGAAACTCCACAATGTTTTTCATTTACAAGTTAACGGGGGGAAACACGGGGAACACATATTTTTTGTACATAATTAAGAACATATTGTGCCCTTCGATGAAGTACATTTTCAGATCTTCACTAACATGGCGAGCACAAAGGCTCTTCCATCGTTACAAAGCTATGCCTCTATTGTGAAGCTCATGTAAGTTGGTAAATAGCATGTGGTGAAAATTAGAAGCATCATACAGAACCACTGAACAGTACCAGCCAAACCACACAAGTGTTGAGCTGTTTTCTTCGACCGTCTCTCTCTCTCCTTCCCTGCAACGAGTCAAATTTGCACAGAAACCTTCAAAGCTGGGCCTCTGCTAAACACCCTGTACAGCAACCAATTGTTCTCTTTTTCATAGTTAAACATCAAACAGATAGATTTTAATCAGTCTCTCTGTTATGTACAATGGTTGAAAACAAACGGGACAGAGACAGAGGGGCTCAGAGGATTCGGATGCAAGCTGATATTTTTTTGCTTCGCATTTGCGATTCTGTGATTCTGCCAAACAGGAGTATAGTTCAATGTATGACATAAACCTTTGGGTGCTTCCATACAGTCAAAGTGCCCCTCCACAGGTTTTTGTCAGCAAGTTAGTAATGTTGCTACAGTCTTGGGCTGCGATCACTTCAGCTATGGATCCTGATTGACCTTATTGTTGATTTGCAGACGCGTTTCTATCAATCAGCTCCTGCACAAAAAAAGTCAGGCTATCTAAACAAAAGTGTAATCATCCTTTAAGAACTGCTTTGGCATCTTATTGTATATGCTCCCACCAAGCCTCGAATCCAAAAGCACCCAAGGGCTCAGATAGTAGCAAGTGGGCTGGTATTAACAGATTTCATACCAACTATTGTGGTGTACCCAGAATCAGGATGAGCCAAATCCCTCTCTGGGCCTACCTAACCAAACCACAGTGTCTCACTTTGTTTGAATAATATAAAAAGAAAAAGTTTGTGCTGACACTGAAAATGACACAAAGCAAACAAGCCCAGTGTAAGTGACACAAAGGATCCAAAAGATAAACATGTGTGACTGCAATAAATGGATTACATGTTCCCCTTGACAAAGTAGCTTTCTTCACCTCTGGGATTTTGTAGTTTGCCAAGTGTTGACTGCCACACCCGGCTGAGTGAATAGATTTGGAGCAGAGAGGGTGTGCTGACTGATCCTTGCAGCTCTATGGGCAGATTCAGTTATACTTTCCTTATTATTGATGGTCCAGAAATACATAAAGTCCTCAATTTGCTTTGTAAAATGGCAAATGGCAAGGTTGAGGAGACTAGAATCTGATGGATGCAACTTATTGCATCTTATTTTTTGTCCGTTTTCTGCTTTTTTTGTTTGTTTGTTAGCAAGCGTATGTTTGATAAATGAAGGCATCTCAAGACCCCTAGTGGTGGATCCAGTGATTCACTTTTTGTGCTTTAAAGATTGTCGAAGATAACACAGTTCCTTGATCTCAGCAGTTGCAGACAGTTGCTGGGGTGGTAAAGTGGAAATATTAGTTATACAGAAGTTCCTTGGTGTTGGCAGCAAGAGCAGAGATGATGAGAGCAGGGCGCGCTGCAGCATGCCTCTGTCACACATACATTATTTGCAGAGGTGTGGGAATTTGACACAGGATCCAGCCTACTGCTTTGCACACACTTTGTAGTTGGGCTGTGAAAACCTCAACTTTGAGTGTCAAGTTTGTGTTGGGTTTTTGTTTTTGTTTTTTTTAATAAATCTGAACCTAAAAATTGTTATATGTTTTCTAAGGCCAAGGTGCAAAGCTTGTTGTTTTTCTCTGTGGCAACCACGAAACCTGCTCTGTATAATGTAAGGTGAGAAGCAAATTGTTTCAAAGTGTTTGCAAAACTAACTCATCAAAAAAAAAAAAGCACACACACACACACACCTATACATATGCTCTGCCTGCTAGATGATGCCCCCCATCCCTCCCCCATTGCCCCTTTGAAGTGTGGAGCTGGCAGTAAATTCTTGGGCTCTTTTATGCTCATTCCTATTTCGATTAGTGGGGTTAACAAGCCGCTGCAGCTCAGGCTAATGAGACTGTACCACGGAGAGGGGTCATCAGAGGTGGGGTAGGGGGGTTAAGGATGGATGACTCAGTCTCCTTCCGACTGAGGAGTTAAATGAGACTGAGGGGAATCCTAAACATGTGCTGCTACAACCGTTGCTTCTGAGCCTGAATAAACAGGAAGTGACAAAATAAAAAAAATATGGCAAATGGTAGACTCCGTGGAGTTACGCTCAGACGGGTACCTGCTCTCTCCACGCCAACGTCACGTACATTTGCTGCCTTTCACGACGGATAAACTTACTTTTACATAAACTATGAGGTTTACTTCCGAGTATATCTCCCCTGCTCAAAGCCACACATACACGCAAACATCCTCCTCACCAACGTGGGGGCCCTGTGCGGCCAATCCCGCTGGGGACAGATGGGCAGACAGAGAGGGGGGCCTCATTAAGGCAGGATGTACCAGGATGCTGTAAAACCTCTACTTTCCTTTCCTCTCGTCCCCCCTTTTTTCCCTCCCCTGTGCTCGCTCCCAGCACACAGAGCTATTGGAGATCACTAACAGATGGAAAGGAGATAGTCGGGTCACTCGGCGACAGAGAAGAGACCTTCTTGCAGTCTTTGTCGTTCCACTGAGGTGTCACTAAAAACGACATACATCATGAAATATGGAAAGCAAAAGTTAAGTTTATGAAAACAAACAACAACACTGTTGACCCAACCTGGTGGTCCCACATAACAACAGATGATTACGATTTGAAAAATGTACACATTACCAGAAATAAATGTTGTGATATGACATCACCTTAGTAAACAATATGCTGTTATAACACACACAGTCTGTAATGTTTCATAAATTATTTATGTTGGTGGCATCTTTTCTGACCCATGACATTCTTTTTATTTCCCAAATCCTCTGAATTTTTTCATCCATTTTATACCTTTATTGAATGGGACTGTTAAAAGGGGGGTGGGGGTGGGGGCAATTCGCAGCAAGGAGTCACCTGGGAATCAAACTTGGAACTCGCCTGCTCTAAGCTTTTTGTGCCTGTATGGTATGGACCCTAAGCATCATGTCACTGAGAAATCTTTTTTTTCTTAACTTAAATAAGATACACTTCTCTTTTAAATTTGTCATTTGAATTCTGCTTTTAAAATCATCTCACTCCCAAATTGGATATATTGAGATGATTGTTATTACCTATGATAGTAGAAAGTTCATCTGAAGTTTTTAATGACTGGTTAAAATATTTGAATTTAGATGTGTGTGTTTTTTCTTCTTTACATTGTGAGGATAAAAGAGGAGTTGTATCTTCTTTAAATAGTTCAGCTTTAATAGTTAGCTTTAAGTATAGTGTGATAATGTATCAAATCCTCAACACCAAGATTGACCAGTGTGTATATGAAGGCCTGGACATTATGCATGAAAATATCAACCGGTGTCATGGAGCGCCCCGGACCGGCCTCGGGGCTCCTGTTTCACATGTAAATGCTTTATGAGGGTCAGCACACCAATTTGAAACTATAGCACGATTCTCCCACAGAGGTTAAGCGTCTCAACCGAGAGGTCAGGCTATCATTTAAGAAACATATCTGCACCCTGTCCTTTCCAGGTCAAGTGTCGGCATGGAGATCCGCTGTGATGGCTGGACAAGTGAGCAGACAAATGAGGAAATGATGAGAAGTGGGGGGCCTGTCTCGACTTGGATTCAGCAGCATCAGCCCTCCCCTCCCCTGCTGCGTCCGTCTGTAGTGTTGTCCTAATCAGGCCAGTCAGCGCTGACACACAGCATACTGTACCACGGCCCAGCATGGCCTACAGTCCACCAGCATCCCCGCTCCTGTCAGTCTAGTGAGGGAGAGCAGGAGAGAAATCCCCCTTCAAAGCCCGACGCAGACATGTATTTCTTTTATTCCTCTACTTAACAGTTCCTCTCCTGCACAATGTCATGGTTCCATCACCATCTCGCTGGTCGACGCCCACCACGAGGTATAGACTGAGCACGAGACAGACAGTCCCCTTTGGTAAATTTGCAGACACAAAGCTTTGTAGCCTGTTGCTCAGAGCAATGGAATGAACATTGATCTCTGCATAAGAGAGAGATGAGTGGGGGTAAGTAATGGGCAAACCTCCAGATCTTTCACATGAACAGGGATGGGGTGGGGTGGGTTTCTCCTTAATTTCACCAAGCAGCACCTCGGGGGAAATGAGGAGAGCGAGAGGACGGTTAGCAGGGGCAGAAACAGTGGACATGAGGGTAATGATTGTAATTCAATTAAAAGGTTACTCACCTACTCAGTCACTCAAGGAGGAAGGGGGGGGAGTGGGGAGTGGGGGCGAACACCGCTGTTGCATTTTCCAGTCAGCTAGGCCTGTCACAGCACAGCCTAATTGAGGTCTGTATCTCTCCCTCAGTGTGTATGTGCATGCGTGTGTGTGTGTAATGACAATGGGGGAGCCTCAAACGCCTCCAAGGGGCTCCTCTCCTAATTGGTTAATTAATCCTCACAGAGCTCGTCTGTACAGCTGGGGGGCGCTGAGCACCGAGCAGGAGAGACGGAGAGAGAGGTAAGGACAAAGGGCTGGAGGGGTGTGTGTGTGTGTGTGTGAGACGGGGGAGACAGCAAGTTTGACAATGACATCAGCAGCCACAGAGTGGATATTATCCCTTAAAGCGCCACATGTTTCTCACTAAGTCTTAAACAATCTGTTACTTTCATGAGCTCTCTGTTTGAGACCATATTTTGTCACATTACATTGTTCAACGTTTTGATCACGGAGATAGAAACTTTTTTTGTGCTCTTGAACTCTTCTTTCTTCTTTCTTTCCCCGTTTACACCCCTCTGTATCTGTTACTCCCCCCTCCTCTTTTCTGTTTTACAGAGAGGGGTTACAGTGGGCTGGAGGGAAGGGCAGCCATGTTTAGTGTTTGTCTGGATGATACTCACCAAAAGAGACAAGTATGTAATGTGCCCTTAGATAAAACACAACACATAATCCACTCTTGCATAATATGTTGGCTACGTGGGGTAAAAGTAGGATTGTTAAGTATATGTGTTACAGTTCCACTCATGTGGGAGTGAGACAACCGGCAAACTATCTACATCGTTTCACTTTGAAAGTGTATTTATTGTAGTAAGGAGGACGTTGAATTAATTCATCAAGAGTGTTACTGAATTTATTTATAACGACTGATTGTTGTCGCTTTCGTCTTCATCTTTCATTGTGATAAATCCAGTTTTATGACTTGTGGACCTCATCAACCTAACATTTTAGAGGAGTATGCAGTGGATGCTTGCTGTTCAAGCTGTACCAAATTCCTTAATTTTCGACAGAGGGTGTGGAGTCAGTAAATACACACCTGTACACACAAACTTCCGTACATGCTCGGGCACACAGACTGAAGGAAACCAGTGTGATTTAGATCCACAGAGGAAAATGCAGCCCACGCACAGACATACATGCACATGGGGGGAATGTAGTCTGTAAGCACCCCTGTGTAGGTGAACAGGTTCAGTGAATAAATTTAAAAGGGTTTGATGACTGAGGGAACATACACACACTAATCCCAGTCACACTGCTGGTAAAACAAACAACCCGTAATGAGGCAGCTGCTTAACACAGGCAGTGGCTATACAACACATTACAGGGAATAGTGTATATCATAAAGTACCACAAGTCTCTACTCAAGGAGACGTGACAGTGAAATATTATCTGTTTACTCTTTAAAATCAGAAAGTTTGAATCAAACATTAGTCAGCTGGCCAGTTTTTTGTTGATTTGGTCTGAGAGGTCAATAGCCAACACAAGCATTTTCTGAGAGAATCCCGTTCTGGACTGGTGGAAACATCCTCTGTTTGCCTCGTCCGTGTTTGGAGTGTGCACGGACTGATCTTTCACGAGTGCAGCTACTAATAGGGATTGTTAAGGCAGCTTGAAAGACTGCACTCAAGCTTGGGAACAGGTCTGGGTCAGACAGTTGGTACACACTGCACATGTCAGGAATTTTTTTTGGAAAAAGAAAAAGACTCAACCGTTTCAGACATCTGTTTTTGTTTGTGCCTGCGACCGGTCTGCTTCTCTGTGATATTGTTTCACTCACAAGCTTCTTTCATTTCCTCCAGCTTATCGGCCGTTTCACCACCATGCACCAATTTAATTGTTTTGAACAATAAATATTTGTATTTATGCTGCTTTTCTGTCGCAGACAATATAGTCCTGAATATCATCATCATGTAGACACTGGGAAACCAGAAAAGTTTTCTCAGCAATCCAACTGTTGTTGATGTTCCAGTCCCCTCCAGGTACATGAATGTTGCACCATGGTTTTCAAGCTGAACCTTTTATAAACTCTCGCTTACCTCTTTTCAATGGTTGGAGTTGATTCCTTCCTAATTCCAGTTTAATTTTTTATATAAAGACATGTTTGATGGTTTCCAACAGAAACATAGAATAAGAGACATGAACAATGCATTCAGTTTACAGATTTTAAAAAAAGTGTAGCACAGAACTAAATTTAGATCATACAGGCTACATATACACTAAAACCACAAGCAATGATTGGTTTTCCAAAACACAGCTCATCAACCTACTTTCTGTGCCCTTTGCAGAGCTTCATTGCTCCTCCCTCCTTTGCTGACTAAAAGACAAGTTCTGCTTGACTTTATTTGCTGTTTAACAATGAAAAGCCAACATATTAAAAATACCCAAGGTTATATTTTGGGACCAGACGTAGCAACACCACAGGGGGTGTCATTATGTTCAGGCAGGTTCCACTTAATTACCCATTTAAATGGAAGCATTCATACTTTTAAGTCATCACCCAGATCTTCCGGTCCCGTCCTTTTTGTGAACACAGTATCGCACAATAAGCAGCATGCGTGCTTTGCCACGCTCGTCACTGCTGCTGCAGCGTAAATCAGCCATCACTCAAAGCACCTAGTATGATACTGCTTTTAATTTTACGCTGAGATATTATTAAGTCCTCACGTGGGGCCTCAGTTATATGGAAAATGTTACTTTGGTTGTGCACTTGGTTTATTCGTTCAGTTTGGAGTCAGGATAATGGCTTATGGGAATTTGCTATTAAAGAAAATACCTCTGTATGCATTTAAAAAATATTCAAAACAGACTTTTTTTTTTCACATTACCAAGCAGCTGTTATTGCAGTTATCTTTACTGTAAGTCGTTAGGTATTAATCTTTTGCATAACAGACCGTTATGTCTTATATATCTTTCTAATATAGCAGGTCTAATGTACCTTTAAAGATTTATGAGCTGTGGCGACTTCTTTTTTTTTTTTTGTACCAGCTTATTCTGGCTGCAAACTTTGTCAGAGCATGTCCCTATCATGAATATATCAGTTAAATTTAAATCCAAAATATGTTCACAGAACCAGAACAACTCACATACACATCTAAATCTGTCTCCCAACAACCTTCAATACTCAAAACACAGTCACAAAAAAAAAAAAAAACACCAGCAGCTGCCTTTTTTCCACTCCATAAACATTTTTTGAAATTTCCATCCAACTCTGGATCTTTTTTTTTTCTTACAGGCTGAAAAGAGTTACCTCCTGGTATTTCCCTTGGACATGAAACTCTGTGGAAACAACCCCAGTCTGTTGTAGCTGAGTTCCAAAGAGTTCAGTAATGACGAGCTGCAGTGGTGTACCAGAAACATGGCCTGAGTCGAATCTAGTGCTTTTCTTGGATGTGTCCACCCCGAGGCAAGGACGGACGCAGTACCGAGCAGACAGCATGTGACATGACAGAACTCCAAACAAACCCCAATGGACACACACACTGACTGCCTGGCAAATTATTGTGTGTGTGTGGCTATATGGTGGTCACAGTGATAGTTATCAAGCAGTAAATGATACACACATGCATACATGCACATACATTGTACGTACACATGTAGAGTGTAAACAGAAAGATGAATTAATGAAGTAATGAAGTACTGAAGTAATGTAGCGGTGCAGCAAACGTCTCGCTCCTCCTCCTGTATGAACTCTGTCCCTTGACAGTCCCTCTCCCTTGGGCCCACACTCGTTCAGGTCAGGGATGTTAAAGTAAAACACATGTACAGTAAATAGATACAAGTAAATGAAAGCAAACAGAACAACCAACTGCCATGTTCCTTCTCTGGGAGACATTTGAGCATCAAATTTTCCATACAATTTTCCATCTGAAGACACTGGAGCCCAAAATGTGGAACATCTTGTTCAATTCTCCACTTTGTCTGTGCACACGTGTGTGTCTTTGTATGCGTGTATCCGTTTGTGTGTGTGTGTGTTGAGGAGGTTAATTCTAGTGTTGTAGTCATGGCATGGCATGTGTGTGCGTGCGTGTTTGTGTGTGTGTATGTCATCTTGTCTCCTCAGACATCAGAGAACAAGGCGAGGAGTGTCAGATATCATTTGGCCAAAATGGAGCCACACAGCACGCTGCCATTCACTTTGAATCAGCCGCACACTGAGAGATCCAGCTCAGCCTGGGGGGCACGGCCACTGACACACACGCACACACACGTTCGCGCACACACACACACACACACACACACACACACCTACCTCCATCACCCCATCTCATTCTGCCTCACAGATGCACCAAACACAAGGTCCCAAACACGCCTCATCACCCAGCCCTTGCCCCCCCCCCCCCGCCCGACCTGCCTGGACACACACATACACAAAAGAAACGCACATAAACACAAACACCTACATTTTCCACATATACACGCTGACATACATGGATGTCAGGAAACACATGCATTTAATACACATGCACATGTACCAGACAAGCGCTGTCTCTCCCATTTATTGTCCTTCCATCCTCCACCTTCTCCAAGCTTTCTTTTCTTCCCCACTGACTTTGCTTGTCTCCCCCCTTCCTTCCTCTTTCTTCTCATCTCTCCCCCTCTCCTCCCTTTTGGAGATTTCAGAGAAAATAGCTGAGGGCCAGATTAGAGGTTGGCTGCCTCTTTGCGTTACCAGCAAAGATAAATATTCCCAGGATGACTCCAATTGCCTCGAGGATGTTTATGTGTGTACATGCATGCCCCCCCACGCCCCACTCCCTGCACACACACACACACACACACACACACACACACACGCACACACAGTCACACAGACACACACTTGCGCACTCTGACACACATACGTGAGCACATGTGTGAGTTTAAGCACACACACTGATATGTTTCCGCTGTGCTCGGTGTGACTGAGCCTGAGTGGATGGAGTGCATCAATATTCATATGCCTGTTACTGATTTTACTGAGGTGCCCTCATCTGTGTGTGTGTGTGTGTGTGTGTTTGTATACCTGCTAGGTAGTGTATGCCAACAGATCCTCTGTGATGTCTCTTTTCCTGGAACACCAACAGTATCGATCCTTCAATATTATTTTGGCATGTTTTCATATCGTATCAGTGTTGCAGTTAGACTTTAACTATGTAAATGCCACTTTTAAATGAGAGCGAGAAAAGGAGAAAATATTGTTATTGATTTTTTTGTTTTTTTTATTATGTACACAATAAAAATCTGCCTTTTTTTGCCCAATATATTTCACGACACCATCAACAAAAATGCTTACAATTTATAATTTTGGAAATGACAAACTAAAATATGCCCAAAAGCATTGTCCTATTTTTTTTAAACATTACTGTCAGTGAAACGTGACCTGCCGGGATTCTCCTGAGTTAGTCCATTATAAACTAATCATCATTAAGTTGTCTGACTGCGGCTGAGAGCTCTGGGCCCTCAAACTCAGTTCTGTGTCCTGATGAGAGACTAGTTTACTCTTTGCTTTATTGTTTTGAAATGATTAAATTATTTTTGTGTGTGTGAGACATACCAAAGTGTATCAGTAGCACAAGTAGTGAAGAGTCTTTCTGTCATTCAGTCAACTGACTCAGCAATATCAGTTACGCAACATTTTTCCTAACAGCAGTCCCTGTAAGCTGCTGCTCACATTCGACCAAGTCAGACTAAACTTCTCTGTGCACTGAACTAATAATATGACTTAGTTATGAAGTCACTTACTATGGAAGATTCAGATTTATTTTGTATTTTCATTACCTATTTTTTTAGTAAATAGTAATATTTCTTCTTTTCCTGTTTAGAAACAACTAAACTATATAAACATCAATGTGATATATTAACCAAATTATACTGAAGCCTTTTGATACCACTTCATTTCACATCAATCAAAAATATAGAAAATACTGTAAATTAAAAAAATAAAGGAACGAGAGCTGGTATTCGACACTTTAGAGTCAGAGATATAATTTATGTAGACGATTTCAGTACACACACACAAGTGACCATCTTACAACAGCACAGGAAAATATACAGTCAAAAGAAAAAACCCACAACAACTTTGTTTTTGCACGTTGTATACTAACCACCACTGTGGATGTGTATCCCCACAAGGAGGCAAGTTGGGGATATGTGGTGACCACAGGAACTCCAGCTGGTCTCCCTGGGCTGCTCTGTGCTTTCTCCTACACTAACGTGACCACA
Source organism: Remorina albescens (assembly GCA_034769265.1). Lineage (NCBI taxonomy): Eukaryota > Metazoa > Chordata > Actinopteri > Carangiformes > Echeneidae > Remorina > Remorina albescens. The sequence goes on from CM068494.1 coordinate 21,918,348, forward strand.
ACATGTAGAGAGGCAAATTTTCTAGGTTACAGTGTTGCTATTCATGTTTATATTTTGAGATCTATGACTTTAAAATGCCGAGAGAACTCAGATGAGATACAAGCCATGCTCACTGTTTTTATATACTGTATAAATAATGGATAAAAATACATTATAATTTGGAACAGGTTGGTCCGGACTGCATCTCCAATCTTTCACCTCAGATGTCCCTTCCATGATATGTAAACAAAATTTAATTTTTCTCTATCTTTATTTTATTTTTTTTCTATCTGTAGGGGATCCCCTGTCAATGAATCTATTCTCCCAAACCGGGCCCTCTGGGACCTCGCCCAGGGTGAACCAACATCTCTATCATGGCATCTTCCCAGAACAATAATTACACAGAGGAGGGAGAGCTGGCACGATTCAAGACCAAGCCACCGAGAGAAACCGGAAAGCTGTTAACTGCGTTGGACGTCCCAAAGTATACAGGCGGGATCTGATCACAGGTCAGCGAGGGCTCGTCTGCGGCTCCAGAGGAGGCACACTTAAATGCATCATCATTGTAGCAGGAAAACGGGTGCCACAGTGAGGGAAACTTAGATCTCCTTTCTTGTGGTGCACGATCGGCTCCTCTTGGCCAGAAAGTGATCTGTGCAAGGCAATAACACTCACCGACTGCAAATAGAGTTGCAAGTCTTCTGCTATTATCATCACGGTTTTAGCAGCATCGTGTCACCTCAGATTTGACCTCTCACACTTTACCCCATTCAAATCAACAGGTAGAGTCTGTACATGACTTTGGAGAGGGATACAGATTAAACCCTTTCAGGAAACTGCTTTCAATGGGATAGTTAGAGGAAATTGGAATCAGATGGATATTAGACAGTTAAGAATATGTTCCCCCTCAGAGGTAACATAAGGAGAGAGGACGGGAACAAAGGGGACTGTGCCGTATAGCTTACGGAACCAGTGACCTGTGAACAGAGGAAATGGACTTATGTTGTAAGCTTGGCTTCTCTGGAGCGCTAGTTTTCCTATTTCCATTTGGACATTTACCTTTGCCTGCATTAAATCAGTACACACTGAATGATTTTACTGCCTTCTGTGGTCATCTGTTGACTTATTTTGTCTTTTCTGTTTCTTGGCACCAACCAAACTGAAGGCAAAAAGAAAAAAAAAAAGATGTAATAAGCAACAGCACACCATTAAAAAAAAGTTATTTTGACCACATGCAAGTAGGAGTAAAATAAAATCTTTAGATTTATTTTAGATTCAGTTAGATGATACCATATTGTAAGAAACTTTTGGGTCTTTCGAGTTTCGTTTTTGATCTACTGGTGATGTGCCATTTCTGCTACCGTCAGGCCCTTCAGCAGACAGCTGTGCTTTAAGTGAGACGGTTGGTGTGGAGCAAAAAAATGATGAGACATGTCAGAACAAGACTGATATTTTCAAGCTGCACATTTTTCTCCCTGCTGGAGACTTCTGTCTGTCTGTTTGGACGAAGCACTAAACACACACACACACAACTTAAGTTTGCTCACACACATGCATACATTCAGACTTACACACTTGTGTAATCATACACTCATGTTCTTATTCATACTCACTCATGCGTGCATAGATGAAGACAGACACATACACACCACACACATTAATCTCTGCTGTATTGTTTTGGGCAATAAAATTAATTTGCCCTGATGTTTGTGCCACAACTGTAACCGTTGCATCACAGCATATTATATTTAGGGGAAAAAAAGGGGCCATTGGAGCTGTTGGGCAGTTATGGTCATTTATAGTCTCATCGTATAATGTATGAAAGTTTCTTGTGTTTCTAATGTCTCCCACCTAAAACAGGTGCTGTCACACAGGTTGCCTATCATGCAGATAACAACATCTCCTGAGCTCCTGGGATCTCAAGATGCCTTTTCCAAAACTGGAATGAATGTGCGAATGATGAAATCTATCACTGAAATCAGGTTTGTCTTTCCTTGCTTTTTAACAGCTACTTCCTGTTAATAGAAAAACAAACGCTCCATGTTGGTAAGATATAGCTGAGGGCTTTTTTTTTTTTCAAACAACTCAGGTATGACACCTATGGAGTATGTTAAAGGTCTATGAAAACTATGTACTGATTTCATCAAAGATTATGGAGCAGTGTGCCAGTTTGAAGGGGTTCTGTGTGAGCGCATTGATAAGAGTGACACCTCTGTTTCTCACCAAACATCAGATAGTAAACAGCAGCAGTTCTCTAAGTGTAAACGTGCTGAGATATGAGCTTTATCGCCCTCATATCACTGACATCTGGGATCCCTCTCACTCTCCTTGTCCCTTGTGTTGTTGTTTTTTTTTGGGGTTTTTTTTTTCATTTATCCAGCAGTGGTTACATCAGCAGAACCGTTGTCTGCGGTAGTCACGCTAATTTAGCTTCCTCTATCTTTTACCCTGGAAAGGCAGGTGCATGATAGTGTACACACATAGTTAATGCACCTCTGCCAAACACACACACTCGCAGGAGTGCCATATGTATATGCAGAATAAAGTGCTGAATGCTTTTTTGGATAATTGTGTTTGTTATGAACAGATTTCTCTATTTCAAACACCGTTCCAGCCTTAAAAGCGACAACAGCTACTTTAAACACTTGAGGTTGTATTCAAATGTGTGTTTGCCTGGTTTAGCCCTGTCAGCATGAAGATTAATTTCCACATCCAGACTTCAGCAGGTTTATCTTTTGACCCCTTTCTCCACATGATCACCACAGCAGCACTTATTTGTGACATCGTACAGTTTATTGAAATAATATCAAAAGGTGAAATTCTCCCTGCGTCCTTTCCACTGTCTCTTTCTGAACTAAAGCCACAGCAGGAAATAGCTTCACAGTTTCACTGTCCGTCTTGCTCCTTTGGTTGTTTAAAGAGGAGCTCTGCCAATCTGAAAGTAGACACTTGACACCTTTCATCACCACCTTCCCTCTTTATCCCAAAAAGTGGAGCATTGTGGCCAGATGCCATGGGTAGGTACTGTAAACATAATCACTCCCTTTTGCGCCCTCCTTCCAACACAATAGCGTCCAACATAATTGAGGCATGCAGGTCTGTGGCTGCCATATGTCAAACATGGGCCGGATAAATTGTTGGGAAGGAAGGAATAAGCAAAAGGGAAGAAAGGATAAAAAAACGACTCGGTGTCTTTGATTAAATCATTCATGAATGATTCATTCAAATTTGGGAAGGAAAAAAATGCATTACAGCAATCTTCTCTCAATTTTGGTTATGAGTGAAATGTGGAAATTGTAAAAAGATGGAGTCTTTAGCAGCCTTTCATTTTTTTTTTTTCTACAGTAGCCATGAAGCTGTCAAATGACCACTCATCGGAGTATTACGACAAGTTGCCGAAGTACGACCTTTCCCTGTGTGGGATGAGCGCATCTCCCTTTCTGCTCACTATCCTGCACACTGCAAACAAGTCTGGACAGCTTTGTATCTCATCCCTCTGTGGATAAACACAGGCAGGAAATGAATGTGGTTTTACAATGATTCACTCCATACTGGAAGCATTTGCTGTCAAAGAAATCCATTCAAAGCAGCTTTGGCTTCACATGTTTGCTATTTTCTCTCACACTGGCAGATATGTATCTTTTCATTTGGTTATTTCCTACCTCTAAAATGCACCTTACCAAAGATGTGTCTCGTTTGTTCCCCTGTAACTGAAATAGTTGTGTCAGAGCTAAGAAGTTTGGTTTTTTTGTTGTTGTTGTTGTTGTTTTTTTTTACTACAAAAGGCATTGTTTTCTGTTGTATCCCTTTTCATTGAAAATGATACAGTACCAAAGTCTGTCCCCCTCTGTCCACCTTCTTGCATTTAATTTGGTTTTAACATGTTTGTTTAGTTTCACTCTTCCCTTCTTTCTCTGCAGAATCCCTCATTTTTACATGTAGCTCTTGTTGTGCTATCTTTATTAGTGGAAAGTCAAAGCGCCTGAGGCCGGAGCTCAAACCACGCAGCTGAGTTAAGGACTGTCAGCCGAAGTAATGAGCTTTACCTTTAGCTGAACCATAAAGGCTGGTGCCTGCCATGGGCACTTCTGCTCTGAAGTGAGGACAACACACAAACATGCACATGTATGCTCAACGCCGCGATCTCCCTGGTTGCAATGACTCCCATTCCCCAGTTTTTAAATGGTTACCCCACACCACATCCAGCTACAGACAACAAGAGAAGTGTTCAAGGGCTCCTCAATTCTGTGAGGAATCGTAAACTGCTGAGCCTCAGCAGAGGTCAGCACGCATAATTTACAGGAACATTATGGAGAAAAATTAATTAAAATGTGCTCAGTGCCAGTCTGAGAGGTATGGAATTGATTTCAAGGGTCCTCCTCATTGTATTCTAATTGCTGAATGACCGTGATCCAGATTACAACAATGACCCACCACACTCAATGACCCTAACAGATCGCTGCTTTCATCTGTCTACTGTAAAATATGAAAAATCTGTATTTAGTCCACATGTGGAACAACCCCAAACCAAAGCGGACATAAATTTCAAAAGAAAATTTCCAAACTTATTATCTATCACATCCTTTCTCTTCCTCTACTTATATATTACTTTCTTACTTTTTTTGTTTATCATTTATCATATATGTAGGTTTTGTGAGGGTCATTGTGTTATTATAATGATTAAAGCTGGACTAATGTATGTTTTTGTATTAGCAGTGGATGGAATGACTAATCAGACATAGCAGGTCCCCTTGGCGCTGCACATTTGACCCATTGGAATAAAAATATGAACTGAAGTGGGTTATCGCCAGCTGTACCTCTGATCATTTCAAGGTGAGTCAGTCACATAATATTAGATGGTGATTATAACAGATGACCAATTTGTTGCTCAAAAAACAAAAAACAAAAAAAAAAGGAAAATATGTTTCATGAACTGACAACAATAAATGTTGTCATGGGATTGAGAAAACAATGAATGGGGCCTCTGGATGATGGAAGATTAACCACATTGACACTCGCTCCACCTTATGACCAGCAGCGTGCCTCTTCACTCTTGATTTTTTTGCTAAGGTTAATATGTGCAATTTCAAGGTGGCTGTCCATTCGATCACACACAATAGGAGATGATCCCTCATGAACTCTGTGCAGTATGATATGTTAATAGGGCGGGGGGGATATATGGGCCATGACTGGAGCAATGCAACGTGTGTTCTGACTTTGATGTTAACACAGCCAAGTCATGTGATTGCTACTGTGTTTTCCAAGCAGATGCATGTAATTTGTCCATGAAAAATAAGTGAGTTCTGTAGCAGAGGAGGGTTTTTTTCCCCAAACACCAAAACTAAGTTTGATTACTGTCTCAAACTGATTCACACAGAAACTGCCAGATATTTCACTTTGCATGATGTTTTTGCTGTCATTTACTAAATAAACTGAAGAGAGGTAGAAGTGGTTTAACCGCTTCCTGAGGGAAACCAAACATGCTCTCCACAGTCGTATTGATTGCCAAGCAAAAATTGCACTTAGAACTTACAATGTAGTTGTATTTTTCCTCTCTTTAATATGAATCACCATCAAGTTGCAAACATGCCATCTCATCATGTGGTGTGAGAACAGCACAATAATGGCAGCGGGTGGCTTCTAAGGAACTCTTCTCTGTGCTTCACCGATGTGGCTTGGGAACCTGCCATGTGTGTGTGTGTGTGTGTCGACGATGAGGCCAAAAACTGATGAAGAAGGAGACACAGACAGATCAATAATCCCTTCTAATCCATAATCCTATTAAGAGTGACAACAATGAGCAACAAATGCTACTTTTTCGAGAGTTATTTGCTGTCTATTGATCCATGACAGATTTGAATAATTGGTATTTGGACAAAATCGTTTGAGAAGTAACAGCTGAGTGACCGGTGATCCAGTCCCACATGTGATGTAGGATCTCTAACTCTAGTAAATCAGTAAAGAGCGCTGTGTGTGTAAAACACAGTACATTTTCTGTTTACAGGCCTGTTTGTTGACCAAACAGCTTGTTCCCATTACTGCATTCAGGCCTAGGTGAACAGGACTAGCTTGTATGTTGGTAAGGAGCAGAGACGCCAGATGCTTTTCATTAGATAGATGAGCAGCGGCAACCATCCTGTGTAATTTATCCGTTTTTATGTCAGGGTAAATAAGAACGAAGAAGGAGCGTGCTTGTGTAAAAATAAACTTGTGTGTACGTGTGTGTGAGTAATATCTAGGCCTCCGCAACAGCTAATCTTTTTCCAGTTAGCTAAGAAGTCTGGGATGTGGCAGGTTTGGGGGAAAAATGGGAAGGAGGTTTCTTTTGTAGCAGAGGCTGCAAAAAGGCCAGCGAGAAGCAGCATGTTCCCTGAGAAACCAAGACAGCTGCTGTCTGTGCGAGGAGAACAGGGATGGAGGGGTCCCCATAGTCCCGTCCACAGCGGCAGTGGCTGCGCTGCCGACTAATTGGTGAGAGGCCTGTGCGTGAGCGAGTGAGGGAGGGGCGTCTGGGTGGCAAGCCAAAGAGGAAGGAGGACAGGCCACTTCATTCCCACAGGATAAGGAGGAAAGAGTAGAAGAAGAAAAAAAAGAAAAAAGCGTCCTAAACACAAAAAAGGACAGGAGTAATAGATGCCCCCCCCCCCCCCCCGTCTCACCCTCCTTCCCTCTGTAGCCCTTCCAGACCCAGACTCCAGACTAGCCTCATCCTTGTAATTTAGATTAATTTCTTCCATATTTTCCTCAGGGATTAGGCTACAACCCACCCAGGCCTGCACCCCCCCACCCCCCACCATAGTTGTTTCTTAATGCTCCCATAATTGAACTACATTCCCCTTGTAGCTAACTCCACCCCCCCGCAACCCTCTACACACACACACTAATACAAGCACACACTCAGAAAAAAAAACTCCCAACACTGATCAGTGTTGATCTTTCAAACGATTCCACTGATTTTATGAATCCAACTGTTTCTTTGAGCACTTGTCTCCACCAAAGTCAATTCTGACTTTACTTTCAAACACTGTCACCACACGGCTCATTAATTGTAATTGCAGCAATAATTGGCCTTAATGGCCTCTTATCAAACAAACTGGGAGGATTTCTATTTAAATTCTTTTTAACCTTTGTTCTTTCTGATTTTTCTCTTTCTTTTTTCACAAGATGGTGACCACTCTGGGGAGCAGCACCGAACTGGGCAGGGTTAAAAGGGAGAGGTCGTCAGGATGCTGCAACAACCTTTTCACAGTGAACACATGTACAGTAAGACTGGCAGTGTCCTCCGGGCAAAATCACGTTGGCCATGTGCTCCGACTACTGCATGCATCGCAGCAGGCAAATACCAGCAGACTATACTCACTGTAAGTCCAGGTGTGTTTGTTTAATGCCAGTCAGCAGCGAGTCACGCTGGGAGTAGACGCAACTCAAAAGTTCCCCTCAACAACTAGTAAACAGAGAGAACAATGTCAACCCAGAAATGTAAAGCAATGACTCGAAAGACATTGATCACTTCGGCCCTTTTTAAAAATGCATTTATTTATCCAATAATTTCATTCCCTTCTTTTATCTGGCCTGGATCAATGGAAAATTTTTGAAAAGTCTACTAAAGCCCATTCTTTTTCATCAGCTGTCTCTTTTTATCGCTCTATTTTCCATTTTCGTCTTCCTCAAGAGAACTTTTTTAACTCTTGACACAAATTGCTGACTGTCTGTTTTATGCTGTCGTGTACATTAAAGTGGCCACATGGACACACAGGCAGCATTTGGGTGGTGAAATCAAATCATAACTTCTTACATATGTCTTTATATTGTAAACAAAGAACTTTGTCTTGTCCCCGGCTTGACAGATAAAGAAAAAAATCCCGCCTAACACTCAGCCTTCCTCTTTCATAATCATCCACCCTTAAAAAAAACTAACCAGAAAGGACATTTTAGCAAAAGCTGTAAACCTAAAACATTACATTTTAAACAGACATCTTTGACTTTTTGATTAAATTGTAATCAGAAATATATAAAGCTAGTTAAAGTCTCTTAGAAGCTTCCAGAGAAAGGTACTCTACCCACTATCCAATTTTTTCACTTGTCAGTGAGCAGTTCATGATTCATTTAAGTGATGATGAGCAAGAATTTGGAAAAAGTTACATGTAAGGCATTGATGCAACAAAAAATAATGAATGGCAAACACTAGGCTTGTTTTTACTTAGAAATTAGTTCTTTTTCCTGTGAACACGGGCCAGTCTCCTGCTCCAAATTAAGTCCTCAGAAGAGTAAATGTGATTTCATTTAATTTTACTGCTTTAATTTATGTCAACTAATGTCTTATTGAGTCGGGTATTCCAGTGCAGCGCTGATAAAAAGTCCACACTTTACTTTTTCACCGGGTTTTGCAGCAATAGATTTTCTGTCATGCCTCTGTTTTTACTTGTTTCATTCACTGTATTATAATTTTTCCTAAGAGGTGCCAAAATGGGAAACAAAGTCGTCCAAATACTTGATTACTACAGTTTTTTCTTCAAATGAGAGACACAACATCTCCAATTCAAATGATCATCTGCTTCTAGTGTTTACTGAGCTCAGTCTTGACTCCTGATTTACACATGCAAATCGACTGTTGTCAGGATGACTTGTTGCTTGTGACATGGGATATTAAGACTATGGTTTAACTCATAAAGTGGTTTCAGTGGTTGGGAGCTGCAAGCAAGCGATTAGTCTGACTGCAAATGAGCCTTAATGTGCAACAGATTTCAAAGGCAGTTCTCAAAGGGAAGTGGTTGAACTAAGTGGAAAAGGGTAAAAGTAAAGTGCTAAGTATCAGGGAAGTTGTTGAGCAAAATGCTGTTAAATTTGTACCAGTGAGGGGTGTATAAGAGTCAGTGCAATGCACTGAGTGTATGTTCCTTTAATAAGTCATGTTAGCTCTAAAAAAAAACCAAAAAAAAAAAAAACCAACAACATCAGCATTACGTTTAATTTGATTTTAAAAAGAAAAATGTTAAATTAAGCCTTTTTTTTTTTGGCACATTTTTCCCGTTTCTTGACAGCTTCACCTAGTGACTGGCCATAACCTACATTGAAAGGTCATTCTGTCAGAGCTGGCACAGAATACGACTACAGTTCAGTGAATCTGGAGTTGACAAGTAGCCTCGGGCATCCTAATGAGATCAAAGGATTTTATTAATACGTGTATTTAATCTGTGAAAATAAAATACTTTTTTTGTTTATATATATATATATATATATATATATATATATATATATAAACAAAAAAAGAAGTGAAGGTAACAGGTAAGCTCAACAAGTCCGTGCCCGCTTTCTTTACCCAGCTTTATTAGGTGTGTCGGAGGTGAATTAGTCATACAATTTCACAGGTGACACACAAACGTTTGACCAGTTACTGTGTTTCCTGTGTTTGGAAATCATTTTACAATAAATGACACACTAAAGTCGTGAAGTGTAGTTTGATTAAAAAGATCATTTGCTGGTGGCAGCCTTCACTTTAACTTTAAATGTTTTTTCACCTCGATATTTTGAGTTGGACTTTGGAGTCACAGCAGTGAACATAAAATCAACTGCATCCAATTTTCGATTGGACACTGAAGATACTGGTCTGACAAGCTGAAGAAGGTGAGGAAAGTGAATATATGCTCATGTGTTTATTAGCTCACGGCTGCCAAAACAAGCCTGTGATGTGACACAACTGACAGAGCGACAACATAAAAGAGAAAACACAGAGTGAGGGTGGGAGGGAAAACATTCAATCAAAGCCTTAGACGCAGGGAAGTGTTGCTTCAACCCTGTTCGACTGGTCATCAAAGGCTTTTAAAGTCCTCATCTTTCTCCAGCAACACCTCCTTCTCTTTTTCTTCCACCACCGTCGCTGCTTCCTCTCCCTCCCATTATCTGCTCTCTCTGGGCCAAGTGCACAAGCTAATACGAGTAACTGAAGGCAGTTAAAGTCAACCGCTGTGAGGGCAGTGATCCACCGGGATGACAGGTCTGGTTTAACAGGTTCTGAGGGGAGAGGCCGCTACTTGTTTAACTGCTAGGTGTTGCACACTGCTGCTGATGCCTCTGTAACATGTAGCTTTGCGAATCGCCGGTTTCAACCACCGACCTTCCAAAGTAAGATATATGGCTAATGCAGCACATCACAGAAATGTTAATACAGTATATGGCCCTGCTATACTTTAATTCATAAATCCAAAAAAATGTCGGCCCTTCCTGTATGCACTGGTGTAGTGTTACTATAGCTCAGGCACTTCGCAGCAACCTTTTAAAACACATAAACAGCCAGACCACATGAATCAACGGGGACCGTTGAGGCAAGTGATGACTAAGCAAGGTTCGACTCCCACCTGAAAAAAAAAAAAAAAAAAAAAAAATCCCCTCTGCAGTTTTGCATTGTTTCATTTTCTGAAAGACATCAAAGGAGATGTCATCTGCAGTGTGGAACTGGCACTGCCGCATTTCCACAGAGGACATCCACCTCGAAAAGCGAGAAAGCAGACTGACATGCTCCAAATGCAGGAACCGACAAGGGAATGTCAGAGAGCAGCAAGTTTGGGTGGACGAGACAAGAAAGGACGGGCTTTTAGTGCAAACCATTAAGTATGTGTCAATAGTTTTCTAAGTTTAAACATAAACAAGCCATTTGTCCGCTCCCAGCTATCTTTGTTCATCACATGATGTGCTCTTGAGGGCTGCGCCTCTGCAGAGCCACACTGCCTATTTGTGAAGCTGAGTGAGAGCAGATAATGACGGCCACTGTTCCCATTAGTTTGGGGATTTTTCTTTGCTGTTTATTAATAGGCAGATTTTCCAACACATGACTTGACCATCATCTGTGAGATACTGCTGAGGAGGGTGCCACAGAACAACAGTGCTATCCATTAGCACTGTATATGTGTTTTTCTGTGTGTGGCCTCGGCGACATCACTGACTCACTGAATCAGACTGGAGTCTCGTTTTATTTTTTATTTTTTCCTGACACTTTTAAAATGTTTTTTTTTTTTTTAATACATATTTTCAAAAAAGTATATCATGCCCACTTCCTAACCTCTACTTGATAAAAAACTAACCCATTTATAAAAGTTCAACACGTCATCATAAAAAGTTAAACCATACACCAGAATGATACCATTATTTACATAAGCCCATTAAATTACAACATAAATTAGAAAATATTTACATCCAGGACAAGACACTGGATAAAATTCTATGTTTGGAATTTAATGTCTAATTAAAAACATTTTTTAAGAAAGAAATATGTACATTTACGCACATTCTCACAACATGCATACACTCTGGCAGGACTGATGTTAGTTTGGGGTTGTTGTTTTTTTTTTTAAATACTAAAGATGATGAATACCTAACAAATTCACAAAAATAGCATGTTCTCACTGCCAGGTATAAAAGATAGACTTACAATGGAAGCATTTCTATTCCTGTAATCCACATGAACACTGAAGAAGCTTCTATTATACTGACTTTAAAGTCTCTGGTTTCTGACCCAACACAAAAATGGTCTTTTTTCTCATTCAGCCCTACATAAGATTCAAATCATCTCTCATGAACACAGCACAATAACACTAGAGCCATTTTGAAGTGGTTGTACAAATCAAGCACATAAAAAAAGGAAAGAAAATGAAGTGGATTTTTTTCTCTTTCTTTTTCATATATAAAAATTGTCCTTTGCAAGTCCTTTGAGACACAGGAAATCAGTGGATTTGCCTCCAGACGGAGCAGAAGGGGGAAGCTGGGAGGAATTCACAGCCACAACGACTCATCTTGAAATGATGTCCTCAAGGAAAAAAAAAAAAAAACAAAAAAACAAAAAACAGTATGCACTTTGTTCTATTCGTCTTCTCGTCAGCACAGTGCAGGTCCCATGGTTGTATGGGGCTGCATCGATATGGTGAGTTTTACATCTTCACAGGGGCTGCTGCCATTAGGACCAGTCCACAGTCACTTACTGTAGGCGCCAAAAAAGGACTGATTTACAGCTCAGCCGGGACAAGTTCTTAGAAATCCTCATCTTCTTAAAAGTATTTCATGAATTTAACAGCGTGAGCACACACGCACACACACACACACACACACACAAACAAATTCAGCTCTCAAAATGAAAATACTAAATATTGATCTTTTGAAAAGTCCAAAAGGGGCAAACAGGGCAGCAAAATGAAGGGTCTCTCGGGGCAGAGGGTGAAGGCTGTCAAGTTCGTTGGGATTCTCCTTTGAGCTCTCATTTCCTGTGCTTGTCCATTTTGTCGGTAGATTTGCTTCCATTGTCTGAGGATCCCTGGGTGTCGCTACCAGAGCTCAGGTACATCTTGTCCACTTGTTTGAGCGCCTCATTCAGGTAGTTCTGAAATGAGGTCATGGCGGCACAGATGGCCGGAGAGCCGAAACCATGAGTGATGAGGCTGAAGTGGGTCAGACAACCTTGGATTCCAGGCTCCAGGATGGGCGCCGGCCGAGAGTTTCCCAGAGGTGAGCGATCCTGAGTGAGCAGGTCGGTGAACTCCTTGCAGATTTGCCTGAAGTTGGAAAAAACGCAGGCTGACTTAGATACACAGAGAAAAAATACTACACCTACTGAATCACTGTGGCTCGAGAAAAAATTCCATGGGTAACACCGCAAGTAAATCAATAATCAAAACACTCCAGTAATCCATGCAATTCAAGAGCCAAAGTAGAGGCATGCATCAAAAAGAGACTCTTACTTGGCAGCGAGGAGCATGTTCTTGCGAGAGTTAACCTCATTGCGTTCTACGTGTGGCCTGCCGAGGTATTCCGCAATCGCCTTTGCAGGGAACTCTGTCTCACACACGTAACCAAAGTCTCTTGCTAAATGAACAGCTTCACCTAAGAGAAGAGGAATCAAGAACTGTTTTGAGAGAAAGCAACCAAAGTCACCTGTAAACTCAAGTCAAGAAGGGCTCCTGGTTTCAAACCCTGACTGTTGGTTTATGAATTCATTAAAATAAAAGATTAGAATTATTTAGACAAAAATTATTACATGGGATTTCACACACTGGGCGAAAATCAAGTGGTGAAGCTGGTCAGCCTCAGCAATTTAGAAATTTACGGGATTACACGAGTGGTCTGTTTTGGACTTGATATACCCGAGCATCATGCTGCATGAAGGGAAACATCTGAACTACAGAATAATCAGCTCTGCTCAGTCTTCTAGCTTGGGGGAGGAAGAACTACTAACATGAATATATTTCCGTCTTGAAGATGGTTTGACTCGCACGGTCATAATGGGTTTATGTGGATAAATGTTAGCCCAGAGTGCCCTCAGCGCCAACAGCACCAACAGCACCACTTATTGATAGGCACGCACATCACTTGAGGATGTGGGCAGCTATTCAGAAGCACAAGCTTTAAGGTCAGCTGGCCCTTCTGGCAAGCTGAACACAAGATAACAAGGCTTAATTCAGCTTTGAAGGTCTCTAAATAACACAGGCCCCCAGTCATTCTACTGCACACAATCATCAGCCCATTTATAAAAATTGTTGGGACCAAGAGAGGGAAAAAAATAGCACCTTAGCCTGTGGCAGGTAGATTTGATCGAAGTATCGAAGTGATGCCATGATGACAGAGAAGTTTCACTGTCTGGCTGAGGTGTGACTGATTGTCAGAGTATTGATCGTACAGCTTACAGCACTTTGCACAGCGCAGTAGCATTCTTTCAGGGTAATACAATCATATCAGGAAGAGCTGTTCTGTCGCACCAACTTGAAAATGGACTGAGTTCAAAGTGATTATATCAGATCATTGTTTGTAGATCAAGACAACTAGCTTTGAAATACACATCAGCTCAGCCACTCTGATTTTGGCTAAATGGATAGAGCCGAGTGGGAACAAAAGAACTTGGAAGGCAAAAACTTTCTTCCATTTACACGTTCTTTACATCATGGGGTATTTCAACAGTGAATGGTGTTTGGAGAATGGCATGAGAGATCAAACAGTTCTTAAAACATGCATACTAAGAGGAAGAAATGGACTTCGACTGCGTTCCCATACCATTATAGCAGCATTCCTGCCAGCAATCACACGTGAGAAGGTGCTATGAACTACTAAGTGCCACTTCATACCTTCTACTAGTGAGGTAAGTAGAGTGACATTGGCTGCCTTCCTCCTTCCAGCAGGCAGATTGAGCCCAATTTTATCCAGCTTTTCTCTCAGAGAGCGACCTCCATTTTTTGACTTGGCTCTGCAGGGGGAGAACACAAACACAGATTGAGAATATGAAGTTGTTCACAAATGAGCCAAGCTTGCACTTTTTTTCTCCATCAGGTTTGTTGAAAATCTTCTGAACGGTACTTGTGATTATTGTACTTTCACTGAAATCCACAGATTGTAACCCATACAGTAGAAATAACTTGTCTCCCTCCTCATCCTACGCTTCTGATTTTAAAAAAAGAAAAAGTCACACACAAACAGGCTCTTCTGACCTAAAAAAAACAAAAAACACAACAAAACTCTGACACAATCAATGCTTGCGCTCAAAAAGCATAGCAGAAAAAGCATTCATACACGTGTTTACACAAACACTCAAACTCTGCACTTGCCATAGCCAATTCAGTTTTCCGCATGACTGGCAAGCAAGCCCCCCCACCTCTCCATGGTGGGTGAGAGAGGGAGCATCTTTAGGGAGGCATGTGTGTCTGTGTACCCCCCTACTCCTTCACACACACACACACACACACACACCCAACACCCCTCCTCGTCCCTCAGATAACAATTCTCTATTGCTATATGACCTACTTAAAAATGTCTGTGATTGTTTATGTATATGTGTGTGTGTTTATATGTCAGCACTAACAAAGACACATGGGAAGTGGCAAACGTGCACTCCAAGCACAAAATTCTCTGGTTAGGACACACTGTAACCTCGAAGTCCCTCAACAGACCGCCTCACTAACATATGTGCCATAAGGTCAACTGTTCTGCCACAAATAAACGTCTGACAAACACACAAATACATACGCCCACAGTCTTTAGATAAGTACAAACGGTTTTAAGGTGACCTATCCCCAGAGGAAGCAGAGAACCAAAATTACAAACCACACAAAGAAAGTCACAAACCTTAAACAAAAAAAAAAAAAACAACAAGAAAAAATGATGAGCTACAGCAACTGAGCCAAGCTGTGCTTTCATAAAACCCTTTCCCATGGGCTGCCGAGTTTTAGTCCACAGATCGCTAAAGCGACAACTCCACAGCTTCTTTATCTTTTATAGCGGAGGCAATCACAGAACCTTACGAGCAGATTGTAGAAAACAGAGCTATTAAAAAAAAAAAAAAAATCATAGAATGACTTTTTTTTTTTTTTAATAAGAGCTTTTGTGTCATGTTAAAGACATTTACAACAACGAGAGAAAAAGTTCAAAGCGCCTGAGCTCTGACCTGCGTAAAACCCCACCCAGGAGTGATGCATTCAGGCACTCCGGGGGAGACAGACGTCTCTGGACTTCAGCCACAGTGACCTTGTACTTGGAAGTGGAGCTCAGCAAGGAGAGGCGTCCTGGTACAGAGCAGAACACCTCTGTGGGGTTCGACACCATACCCAGCAGGGACTCTTTCTGGAACGGGAGGCCCAGCGCATTGCCTTTGGGCAGAGTGACGGGACCTGTAGGGTGCATAAAAAATATGTGTGTAAGCAGAATTGTGAAGGAAGAAAAGAAGGAAAACAATCCAATTTTGTAATAGCCTTTTGTTTATATATTTCCTGTGTTTGTGCATGACCTCGCCATCTCTCAACATAATCTTCTCTGTGTAAAGAAGAGTGTGTATGCAGCTCTGCCCCACTGAGAAAACCAGTGTCTGCCGCACAAAAATATACAAGAATCTGCTGTTGAAGACTTTTGAATTATTGTGTGGTTTTCCAAACACTGGATGCCTAATGGTTAAACAACTGAAATGCCCTCATGCCAAACACCATCCACAAAACAGGTACACACATACACACTGCTGCCTCTCGTCTAAGCCACAGATTCGCCTCAGTATCTAAAAGTTGTGTTTCTTTATGTATTGGTGACCCAAGGGAAGGGCAAAAATTTTGTTCGCAGATTCAAAAATTTGATTCCACCCACAAAAATCACTGACAGTCATCGGACAAACAAAACAGAACAGCAACACTACAAAACATAGCTATCTTCATCCTCACCCGCAAGAATGCCCCCCTGATAATAAGTCCTCTGTAAGCGATCAAGGTTCCTGCCACCTCGTAGTCCTAATACTGAGACAGAAATCACAGAGTCACATGAATGCTTAAAGGCTCCTCTGGGGCACAATGTTGGGAATGACATGCCATTGTTTACAAGTGGAGGACCTAGATTGCCCTTAGCATGCCCTTAAGCATGGGAACAATATAATGAGCCATCACTGATTTCCATAACAAATACAGAGTGGTTGCTTTCTTGAGTTGTGCCCTTGGCAAGTATAAAGTATGTACTATAGCATCGGCACAGGCTTTGCTTGTATGCTTTGAATTTAGACTTTAAACATATCACAAAAATGCCAACGAATCAAGATCAGTGAAATTAAAGTTGGACCTTGGCATCTATTTTAAAATGGGTACATATATTTTTATAGCTGTGTGGATAATCTATCTATCTATCACAAAGCTAGGCAGAAGAGTAAAATTGCTGAAGCTGATCTCTCCCTATCTTAAAGTCTGTTAAATGAAGTCCTGATGACAAAACAGCAGGGATAAATTCTCCCTCAAAACAGTTCATGTCCCAACAAATTACTAAACTGTCCTTCACATGCAAACCTAATGCCACACCCCACCAAAAGCTGGCTCTGCAGAGCCAAACACTGCTTCGAGATCAACTCATAATTTCCTGTTAACGTAATCTGAAAAGAGCTGCAATTGCGAGCTTAACCAGCCTAAGAGTGATCCAAAGCTTTCCTCTCCTCTAACAGTCAACACCGAGCTTGTGAGATTGCTCAATTTTCATGTCATGTCAGCTATAGCCTGCCGTTTTGTTTTTTTTTTGTTTAGTTTTTTTTTTTTTTGAAAAGGGATCAGTTCTTTCTCACTGGGCAACCATTCAAAGCACCTTCACCAACAGAATAGACTAAAGATCACATCAAGCTTAGATGAGTGCATCTCGCTGCTCGGAGGATTATCACTGTAAGCAGAGTGAGCAGAAACAGAAGACTCCTCCTTTGCTGTACTCTCGCCCTGACTGCCTTGACATGCCACTATAGAAGCAATTGTTATGACATTTGCAAGCATGAAGAGAGTGGAAAAAAAAAAAGGGCCCTGGCAGTAAATTTAACTGCTGCGTCTTTTTTTAGCCGTACAAAGGCACATGCACCCCAGGCAGTGATTTCCAAAATTTTCTTTCTTTTCCAGAAAAACTGCTGCTTTTCTGCGGTTGAAACAATCATAAAGATCATAAAGAGAAAACTCACCTTTTTTGATGACTGTCTGATCTGCCATAATAATACTGTGGTCATCTACATGCTGATAAAAAAGAGAAGAGGTGGCAATAAGCAAATATGCAAATGATAGAGATGGAAAAATGAAATACATTTTCGGAATAATATTTAAAATATGTCCAAATGACCCATTCTCTGTAGCACAAAACAAAACAAACAACAACAAAAAAAAAAACCAAAAAAAAAAAAAAACCCCACTATCATCTGAACATTTTCTATGGGGGAGTTGGATGTTTAATTTGTAGGGAATTGCCTTTGGTTATTTTTAAATAAAGATGGAATTAAATTCAGTTGATTTTATTTCATGTCTTTTATATTTGGTAAGCCCACAGACACGAGCTCCAGATCACTTTGGCACACGACTTTGTCTTAATCAGATGCACTCACCTGAACGTCCTCCAGTCCGTGGCCCATGTCGTGCATCCCCATGTTGTCCCCAATGACCGAGGACTCCAGGCTGTGTGCGTGCGGAGGGAGCAGTTCCGGCCGGCGGAAGCTTTCCCTCCTCACCCCGGACGAGCCTCCCTCCAGGCCCAGGATCTGACTCGCCAGTCCGCCCCTGGCGTGGGCGCCCAGCCCCTCCTGGCCCTGCCGGCCGGGCCACGGCTGCTGCTGGTTCGACGACGGGGACTGGTGTATGGAGTTGATGTTGAAGGGGTCGCCGAGGTGGGAGTAAGGGTCGGTGGACTGCGGGTAGGAGATGGGCTGGTAGGGAGGGGGGAAATACGGGGGCTGGAAGTCCGAGCTGGCCGAGTGTGAGAGGGCGGGGGACGGGCTGTAGAGGTGCTGACTGACCGCCGGCAGGTGAGGCAGCCGGGGGTTCCCATTGCTGTTGCCGTCGTGTCTTTCCTGGTGGGGGGGGGGGGCAGAAGAGACAGGGCAGCTGAGAGAGGTGACAGCAACAACATGGCAGGTACAGCCAATATTTCTACCTCAGGGGAAAAAAGGCTCCTGTCTGTCACCTGAATGAAAATATTCATTTAACAAGGAGAGCCTAATAAATAAATAAATAAACAAACTTTTGCCCCCCCCCACACACACACACACACACACACACACTTCTACTGTCTGTTAAAAAAATTTCCAAAATCTTCCATCATCTCCTTTTTCCCCACTTATTTTAAGCACATTGTGGGGCGGGGGGGAAATCAACCCATTTCCATTATAGTTGTGGAATTGGCGATTTTCCCTCGGTGTCACTGAAAAAGCACTTAAAAAAAACCAAAACGAAACATCTGTCTTACCTCACAGTCATCCTCATATTTCACGTTGTCGGCTAATTTCCACAACATTGTGACCGAGCAAAAGTCTCTCTTCGTTACAAAAGAGGATATGAAAGTAAAATATATATATATATATAAATATATATGTATATATATATATATATTTCCCGCCTGTGAGTTAATCCAGGTATGAACAGAGTAAGAGCTTCCCGGTGCTCATGAACGCTGTTGATCTTCTGCTGCGGAGAAAAAGCCAAGTTGCGGCTGAAGTCTTGAGTACCAACTGGCCGAAGACTGACTATCCGACCGCAGAAATGAGCCTCCTCGGCCGCTGTGGCAGAAAATAATCGTTGTCAGACAATATTTCCCCCCTCTCCGGTCAATGTGCTCTGCGGTTCTGCTGTGGAAGCGGGGAGACGGCGGCCCATATAAGAAACTTGACTCCCTCTTATGGACAAAACGGCGATGTTCAGTCTTATTGGTGCAAAACATGAGCGCAGTCACTAGTTTTGCATGTGCACAGGCCGCCGGGAGTGGGCGTGGCCTCGCCTGTGACGCCGCTCCGTGTGGAGGCGGCAGACTAAAGTCCCGCTGATTGGCAGGACGGCCGTCCAATCAGAATCCCGTCCGTCTGCACAGAGCCAGACGCCGACATCCAGGGATTTATCCAAAACCAACTGATTACGGCTTTGCAGTGAGAGGCAGGCTCTCACCACCACGGCTCGTTGAACTGTTTTTTTTTTTTTTTTTTTATCTCCTCGAGCCCCATTTTCATATCTTAAATTTGAAAGAGTGGGCGCTCGTACGTCTGCTTTTTATTTTCAGGATTTTATTCTTTATAAGCACACTGAGATCAATGATTATCGCTTTGAAATATTTTTTCAGTTCTAGAGAAAATAACTTACTTTGATCTAATGCAATTTTTTTTAAAACGAATAAAAAAATAATAATACAGATAAATATAGGATCTATATTCTTGTGATACCAACAGATTGCCACAACAAACGAAACGTGGATCGATACTGTTGCAACAAAAGGTTGCTAGGTTACCAAGTGCCCTTTGATGAACTCGCAGCCAATGAAATTGCAAGATTTCACTTTTCTAAAATGTTATTATTATGATAATTTATTCATTTTTTCTTTTTCTGTTTTACTGTCATTATGTAGCTGTTTACTGTTATTGTTTATACCTGTCTATTCATTTATTAATTGCTATTAAATTCGGGTTATGCTATTTTAAATTATTTGTATTTTTGCCACTTTTTGATTATGTCAGTTTTTTAACTGCTCCATACCACTTCGAGTATTTTTGACAGTAAACTCAATTTAAAAAAGATTTTATTTTTACTTGTCTGCAGTGAAAGTGTAATGATAGCCTACTTATTGCATGATCAACTGAGTCAATAATGACTGAAGACGATTTCTGTGCAGAGAGTCAAGCTAATGCATATTTCCGAGCTGAGTACCTAGACTGAATAATAATCATTTAAATACACCCATGCATGATATTTAAGTGACGGTGTTTCACAGCGGCGTTTGCTTGTTCCAAACCGCAATAAACCCCAGGGCTTAGCAGCACCAGTCCTTCAAAAACCTCTAAAGCTCAAAGGATCTCAACAAACAACTGTTTCTTAACTTCATTTACATTTTTGGTGGAGTTTTGCAATATCCAAAACAAGACTGCTTTGAGGCTTTGATATGCATCGAGTCTCTGAAAGAAGACAAAAGTTGTTTTCTTTTGGTCCTTCTCTATTTTATTATCACGACCTAACACTCCATTATTTTAATAAATTAGTCTGTCTGTTTTAGTGTTTTCTACCTCGCAGTGCAACAGGAACGGATATGCGCTACTGTGTGTTTACTGGGTTATTTGGAGTAATTTCGTGAATTGGTTTTGTATCATTAACACAGTGCTGAATGTCAGAATATAATTTGTGAGTTTAATGGACGGATTTTTGTTTTTTAGGATTACAGCCTGCAGCGTCCGTCCACCCAAAATGTGATGATCGGCTGTGCATGGGAACAACATGGCTTGTGCCAGTAAGGATTATTTTATTTATCTATTTATTTATTTAGTTAGTTAGTTAGTTTTGTGAGTTGGCTCTTGGATCATTGTGATGTGAAGCAAAAGAGAAATGGGCGCTGATTAAATGATTTTTGCTTTGTTTTTTTTTTTGTTTGTTTTTTTGTCTTGAATAAGGAAACACCGGATTTGAATGAAATGAGTTACGCTTGGCCTGACGGTGATGTATTCACCAATCCTGATCGTCAGATTGTCATTTTAATGACAGTCGAAGTGAAAACCGGCACATCTGATGTCAGGTGTAAATATTAAATGGCTACACAATCAGACAAATTAAAAACAAACACACACACACACACAAAATAAATAAATGTTAAAAAAAAAAATCACACAAATTAACAAATCAGGTCTGCTTAGATTTTGCAGTTGATTTTGTCAGTTTAAGAAGGCTGACGTAGAATTTCTGGGGGGAAATCCCATTAAAATACAAAATATTCGTGTAATTTCAACTAAACACAAATAATTCCCACACTCCCACAAATAAAGGTCAGAATATCAATCCGAGTTACACAAAATTCCCAGTTATGTTATGCGGTATAAAACAGACTATAATACTGTGTACAGGTTACAGGCTTTATTAAAGGAGCCTATATATGAATCACTCGACACTAAGCATGAAGACTTTATAGCATAGCATAGATTCTGCAGGTTTATTTACTGTGATAGGGTTAAAATTAGGATTTAACATAAATGAATAAGGTAAAAAAAAATGAAGAAAACGTGACATTGTACTGAGTTTTTTGTGTTTAATGTAGACACCAAAACAAACAAACAAAAAATAATAATTAGTTGGAGTCCTTTTCAGTTTCGATCTTAAATGAGCATGTTTGGTTTGTAATCAGCAGCCTGAAACCAAACCTCACCGGAGGCTTTGGGGAGAACAGAGCTCCGGCCTTATTGTTTTTAATCACAGGTTATCCCAAAACGCAGGCGCCGCCGCGCGATCACAAACAGGTGATTCTTTTTCCCGGGAAAGTAATAAAACAAACAGAAAGCGATAAACATGATGCAGGTTGGTTTAAATTAAATCAGCTGTAAGAGGAGGAGGGGGGGGGGGGGTAAAGAATAAAACTATACGAGAGCAGACTCACCCTCCAGTCTATCCTCTCCAGCACAGACATCTGAAAGGCTCCAGTTCGCAGCAATCCCACCGAGACGAAGCGAAGGAGTGAAACCAGGAGAGGCTTTTACATCGGCCACTTCACCTGATGGCCGCACAGTGCGCATGCGCCGCACAGTGTGATACACCTGAGTGGGGGAAAATCAAAACAACTCATCTAAACTTCCTCGATTGAAGAAAAGCACACACACCCACAGACACACACACACACACAGACAAGTTTATTATGTTTTGGTGGATAAAACCACACGCACGTTCAGGTTGAGTTCGAGTTCAGGTTGATAAAAACGACGCTATGTATTCAAATCATCACATATTTGGAGTGATGTAAAAGCCACAGGATTAAACCAAAGATATAAATGTTGGCCAGTAGGCTGATCTTGTAATTATCTGCTGTTGTGTAGTGGGGGAAAAAAGAGATACAATGTCATACAATGCATAGTTTAAGAAAAGGTGGAAGAAGAAGAAGAAGAAGAAGAAGAAGAAGAAGAAGAGACATGGGGAAATTTCAAGATGAGGTAATTCCACCCCCAAAGACACATCGCCTCAGGCTGACCAAAAAGAATCTGCTTTCAAAAGCCACTGAGGCTTTTTAAGGCCTAAAATACCTCGTTATCTGATCTCCAAATACTTTAGCTTAAACTAATGAACAGATCAAAGTGTCTTCGCTATGTGGCTGAGAAAGTAGATTAAATATCTCGTTGGAGGAAAAAAAAAAGCCTCACCTTTCTGATCTGCAGCTCTGACACCTGCCATAAAATATTCCCACCAAACAAAGTCATTTCACATAATGGGGGGAAATGGTGGAAACGACGGGATGTGTCTTGAATAAAAAACCTTTATATTTATGACAACACTGACTTTATTTCAAATTCTATCAAACTATTGTGCCTCAATGTGAAAAGAGCGGGTCACATTAAGTGTTTTGTGTTTCCCGAAAAACACAAACAAAAGCGAGGAGTCGGGGCCTGTATCTCATTTTATTTGAAATTCAAAATATTAATGCTGTAAGGTCTTAAAGAGGAACACGCATGATTTAGAAATGTGCACATATGATGTAAATCTCCAGATAAAAATACCTTTATCAGCCAGAAAACCATATCAGGAACTCTGTGGTGGGTGCTCCTCAGTGTTTTTGGGGCAACATGCTTTTGCAAAATGATTACTGATAAAGCCGATATGAAACAAATAAAAAAGGGCGTTAGAAAATGTTTTTGCAGTTCTTGTTATTGGTGCATTATTTTATTTTTTTTTTATAAGCCACCGTATTGAGTGATGTAAACGTGCAGAAAGGAAAGCGGCCGACAGGCCAACAACAAACAGAGAAACACGTCAGACTGCAGCTGGACCAGGACAAAAGGACTGAGTGTTTATTTCAAATTTCGGCCACGGTGATTGGATTATTTATGGTGTAACTTACATTTAATAAGAAGCAGGCAGGCTCCCTTTGTACATCCCCTTTCTGTTTTTTTTTTTTGTTTTGTTTTTTTTAAGTGGGCCACGGTTGGAGTCTCCTGATCATAAGGACGCCTCTGCTGCCGCCTGGTGGCTGATCTCCATTTGGGGCTCAAGGATAACTTTGGTGGAGTTGAACATACTACTTAAGAGTCAAATCTTCATTTGAGCCAGGTTCAGTGGCAGAATGTAAATAAGGATATTTATTATAAAATAATTAACAAGTAATAATAATAAGAAGCAGAGATATTATTTCCATTCTGTGCTTATGTCACAAACTCATCCCACAAACTTAGTATCACAGGAAATCATTCCTGCCAGTGGGCCCACAGTATATTTCTACAGTAAACATTGTGAATAAATTAAAAAAAACTGTGCAATACTCCAGATCACAGCTGCACCTTACAGAAATTAATAGTTATCTATATATGCTACACTGCACTATTTATAGTTTGATATTTCCACTTAATTCTTATTTACTCAAAGCCCATTCACTTAAATTTGTTTTACTTAGTTTTTTACTTTGCATATTTATATTTTATTTTTCCATCCTACCTATATTATAACTCTTAAGTATGTTTACATCTCAAGTACTATTTCTATTTCTACTGAAGAGTGCCTGAACTGAATCAAATTTCCCCCGGGGATTAATAAGTATTATTGATATATTAATATTGCTACATATTTCTGATACTTTCACTCAGCTAAATTTCTGGAGGACGTATTGGAGGTCCACTCCTTTAAGTTCTTTACAGTGTTTGCAGGGGCCTCACACACAGTGTGTTGTTTTAGATATTTAAACAACACTCTGATTGGAGTATCAGAGTAGACTGCTTGTTATTTTTAGACATTTTTAAAAAATCTCTTCCTTTTGCTTTGAATGAGCTTTTTTTTGTCTGACATGTTTTTTTTCCCACAAACTTGTTTAAAATTCTTAGTCCACTTGTTGAACAACCCAGAAACACTTTGTATTTAAAACCTCTGAAGACAAAATGTCGCCATCAAGAACAGTCTCTTTTTTGTGTTTGTGCTTCACATTTTATGATGTAATGCAAGTTGCAGATTGTATTATAATCAGCCCCTGAAAGGCTGTTATGATGCTATAAATCTCTCCCACTGTGACACGTGTTGGACAGATTTAAGATGAGCAACTTGGAAAAAGTGAAAGCAAGCTGTAACCTCGGCACATATATCTCTCAGCCCAGTGAAACTGGAACATCCAAATGAAGCAAAGATGAAAAAATAACCTATTTTTGTCCAGAGTGAGATGTTAAGTTATATACAATGTAAATTCTTTTATCGCTAACCTTTGTGAATTATCTGAACAGGCCCTTCATCAGTGGCCTTGTCTGATCAGAGGGTTGCTGTTGCCCCCCCCCCCCCCCCCCACGCCCAAGTGACACTATGTGTGCAACAGCAACCAAGCAACAAGGTTGTGTCTCTTTTAGTAATTACAGAGGAAGATGATGCCAGCCGGGTGTCTCCTGATCAACACACTCAAGAGTAAACTTGACACCAGATTTAATTTTCATGCCTCGTAACATGTAAACACACGTAATCTATTTTATGCAATAAGAACTATTTACAGTTGGTTTTTGGTGGTTTTCTTGTGACTCACACAACAGGGAGTTGTTGGTGCTGTCATCAAAGACATTTCCCAGCACTGTGTTACCAAGCAAACCAAACAAAAAATAATCCAGACTTGTTATGCATCATATTCATAGGTAGCAGAAGTGAAGAGATAGATTTTTAAGAAAAAAAAATCTACTTAATTAGACTGAATAGATATTTATTTTGACAGTTGCTCATTACATGTAAATTAAGAAAAAAGTTTGTGATTGAACTGACTGTCCAATGACAAACAGGAAGGACAAAATATTTCTCATCTCCTTAAGTGACTCCAACTTTCTGAAGGAGATTGTTCAGAAAATATCACACGCATCAAATAGGTCTCCCAAAGAGACCCGGATAAAAACAGGCTGTTGGAAGCAGTTTGTTTGGCAAAGGAAACAGAAAATATTGAAGCGTTTGATGCTCAACTGAGCTAAAAGCATGTTTCTTTTATTCCCATTATAAATAACTGATAAAATGAAAAAAGTAAATTTATGAATTTAAGTAATTCAGTGAAATCAAGCCTGTATATATTACCTCCTACCACATTTGTCTTAGTTTCAACTGATTAGATATCACTTTAAAAGTCTGCTGCTTGCCCACTAGGAGACAGCAAAGTGAAAGAGAGGATGGAGTCTCCCCTATCATCAATTCTCAAAGCTCCTATGACGGAGAGCAGAGTGATGAAAAAGAATACATGGGGGAGGAATTAGGATACAAAACAAAGTCTGAACAGCTTGGGGAGCTATTAACAAAACATTCACAAAGTGTAAACACTGAGCTACTGGGGACTTGTGTGACAATTTAGGAATGAGTACACATATTGGTGACATTAATAACGGTCATGTGAGTAATATCTGTCTGGAGCTGGCTATGCAGAACTAGATTTATCTGTAATTGGTCTTTAGTGGGTCACATTTTCTAGAGCAATCCAAAAACGGTGGTCTTTGCACAAAGTTATATTTACTTAGAAGTGATACGGGGTGTGGGTGACCCAGTTGGATGTCTGCTCTTTGGTGCGCTTTGCAGAGCTGTGGGTGGTGAACAGAGATTTGAACGCCTCTGACTTCTCCTCCATGGCCTGAATAGACCTCTTGGGGGCAGAGCTTGTGGAAGACTTTGTGCCGTTAGAGGAGCTGGAGGATCCAGAGGATCCAGCCACATCTGAGTTGGTGAAAGAGAACATGAAAAACATAATGACAGGATTAGGAATGAAAAACAAGGCAGAGAAGAAGAATGTGTCATAGTTTTGGTAATTTTGTGTTTGATTATTTTTTTTCTTAAATACCCTGGAATTTAAAAGTCATTACTATAGATATAACTTGAAACTTAACAATGGATACAAAAAGTCCACACACCAAAAAACAAGAACAAGAATTATGATTCATAATAAAATTAATCTACAGATAAATTTTTCCAGAACTTTCTCTTAAGACTCTATGTCCGACTTCTACCCTATAAAATTCAAGAGAAAAACTGAAGGACAATTCTTAAAAAAAGAAAGAAAAAAAAACTGTTTGGTAACCTAAGTGTGCACACCCTTATGTAATTTGGGTTAGAACTATGGTCATCCATTTAAGAGACCCAGGAATGAGATACAAAAGAATTTCCAAGTCAACATGTCAGCTGTACCACAGAACAGGATGTTCCTTCATAACTGATGAAATCTGCCCGCAAAAGGTGCTTTTGGTGTGAAAACAGCAAAGCGTTTGAGCGTTGGTGTGGCAGCATTATGTTTCGAGTTCTAGAGAACAATGGGTCCTTAGTTGAGACTGAGGAAATTAATAGCTTGAAATACCAGTTGATTTTGGTACAAACACACAAGTAAGCTGGAAAAAGAAAGAAGATGAAGAGGAATTTCACTGTGATTCTTATTAATTGTGGCTGTCAGGAATGTATTTACTGTGGACAATATGAACCCTGTCAGAAGTGCCACCCATTAGAAACATTATTTTACACACCAAGAATCTGAAATCCCTGACATCTCAGATGATGAGGACCGAGATTTTCGTGTCTGTCGTCCACCTGGAAATCCAACTCTCCTAACTGAACAGTGAACATGCACAGGTGATTCCTCTGATTAGTTTTCTGAAGAGGAAAGTGACATCCAAATCATGTCCAACAGAATGAGTCGTAAGGGCTCTTATTGGAGCAAGTTACCTTTTACCCAGAGCAGAGCACCAAGCAACAATATCCTGAGAAGTTGAGCACCACAACGAAATGATGGATGAAAACATCAGAAAGAAGAACCAAAGGAGGTGTTGACACTATGGACCAGATGGTTGGCATCTACACCTACTAGCCACAAACACAGAGGTGGCCCATGGTGCTGCGGCACATCTTATAACAGCCTTGACCTCGCCATCCTGAATGCCTACATCCTTTCCAGCACCCTGAATTCAACAGATGACTCTTCCTCAAAGAGCTCTCAAAAGAGCCTGTCACACCACACTTGAAGTGTGATCACTGAAGCAATGGGAAGGTTTGGGGTTACAAAAGCCATAACCCAGACATAGAGAATAAGCAGACAGGGCCAACTGTCAGAGCCAGAAACAGGTAGTTTGTCACAACTACACATGGTGAAAGCAAAACACAGAACTGTCAATGACTCGACAGTTACACACACACACACACACACAAAATGGATGTTGAGATTCTTCTTTTACCTTTCTATGTAATATTTTTCTTTTTCAATAATCAAAATCTTCTAAATCTGTTTTTAAGTGAAAAATAAACATGTTTCAAACATGAGATCATTCTTGTGTGGGCCAAAATATAATACAAATTATTATTTTTAACCAAAATAGCATAAAAACACTTTGATTCTTGTGCGAGTAATTTTTGACCCACTTATGGAAGAGTGTAAGGTCCAATCATTTGTGCATCTAAGGGTTAAAAGGAAAACGTTTTAAAATAATTTATCATAGTTTCATTTTACATTTTTACAATAAAAAAGCAAGCCATTTAAAGAGCCCTGTGTAGACTAGTTGTATCCATTGTTTCTAAAATGGCGCTGTACCCTTTTATCTGGCAACATCTGCAAATGACTAAATGTCTGTGCATTTCATAAATCTATCATTCTGGTTGACTGTCTGAAGATGGGGAGGATTCCTTACAATAATTTAGGCTGACAAGTTATGCCATTATACTGCCATTTCCAAATCTAGAGTTTAAATTTAAACTTTGATTATCTGTATACTGTATAGCAAATCAAAGTATTAGCTACATGATGGGGTGCTCTGGCCATCCAGGCTTGAGCTCTTCCCTGGAACATCTACTTGTGGAGGCTGTGTGTCATCTGCAGAAAGAAACCAGAGATAGACAATTTGATTAAACCAGAGAGTAATCCGATGTTGTGTTCAAATAATCATCATAATTTGTCTAATAGGTTTGGAAAAAAAAAAAAAACTTCAGTTTTTCAGGCTAAGAAACAACAGGTGTTTCTCAGCCAATGCACTTGGGCTAATGCACACTGATGCTCTTTGAATAAACACAGGACTAGAGAGTTCTGATCTAAGATTCATAAAAATTGGGCCGGATTATAAAAGGAGGAAGAAGAGGAAATGTAATCAATATGCCTGTTCTTGGTGCCAAAACTATGTTTGAAGAACATGAAAAATTTTCTTCTGCAGGGAGCACTGGTGCTTTAAATGAGAGGCTTAGACTGATGTGTTTCTACTGAAAAAAAGCACCTTTATATTAAGCTTCAGCATTGCAGATGAGACATGATATGTCTCATCTGCAATCACCTGATATGACTACTGTTTAGAGTATCATCTACTAACTACTGTAGCTAAATCATGAGATGAGATAAGTTAGGATTGATGTAGATTTATATTAAATACATCATTTAATTCAGAACATTTACCGAGTTTGCATTTGAGGCTAAAGTTTGAATAATCCAGACAACTTCCTTGCACTATGTTCCGAGTATTATTCAATTGGAGAGGAAAAGGCTCTGATGGTTTGTTAGCTGCTTGCTTTTGCTAATCAGCTTTGTCTGACTGAAACAATGATGCCTAAACAAGGTTTTACACATACCTTTAGATTCTGATGGCGTGGACACAGATTCAGCTGCTTTCTTCTTCTTTGACTTCTATAACAGGAAGGGAAATTGTTATGAAAGTTATGAAAAAATGTGACAGTTTAAAAAAATGATGAAGTAAGTCATAGTATACATTTGTAGAAAAAAAACAATCTTTACAATAGGGCTGTAAGCGTTAACATGTCTTATTTGGTCATTTTAAATAAGATGCTTAAATTTAAAGTTACCTTAGTTTTGGCTTTGGCTCGCTTCTCTTCCATCTTTTCCTTCAGCTTTTCCACCTCCTCCTTGGTGCCATTGAGAACAACAATGTCCTCATCTTTAAATGGGTCCCCACACTGATAACAGACATGAACCACTGTTAATAGATTCTGACTGAGAGCAAAAGAGAAAAACCTTCACAAAGAAAGTAAAGGCAGCTCATACTCAGTATTTATCATTAATCATTAGTCATTGTATTTTTTCTAACGGTTGTCTAAATAAATCAATTTAAGAAAGTTATTTCCTATATAAAAATTTCATCTAGTATAATAACATTGGAACAAAAGAGATATTTATAATTTCTAACATTTAAATGTATGTATTTTTTATATTCTGACTCACTGATATTGGAAAGTATCACAAACAGTGTTAAATAAAGATATGAATGTTAATTAATTAATTAATTAATTGATTCTCTCTTTCTCTCTTAAAAACCCCATTATATGATAACACGACATGATTACGCTAAAAGCCCAGGCAAATGCTCTAACAAAAGGGTCAGGTGCACAGTAAAAGAAGCTTCTTTCACTTGCAAATCAATGATTTGTTTATAGGGCTTGATGTAAATTTAAATTAAAGTTCTTTGTGAGGTTCCTGTTGCAGGGCTGGGTGGATGGAAAAGAGCTCAAGCTATTTCCTAACACAGATGGCTTTTATACGAGGAAATGTACACATACATGGAGCAGATATTATTCAAAGTGTGGACTTTTAATAGTTGTGCACCACAAAGACACTCCAGTGCAGTGTCTTGTGTAAATCAAAAATTTTGTGTTAATCAAAAATTATGCGTAAATCAAAAATTTGTGTAAATCAATTTGTGTAAATCAAAAATTATGCTAACAAAAGCTGCACAACTGCACAATTAAAAAGGACCATGCTCACATACAAACGCAAATATCAAACCTCTTAGTAACCAGCAGAGGTTCTATTGTCTGGGCATAATGCAGGCTCAGTGGGTGTCCCACCAGCCATGTGCTCTGTTCAACACAACAGAGATAATCTCCGAAGCTGACCAGGCAGCAAATAAACTGTGGCTGTGGCTCTGAAGTCATTCACTCTGCTGTTGCCATTAGCGCTATGACACAGGCCACGGGGGAGCTGTCTTCTGCAGAACATTGGTTGAGCATTAAACAGGCTACTTGATGGACAACAAGAAGCTGAACATGATAGAGATCCAGAATTCAGAGGAGGGGCACAGAGAATAATTCGATATGTGCAACTCTGACCTGAACTCTGAGGATGAACTGCAACAGAACACATTTGGGAGAAAAAGGAAGATGGAAACTGAAATGGAGGGCAATGAAAGAACTTCCTTTCTACAGGAAGATGACAAATCTAAAATATGAAGACACACCAGTGAGTACAAGACTGTATGAGGGGAGGAGAATGGAAAAAACCTTAGTGAGAGTGAGAGAGAGAGAGAGAGAGAGAGTGTATTTGTTTGTGTGTACTGTATGTGTGCTTGTGTATGCAAAGTATGAGTGTGTTGCCATGCGTCAGGTGTGAGCATTACTGCTGGTAACCAAGTGCAGGGCTGGACCTAATCTCAAGGGGATGTTCTTATAAAGTGACATAAAAATCACTTCGTCTTCCTTCAACGCAGTCTCAAGTTCAGAGAGAAGAGCTTTCTCAGTCCCTCACTGCTGCACGCCACAGAAAGACTCAACTAAACAATTGGCAAAAATATATGTTTTAGACAAGCAGACGCTGTTGCTGTTATTGTTGATGATGCTGCCAGTGGGAATAACTTGTGTCTGCTGAAGCCCAGATGGATTCAAACAACATATCTGAGGAAGTGATTTCATTAACAATGATCAGAACGGATGCTAATGTCTAACTTCTTCACCAAAAGGATTACTAACTCAACCGGCTCAAAGGTAAGTTGCCAACAATGCCCCGCATTTTGCATCTCTAATTTTTTTTCATACTGAATGTGCATGTGCGTTCACCTGTTTGGCATTGACATAAATATTAAATATTTGTGGGCAAGCCTTACTGTGACAATATAAAATACATCTAGACCAAAAACAAATGTGACATAATTATGACCCAACACCATTACCAAAAGGTTTTGGATATAGATGAGAAAAAATAAAAACAAGAAGCTCTACAAACACAGAGCAATCAAGCAACAAGCAATTTCCTCACTGTATTTACATGCTGGCTGTCAGATGGTTTTATTTTTCTGTTAGTGTCTGTAAAGGACTGTGTTGTTGGGGAAGGGTGCATCTTTACAGAAGATTTGAAACGTGAACATTTACGTGGCACCGATCTTGATGGGGGGTGGGGGGTAAAAACAGTAGAGGGACTCAGTTAAAGACATCTGACTCATATGGGATTTACAACAATCCATCATGTCTGCTCAGAACTACCATAAAAGTTTCCTTGAGACCAAATTTTAATCTTATCAAGTTTCAAACATCACTGCTATCCCCATATTTCTATAAAAGGCTTGTTTATTGCTACTTGTATGTTGTACGTTTCTCATACAGCTAGTTCAGTAAAATTCTTATCACTTCAACATCAGTTGTTTGACGATTTGACAATAACTAAATTCAGATTGAAGCTCAAGTGACTTTCATTTTGAAACATATTTTCTTAGCCAATGAATTAATCATCTAGCTAGTGAGCTTTCATCTCCCCTGGATTTCAAGTGTTCAGAAGCCACCATGACAATTTCTAATAGGTTTATCCTTCTCTGTCACTTCCCATTATACTTTCATTCATTCATTCATCTTCTACTGCTTCTCCGTTTTTGGGTATCAGGGGTCGATTATACTTACTGTGTTTTGCGTGTTTTGTCAAAATGGTGCTGCAAAGATTTTTTTTTCTTTTTAAATGGAGTGAATACTTGAGACAGGTCTAATATAATCCATCGTATGATTATAAATATCCAGATATGGGAAACTCATTGCAAGCACTTTTATATTTTAAGAATGCCAGTGAAGGTTACAGATAGAACAGTCCTGTTGCCAGTTATACACACCTCAAATATCAGTTATTAACAGACTGTCAGAGCTACATTGCTTTGGCTAAAAACTGGCTTCATCAATTTGTGCTAACCTACATATTCAGAACCTATTTAATAATTATCCCTCAGGGGTCCAGGACCCCTTTTCATGTAACCACTCTGGGTGTCTTTATTGCAGGAGTTTTATCTGTGGTGGTGCTGACTGGATAAAGTGAAGTGGAGCTACTATGCACCAGCTTAAGGGGACAAAACGCAGCTTCTTCTTGTGCCTGGGAATGTCTATTCTTATTTCTTCAGTCATTTATTTACGAGCGAAGATAACAGCATCAGAGCCAGCAGAGTCCAAGACCCTTGAGCCTTCAAATTGCAGGCCCTTTCCCAGTGAATGTAAAGCTTTTATGCCAAGCACTGAGAATGGAGTAGAATGGCACCACCGTGACTGCCAGGTGAAATTTGTATGTACTCTATTGTATTTCTACAACATATGTTTATTTTAAAATTTTGTGAGATGGGTGACATTTTCCTTCCCACCTATCTTGATGTTGGTCATCATATTGCTATTCCAACCCATTAAAGCAATTTTTGTATCATTATGCTATTTTTTAAAATAAAGTATTATTACTAAATTATCACATGACTACTCAGTACTCATGAGTTCATCCTTGATGTCGACACAACTGCAAAGTCTAAAATAATCTGCCAACAGATTAACATAAAATGCCTGTGAGAGTAGTCAGAACCATTCTCTGTAGTTGCTCCAGTACAAAATAAGAGAAAAATTAAAAATAATTAATAATTAGTTTAGTCATTCATTCATCTTTTAACGCTTATCCGTTTCTGGGTTGCGGGGGCTGCTGGAGCCAACCCCAGCTCACATAGGGCGATGGCGGGGTACACCCTAGACAGGTTGCCAGTCCATCGCACTAATTAGTCAAGTCGGACAATAAATTAGCAAACTAGATGACACTATATCTGTGGCCAGACTAACGCATACAAATACCAATAAGATTCTAATAAAAAAATCTGTAAGTTGAAATTTTCTATAAGTATAAAACAATATTCATTTTATCTTTTCTTTTCATTTTCTTCAGGTGGAAAGCTATATACTGAATGGCCATCTGCAGTGTTCCAATATGATCAAAGACCTACATTTCATCACAAAACCTTTGAGCCAGGAGGAGGAGGAGTACCCTCTAGCATTCATTGTGACTGTTCACACAGAGCTGGAAGTGTTTGTGCGCTTGTTGCGGGCCATTTACATGCCACAAAATGTCTACTGTATTCACGTCGATGCTAAGGCACCATGGGAATACCAGATGGCTGTGATGAAGCTAGTCAGCTGCTTTGAAAATACTTTTCTCGCTAGCCACAGGGAGAACGTGACCTATGCTGGCTTTTCCCGCCTGCAAGCAGATTTGAACTGTATGGAGGATCTTGCAAAGTCCAAAATAGGCTGGAAGAAAGTGGTGAATCTGTGTGGACAAGACTTCCCTGTCATGAGCAACCTCGAACTAGTGCAGTACATGAACAGCAAAGAGTGGAGGGACAGAAACATGACGCCTGGCATCAAGCAGCCAGAACATATGAAATACAGGACACAGCTCCAGTACAAAGAGATCATTGGCTCACATGTAGCTCCAAAAGGATCACGGCTTAAAAAAGGTCCAACCCCACACAATCTGCAACTGTATTTTGGAACAGCTTACTACGCTCTCACAAGGGACTTTGTAAACTTTGTTCTGAGAAGCCCAGTAGCCCACGACCTCTTGGAGTGGTCCAAAGACACATTCAGTCCTGACGAGCACTACTGGGTGACCCTCAACCACATTACAGGTAATATGTCTGTTTAAAAGGAGTATTCAGACATGCAGAAACTTTCCACTAATGCTGATGGGATAACCTTTTCTCTACGTTGTACAATACAAATCCGGGTATAGGACAAGTATTCGCTATTAGCTAATGTCATTACCGTTTTTAAACACAGGGAGACAAGATACGGAAACATAATCAATAAAACAAGGTCCAACACCATATTTGATTACTGAAATGTTTTTTGCACCAGCTCATCGGATGTGCCTTTTGTCACAGGCCAGAATGTTATATTTGCATTAGCTGTGTGAATAAAATCATATCCAAGACTTGTAGAAGAAAGTAGATTAATTCAAAAGCGAATAAAGCAGCAAGCAGCAGGAGCAGGCAGAGACACTTCAGCACTGTGTCAGAAGCAGAAGTAGAAGTAATGTGAAAAACACTGGAAGTGAGAGCTTTCTTGAACAAGTAGTTTTATAAGAGCGTTTAACTGACAGGCTTGGAAAATGCAAATATGACTGATTCACGGACCGAGCTTTTCAAAAAGTAGCATCCGGTGTGTTTCCCGTGCATCGGATGCAACCCTACCAAATAAGGCAGAGTAAGTCCTTCGAATTCAATTAGGTCACATGCTAATTACTCATTTTATCTGGTTATGTGTTTGCAGAAGCTCCAGGCAGCCACATAGATGGAGGTTGGGCAGGAGCAATTAGGGCAATCAAGTGGAGGGAACACGAGGGAAAAACACACAATGGCTGCAAAGGTACTGTACTGGAGAGCATTTATAAATTGGAGATGCGTTATTGATCAATAACTGTGTAGCATGACTTATTTATGGTCTGGATACATTCTTGACAAGTTGAAAATGTTACTGTAGAATTTGTTATGCTTGTAATTAAACTTCTCTGGTAAATATGAAAATTGTGCAAACAAAATACTAGTCGATCTTTTACTCTTCCTTTGTCCTATGACATTGTCTCTTTACTGTTGACTCTGGCTTATTTAGGTTTGGCTCTTAAACACTAAACAGGATTACAAGACCAATCACTGGCAAAGACAACACAAGATTTACACAACAAACAACAAAAGAACTGATAGGAGGATTTACATGATGATGATGATGATGATGTACTCTATTAGGTTTAGTCTGTTTTTGACCTTTCACTGGTAGGAGACAGACAAAAACTAAAATGTCAATATAACAAAACAACACATGACCATAGTTTTTAACGTCACTTTTCAGGGCGTTACGTCCGAGACATCTGCATCTATGGAATTGAAGACCTGCCATGGATCATTGAAAAGAACAGCATGTTTGCCAATAAGTTTGAGAAGAACACCTCTCCTGAAGTACTGGACTGCCTGGAGCAGTGGCACAGAAACAAGGTGCTGAGTCAAGCAACTGTTGTCATCAACCTATCATGGCTGCTAGCTACACAGAGCAAAATCAGCGGCAGCAGCTACTTTAACAGCAGTGCTGGAATATGAAGTCACTGTTGATATCTTAAAAAAAAATCGAGTTACATGCAGCTCACAAGATTTGCACTTGATCGCTGACTCTGAATGTCGGATATGTGAGCAGGGGTCTCCATCACTACTGTAGGTCATTTTAATATGGAAGTGAAAGTTTTGGACATTTTCCCATTCAAATAAATGTTTCCAAAACTTCTGACTAGCGCTGTATTTGTTTGTTGTTTAAATTATCAGAAGACTAAGGATGTGCATTCCCAGCAACATTGTTATGCGATCATTGCCGAATACTATCAATGATCACCCCTTCCACACACCTGACGCGACATACATGAAAAAGGCGGAAGCTATTCAATGGTTTCTGTTAAGTGAGGGGAATAGACCTGATGAGCATCTCTAGCCAACAAACGACGCTGTCCACAAATATGTTATTTCTCTTTAGCAGAACAATTCACAAACAATTCATATCAACTGTGCTTTTCATTCTTGTTTTTCAACAATAGAGCCTGTGTGGCGTTCTAATTTTATCTTTATTATTATTATCCCAAAGAAACGGTTGCTCTTCATCTAACGTTTTCAGGGTAATTAACTGGGTTGAGTTTAACTTTACAAAGTATCTAATCTAAACAGGAAACTGCTCAACTGACATCCAGCTGATGGCACACTCAAACCTGTCAGATGAGCTAAGGCTGCTTATTCACATTTACATACAAACCATCATAGTCAAACTCTGAATAGTTAGTGATGGAGTACAACTGCATGGGGGGAGTCAATTGAACTATAAGAAAAATATAAAAAAGATTTATAATAAGCAAACTACTAATCATCAACAAACTCTGTAGAAAGCGGTCTTATGACAGTGTTTTCATTGAGTGACAAGGAAAGAGATGATCAAGTAATGTTCACCTTGTGGCAGATTTCTGTCTTGACCTCCTTCAAAGCCCGATCAGAGAAGACACAGCCACAGGTCTGCAGGTAACAAAATCTAAAAAGAAAATATCAGGGAATATAAATTCAAACTATGAGAATGAGTCTACAAATGAAGTCTCACTCGATTAGGTGGAAAATATAGTATAAGACTGCAGTATAAAAAGTGCACAAAACTGATTGCTAAAATGAATGGAGAGACTTCCTTTAAGGAAGTACCTCAGCTGTGTACCAATATGTTAATTATTCTTAAATTGAATCCCTTTTTCTTTTTGATATATTTACCTGTGCTTGCCATTCATTTCCAATCCAACAACAGGGCAAATGAACATGCCACAGTGGATGTCCTCATAACGGTCCCCTTTGGCATTTCTTCTTTCTCCCTCCCACTCTGGGTTATCGGTCAAGTTCAGTTCCTTAATATCCTTCAAATGGAGTCGTCGGACAAACACACACAGAATTACAAATAAAGATAATAAATTAAAGAGAAATGGCAGCATGTAGTGGGGGTATAGTGGTTAGCGCTGTCGCCCCCCAATAAGAGGGTTGCGGGTTTGGTTCCCGGCCTGGGGCCTTTCTGTGTGGAGTTTGCATGTTCTCCCGGTGTCTGCGTGGGTTTCCTCCCACCGTCCAAAGACATGCATGTCTAGGTTAACTCTAAATTTTCTGTAAGTCTGAGTGTGAGTGTGAGTGGTTGTGCATCTCTGTCTGTCTCTGTGTGTTGGCCCTGTGATGGACTGGCGACCTGTTGAGGGTGTACCCCGCCCTCACCCAGAGTGAGCTGTGATTGGCTCCAGCTGCCCCCGTGACTCAGAAACGGTAAAAGTGGTAGAAGATGGATGGATGGATCAGGGAGAAAACCCCTTAGCCCGCAAGTAAAGTCAAACAGACTTTCAAATGATAAACTTTGCACATACTTGACTGTACCTTTATCCCACGGATGTGTGCAACAGCCTCAGTATTGGGTCTGTCAGCAGACTTATCCAGAAGGTATTCAATTATGGCATCTTTGTTATACAACCTGAAACACAACATAAGTAACATCTGCATGGTAAATTGTCTGAGCAGTCCGAGGAAAAACACACTGACACCACATCTTCACTCAAATTGTGTCACACTCTCAACAATTATAACAAAACAGAAAGGCAGCTCTTACCTTCCCAGGTCGCAAGCAACGATGGGGCGTTTGAGTTTTTCCTGGCTCAGGGCACAGTATTTCCATTTGGCGGCCAGCTCTGCATTTTTATCGACCTACAGGCACCAAGTAAACAACACAACACAATCAAATCATGATCCAACGAGCATGTACATAAATCACGTAATTTTTAATCGACTCTTTGCTACCTCAAACTGTAACGAATACAGTGACAAGACGTCCCGATTGAAAGGCAGGTTAAATATACGAATAAAGTTATCGCTTGATAAATCGCTTTCATCCATCCTAATAAACGTTATATAATCGCATGTTTCATATATTTTATGCTAGTGTTAGCTAACTGGCTAGCTTCCCTATAGTCAATGACGTCTAACTGTATGGCTATTAAATGCGTTCATTTGATAGTTAATCGTTCTAAGTTGGGTTGGGGATAGGGTCGGGTTCCTCTGTGTTTTAAGCAGAACAACCAATATAATAATTTGTATACTTTTCGAGACAAATCGCCTCGTTGAGTTACTGTTTCCGTGCCTGCTGTTAGCCGTTAGCAACTCACAGCTAGCATTCTACAACGCGAGGATGCGGAAAAGGCAGAAAGAAAAGTGTCACCCACCTTCTCGACTTTTTTAGGGCCTTTCACCAACTCGTGTCTTTTGGGAATCGTGCCACCATCGCATCCCATTTTTCCCACCCAACCTGTGTGTTTAGCCACTCAGTTAGCTTACCAACACAAAGCTACTCAGGTTGTAAACAAACAACGACGGAGCTGTAGTTATCGCGGGATGTGTGTCTCGCATCATAGCGCCCTCTAGTGGCCGAATGACCAAAATGTCAAGTAAGTAAATAAATAAATAAATAAATAAGTATATAAATAAATAAATAAATTGCTGAGTTTTGTAGCTTTCAGCCACAGCGTGGAGGCCTCAGTCCAAATATCACTAGTTTCTGTTGCGCAAGAAGACCAGATGGGATCTGCCAGTGAAGTGGGAAGTAGGTGGAAATTAATCCTTTGCCATAAAAAATTATAATTTTCTGAGTTGTGGAAAGTTCGGAGTGAGAGCTTGATTACTGGGGAACTGACTACTTTCGATAATTACTTAATCAATATAATTTTTG
The DNA here is from genome assembly GCA_034769265.1 of Remorina albescens. NCBI lineage: Eukaryota > Metazoa > Chordata > Actinopteri > Carangiformes > Echeneidae > Remorina > Remorina albescens. The sequence goes on from CM068494.1 coordinate 21,957,029, forward strand.
CCATACTTTTTAAATATATTCTCAAGCCTTTTACAAATAATTGAACAGGACTATATTTGTGCAATCAACTGGCATGTAAATGATGAAAAGAAACTATAGCAAGGGTGAAAGACCAAAGTAAGTTGTGGTATATATGCAAATGTTGTGCCATAAATTTCAGCAATATTATGTAGTGAGTGTACTTATATAGTATGAGAAAACACCTAAAAAAAAATCTGCTGAATACTGCATTAATTTTAACATGATCGCGGGTGGTGAAAATATGGTTTTACATAAGTTTGACTCCATCACCAACTATTGTAGTTGTGTATATAAACATGAAGAAAAAAAAAACTTCACACAGATTACTTTACTCTTTAACTCCCCATCCATCTATGAAACATTTTCATCCAGCCATTAAACCTAGAACTAGTAAGTGACGTTAGTCTGGCTTTCAGGCCTGTTGTCAGAGTGGTCTAAAGATGAAAGTTTCCTTGGAAGATAGTTCAGTGAGTGCTAATGAGATCTGTTTCCTGTGCCTTGCAGGCTGCAGATTAGTTTACTATCGACGGTGCTGTCCAATAGCGACCATTAGTTGGGGAATACCCCAGTGGAGACATCTCTGGCGGCATGACTGATAGTCAGTGTGGAAAAGGAGACCGAATAAAAATACAGCGCCGGACTTCATTTTGGCTGGAACATAGACTTCAACCTCTTTATGCTCACCACACACTGGCAGCTGCTATTGTGGTTTCAAAAATGAGGCAAAATGGGCAGATATAAACACAAAAACATTCCTCCATTTTTCCTGTTGGTTCGATTGGTTCTTCCTGTAATTTATAAATTGTGTTAGGTGTCTTATTGAATTTCCCCCCTTTCTCACGCAGAGCTAAATGTTTAGTATGGATTTTCATTAGAGGCAATGGAGTTAAAGCTCTGTTAGCAAACTATCTTTGAGAGAGTGGAGCGCCCCAAGCTCAGAGTGCAGACCAACACCTCAGGAACATGCAGCACACAATGGCCAGTGGACAAAAAGAGATGAGACAATGGACAATGCTCTACTTGGATTTAATTATTTTCAGATACTCGAAGTCAGAGCTATTTGTTTTGCTCTAATGCAGTCTTTAGTATTTTGCACTGGCTTGTACTCAACACACCAAATAATAAAACAATACAATTGAGATCTTTTAAATAGAAGTTGATTCAGATAGTAGTGAAAAATAACATGTTTTATATTACTCCTGTGCTGTACATTTGTGTGTACATTGCTGTACAAGGCTTGTGTGTACACTGCTATACACACAAGCCCGACACCATCTACAAACAGGTATAACCCCAATTACAAAGATTGAAAATGCAAATAAGTACAGTTACATAAGTGCAGAACAAGCCTATGCTGGTTAAAAGCTGATGAGTTCATTGTTTACCACTTGCCATGTAAGATGTAAGATGTAAGATGTGTGCCGTCACAGAGGAATAATCACAGGAACCCTGACATGAGAAAAAAATTATAATGCTCTCCTTATGGTTTGTAAAACTTTAGGGGTGAGTGCATTTTGCAGATACGTTCATTTTTAAATGATTATGATTTTGATTTGTTGAAATACTTTCAAACGGTTTAAAAAAAAACTCCTTAAGGTTGCAGTGGTCAAAAAGCAAAGCTGTTTGTGCCTTTGTATATCCAACATAAAATCTGAAGACAGAATGTGTCAGTCTATGCAGATCCTGACTGTACGGATAATATCTTCCATACTTAACAGTTGAATATGAAGAGTTTGCACAGCTGAAAATGCTTCCTCTGCTCTCCCCCCTCTGACTGACCTTCCTACCACACATATCTTTCTGGCCTGCTGCAGTGCTATCCAGCACGGCTGACCCAAAGAAAACCCCAACCACTGAGCGCCCATCCAATCTCATGTTTATACTTTCATGATGAGTCCAACCTGCCCAATCAGAGTCCCACTGACTAGCCTTGAACTGAAACTGTATACATCTCAACCATCCCAGCCATCCGAAGCAGCCAGTGGAGACTAAGTCTGCATTAATTGCACCAACCAGTCGTGGTAGTGCACCGAGTCCAATCCATTTAGCGTTTCTAATTGGAGAGGAATTGCTATGTTTATATTGGCGCTAGTTTATAGAGCTGGACCCTTAGCCATCCAGAGCTAAAGCCCTACAAAAGAGAAAACGCAAACTGCCTCGTCCCTCAAATCTCTCTGGACAGAGCTGGAAGGAAATGATTTGGAGCAGAGCAAAGAGCAATTTGCTCATATTTATCAAGAGGGGATGGTGGTGGTGGTGAGGAGATGAATCTTTTCATTTTCTCACAGATTTTAGTTTAAATCAAGAGGATATGAATTTGACCAATTGTGTTAAAGGTTAATATTAAAGTCGGAGAGGGTCAAATAGTTTTGCCCCCCCCCCATTTTATTTATGGGTTAATCTTGAAAAACAAGCTGGTGGATACATTTAGTATGGCTCTTCTCAGACCTGCATTTGTTTTAAGAAATATTTTTATTGTTTAGTATTCTGTTTCTCAATGTATTTATTTTTATTTTAATTTTTTCAAATTAAATGATTTATGGTATTTTTATTTCAACAGGAGAAAAGGTATAACATTTTCAATCACCACAACACTTCCCCTCAAAAGAAACTCTATGTTTTAGATATACATATTTGTGATTTTAAGTTGAATGGGGTACATCCCCTGTACTCACTGAAGTCTAACACCCTGTATCAGGCCATATGCAAGTTCATGTACCGAACATATAACGAGAAATCCAAAACCTTGGAAAAAGCACACCACATCCAATATGAAGACTGCAATGGGTTACCACACACACCAGTCGACCACATTTTCTCATTCCTTTTTCTGTTTATGTTAAATCTCACATATCTAAAATTATGTCAGTTGGAAAGATTGCCCATAGCTAATTTTTTTATCCTCTTGGAGTGAGATTAGACTGTTTGAGCTTTTGCCACATATTGACACAGGTTTTTGATAGCTTGTACTTTAAAATCCTCCATGTAGTCTGTCTTAAAGTCATAAATGTGAGATTTGAGCAGAACCTTTGTTTTTACTGTCATTGCTTATATGTTCAGAGTAAAATCCCTCATTCTCAGGATTTGGGTTTATTATTTTGGGTGATTTCATTTGGATTTGGAAAAGCTGCAGATGAGTCAGCAGCAAAAAAAAAAAAAAAGAAGAAGAAGAAGAAGAAGAAGAAGAAGAAGAAGAAAAAAATCTGTTTTTTTATATATCTCCTGGCTTCTAGGGTATGACAGATGAAGGAAACCATGCCATAATGTTGCTGTGATTCCTCCAGATGATGATGTAGAGCATTTTCCTTGTTGCACCAGCCTGCTGTGTGACAGTTTTAATCCATCAGCTGTACCGAAGTGTATAGCTCAACATTTTATTTACCGCAAACTTCATGAAGCGCTGGGACCTTTTGCAATCTCAGCCAAGCCGAGAGGCAGGCCCGTGCATTCGCCACCACAGATACACAGTCCACCTGAACAGATTTTTTACCATCAGCCAGTTCATGATTATCTTTTCCAGTGTGGCAAACCAGACTGAACACCCGCAGACACAAACCCACAAACAGATAAATGGATACATACACGCACCCGTGGCTCATGGATACATATGTATACATTCACTGGCTGTGTAAACAGACAACCATAGGGCACACACACACACACACACACACATATGATCCTTAGGTCCCTCCTTGATGTCTGCAACTGAGGAGGGAAAGTCTCCATACATCAGTGGAGGCTATATGAATGGAACAATTGGTTGTGCGCTGGCAGCACAGGCTCAGTCACATCACATTAGCATGACGGGATACCCAAAAGGTTCTGACAGCATCCTGGCTGTGAGCAGTGTTGCCCCGGGTGATGAGGACATACCTGTGGCTGCCTTGTGTACTCTGTGGGCACATGGTGAAGAATGAGCACACGTAGCAGCTGAGGCCTGGCAGCAACAGTAGCGAAGTTTCTGGGTGTCCCCGCCAGCCGCCGCCTCACCATACACGTCCTCAGTAATAATAAAACTCACTCTCACTTTTTTCTTCCTTTTTTATTTCACACTCACTTTCACCGTCTCATGCCCCCTCTCGCTCTCTTTCATGCCCACACACACTCACACAGACATGAGGGGAAACAGTGGGGATTCTGTGCCACGGTGAGCTCAGTGCTAACTTTGAATGCTAACCAAAAGTCCATTTGGAAAACTGTAGACTCTCACTCCTTGTAAGCAAGCTGTTTCTCATGCTTTCAGTGTCAATACTATGCTAAGCATCATATGGAGAGATAATAGAATGGCATCAAGTATGAGCTCACGCTTAGCAAGAAAACAAATGTCTTTATTTATCAAATGGATTTAACGTTAAATGACTGGAGCTTTTTTTGTTTGCTCTGTCACATTTGCACAAAGTAATATGCTTTAAAAATGTGCCTGCCTTTAAAGATGTGCCTACCCGTTCGTCCAATATGGGATGACATTGAAAATGAGCCTTCAGTGTGCAGAATTAACATTCAGTCAAGACCCTCTTAGATGTCTCTCTGAGGGGTCTTTACAAGAACATATGTTTTTAATAAGGGTCTTTGCATCAGGCCTTGCATAAATGTTTAGGAGCGTTCCTTCTGGGAACTGGGGCCTGTCTTTACAGTGGAGACTAATCAGCTGTAAATTCTCTTTTAAAAAGGAAAGGGAAGGCATGGAAGGAGTTAATCTCCAAAGCCCAATGCACTCTATGTCTGACCCTATATTTTCTCTCTCTTTCATAGACACATGCACATACAGTACATGCGTACTCCTCCTACCAGAAAGTCAGAGGAGGGGATGATGACAAAAAGAAAAAAGGGAGAAGAAAAGCTTGAGGCTTTGACAAATGATCTAATAAAAGGGTAAGGAGATTACAGGCTAGGTGCCCGCTGGGAGAGGAAGTGGAGCAGTAAATATTTTTTAAAAGCTGTCAATAAATTTGCAGTGTTGAGTTGAGAGAAGTATCTATGGCAGGAGCCAAGGAGATGGGGCTCCTGTGCCGGGTGGGTGCTTGTCTGTGTGGAAGCTGTTGGTCAGTTATCTGCGTTTCAAGTGCCAAAGTGTTGTTCAAAAAAGCAGCAGGTGTATGAGACAGAAATGTACAAAACCTTTATTGGAATTTTTGTTTGAATCAGTTAAATGAAAGTCAGTCAAATAAAACAAGTGCTGTCATGCTATCAACATACTGATAAATATGGATGAGTAAGAGCAAGATCTCAGAAAGGTATAACACAGCAATAAAATTAAGATCACATTCTGCCCGGTTGACTTTGGGGAAAAATAATAGTGACTACTGTATTCACTGCATTATACACACGATTTGTTGCGTATATAAGGCTAGAAATGAGACAAATATGTTGTTGCACAATTTACTGAATGATAAGAGAGAAAATTTGGTAATTATTAGGATGCAGCTTTGGAACGGATTATGGGGTTTTTTTTATGAGCAAACTATTGTTTGTTTTCTGGTTGGTTCGCAAGTGATGACAGGGGGACTGTTAGCACTCATCCTCCACAGTTGGCAGGCAGCCTAATAAACTTCACCAACACCAACACTATGTCTTTCCCACACTTTTCAGCCATGCCTGTTACTCAGCAGCTCAATTAAATCTGATTTAGGGGTTCACCTGTGTGCCTATTGGCAAATGCAGCCCTCGGGGTGGTGCTTCTGTTTGATTGATGGGTTGATGAGATAATGACAGACAGCCACAGGTCTCACCTGCGCCCAAAACTGATTGGCTTGTCTTGATAACACAGATCCTGCAGAAAGATGTAATAGAAATTTTAGGCCTGACGAAGGGAGCAAGAAACAACGAAGTGCAGAAACAGAGAAGGACACAGTTGTTATGCAAATGTTACTTATCTTGGCCACCTCAAGTTGCAAAATAAGACTTGTGTTTTTGTAGTACGATATGATGTGATCCTGACCTTCTTACTCACATTTTTAAATCAATGTTAATACCCCTGGCAAGTCTAACGCACCAAATTAAAATGAAAGACCAAGAACTATGTCAAAAGGTTTCCTAAAAAGGACAGAGATAAGTAATACATCTATATGTCAGACCTCCATCAGGCATATCAATAAAAACATGGATTTAGTTTCCCTTTACTCACTCTGCCATCATTGCGTTCATTTGGAAAACTTGTCATTAGTGGTCACCTCAGAGCAGCTGTGGCTCAGGGCAGAGCGAGTCGCCCACTAATCAGAAGGCCGGTGGTTTGATCCCTGTCATCTGCACACTACATATTGAAATGTCCTTGGGCAAGATACTGAACCCCAAATTGCCGGTTCATCAGCGTACGGGGATGACGTAAGTGTGAGTGAAAAATTGCTATAGAAGTACAAGTCAGCTAAGCACTTACACTGAAAAGGTGTGTTTTCTCCCTCTTTCCTCAACACACATGAACACACCCACATAGGATCACACTTAAGTGTCATGTTATTGATACTTTGTTTAACACCTTCCTCCTCACCCTCAGAACAGGTCCTGTTGAGTTTTGTTGAGTTTCTGTTTGGTAAGCAGAGAGAACATCCGCGATTCACTCCTGTTCTTTACTCCTCAGGAGATTTCCCATCCTGTGGATAATGTTTCACTCATCCCCTGACTGTGCTGCTGCTGTCAAGGTGTGGTGGAAAGAGGTTCAAGACCTCTAAGCCGAGTAAACACAGTCAAAATAACAAGCGTGTCCTCTGCATTAAGGGTATCCATTTCAACTGTGGTTTAGAATTGATGAGAGCATACATCAGAAATCCCACACAACAACAGACACAAAATCCCATTTTATATAATATTAATTTATTACTAGAAAGAAATTATTTAAAAAAATCATGAAAATTAAGGCACATGTCATCTTTTAGAATATCAACTATGATATTAGTTAGAATCAAAACCTCTGCACACAAAAGTGAAAATAGTCACAGTAAATTATATTTGTATTGTATTTTATAATATTGACATTTTGAGTAACTTTACAATCTGCTCCAGCAAAAAATAAAAATAATAATTTGAGATTTCTGACTGGTAATTTTGCAATATTTTAAAAATGGCAATAAATTAATCGAGTTTCATTTAGCAGATTTTTGTATAACAAATTGAATCATACATAAGACTCAGTTAATGTTTTGAAAAATCTATTTTAAAACAGTCTAACATTTAAGAGGCAAATAATATGAGTTTCAGTCATCCGAGCCGGCCCCATTGATCTAATGCACAGTTAAAGCAGCATTCTTACCTGGTTGCTGTTAAGACACAATCAGCTAATAAATGCCACAGTTAATCATTTTTCAATCTTTCAAGTTCTCTCTGGGTTTAAGTTTGCCAAACTCAGCCGGAGACCAATGTTCAAACTCCTCTCACATTTATTCAGCTGCCCTTGAAGCAGAATCAGGAGCTACCAAACACAAATCACTTCCAATCATCATCACAACCCTCACGGCCCTGCGGGAATAAGCGGCCCGACTCTCTCTGACTCAGCCGGTCTCCCATTTCACCTACGACTTTCTTCAGAGCCCCTCTGGCCTCAGCAGTATTCATTGGGATTCACTCTCCATGAACTCCAGTTTCTTTTCTGCGAGGGATGTGTGTGTTTTCACTCTAAGAATAACCTAAAATGAAAAATCAGCGCAGGATGATATCATGTTCTTTCTTTTTTTTCAGCCATTATCTTTTCTTGATGGCCAATTAACTTTGGGAACAGGAGTTTTGCGGTGAGGGAGGGAGGTGGTGAAGTTCGTCTATGCTTTGGGCCTCCTCCCCCGTTCTGCTGTGATGCCTGCGTGCTGAGTTTGGCTTGGCTTCAGTCTCTGCACTTGATGGTTTATTCATATTCAGCGGTGCAGGACACTGTGCCATGAGGTTCCTTTCACACTCAATATGTCTGCAAAAAAAAGTGACAGAAAGGAAGTTTAAATCCCAGTTTTGCTGCATGGGCCTTCGAAATGTTTCACTCTCATCATGAGATTGAAACAACAATCACTTTCAAACTCAGCAAACATTCACAGATTTCCACAGTCGCCGATGTTTTACAGACGTCAAATGCGAGTTTTTAGTGTTTTATTCTAGTCATGTGTTTTCTAACCTTGTCTTTCGGCTATTCTCCTCTGAATTCTATACTTTTTTTTTTTCAATGTTTGCTTTATTCTCTCAAGAGCTGTTTCTTCCTATTCTTCTACAGTGCCATCTATTTCAGCCCAGTAGAGTTAGCTTTCTTCTTCATCATCATCATCATCAACCCTACGAATTCCTGCGGCTTTTGGCCTGAAAGATACTGGAAAAGTTACCTAATAAAGTAAATGTCATTCTTATCAAAGCGTATTACAGCCAAAAAAAGAAAAAAAAAAGCACCCATAACTGCCATGATGCACAAACTCCGCATAGAAAAATCACCATCACCACTAACATGGTTAATATCTGCTCAATAATTGGGTCAATGGCTTGTATTTATTAATTAGCAGGCTACTTGATATTCAAAAACAAACATCATCAACTTCCCCCTAAAAAGCCCAGTCAAAACAAGCGGCAAAGGCTGGCTTGTCCACACTGCCCTACTTAATCACAGCCAGATGTCTCCTCAAAAACTATTTCTCTCTTTTCCTGACTGCACCCCTTTCTCCAATCCCCCCCCCCCCTACATTCCCTTTCCTGTCTGAGATTGTGTAGACTAGTCCTCAGCAGTTGTGATTTGGCACTCTTGCTGGCTCTTGTGTCTGTCTTTCTGTCTTTTTCTCTCTGTCTCAAGTGCCCCCCAACCCCTCCAATCCCTCCCTTTCCCTTTTTCTGTCTCTAAAACCAGTGTCTTGTCAAGCAGGAACGGACCTGTGTTGACCCACACAGCATTCACAATCATTCATGGTGAAAAATTAGACCCACATGGCAGATGCCGCCACAGAAGTGCGTCTTGCAGAATAACTTCCAGTTGATCTGCCTGCCCATTTGAGGTGACGGCGATTTTGAAACACATGCCACAGCCTGCCTGTCTAACTAAGAGCTCCGGATTTTTTTTTTTTTTTTTTCTGTTTACTTTAGCCCGAGCAATACCCCTTCAGTTACAGCACTTTGAAGAGAGCAATCTTGCGGCTGTCGACACACCATTCTCAGTTTGTCATGGCCCGAGCCAGGCAAAGAGGGACTGCTAATTTACTTTTCCACCTCAGTGCCGAGAGAAAACACCCACGTTCCTGGAGATGCTAAACAATACCGGCAGTCCATTTCTGCTAACTGCTCTTTAGGGGGAAAAGCTCTGGAGCTTGTCTTCATTTTGCTGCTGTTCTCAACTGGCCATCTCACTCAGCCTCTTTAATCTGATAAGCAAATAGCCCCCAGTGTTGTCCTTAGAGCTCAGGCAAAACTCAGGACAGCTCAATGGGTCCTTGGAGAGCAGCAACAAAAGCACCGGTCGGCGTGTTTGAAGTCCGCCTTGTGATTGGCACTAATTTACTGGCTCTTTACCCCCTTTGTACATTTGCATTACGTGATCTTGTAATACCTTCTAGAATATCTGTGATTTATTTTGCTGTAGTAAAACAGGAACTGCTTTGTCAAAAGTGTCAAATTTTCTGCTCTTAGTTGAAATCCTAAGAGTCATTCATTATTAAAACCACAGATGGGAGCCAACAAAATCTGAAACTGATCTTTTTTTTCTTTTCTTTTTTTTTTGCAGTAGCAAATCAAAACAATGACCTAAAGTCCTAATTTTACCAGTACCTTCAATTATAGAAATATTATGCAAAGTTTTAATTCAGATTTATTGTTAAAATGTTTTAAAGCCGAGCAAACCCCCCCCCCCCCCAAAAAAAAACATCAGGGTGAATGATTGCCTAATAATGCATTATAACTTCATTATATACTCATTTAACATTGTGGACTAACAGACCACCACAGGTCATATGTGCCCTTGAGTTACTTTTACTTACCATTAAAATAAATGCTAAATACAGTATATTACCAGTGTTAGCCTCAGAGAAGGAAGCAGGCTGATAGGGACCATTTAAAATACAAGCAGACTAGCTTCCTCCAGCTTCTTTCTGTATCATTTCCAGACTTTGTTTTTCTCTGCATGGCGTAACAACCATAATATTTTCAGAAACTTCTTGTCTGTAAAAGTGTATAGAAACATTATCAGACTTTACTGTGTAGTCACCTACTACTATACATCCATATGTCAGTTTCATTTTGAGCATTTATTCCTTGTTGTGGTGCATCACCAGTTTCTATATTATAACATATATGTTAAATTTATTAAATGCTATTGTTTGATTATTGCTACATTACAACTACACTTCCCATCGTTATGGCTCTTATCAGACCGGACTTCATGCCTTACTTGATCACTGCGGATGGTGCTTCACTGCTTGACTGGGATTGAGGGGATGGAGTGAGGGGCAGCAGATTCTTGAAGGAGACACTTGTGGGAAGGAAAAGGGTCTCATTGCGAGAGATCAGCTTGTGTAAACATTCAGGTTAATGAAGCTCAGTGGGCCTAATCCTCAGCCCTCTCCCTCACCATGGCCCCAAACCCTGTCACCCCCTCCCTGTAGCCCCCAACCCCTCCACCCCACAGGTTTACACATAATCCTTTGCAGGAACAGGCACTGTCAATCAAAAGGACCCCAGGGAAGAAAGGCAGAGGAGGACATGTGCATGCACTTGCGTGTGCGGGTAATTGTTTATGTTTGCATACAGTACATTATGTTCATGTGTCAACATTTGGGATAAAAAATGTGCATGTGTCCCCAAACCATAAACATCACATACCTGTGCACAAGCGAGCGTTCAGATGGGACTCTGTTGGGGGATTTTCAGTGAGGGACCCACACTACTTTAAAACATATGAGTGGAGAAGGTGGAAGCCCTGGGTCCAGACCTGGACTTGGGGTAATCAGCAACACATGAGGCATATATGTGCGAGGGGATAAGGGGATAAGAGAGCAAAGATTGGGAGCAAGCAAGGGTACGTTTCCAGTCTAAGCTCTCTAAATACTGACATCACACATTGTGGTCAGGCTATCAGACGAAACACACTCAGCTCGGGGCTATTATTTTATTCCCTGAAATAACACCACATGATCAGATTATATTGGGCCTGTGGAGAAATATGTCTTGCATTGAACTGTTCCTTCGTGTGATAATTACATTAAGGCTAAACCTTAGCAAATTTGATTTAAAAAAAAAAAAAAAAAAAAAATTCGAAGGGACTCATATATAATATGCAGCTAGAAGATTAATGAAAATTTGACCATTCAACCAATAGCACATCATTTAGCGTATATTTTGAATAGGTTATAGAAATTAGAGAAATTTTTAGAGTGCAGGTATCTTTTGAGTATATCTAAAGCCCCCCCCCCCCCCAAAAAAATGTAATAAAATAGGCAACTAACGACATTAATTTGGGGGTGACAGATGGAATCCGCTCATTCACTGTGTTGTAATTCCCTACTGTGTGTAAAATGGTGCTCTTTGCTGTCAGTAGTTTTTTGTTTTGTTTTTTTGATTCTGGTAAACCTGCACTACAGCAACCCCAGCCAAACTTCTTTTAAAAAAGTGAAATATGCCAAACATATGGGTCCGTCCTCATCCCACAATCCCCTTTCTCTTGTAACTTTAAAAGGGGAAAATACTGCTTAATGAAAAAATACATATGTAAGCACTCAGAGATGGCTATGCTATAACAAAATAATCTAATCTGTGATATCTGACAGCTGTTGTTGTATGTAGGAAATATGGTGGATTTTACTGTGGGAACTGTCGGGTAAAAGTCATGATGTATAGTGTGTAAAAATATTAACACTCAGAATTCAGACAGTCAAATGACACGGTGACAGTAAATGTAGTGCACTGATAAACACAAACTGATTTTGGACACAGGAAGTTTCCTCATGAGTAACAGCTTGACTTCTTTCTCGGTCACTCAGTTGCCCTGAGGATTAGAAAACAGCATTAACTGACGAACACCCTCTCCACTCCCTCTGAGTGGTTACAAAGCAGCTGGTTATTGGACACTACATCTTGAAACGGATACCGAAGACATACGTGTTGTTGGTTGCATTATTCTGTGTGTGGATGGATGTCGTTTTCGCTTCCTCCTTGGCCAACTCCCTGTACTGTCTTCAGATCAGCTTTACCATCACAGCCCAAGCACAGAGCCTAAACTGGCCTTTCAACTCCGCTGTTGCCATATCAGTCCCAGCGCTACATTACAGCAGGGATGAGTAAATACAGAGTGCAAAATGAGCTCATGTCTTATTTATTTCTTTGATTGTCAGGTGGTGGATGACATTTCAAACATCAATGATACTACTGGTGCCTCAAAAGGAATGACTGTGTGGATCTTTAAAAATTCAGTCAAAGGTTAAAAGTGTTTGTGCATGTTTTTCACACAGTACATGATATATACCTGAATATATATCTTTTACGGGTTTATTTTGAAAAGACAGATAGAACATTAGCAGTACTATAGGTGGTATGCAGTGTATAAAGGATAATTTTGGAGGACTCTGATGATATGACTAGTCATATCAGTATTAGCTTACCGACCATATCTGGCCTTTGGTCTCACTCCTTTTTCTCACAGATCTCATTTTACTGTCATCCATACAGATTTCCCTTTCACCCCAACCAAAGGTTTGGCTGCTGCTTTATGACGGCATACTTATTGTGATGATGATGATTTATGTTTTAATATGCTTCTCTCTTATTTATCCCCTCTCCCAGGGTTCCCATAAATCAATGCAGATACGGAGCCAAGCTTGGCTGCATGCCTCTTGTGCCACAGTAAACACTGCTCAAGGGACAAGCAACGACCAAAAAACGTTTGTGATTATCACTGACATCCAGTCATTTCCTTTTTTTAAAATAATAAATCCAAAGAAAACTACTGATTCCCGCTCATGTAGGAAATATTTATTGCCTGCTTCAAACTCTTGCAAAGCTATCACCAAAGTTTTCACAGTGAGATTTGGAGGAATGAAATGAGCCCCATTAACACCACGTAGACCAGTGCAACTGAGCAGTATGAGCGCCTCTGTCAAAAGTCTGCTCACTGAAGCCAAATGGCAGCACGAGAGAAGGGGGAGTGAGAAAGACAGATGACAGAAAATTCAAAAAAGAAAAAAAGAAAAAAAAAAAGAGAGGTAGGAAAAGGACATGATCAAAAACTGGGTGGTTTGAGGTTCGTCTGGCATTCTGCATTAAGCTTGGAACACTAACATGCACACAAACCGCATACTCACACACAAATATACCCACACATAACTGCACAAGTATTCGGTCCAGCTGCTGGCTCGGGTCCAACATTAACATGGTACAGTCCATAGCCACGTGTGGTACCATGGAGTAACTGGGTCATCTTGCCAACTTTCTTCCTCTGTGGTAAAACTGGTGTGTGGTACCAGAGAGTGAAGCCAGCAGTATCCCACTGTCCCTGCCAACTCCATCCTCATTTTCTTCTTCTGTGGTGGTGGAACTGATGTGGTGCGGTGACAAGGGCAGCCTGTGATGCAGCGAGGGCCCCCAACTTGACTGAATTATCTCATCAGGGTCCCTTTATTAGGAACTCAGCAGGCTTATTATTTTTATTATTAACGGCCTGTGTTTTCATCCTAAGGATGCCAGGCTTCAGTGCACACAGCTGTTTCTCCTCAACTCCTATGTTTTCTCAACTTAAGAGGTGCTTTAGCAAAATGCTGTTCAGATATTTTTCTTCAGCACCCCCCTCCCCCCCTCTCTATGCCTATCTTTTCACCAGTCTGGCTTTCACTTTTTTTTTTTCCTTTGCAGGATTAGGCCAAGTTTAACAACCATGTCCACAGGCTGGAGTGACAGGCTAGTAAAATTATGTTGAGCACAGCGAGCCAGATAATCATTAAAGTATGAAATAATAAATCCAAAGTTTGCCTGGCTTGTCTCAAGTAAGGCACATCAATGTACTTCAACATTAAAAGTGACAGTAGAAGAACATACCTTTCCCAACAGTATATGTGTAGGAGCATTTGGAGTGAATTCTTTCTGGTCTTTGGAGACATCTATGATTATTAAATATGCATCATGAAAAAGAAAAAGCATTAAAGGACTCATGAATAAGAAAATAGACACTCCTCCTATGAATGTCTGAATGCTGAAATTCTACTGGGAAGATTTATGCAGTATATTTTTATCTGTCATTCATCACAGTCCCACTTTCCTTTAAGAGAGGGCCATGAAGTGAATGTGGAGACATCAGGCTGCTGGCTAATAACCTTGTAGTGGAAGTCTGATCAATAGTGCAGCTCAAGTTTCACAGCTACATCACGCAGACAAAGTGCAGCAGCAGCTGCTTGGAGCTTCAGTCTTGATATGAACTGGAAAGCTCACAAAGAGGCATTCCTTAGTGAGGTTTAACATATGGACACTTTGTTTATCAAAGATGGCACTTCTTTTGAGAGTGTAGAAGTAAGTCACTGATGATTTTTGTCTTTGGGAATTTCCTTATTGTAGTTAATTAGAATATCATCAGACTCCTATAATGGTTTGCAATAGGGATTGTTTATAGATATAAACCCTTAAAATAAAATAATATGTATAAAAATTCATTCATATAATGTATCTTACATTTTGGGGGAAAAATGTGTCATCAACGCAGGGCCTTCCATGTTTTTTAATCTGACGAACTGATGGCACAACTCATTTTGTCAAAATAAATTGTCTGTCTGAAGTTGAGATGAGCAAAGGCCAACTATTCAAAACACAAAAAGCGCTGCTAATATTTTACAGACACAGCAAAACATGTAGCTTTTCAATAATTCAGACCATACATGTATATGAGCTATAGGATCTTGTGTTCATGAGCTGCCTAACATCATCTAAAGCCTTTGTTATAAACAGGGACAACCAGAAACATTTCTCCAAAACTCAAACCTTACAGCAGAGCTCAAGCTGCGTTCAGAAGCAGAAAACATGATTCACACATTGAGACATGCAGACACCCCTGCAGCCATCCCGTTTTTATGGATCCCAAAAGTTCTATTATCACAACCCTCCAGCCTGAAACAGGCACATATTCTCGAAGCCTTGTCACAGAACCCAGTAAGTCAAGGTTAATATTGGTTCTTCAACTGTTCTACCTCCCAAAACAGTTCGGGCTTGTCAGAATCACAGTGTGGTTGCACTGATGGACCCGGGTTCACCAATGTCTCAGTCTGAGTGGGACATGATCAGTATTCACTCCTGCCAGCTCAAATCACAGGGGTGAGAGCAGCGAGAGAAACCCCTTTTTGGATAAAGTAGATGAAAGGGAGATAAGTAAGTAAGACGGATTGGAGCTGTGCAACTTGGTGACAGTTTGAGCAAATGATCTGTTGGGAACGTGTTACGCTTCCAAGGAAAAATATGGTTTGGGATGTTGTACTATCAGCTAAAGAAGTTCAGCTGTGTAAACCGACTGTAAATGTTGAAGCTCGTGCTGCTGAATTTAGATATCCTGTTGAGAAATATGTGACCTTGCCCAAATCTCTGTGAGTTTTTCTTGGGCCACTGTGTAGTTTAACTTTTCATGTATGTCATTGTGTGCCAAGAATGTTTTCTTCCAAGCTGGGTAGATTTAACCATTGAGTCATGCTTTATGTTTCCTTCACCACAGCTTGACAGTGGTAAGGCTAGACTTGGTAAAGCCATTCAGGGGGTGGGGTGGGGGGGTTGGTCAAACTAGAGGATCATTCACATGGTAAAACCAACTACTCAGCCATCATCAATCATGGTCCCAAGACAGTTGGCTTATCCTACATCCGGCTGGTTTATCAATAAAGCGATTACCTTAATAGAAAGAGCAGTACCTTTTAAAAGCCTCTTTACTTGTCAGATAATTAAATCAGCCAATAGAGAATCAGACACATGAATTATTGATAAGATTGGTGAACATTTGCAGGGACTCCGGAGGTTGTTAATAATTGATACATCCTCTGAATAAATGTGTGTGTGTGTGTGTGTGTGTGTGTTAAGTTAACATGTTAACATGAGAATTTGATCCATCTATCCATCTATTCATGCATCTATTCATCAATCTATCTATCTATCTATCTATCTAGCCAGCCAGCCAGCAATGAATTCAGATTCATGAAACTTCAATCTTTCAAAAGCAGCAGCAGTGAAAATTGGAGAACAGCACAGCAACCATGAATAAACGCCGTAAATGCTCCTCTGACTTTTATTGCTCCAAATTTTCCCCTTAGTTGTGCGGAGAGTTACTAAAATTTAGGCCTCATGTCCTTCACTACACAGTCTGAGTAATAACAGGATAATGTTAAAAGACCGACTGTCTTGTTCTAATTAGTCGTGGTTGTGTTTGGTATTGCAGTGATAGATAATGGCCGTAAACACATTGGGCCTCAGCACAGTGTGAATGTTTGTGGGCCAATAATGGAATGATTAGGTCTTTTCTGTTGTGTTTTCTTACTGAGAGAAAACACATCTGTCAGGAAAATAACACTGAGGTTTTATTTTATTTTATTTAATCTAAGAAGAATACTTGAACTTCTTGGATCAGTTTCCTCTTGACTTTTAATGTGCGAGAATCAGAAGCAAAAATTGTTCTGTGAAAACCACAGCAGGAAAACATTTCTGATTTTTGATATTCTCACATGTACATATAAGAAATTACAGATATTTTCTGCAACTGGAGCTCAATTATGGCCACTGAGCAGTGTCCCCAGATCACAATTTGTGGTCTCTCACTGACTAGTGTGGCTTTGATTCTTATGTTGGCAGAATTATAAAATGATGCCTGAAGCTTTGAACTGACACAATGATACACTGCCGACCTCTCTCCGATGTTTAGTTTCCAAAGATGAAACGTTCATCGTTTTGGTCTTTACAGGATGTATCCGGTCTTGCAAAATTAAGTTATCTCTGTAGGAAGAAGTAGTGGGTATCCCTGTTCTAAGCACTTATTTCTTACATATGGCAGCCGGGATTTGTAAAGTGATGCTCTTCATCTTTATTTGTTCCTTCTCATTTATTTGTGACAACTCAAGATCGCTTCATAATAAAGTGTTAACCCTGAGACTTTCTGTCTTCCCCTCAGCCTTCAGCTCCTTGTGGGTGGAGTTTTCACACACTTTGCAGTGACAAGACAATGTGCAACAACATGAGGCCACGGTGAAAATCCACTGCCTGGAGCCAGCAAGTAGACCAAAGAGGAAATGAACACAACGCTCCTTTTTTCACACCTTTACCTTTACTCCCATGCATCCCCACCTCTCCTCATCCTCTCTGTCTCTCTCTCTCTCCCACTCAATCACCCCAGGCATTGAGCTGATAATCCAAAAGGTCACCTGTGGCCTCTCTCTCTTGCCCCTCCCTTGTATTTCCCTTCTACAATGAGAGAAAAAAGAGAAAACACACCTGAGGGAGTTTCAGTCCTGATCACCAAGGGCAGGTAACCCTCAGAGTCAAACAAGTGTCTTGTCTTCTCATCACCGTTTTCTCCCACATCATTTCCTTGTACTCTCCATTCTTGGAGGTGAAAAGGTGACACGGATTATTCAGCAGCTAAGGAATTTACGCCACAGGGTGATTCAGTAATACTCCTTTATAGCCAGGCCTATCAAAATTTTGTAAGACAAGAACAATGTCTCAAGTTGCAAGTACAGGGAGATGTTGCATGAACCAAAGAGGAAACCATCACGGGAAAGACAAAATAGCCTGCGTGAAGGATAAAATATGGAAATATTCATTTGGAGTTGTTTTTGTGTGTGTTATTGTGTGACAAATGGAATTATTATGATTAAGTACTTTGCACTTTAATGATTTAATGCTCATTTCATTCATGCGTTTATATTATTAAAATTCTGTTGTGACTTTATTTTTCATTGTGTTGACGGTAGCACTTTCCACACATGTACTGAAGTCAACACAACAAACTACTGCATACTAATCCAGTCTATGGCTGTACATTTCACATTATACCAAAAGACAGAGAACACAAAATCAAAGTTTAACAAATGTTTTATGCCAATTGAACTCCCTGTAAGCAGAGAGTAAATGGGTCGATGGCACAAAACTACTATATCCTCAGGGGAAAAGAGACAAATGGTGGGACAAAAGCTGCTGCTGTGATTTTGTCTTGTCTTTAAACATACTTTTAGCGCTGCAAATCCCTTAGATCATCCATTTGCTTCCCCTGTAACTATCAGATTTCAAATAATTGATTTCTAGCAATCAATTCTTCGGCTCTGTGCGAGCTTTTGGGTGGCAGGGATGAAAGGTCAAAGGTCAAGGGTAGGTCCATCTCCCACATTTCATCTGGAATAAATCAATATTAGCATAGTAAAAGCAGATGGGTAAACCAACCACAGCAATTTGTCCTATTTGGATTTAATATCAATAATCAATTTCAAGACAACATTCACGCAAACGCTTATTGAATACATTTAAAACGAAAATTTCTGCAGTTGCTTCAAGAGACTTCAGACAGGAAAGTGTGATCATCAGCATCACAATATATTCTGATGGAATTATCAATTCATAAATGAAAAAGATTAGCGATTGCTATCTTAAATAAATTGGCACGTTTCCTCATTATTCAGACAGACATACTGGACAGTTCATTAAGGCAAGAGGAAAAAGAATCAACCGTAGATTGTGATTATAAGGGAAGTTTCACAACTGCCTCTGAGTTAAACAAAACATGAGCAAGATTTATAACTGCACACTGTATATGAGACTCAGTGCTGATGTTGTTTTTGAACAACTGTTTTTTGTTATGTATTGTGTTTTGCACCTCACTTCTTTTCTCTAACACTAAAATCTGTTTCAGATTGTGAGGCAGCGTGGGGCATCTGTAATTCAGGAGGCCATGAGAAACTATTTGAATTTGTCCCTTTTTATACAAAATAAAAGACACAGTGGCTCCTAGTTTTTATAATATTTCAACTTTTCTCTCTTTGCTGTTCCCAGATATTTATTTTCACTTTCATTTTTGTCATTTTTTCAAGAAAAAGGGGAATTTTCTCAAGAGCAGGATTCATGAGAAGAGATACAGGGCTGGCTTCAGCTTATCATCAGGGATGGAGACTTCCTCATGTTCTTACTTAAAGCAGGTGAAATCCATGTGTCTAATGTTGTTTATACTTCAGAACTAAAAATATGTTTCCTCTTCTTTCTTTCTTTCTCTCCATCTTTCCTTCATATTTTTCTTCCCCTCTCCCCTGATCTTATTACCCCCTCTCCCCTGCAACTCACTTCCTTTAGCTGACAGTGATTAAATATTTTCTGTGCCTTCGAACAGAAAGGCAGAAATCACGCAGACATGCACATACAGGTCATGTAATGAACTTCAGTTTCCTTTAGCCTTCCAGCCATGGGAATCCAACACAACATAGGCAGCAATGATATCATGTAGTACCCCTCACAGCTCAAGTTTGATCCCTTATCATTATAATAACAGACACACAAATGAATGCAAAAGTTTTGTTTTAGCTTAGCGATTAATAAGTCTTTTGCAATATTTGGTACTGCCCTCTGTCTTAAAACACTTATTTTAAGATGTCATTTGTGGTTTTGAATCTTTTCAGAGGATCTCTTCATGTGATGTTTGTCATTAAAGTTTTGTTGAAATTGATGCATATTTAGTACGGGTATCCCTTCATTTATTGTTCTGTTATGTTGCCACAACAGCAGCGTACAAGAGTCAGCTGGTACTGTTTTCAGCAATAGCCAACTTTTTTTTCCAGACACATTTCCTGTGATTGCACTTGGCAGTGTTTTATAATATGACGTGATGAGTAAGATGGGATCAAATAAAGAGACAGTCTCTTTGTCATGGAAGTGCCCCAAGGAAAATTGTTTTAAGTGTAATTATAACAAAACGACGTGTAATTAAATATTTGTGAGAGATGTTTTAATGATGAGAACCATACAGGAGTGACTGAAATGCTCATGTTGATTATAAACTTCCTGACCGTTTTTTGCTTTATTTGTAGTGACAAGCAGGAGCTGCCCTTTGCTGAGGTGCTGCAGTTATTGTTATATATAATTGTTATATGTTTTCTTTTACAACAGCTGGATGCAGATATAGATCTGTGTTACTGGTGCCAAACTTTTTCATGTTTCCGTTCAACATGACCAGACTTAAGACTTTCGAAAAGACATTCATGGTTCCCGTTCCTCTAACACCAGCAGCAGATGGGCAATCACACAAACATTTCCATGATTTTCATGTAATTTCACAACTGTTGTGCATTCATGATGCCAAAATGATTTAACCCCTGAATTTTATTCTAGTAACATTAGTGAGTCGATACTTTCAATAAGCCAGTGAAATATTTCAACATACTGATATACTGGCACAAACATTTGTGCAGATTTTATTGGATACATTTTCCTGACTTGGGTTATCCCCTGACCTTTGCTCCATTGGACCACAAGGAGGTTTGTGTTTGCGCTTTGGGCTGACATGGTTCAATAACTGTTTTTGGGACATCTTCCCCTCAAGATGAACTGTACGCTAGTATTCTTCCCTTTACTGCCATCATTACCAGATCAACATCATTGAATATGTCTAGTTCCTTGATTATGACTAAAAGCCTTCAAAATGATTTGCATTCCCATCAGCAAAATTTGAGTTTTGTGCCAATTACTAAATGATCGTATGCTAACTTGCTAAACTAAGTTGGTTAAGTTATCGCAAAGGGTAGTTGGCATGACTTGATGGTTAACGTGATGCTATGTTCATGCAACTACATTTTTATTTCAAACTACGTTTTAAAAGATCTCCATATCGTTTCCATACAAACATACGAGCCTGAAAATCAAATTGCATCATCCTTCATGTATACTGGGCATGTGCATGCTGGTGTAAACATCAAGCAGTTTTCTGCTCTGCAGTTGTTTAGCAGCAGGAAATACTACAAATGAGGAACAGTAAATACATATGTAATGTTAAGATAGAGAATTTAAACGTTGAGACAATACTGCAATCCATTAGCTGTGTTGCTTTTCAACATGCTTCAAAGTAAATCTCTTTGGCTACAAATGCGGTAAATCAAAAGCTTCATGAAATATGAAATCAAAATAATAACATAAACTTAATCTGTTTCAGTAAGAAAGTTTTGGCCACACTTCCCTCTTACATCAAGGTCAGACCACAGGGTCAAGAAACAGAACAAACGGCTTGTGAATGACTCAGCGGAACCATGGAAAAGGGAGTAGTAGTAGGTGTAAATATCATTTTGGTAAATATACATTTGTTTTTTGTGTGTTTGTTTGACATGCTGACAAACTGGCTATTACCTTTTCTCTGTTCTCTTTAAAAGCTATTACCCAAAAGGAGAACCATTTGGAGAAGTATTTTCATTGACCAACAATGTCATTCCTCTGTCACCACGAACAATGCAAAAAATCTGAAAGGAAAAAAAAACAAAACAAAACATTCATTGTCAACAAAACACAATAGGACGTGCTGTTGTGAAACTACTTCACACCATTTTATGAGTCACATGGGCAGGACAGAAACACAATACTATGGACACGCCTTGTCTTTGTCAGAGAGAGTGAGTTTAAAAAATCCCTATGCTTTCAAGCACAGATCCCAAAGTCCAGTGATTTCTGCTCTGTCGTGGGAACTTGTAACGCTCTGTTGCGAACGAATCTGTCTCACCTATGGGCCTGTGCGCAGGAAATGGAAGAGTTGAAAGTGTGTTTTTGTGTGTTGGTTCTGGGTGGAGAGTTTCAAAAAGCGAAAGGTTGTGGAATTCTCTCAGGAGGTCATCCATCATGTGAGAGAGAGGCAGACTGTCTGAGATCTGGCTTTATTTGCATACATGAGGGAATTATAAATCACTAAAAGTGAGAACAAGTGGCGAGCGTCTGAGCTGTCATTTGAACAGCAGCTGCATTTCGGATTTGTAGTTAAGTTTTCTTAACGCAGCCAGGAGTTTATAGCTGCTTTGGTGTGATTTACTGATAGCACTTGTTAGTGATAAAAGTGGCATCTTGTTGATGCGGGGGTTCACATAGGGTGTCACACAGGATGACACTGTTAGGTGTGTACACATGGGAAAACATACAGAAGAGTAAAATGAATACCTGCCCTGAGGATGTTCAATTCCACATATCCGCTGAGACATACCTTTAAACTGCTCAATGCCCAATGCGATGTATGCTACAGTTTCTGGGTTGGGTGGGAAAGGTGCCTGCGTACAAAATATTTTCTCACACATCAACATGGAACACAGAGAGGGAGACAGTGATGGCATTACCTGCTACGTAAACGACGGATGTATCTTATGTAAGCGATTTACAAGTCAAGTTTCACTGTCGGAACAACTCACGACAGGTTTGAAACTAAATGAGAAGAAATTAAACTACTGATGATCAATGATAAAATGTATAGTAACCATCGTTATAACTGGTGTGATTGACTATTTGTCAGATAAAATATAGTTATTTAACTTAAGTCACGACAAAAGACAAGATCTTTTCAATAATTTTGCTCAACAGATGTTGAAAGTGGAGCGTACACAATAGATGGAGGTTCAATTAAGGGTCAACTTTTAAGGCCATAGAAAAGGTTGTTTATACGAGCAGGGACCAAATACAACGAACTCCGAACTGTAAAGTTTAATACGGAGAAACCCGGCGACAACATTAACCACAGGCTGACAAACTGATGAATAATCACTTCCCCCTAACGAAGGGGTACAACAAACATTGTATCATGCAGATATTTGTGTTAATGTGATGATGAATCACAAGCAATGACAGAGTTGCATTTTCAACATTGTTGCATCGCTCATTATTTAAACATTAAAGATTAGAGGTTTAAGCTCTATTAAGAACGTTATGCAAACAATGGGAGCCCGCCACAGATGTACTGCTACTTGCACGTTTCCAATGCCATTTCTCATGCTGTACAAACATCAGTGATTTCGTACACTATATCAGTCCAGTCGGGCAGCTCCTGCTGGCTGGGGTTTCATCCCGCTGTGGAACCAACTCAGTCTGAGGCTTACAGCCTGAAACATCTGTTGTAATTTCTGTCAAATTGAATTTTTATTACCTGGTCATTAAAGCCGCAGCAATGGCAAAACCAGATGGGTTCTTGCTGACCTTACAACTGCTTCTTTTTTATGGTGTTGGTGAAAATTGAACCAAAGGAAGCTGTGCGCTTTATAAAATTAAGGCAATCATTCCCACATTCCTGAGACATGGGGGGCACCGAGGAGGGCGAAGATGGGTGCAGAGCAGCAGTAGTCAAGGAGGAGTATACACATGTTTTTTGTATGTGTGTAAATATGCATGTATACAGTTCATGAACTCCTTTGTGGGTAGATTCCTGTGCAGAGTGGGGTCGGATTGCATGTCATGGTTCTAAAATAAGGATACAAAATCTGCAGTGGTCTTTAAAAATACACGGTAATGAGAAGATACACAAATCTCAGAAATGTCTAAAATTATTTATCACATGACATTTGAGTTGAAGAGAAGAGGTAAAAAGAGGTATTGGTAAATCTTATATTTTTATTTGGCCTACTGCAAGCAGGAATTAGATGTAGAATTGTTTTTATCAATGTTTCATTAATTAGAAATCTGCAATATATTACACTGGGAAAACAACTTTACCTGGCCCGGCACATGCGTGTGTTCCTTAGGGGCCTCCTAGCTGTACAGCCAAAGGCCAGGGTTACTCACATAACACACACAACACATAAGCAGCATGGGTGAGATGTGTCTCACTGGGAGGGAGGGCTGCTCCATCGCTGGACTCGGTGGGGAGTAATGAAGGGATGCTGGGTGTGTTTATTAGAGACAGAGGGAGGGGAGAATAATTTCAGAGTATACACCTCTCAGTCTCTTTTAGAAATCTATGAAATCTAGGTTTTAGTGATTTAAAGGAACTGACACAATTTACAGTATATATGTGAAGATAGTTGTATGAAGCTTTTTGTGGAGGCAGATGTTTGAATTCAGATAAATTCCCTTGATTGATGTCACATCAGGCTGTATCTGTTGGAAATGAAGACTATGAAGTATGAAAAATCAAGATTTGGGTATGGAGGTTAAAAAAAGATTACTACATTTCCTCTTGTAGCATCACACCAACCAGATATTTAACCGAAACTGTAAACAGTCAAGTTGCAGTGATGGGTAAAGTAGGCACCTGGTTGAGTCCAAATCTGGAATCATTTGGATCTTTAAGCGTCTCATTTATGTTCTTGTATTTCATTTATTCCCCTTGAATGAGTTTCAACAGTCCCAAACAGATGGAGTTTCAAACTTTAGAGCTTCGGGGAGGACAGATACAGTAAACAAACAAACTCAATGCCAGTTGCTAGTTGGAGTACAAACACTGTGTCTTTTCCTTCATAAGGAAAATAAGTCAAAAGCAAATATTAAAATGGCCCCATGATCATTTAGTAAAGAGTCAAAAGAACAAGTATCAAGCGAAATATTGAAAGACAGACTAAGATGGAGATGGGAACTGAAAATGGCAAGTGGGCAATGCTTCAGGTTTAAGATGGAGGATTTTTTGCAGGCTATGATCTTGAAGTTGAAAGTGATGTCACGGGGTGGTTAGACCGGAGCAATATGGCCTTTCTGCTCTGCAGGCTGGCTGAAAGGGGGCATCTAAACGCAGATGTGCCGGTTATAGGGCTCTCGTTTTCCTTCATGTTGCGTTAAGCCCTGCAAAGTATAATATTACATTCATCTCCTCATGTTTATATTCTCGCTCACTCCCTTTTTCCAAGTCCCCTTGTTTTCCCTCAGCATGGGATGGCAATGCTAATGCAGCGTTCACATATGAGAAAACTTCACGGGAGTCTCTCTCAGCGCAGTTAGGTTCTTATTGTGAGTTAAAAATCCCAGCTGACGTCTTCTTTTCTCTGAACGGAGACGTAAAAAGGTTCTTCAGAAAACGCTCCATCGTCCTGTGTCGTGACAGGAGGAGCCCTGATGACACACTGTGACAGTAACAGTGTGTCAGCGGACACCAGCAGTTGGCAAGAGGATAGACAGACAGCAAACTGAAGTCATCAGAGGAAGAGAGACAATGGCAGCTTTTATTTCTCCACCACACATTCCAGTGGAAGAAAGGAGCCTGCCTGCCCGCCTGCTGTTTGAACCAGAAGCAGACTAGTTCATCATGTCTGGGTCACGGTACTTCCCAGAGCCATTGTCATTTTCTGCCTCCATGTTACAAAGTCACAATGATTTTTTTTTCCCCCGGTGTGTCTCTGTAGATTTCTTTGTTGGATTGACAACATGGCACAACATATTTCCTCTGTCTATATCGCCGTCAGCAATTAGCACGAGTCTGGTATCAGCGACAACACTTGTTACATTCCAGATGATCATCATTCATCATGTCACTGAGTTCATAAGGCCACAGCTGTTAATATTAAATGTAACAGCAAAGAAAAAAGACGCAAAACAACAACCTCTGTTTTTAACAGCTTCATATTCATCTTTCTCTTTGTGCATAACAGATCTGAGGGCATTTATAGGAACTGGGCATAATTTAATAATACTTTTGGAAAAATAAGTGCAGTGCACTTGAGACCTTGCCAAAAAATGTAGGATTGTTGTTTATTTATTGTTACTGTTTTGAATGTGAATTGCAATTTAGCTTCAATTTGTTGTGGTATAACCAAAAATAACTGAAACATATTTTATATCATTTTGCGACCCAAATTAAGTATTTTTGAAAATACTATCGCAGTCGAGACAAAAGCGTACGAGGAAAAGTTGACGTGTTTTTTAACCCATCATCCAGCAGGGAGTAGTGTTACTTTGACCATATCAATGTGAGATCACATACGCCCAACACTGGATTACATAGACGGAGATTCATCACTGTCATTATTCATCACACGAGATAAAGAATGCTGTTTCTCCACTGACTTTGTCCTCAGTCAACCACAATACTCTGCTGTGAACAACGGCCAGAAATTATTTTTTTGACGAGGAAATGTTACCTCTTCCTTCTTGCTTGTCACCATCACTCTTGCAATTGGAAAGTGCCAAGAGCTACAGGTTCAGGCACATTCTCTGTAGGATTTTAGAAACAATTCTTTGGTAAATTACTACCTGCAGTCAGCTTTGATAAGCAGCATTGAGGGAGGCTTTTGGCTTTTACTTAAGGAGAGACTTTATATTTATGTTCCAATTATACTTTTAGTTTTTTGTCTGTGGGTTAGTTTTTGTACCATACAATAAACGTTCCTCATGTGCCTGTAGTTTGTTATAATTTGTGAGTAATCAACTTAGATGTAGCAGTGAAATATTGGCATTTCCATTTCTTTTGCTCCCATTTTTGGCAAAAGAAAAACACCTTTTCACCAAGGACACGTGTTGTTATCGAGCGTTTCTGAAAGCCATATTACCCCCGAGGATGTTCTTTTCTTTTATTTGGGAAAGGTCAGTGATGTCGACACTAGCCAGATGTAAAGTAGCACAAATCTCCCCCAGGTGCCCTCACATATCCATGTCTGCGGGTGTTGAGACGGTGTCAGCCGGGGCATCCTGTTGTCGCCGCTCAGGAGAACCTGTTTCCTCCTGAGTCATGGCCCCCAGCTCCAACACACTGTTCCTCATATTACAGAACACACAAAGAGACAATGGCACAAAGTTGGGCACACATCACACACACACACACACACATACATATTTTGATTATTTTAAACAAACAGAAGGGCAGAGGATGAGACACCTGCATTATGTATCCTTAGTTTTTGGGGGAAGTCATAAGGAAACTACAACGGCTGCACTGGAATCTACTTAGATGGTACAGCTTCATAAACTACCAACAACTTCACACTGGCAGAAGTTGGCCAACAACAAAGCTAACTTAGGAGGAAATCGAGTTTGATTGGGACATTTAAACAAGCGCAAAAACAAATGATAACACTGACGTTATACATTTGATGCTAAATTTTGACAAGATATTGGTAATGGAAAAGAGCCTGATGTTCACAGGTCAGTGGTCAGGTATGAGAAGGCAGCTGTCTAATGACTGGACAGTGTCTGGATGGTGGGAAAGGAGGGACAAGGTTTTAGTAGTTGGTTAACTGCAAGCAAAAGAGCAAAAACTCCCAATGCACATAAATAGAGTTGAACTACAGGTAAGTCACAGCAAAATAGAATTAAATAGTATTAAATGTAGTGACATGACAGGAATGAGTTGAGACATTTAAAGCTCTTATTGGGTTCAACACGTCTGAGTCACTGATGAGGAAGGGGATAAATTATTGTCGCAGTTTTAGCTTCATATTAAACAAAACCCCTATTTTGGGGCAGTCAGAAGCATTTTACCAATCAAAGAGATATTTGATATGATATACATTGTGTTCATTAATATTTCTTTCTATTTGCACGTTTAGTTTCACTTTTATATTCGAGCTGTAAGTAGTTTGCAGATTAAAACGTGTCTCTTATAGATAGATAGATAGATAAAGAGCAGCAGATAGAAAAAAAAACATTCAATTCAGGTGCTCATTCATGTGCAGCAGCCACATTAAACTTTAACTCTTCTGGTCATAATAACTCATTAATGTAATTTGGCCATTTAGCAAATGAGTTCCTTGAGTATGTTTTATAGATCCTTTGTTTATGTAGATGCTCCTATTGATAACACACACACACACACACACACACGGTGAAAGATAACAAACACTCATGACAAAACTGTCAATAACCTGCACTTATTTACAGCAAACTAACAAATCCTGATGGGTGGAGAGCAGAGACGGAGTCCGCAGCTTCAGAGGCTCGGACTGAATAGTTTGCTGCTCGTTGTGTAAACAGACGGAGAGAAGAGCTCTCGACCAAACAAAGATTTAACGGGCAGATAGAGAAGCCGAGAGGTGAAGCACTTCGGGGGGGGGGCAGACACTCTCTCACACACACACACACACACACACACACACACACACACACCACCAGGTTGTGAGCAGGGCGCACACTCCTCTGGAGGAAGAGAAGGAGGAACCAAAGACAAAAAAAAAACCAAAAAAAAAAAAAAACCTGGGGCCGTTTAGTTAACATCACCTCCCCGCTGCAGAGCAAACAGTCCTGCGAAGCTGCGGAGAGCAGAGAGACCACAAACAGCTCACAGAGCAGAAACAGAGAGAGTCTGCGGAAAACTGTCAGCTGTCAGCACCCGGAGCGTCCTCCCTCCGCTCACTGTCGCTGGCTCTGCGGCAGGACGCCTGTGAAGAGTCCTCGGAGTCTCCTCAGGGCATGGACGGACAACTGATCTGACTGCAAATCGGATTTTTTGCCCCTGAATATTCTTCAATCCGGATAATGGTGAGTGTGGTGGTGGGTTATCCTCCACCCTTTTCTCCCTCTGCCTGTTTTTTAACACCTTAATTCTGTTTTTGATCATGTCTTCTTCGGGGAAAATCTTTCACTGGACTACATCCTCCTTATTTTGAGGTGCATATAAAGTCTGTGGGTTGATTTACATGCAATTGATGTAGTTTAACCCCCCCAGGCCCATTTTATAATTATGATCACTTTATAATAAGATAGACATAAGACTGACTATTAAATGTTAATAAAAACTTCCAGTTCATTTTTACACTATTTTAACAATTCATTTAAAGTTATAGTTTTAATGTTATGATGATTATGATAACAAAAATAATAAATGGTGAAATATTAGTCATCATTTAATGTGATCTTATGAGAAAAAAAAATTAGGTTATTATTAACCAGTGAAGAGGCAAAGGCCCACACACAGCAACGTTTGTTGAACACATTTGGGATTTAGGTGGATTCATGTAAGCTATATTGTAAAATACTCAAAGAGAAAAGTAAGTGCAAAGTAAATAGCATGTTATCTTTTTATATGTAGTTTGATGTCTGACACATAATTTTTCCACTTCATCGTTCAGCTCAGCTTTCAGTTATTCTGACTCATTGTAGTCATTAATAACAGCAAAAAAAACCCAAAAAAAATAAAACTAAACAAACAAAAAACTCCATCAGCAAACCAGTTTTTTGTGTCTCAGTAAGTTCTTTAAAAGATGTGTGTGTGTGTGTGGGGGGGGGCGAGTGTGTGTGAGGCACCTTCTCTTTTGATTGAGATCCTTTGTTTTTCTTGGTGCTGGTTGAATCCGTGTAACACTCTTGGCTTGGCCTTAAGTACAGAAGATTGCACCCAAATCACTGACACCCCCTCAGCTCTGCAGCCATTCAGAGGGACCCTCATTAACTAAATTAGGGGAGCCTCGCTAAGCATTTTTCAAAGGCTGGTATTCATATTTTTCAAGGACCCCTTCATGGCTCCAGACTTTAAACTCACCCACTGTGTTTTGCCAACCATTTAAATCACCTTGAAACATTTCTATCAGCTGCACAGTCAGAGGAACAGAAAGGGGGCCCACATCTTGATTTTTTTATTTTTTATTTTTTTATTTTTTGCATGAATAAATAATAGTAAAATTAGTTAATCACTTCTCTTAACTTTTCAAATGGGGTAATCTATTATTATATTTGTCATATATTTTTTAAGTAAAAATAATAATACCTAACGACCAGATGCTTTCATATTCACCTCAAGTTAAATTCAAACCTTTTTGGTTTCACTTGTGTCATTTTGAGATTTGTTGAGTAGTGTCAACGTTGTCGCAAGTCAAGCAAAGTTTAGCTAGACGGTTTTCATTTTGCAAGTTATTGGAAATCGTTGGTAAATTGGAAATGTGTTTCCAATATACCAGCTCGCAGACATGTCACACTCATTTCTGAATTTTCTCAAATCAAGTGGACACACGTCTCCCCTCGTCAGCGTCAATTACCTGTCAGCTAACGGGCTGGAAATATATAAATACACATTAATTCTAAATCTCTTTATATTGCTGTATCTTAACCTTCGCAAATAACACCCCGTAGTGTGATGTGGGGGGGGGTGGGAGGTGTGCCCAGACCACATACCGAAGGTGTGTGCTTGGGTGTGTTTGATTTAACACTGTGGTTCGTCTCTTAATAACATTAGGCCCCATTTCTGGACTCCCTCTCATCACACTCTCTCTCTCTCTGCTCAGGCTTCATGGTTCTTATTACCAGCTCTAATAAATTGTGAATAAACAGCAGCCCAAAAAATCCTGGGCTGGGGAGAATTCCCCATCCTGTAGCGCAAGGCACCCCCTCTTAAGAAAACACAAATTAATTCCAAACCCCTCTTTAGCCAAACGTTTGTGGAATGATAAATATTTTCATAGGAAGCTTTGCTCTTCCTGACCTTATCTGCACCAATTTCATTATATTTTTTCAGATCCGCAAAGTTCTCCATGTCCTCAAGCTTCTGTGCATTTCTTTCCATTCTCTTTCTTTCTGCGCTCTCTCTCTCTCTCTCTCTCGCTCCCTGGGAGTCAAACAGGCTCGCTGACTTGAACTTGGGGTTACAGCAGAGCTTTCATGTTGACCTATGTAGACTGAAATTATGTTAAGTCCTCGCTGTCAGTGTGAAACAAAGAAGATATCGCCCGAGTGATAAAGAGCTTTTACTGTTCGATGTTGCTCAGCTTGAGAATAAAAACAGCACATTTTACTGAATGTGACTGGCTTCTGTATTTAGTGTAGTGCAGTGACAGTTTCACCAAAGAGATAATTAACACTTTGTGTTAGAGCAAAGATGAAGGTGATGAGAAGCATTGTATGTCAGTTTGCCCTTGCTTTGTCTACTGCTAAACAATTAATCAAAAAACGATCTAAAACGCAATCATGGCCAAGAACAATATCCAAATATATCCACAGCTGTGCTAAAGAGCTGTTCCCATGTTTTACACACACAGACGGTTGTCGTGTTTGTTTGGTACAAGACCCAACAAAAATCATGTCATACTTTTTTGTTTTTTTCCCAGGAGATGAAACTCAAAAACAGCCATTTGCAAAATCATACAGTGCAATCACAATGTCTGCCATCAAAATCAAAATATGACTTATTTGGCATATCATGCATCTGTAGTTTTTACAAAAACACAAATTAATTGAATGAAGTTATAGTATTTCTAGGTAAACTGTTTAGAGACCATTAAAGAAAGTACCCATTAAATCATAGCTACTTTTAAATTTAAAGAAAATACTGTATATTTACCAAAGTGTGGTTTTTGTTGTTCATAGTCGTTTACTTCTCCTATTTTTTGTTGTATTTATTTGCTCATTGGTGGGAATTTAGTGTCACCACACACTTTTAGTTTTAATTCTCTTTTTTTGTTTATATGTAACTATGTGAAACCTCCTTAAGAGGGGATCAGAATTACAAATTTAGAGGTCGTGATAAAGCCCTGCTGTGGAACAAAGAAATGCAGCAAGTTTCCGAGTTAAATCTGAGTTAAACTAAAGGCTGAAAAACTCCTCTGTGTCTTAGGTAAGTTTAAGGTTTCAGTTGAACTTCTTCTGCGGCGGCATTCATAAGCGTGTCTGGATATGCACAGACTTCTGTCCCAAAACTCTTCCACTTATTGGTAAATGTGACAGAATATAAAACAATATAATAAAGACATAGTTTTTCTGTCAAAGTGACAGATTAAAGTCGCTCATTCATAAATAACATTAAGAACATTTTCACCAGCCTTCGTCCAACCCCTAATCCTCTGACTTTTCTACAGAGATGCATACATGTGTGAAAGAGGCTTGACCAATTGAATAACATCAGAAGTTGTGTGTCTGTTGGATTGCGAGATGTTGGGTCAATTTGCACCTTCCTGTCAATATGTTTGTTGAAATTTGAGTTCAGAATTCGAAAGCGACGCCACTGACACCAATAGTTAATCTTTCCCTTCTTGGGGCCTTAAAAGTTATCATTCTACCCCCTAAACGTCTTCCCCTCTCCCGCCCTTCCCCTCCTCCTTTTTAATTCCCTTAAGCCCTGGAGAGCACCCGCGGAGGCCTCGTGTGATGTGTGTGTAGGTCTGTGTGTGCACTGAACCCCAGGCTGTCAGCCGACAACAGCTGTCTCTTTGGCAATCTCCACTTTCCTTATCAAATCTGGAAAATGGTGAAGCCACACACAGCGCAGCATAGCCCGCAGTGACTATATTTCATGTATTTTGTGCTTGATAATGGTTTGGTTACTTTCCACTGAAACAAGAAGTTAATAATTCTCTCCGGCTTTCAAGCCAGAGTCAGAAACTTTCTTCTTTTTCCGTGTATAGTTTTTTTCCCCCCATTTTTGTCCTGCCAGCTAATATTTGATAGAGATATCCCATCTCCTTTATCCTACTTTCTTATCTCTCAAAAGTATAAATCACTCTCTTGCTTTCTACTTCCTCTCACTTTGTCTCTTTCTCTCTCTCTCACACACACTCACACAGTAAATCTACCAGTAAAGCAGTAATTGGACCTCGGTCCGTCTGTAATGTCTGTGAACTGCAGCTACCAGTAAAGCTCTGTCTGGCCAGCTGTCAGCATCGAGGGCGGCCACTCGCCATCATCTGCCGAGGAGACTGATCGAGGGCAAAGCTTTTTGTCCTAATGACTAATAAAGTAGCAAGTCTGAGAGCGCGTGTTCATTAGAGACGACAGGAGCACTCATGCAGTCAGGCGTGTGTCAATTTTGAATAAAGCGCACACACGAGTGTGTGGGTGCTTGTGTTGGTGTGTGTGACCACCCTCTCATCACCAGACCAGATGTTTTTTACCTGGGAGCAAGACCACCATCTGACTGGGGTCAGCCCAGTCCTCCAGCCCCACACCCGCTCCTCCAGGCTGCTGGGAGGTCTGCCAGCTGTCCCTCATTCTGACCCCCGTTTCAGGGCACTGGTTCTGGGGGAGAAAGAGTCTGGGCTTTTGGGGGTAGGTGGTCTTTTCAGATTTGGCATTATTACTGAGGAAAATCATAAGGGATGTGGGAATTCAACGGCACGGGGCAGTGAAGGACAGCAGGGAGGAAGGAAAGAAAGAGGAGGGGGAAGAACGAGGAAAAGGAACACGAAATATTTTGAGAGATCATTTAAAAAGAAGCAAAGCGAATGTGCTGGAGAAACCGAGAGAACGGACACCAGTATTGTTGAATGACGAGGATTTAATTACTGAGGGACAGAATTGGAGGGGTGTGTGTGTGTGTGTGTGTGTGTGTGTGTGTGTGTGTGTGTGTGGGTGGGGGGGGGGTTGCCTCTGGCTCTAAAGCAGTCTTGTTGCAGCAGTTAGTCAAGTGGAAAGAAAAGGCCACCAAGTCTGAGAGGTAAAGTTACAGAGTGCAGACAGAGTTGGCAACAGGTTCACTGCTGCCAGATTGATTGGAGCTTCTCCTAGAATGACTTTTTTTTTTTTTTTTTTCCAACGGAGCTCTGTAAATGTCATCGACTTCAGTTCTCCAAAGTGCTGCAGTATCTGTGCATGCTAACATGTTTGGGTCATTTGAGGAAAAGGTTGCAGACACTCCCATGAGAGTTGAATATGCCAATAAAAGAGGATTAATTTAATGCTCGAAGGGGTTGCTCAGGCAGACTCCTTTCTGGTTAATTATATAAACATCATAACCTCGGTGGGGCTAAATTGGGAGAATTTGCAGGCTGGCTGTGTGAAACCCTTATCATGGCTCACCCTGATAATGAGCAGGTGCCTGAAACCTGGAAACATCTTACTCTTGTGTTTTTGCTTTTTCCTGCCTCAGCAAATGTCAGGCTGGTGTTGTGCTGTCAACAATAACATGACCGGTGACTGTAGATGTTATCAGTTTTTTCCAGCATCCAAATTAGACCATTTATTTGTCTTTTTTGTTGGTGAGTAAAGAGGAACGTTCTTGGATTGGTTCGATCAAACTCACTTTTAGGGTTTTCAAATTGAAATAGATCGGGGCCTGAAATAGAATTTAGCTGTAGTCTGTAGATTATGGAGTCATTTTAAGATATTATCATCCCATTCAAGGCAATAATCCATAGTCTAAGTATGGAGACACACATACACACACACACACACACACACACACACACACTGTGAGGACATCCTTTTAATGAATTCTCTGGTTGCAGAGGTCGAGCTGGGTTATCAGTCCTGAACATCTGTCGGCAGACTACTTACGAGCTTTATACCAAGTCTCTTCACATCTAATAAACAAATCTCACTTTACCGTAGAGGAGTTTAATTCTCCAAATTTCTCTCTGTTCCACTGCTGTACATGCACGCAGTCCCCTTTGATGTCCTTTCTTTTATTAAAGGCACATTCAACAAACTGCCATCAGGACCGATGATGAGTATCAATCCCAACTCCACCTAAAACAGGAGCAAAACAATTCCACTATTTCTCCTACTGCTCCTTTTTATCACTGAGACAAATCTCGCTTGGCTCCACATTTGACCATGTCTGATTGGATGTAGAACCGAAAAGTTTTAATCTTTTCTTCTTAATGGAAAAACAAGAAAGTTGAAGATTTCACTCATGATCTTTCAAAATTCGATTTTCACCATTTTCTACCATTATTATATGAAATAATTACAGAATGTAAAAACTGGTAGAAGAATCAAACAGCCTTAGACTTTTGCTTGAGTTTTATTTATTAGCCAATTGTGTGTAGGTACATTTGTTTGGTGCAGAAACTCAAGAAGCTTGTGTGTCATCTGATCACGGTTTGGTTAACATTTGTCAAGCTGAACAGGTCAGCGCTTACTGCTGTCTACTCGTTTAAATAATCTTTAACTAAATATTAGTGTGTTCTCACCTGTTTCCAAAGTCAGCTACTGTAAAGGGTTATCTTTATTTTTGCTTCTGAATATGGAGACAAAATCTGTAACATAAAAACTAGATATGATTAAATTAAAAGTCGCTATGTGCTTTTGATTTTTTCTGCAGTCTGCTGCACTCAACTGTCACCTGTGTGTCAAAGGGGGTTTAAAAGGGCACAAGCTGGCAGATGGCATCGATTTCCACCACGAAAAGCCTGATAGTGTCACAAAAACCTTCATACTGGGCCCTTGTTCTGTGCTCTTTTATCAGCAACTTAGAGAGAAAAGGTTTGTGAGCAGTAATGAATCAAGGCCCGACTTCCCCCCAGGCAGTCAGGCAGACTGTCCCAAATGGAGGGCTCCAGGTGGGGTCCCATATGGTGCAATTAGAGAGCAGCAAGTCACTTGTCATACTATTGACTTGAACCGAAATGTTTCCATTGAAGGTGAAACAGGATTCTGGCATGTTATTTTAAGACTCCAGCAGACATTGACAAAGTACATATATTGACAGTGTAAATATGTGAGCAGGGGAGTTATAAATATTCAAATACATTTTTGACTGATATAAATATAGTTAAACCACATTGAGCCTTCATTGGAAATTAAAGTGATCGTACAGTGAACCTGTTTTCTTAGCATTTGACCTTTCAGTTGCTCGTTCCTCCTCAGACTGTGGATGCTGTTTTCCAAGTTGGTCAGTCAACCACACAGAAAGCCAAATAATCAGGCGAAATAGAAGTTTCGTGAGCAGAAATGAAAATGTAACTTCAAGCTCTGTTTTTTTTTTGTTTTTTTCCACACAGCTACATCAATAATCTGAAAACATGTGTGCCTCTGTGAATGGCTTTGGCAGAGGATTTTTGGAAAGTCTAGAGTGTTCTCCTCATTCGGACAAATATTGCATCTCACCCCCCCCCTACAGCAGCTGTTGTTTCGCTCAATAAATTATACACCCTTCATGTGTGATTAAAAAGTGTTGTGTGATTTAGTTTGAACCTTTCTTCTATTGAACTGTCCTGATTAGTACAGCTAGTTGGCAAATACTGATTGGTTTCATGTCTGTCCACAGTTTAGTTGAACAACAGGTAAACATTCATAAGCTCAGTCTCTCCCTTTAACTGTATCAAATGACTTTTCAACTTAAGGCACAATACGCCATCCTGTGATGTAATCCGTCAGCACAAAGGCTAGAATTTGATATCCGTGAAAGAACCAGTGGTCTAGCAGAACCCTGGGACCCAGGTGAAGCTGGTGGGACTGGCCTTGTGGCCCTGTGGCCTCCTGTGGCCCTGCTGGGTTTGTTTTAGCTTTGGTTTCAGGCCTCAGCCCTCTGCATCTCCGCTGAGCTCCGCTCATCTTCCCTCCGATGTCCTGCAGTTCCCATGGCCTTGTGCGCCCTCCTCCCAGGCCTCTCCCTGAACCAGGAAGTGCTTTCGCTATCGCACACAGATTTAGTGTTTGTGTGTACGTGTGTGC
This sequence comes from Remorina albescens, assembly GCA_034769265.1. Classification (NCBI taxonomy): domain Eukaryota; kingdom Metazoa; phylum Chordata; class Actinopteri; order Carangiformes; family Echeneidae; genus Remorina; species Remorina albescens. The sequence goes on from CM068494.1 coordinate 21,993,176, forward strand.
ATTAAGGACTGTTAGGGGGATGCAGCTGAAGTCAAGAGGACTCTGAACAGGCATTGCTTTTATTTTTGATCCCTGAGAAGCACAAGGAAATGCAAAGCACTGCAGCACTTTCCTTGTTTTTTCTCTGTGCTGTGGAATCACTGTTACTCTCGAGCCTCACAGTCTGCCTGTGATAAAGCTCATCATGGTGCTCAACCAGGTTTAAGGGTCATATCTCATTGGAAAGCAAAAGATGAACAGGGTTTAGGCTGAAAGTTTTGAAGAATTGAAGCTAAAAAAGAGAAAATGTCTATGGTTAATTTTGGAGCTTCTGCTGTAATTTTATATTTAAGAGGAATGAAGCTAGAAATACATAGCGCATGTTATTTTACAGTTGATAAACCAGATTAGGTGGATTTTTAGCTATAAGGTCTCCAAAAACCAACCAAAAAAAAAAAATCCAACAAAAGCCAGCAGAGCCAAGATATTAATGGTCAGTCAATGACATCACAACAAGAAAAAAGATACTGAAAGCTCATACTGAAGCTTCTGCTGATGAATGCTCAGACTGTCACAGTTTCTGTCATTTAAGTGGCCTTTCTTCAGACCGCTTTTACTTTCCCCCCCACCCCCCTTCATCTCTTTAAAAACGCTGCTGCTCTGATAATTCATGACTGTCATCTGTCTCTGTCAATGTGCTGTCAGTGAGGTCAAAGGTCAGGCAGTTAGCTACAGCTCTGCCCAGAGGCAAAGGGAGAGAGAGCGAGAGGTGCCGAGACAGAAAGAGAAAGATTTGAAATTCCAAAAAATTGCTCAGCTTGTCGTGTGAAATAGCACAAATAAACTGCAGTCGCTGTGATGTCTATCAGTCGCGTGTTGCTATGACAACCCAAGTCAGAAGCACCTGGCTGCAGGTGAGTGTCGACCAGGTTGGCGCTGAGGATGCATAATAAAACCTGACTTGCAGTCAGTCTTCCAATTCATCCCAAAAGATCTCACAGAACAGATAAGGATGGATCAACCACAAACTGTCACTGTTTTGCTCATTTGGACTAAAGCCCAGTTGTGCAGGTTTTTATTGCTTTAAAAAAACTACACATCGAACACATGAGTCAGCAGCGGTGGAGTGAAACCGCTTTTTGTGCATTTTCCTTCGCTATTATACCTGTCAGGTGCCTGTAAGTCACAGTTTGACTTTCAAAGTCTCTCATGACCGTACTCTTCTCTTTTTTCAGTTTATCCTTAAACCTATTCACTGTTTGAACTGTGTGTGGAGGAAATGGCTTTCCTCATCGTCCTGTTGCAACGGGGCCAGAAGCACGATGCCATGTGTCTGCCACCCACATACCTGTGTCATTAAGGTGTGTACTTGCTATTGTTTCCGCAGGAGAGTTGACGGCTTCAGAGGAACCTGACTAACAGCAGTGTGACAGGATAAAGAGGACAGAGCTCTCTTTACAGGGGCAGGTGAGAGAACAATACCACAAAGAAGAGATTGGGGAGGGAGGAGGAGAATTACTTTTATTACCTTCAAGAATTCAAGCTTTGATTAAATTTAGATTTTAAATCATTTTTTGAATTTTCAATTATGTCTTATTGTGAATGTGAGTTGATGACACACATTTTCCTATTTGGTTTCAGCTTTTAACAGATTTCTTGCTTCATTCACAGGGCTTCATATTATATATTTAAAGCTCATAATTTCTACTGCAGGTGAGTTTTGAGTGTCTTTGCCGTTGAACTTAAAACTGGAAATGACATTACTGCCGATTGAAATCTTGCATCCTTCTGAGTGGTTGTGATTTAGCTTTAAAAAGTGTGATGTTACATGACATTTCCCTCAGGCGTGTTTGATTGAATGAGAACTGTGAGGGGTTTTCTTCTTTACCTGAGCCGTTTGTTATTGTTTCATGCTGGAAGTAGAAAAAATTCAAAACCCTGTGAGTTCCCTTTGTTCTGCAGATAACATAAACAGGTGTTTGCTCCTCCTAACAGTGGCAAAAAAATCTGATGTTTTTTCATTAGATTTATCATTAAACACATCCTCGTTGTTTGTTTTTTCATCCTCAGGATCAACTGACAAGGGACGAGTGTCATGGCTGCGTATGGACAGACTCAGTACAGCCCTGCCCTCCAGCCTGCAGGACCATACACACCTTACACTCACCACACACAGGGCTACAGCATGCCCTCTTACAGTGAGTACCAACAGCCATTCACTCAACGTCATGACAAAGCACGTAGCTGTCACATTATTTACTTCAGCTTTTGCAAGTTGGTGTTTTTTTACTTAATTTCTCACTTTCCCACATGAGCAATATAAACATAAGAAAACACAACATATCGCTGGAGGGGGCCAACATTTGTAATGTAAGAAACAAGCACATAGTGCTACAGATATAGATTTAATAGTGTTACACAGAGTTCAAAGCTGGTGATTAAGGTTGTTGTAGGAGCTTTTATTAGTGATTATCATCACTTAACTTTTATCAGCTGACCGATTCTCTCACATCATAAGTTTTGGTGAATGCTAAATCAAGTTACAGAAAATAAAAAAATAAAAAAATTCTCCTCTATGGCTCTAACTACACGTTCCTGATGTTCATTCTCAGTGTGACAAAGATCTTCTGATTTCTTTCTAGATATTAAAACAGAGGACGGCCTGAGTCACTCTCCAGGACAGGGAGGGCTTTTGGGCTACTCAAACTTCAGCAGCACTCCTCCCAGTCAAAGTCTCTACAGCTACTCGCACACACACGGTCAGTCTGAAGCGCTGAGTGTACTGAATGTGAGGACACACTGGTGCGAAATTCTTAGTTTAACTTTCTTTGACTTAGCCCTTACTGGAAGAAGCATCCTTTCTCGTACTGCCATCCACTGTCAACCCTTTTACTTCTTTTTTTTTTTTCTCTCCAGTCCTTTCCTTCACTCTCCCTCTCTCCTCCTCTTCTTCTTCTTCCTCTCATCATCTTTCACTTCTTTTCCTCTCCCTCTCCCTCTCTCTTCCACACCTGTTCTCCATTAGCTGCGGTCTGGACTCCTGGCGTCAAAAGTCTCCCCACCCCTCCTCTTTTCTCGGGGTCAGGCCCCCTTTCTCCACTCAGACCAACAACACAGCATGCAAGCGCTTGTGTCCTTTAGAGGAAAAAAAAAAAAGAGTGAGAAAACAGACAGAAATGAAGAGAAATAAAGGGGATGGAAGACAAAGGAAAAAAAAAAAAGAGTAATGGAGAAAACAAAAGATGGATACAGAGTCTTTGCCAAGAAGCAAACACTCAAATGAAGATGTGGTATGCCTGGGAGTGTGTGCAGCTCTCTGCCCACGTTTGACTGTCTGTGTGTTTGTGATTTTGTGTGTGTGTGCGCGCACGCTCATGTGTATCTATGCTGTACACATTCCTCAGTCGTCCGGCGCCCAAAGCATGACTCGCTCAGTGTGACTTTATGGCTTTGAAAGCAGCGTGAAATTGACCTTGTGTGTGAGAGGGGAGAGGTTAAGATGCATTTTACAGAGGGGTGAGTGGGTTTAATGTTGCAGACAGGGGATGACCCTGTTTACACTCTGTGAAGGAGACAAAACTCTGCAGAACAAATATATGAGGTCTAGACACTTTGTATTCCCCACATGTTGCTACATCATATACAGTCAAAGATTTTAAAAAGCTTTGTGGTGTTATAAGTGCTCTAACAACTAGACTGTCTAAGAAAGGCCTTTTTTCCCTACCAAGGCTTAAAGTGATTTTATTTCAACAACTTCACAATAACAATATTCTGGTTAAACAAGAATGTTGTTTTTTTTTAGGTTAGGCTGTAGTTTTGATTGGCTGTGATCAAAGCTGAAACTATTGATTACTTTCAGAATTTACGAACTGATTGAAAAGAAATGCTGAAAAGTCCCAGAACCATGTTGGTGAATATCAAAATGTCTTAAAATGAAAAGTCTGAAACCCTTTAAGCGAATATTCAGATGTTAGATATCATAGGGGAATGTAAATTGTAAATGTAAATGTAAATTCAAGTAAACACACTGTTGATGAAACCTCCAACAAACTGCACAGTTTTCAGTGACTGTGCTCTGTTGGAGCACGAGTGCTGAGCTAACAAATATTTTTAACAGAGTGCATTTTGAGTTTGAAGGACACTGTTCCCAAACAAAATTAATTTGTTTGAATATTTGTATGCATAAATCATTAAATGCAAACTTCAAACGGCAATAAGCTTCCACAATAACCAAATGTTTGTAGGATTTCAATGTTTCCATGTCATCCATTATACAGTACACAAAACTGTAGGGGACACACACACACACACACACACACACACCCCACAAAAAGCCATCGAAATGCATGCTGTACACTTTGTGTACAACTGAAACCAAATGGAGACTATGGGAGCCTTTTTGTGTTTACTTGAGAGACCTCCTTTAGTCGCTTTGAAGGCTGTTGGGAGGTTTCTGTGTGGTTCTTCCATTGAGTCATTATTCTCCTGTTTGTCATGCACTGTGGAGTCGACAGGAAGAAACAGGGAGCAGCAGAGAGCAGTAGCACGCTGATGAAATTATGGGATGTAGACTGGAGGAAACAAATCTTCAGAAATGTTTCAGTGCTGCTCACGTTGTATCAGAGAAAAGGAGAATAAATATTTAGTATCAAGAAGGTGAATGCCGTACAGTCAGCAGTCAAAACAAACCGGTTAGGTCAAACTCAGGAAAGAGGACTAAATAAATTTACAAACCATTGCCCGTGACCACTTTATATTAACCATTCCTTTCTGCTGCACTTAGGGAAAACCACCCATTCAATAAACACTACTTGGGAACCAAGCAATTACTTGTGAATTATATTTGGGCTGTTTTTCCTTTGAATACAGATTATTTAATTGCAGTGCACATGATAATCTGCCTCAGCTGATCCGGGCTAAGGCTGTCTATCAATGTGTTTTTACAAGTTTCCCCGGAAGTGAGACACACTGTGTATTTTCAAACCGTTCTGTTAAAATTTAAGAGCCAAATTAACACTGTTGTTCTGCAGATGGTAACTCTAGTGTTTTAGTCTGTCTATTAGACAGAAATATCTTAAATATTTGAGTAATAACTGTGAAATTTTGCACAGATAATCCCAGAGAATGATTTCTTTCTTCTTTATAATTTCTTTAATTATCCCTGGCTTTTTCTCTGGAGCATCGAGCAGGTCAAAATATTCATTTAGCTCATCTCAACAAGATTTTATTCATATTGTGGAGCCTAAAAGTTGGAAGCTGTTTCACACTTCTGAGACTTGATAAATTGCCATTAGTCATTTTGATTTTAATTTAATTTGGTGTAGACAACTGAGGGTACCAAAATGATGAGTTTTCATTTAGTGGGCTAAATCTAGTGGGCTATCACTATAGCCCAATTTTAAATGCGTCTAATATCTGTCCTTTGTGTCCAGATCCCTGATAAGATCATGACATTCCCATCAGCCTCAGCTGCACTTGCTAAACTTGCTAACACAATCAAACAAAGATGATTAACACTCTTTGTTAAAAAAATGTGCATGCGAGCATTGACATTGTAAGCATATTAGCACACTGATGCAAGCAATTGGCGTAATCCACTGTTGCTCCAGCCTTTAAGAGCTTCTGTAGACAGCGTTGTTTGATCATCACCACAAACTCAGAACAAAAGTGTCTGTATGTTGACTTTAAGTTCTTAAATATTAAATACCAGTGAATAACAAAGAGGGGGCAAATCTGTCTCTATCCTCAAAGTGACCTTTAGGAAATTACATTATTTTACAAACAGCCATTGGGAAGTTATACGTTTTAAACCAGAAGCCACAGACACTGAACTCTTTTGCCCTACTGGTGTCAAAAGTTCATAGATAGGTGGAGGTGATAAAATTACACAAGGAGTAATTAATCACACAAAGAAACAGTATGGAAAGAAGAAGATTCAGGATGAGGCAGTGTCACTGTTGGGGGAAAATTTGCCCGGGGGGAAAATAATCCTCCTTTGGCTTGATCACACTAAAAAGACTCCCAGGGAAGCAATGAAAGCAGCAAACTTTCACACCTGTATTTTAATATCAAACAAATCTCTCAGTTCCTGCAGCACTGAGCTGGCACTGAGGCAGGAGACGAAGCTAATTCACACAGACTCAGATCTCCCACCAGCTTACACTGTAAATGTTTCAGTGTTTTGTTTCCCCTTTATAATTGATTATTAGTTTGACCTTTGTCTTCATTATTTCTCAGGTGGTGGTATTTCATCTGGAATTTTTCAAGGCACACATACAATCAGCAGTTCAGCCCCATTCAACCCGACCCAACAAGTGAGTAATTCCACACCAATGTTTCTCACTACAAACACAGTAGCAGGCAAGTAACATCTTAGTCTTAATCTAGCTGTCATTTCTCATCATATCATTTTGTGGTTAACAACCGGCCACCACAATATCATTGTTTCTGTATCAACAGGAGTTTTCAGCGTATTCAAGTTACAGCCAGAGTCAGTACTCTCCATATTATAACTCCCATCACTACAACAGTCCATATCTACCCAGCAGCAACATCAGCCCTGCTGCCATTACAGCTCCATTAGCTTATCAGCATCCAGAACACCCTGTCATGTTGCCCAATCACAGCCCGGAGTCACACACAGGTAAGTATTGACGGACCACTTGTCCTTTTATACTCATTTTGTGAGGGTTCTGGGTTTGCACCCAAAAGCTGGAGGCCACTGACCTGGTTCAAGTGCTGGTTCCGAAGCTCTGAACAGGCTGGGCCATCTGGAAGGGGAGGGCAGGCTGGCGGGGAGCAAGCAACAGGCGAGGTCAGGCTCAGAAGGCTGGTCAGCTTTCCAGGTCAGAGACAGGTACAGCCGGCAACTGGGGACCAGTCAAGGACAGAGTGCCTGAAAAGCTTGCATGGGGGCTAAGAACAATCTGGCAAACAGTGAGTGAGGGCGCAGGAGAGGCTTATATACCGATTGATTGGCTGATTAGGACCAGCTGTGTGCAGCAGGTGAGGGGAAGAGTCCAGGTGAGGTGGGAGTGGCTGTGAGCAGAATCTAACAGAGACTGTGACACATGTATTTCACCTTCAGACTGCATGCTGTACACAGAATCACACATTTAGATACACACCTGGCTCATGAAATTAAAAATACATAGTCTCTTGGATGGCTAGTGACAGCAGCACATTGTCACACTCACACGCACTCCAGCTTCCTCCCACAGTAAAAAAATATGTGAATTAGGTTAACTGATGACTATATTGCCTAAAGGTGTGAATGTGTGTGTGTGTGTGTGTGAATGGTTTGTTTGTCACTATATGTTGACACTGGGTGGGTGTACCCAGCCCTTGTCCATTGGCAGCTGGGATTTAGTTCCAGGCCCCCAGTGAACTGTAGAATATGGAGGTATAGATGATGGATGGATGGATGACTTGTGCCTTACATGCTGTTGATTTAATAAATACAAGTCTGATTTTGACCGTTTGATTTTCACTAATCAGCTACTTTTCTTTTATGTGGTTGTGTTTTAGGAGAGTACCACACACCTCCCAGCCCCCCCACACCAGGTAAAGAGGAAGGGGTCGCAGCACGGAGGGGGTCGGATGGGAAGTTGAGAGGGAGGAAAAGAGCCAGTGACCCGACTCCACCTCTGGACTCTGACATAGAGGTAAACACATAGTCACAGGGGTGAAAATTATCAGGATTTCTCTACAATATTTATCTTTCTCTCTCTCTCTCTCCTCTCTCAGACACACACACACACACACACACACATAAACTTTCATGAGGTTAACATTACATATCTGTTATTTCACTGCAGCGAGTGTTTATCTGGGACCTGGATGAAACCATCATCATTTTCCATTCGCTCCTCACGGGAACGTTCTCCTCAAGATTTGGCAAGGTAGGACGATACAGCTCCTCCTTTTGTCATTTACTGTAAGGAGTGTGTACTGTAGGTCATTGCACTTTGACAGTAGTTAAATGTGTGGTAGGGAGGTTGGGTTGTACGGTTTGGTACAGTTTGGAGTAATCTTGCTACACTCAACTGACTCCTTTATTTGTTGGATCGAGTGCTTATTTGACAAACAGTCAAAGGTTTGGCTGCCTGAGCACGAGTCCATGACCTTCGGGTCTCATCTCTGAGCATTTTCACACGCTGGCTGTTTTGCCTTTCTGGCCTCTTGTTTCTTTTCATAACGCACCGGGGTTGTTTAGTTACCCCAGCATCCTGCAGAGTGATTGACAACCAGCAGGACCTTTACATAACAGACCGGCAGCTGACAAGGGGGGGCGGACAGTGGTGCGTTTCTTGTTTTTGGCTGGAGATCCGTGTTTTGAATTCTCACGGTCCCCCTGCGGGTTGACACAAGGCTGATGGGAGTTTGAAAGCACAGTTTCTGATCGGTCCAGCCCCGCGGCAGGCCATGCATGCCATTGTTTCTTTTTCTTTCTTTTCAGCTACGAAGGAGTGTTGCGGGTGGAGTGGGAGGGGGGTTGAAGAGCAAAGGGGTGCAAAAGGCAGGAGAGGGAGATAGAGAGAAAGAGAGGATGTGTTGAAATGTGACTCATGTGCCAAAAATTTCTGATTCCTCCCACCACCAAACACCCTGCTGCTTGATCCCGGGAAGCTCGGTTGGATGGACTCTGACATCAAAACTCAGACATGCAGCTGAAGGACTGAATGAGTGACAGCAAACACACATATTAACAGTGCAAAGCGTCAACACAGCTCACAGCCTAGCAACATTTTTTTTTCTCTCCCTAATTGGCAGCTACTGTAACTCATCCAACACTGACAACAATAATAACATTTTTTCTGGCATTAATTATCTTGAGATTTTTTTTTTTTTCTTTTTCTTTTAACAGCCAGGCTCTTCCCATTAAGGTCAGCCCCATTAGACTTTTATTATAAACAAATGTTTGGACCTACATGTAAAGGCAAGTCTGGACCCAACTTGCAGGAAGAGTAATAAGTGCGTTGAAAGACATTTATTTTCACCAGCTTGGTGAGCCAGAGGTGAATGGAGGTCCACGAGGAACTGATTCCCTCCCCTGTGATCTCATCTATCATACAGCACCCAGCTCTGTCATCTGTTGTGGGAATCTTCGCTCATAGTTCTGTCTTGCAAACAAATCAAACATATCCTATGTAGGAGTTAGGGCGGGAACTGTACGAATTTGGTGCTTTTGTTTTTTTCTCGACTCAAAGACAGAGGCTTTTGTTTGTCCTGTATTGAAGCAGCCTCCGTCTTTGGAGAAAGGTGATTACAGATAATTACTTTAATTATTAGAAAAGCAGAATGAACCTTTCTTTAGCCTTTAACCTGCCCTCTTCTTCCTCTTTATTAATCCCTACTTTTTCTGGGCAGTGTCTCTTAATCCTTCCCCTTTTCATTTTCCCTTTTCTTTCCTTGTCATCCTACTCCTCCTATTGAACTTTTGCTGGCCTTCATCCACAATTACCTTTTTTCTCTTTACACCTTTTTTTTTGGATGGGGGAGTATTCTTGTAATTGTCATAATTTACCTTACTTGTGTCATCAAGCCCGCTTCTAAACTCTAAGTGCGGAGACAGCTCTGCTTGTCATTTCAGATGCACTAATCTAATGTTCACCTTTGGCTGACACCACTCTGCTTCTGCTGTCTCCCTTCCAGAGACAAGTCAGAGGTGCCATCAAAACAATGGGCCTAGCATATATACACACGCCTGTTTTTTACAGTCTTGAACAACAGCACACCCTCACTGTTTGTCATGCTGACTGCTTGCACATTACGAGTTTATGCAGGACATAATTTATAATTTGCTTATTATGAAACAAAACTGAAGTAAATTGGTGCAACACAAAACCTAGCTATTAATTTTTTTTTACTTACAAAAGAAAAGAGAAGAGAGGCAAAGTACTGTTCAATGTTAACAGAAAGAAAAAATAGTGAAGGTGAAAGACAAACTTCAACAAAGACCACAACGATTAGAGATACCTGATACAACAGATCAGAGGAATTCAGATTAAATCCACCAGAAATGATCAAACGTTTCCTTAAGCGGTTAAAGCCAATGGACTAATCTCAGGCAAAAAAAAGTACAGGAAACAGAGTCCTTCCATTAACTACCCTTCAGGAAAATCAGAGTTCTTTCAACTCTAATGGTTGATCTGTGTGTATTTTTAGTCAAGCCCCATGAAACATCAGTCAGTTTACCCCATCAAATGGACTGATATGAGACTTTCATGGTGCCCAGAAGATGAGTTGTGATAAATATTGATAGTCAATATGTTGACTACTTTTTTACCATTTTAAATTAACTGTATTATGAATGAGATAAACAATTACATGACAAAGAAAAGCACCAAATATATTTAATATAGCTTTTTGCTAAACTCCTTTATAATTTCAGCTATTATATCAACTTTGGATGCCTAATGGATTTATTCTTAGTCATCAGGCCAAAACCTTGTCAAGTACCTTGGTTTCTCATCAAATACCTACTAGGGTAACTACAATCCCATAATGTGCAGCTGTGGTGCAGGTGTTCAAATGTTGGCATGGTTACAAGGGGAACTTCTGTACAGTGGTTAGCTACGTAAACATTTCTAAACATCAGCATGTAAGCATGCTGACATTGGCATTTATCTCAAAGTACTGCTTTTGAGCTTCGCAGCATTTAAAATGGCTGTAGGCCCTGGTCCATTGGATACAAATGTCATGCTGCTTTTTTGACCAAGCTATTGTTGGTCATCCAAAATAAATAAATGAATAAATAAATAAAATAGGTGTGGTTCCGTCTTTTTGTAAATAATTGTAGCCTTAAGATATATGAATGTTCACGAGTTTAATGAAAAGTATTCTGACATTGAGGGTTTTTCACAGTCTGCCAATAAATACATGATTTAACAAAGTTAGTTTATGCTGAATTTAATGGAGTGAATCAAGAGAATAGAAGACGGCACATTGGATTAAAGAGCCAAAACCAAATAAAGAAAGTCTGAAATACAGGTAGGAGAGATAAGAACAGACAAGAATCATTGTTTATCTGTGACTGACAGTTAAATTGTCACACTTGCCTCTCCCTGAAACCTATTTGTGTCAGTGCAAATGATGAGTTCACAGAAATGAAGGCATTTCATAAGGTTGAGCAGGCAGCTGCACTGAGAAGACCAGAATAATGACCAGAGTAATGACGTTCTGTAATCCAATTTAAATTTTAATCTCTAAATACCAAACCTTTTAGGCCATCGCTCTTTTCATTAATTAAATTTTTATCAGGGATGCAGTCCACTGAAGCGAAACAGAGCTGTTGTCCTTATATCACGTTTATTATCTGGGTCAAAGCAGTTCTCTTTCATTTAAAAGTGTAGTTGACGCTGGATGATAAAGAGATAAGAGACTTAAATGTGGCTGGGGGGGAAATTTGTTTTCACTGTAAATATATGCTAAAGATGCCTCAAGACATAAACACAAACAGTACATCCACGCCAGGACACATTTAAGTCCAATAAATACAAAAGAGGAGAAATATCCTGTCTGTGTTCTTAAAAGTGTGATTTGTGTGTAAAGTTATTGTGCGTTTGTGTTTTTATGTGTGCATCAGGACTCCTCAAAGGCAGTGTCTCTTGGTTTGTGGATGGAGGAGATGATCTTCAATCTGGCCGACTCGAGGCTGTTCTTCAATGACCTGGAGGTTAGTTTTACAACCGTTATCATTTGTAGAAATTCTGGACATTTACAGGATTTCATTTTGTTTTGGTGACCTCCTATTTCCCAAACTGGTATCTGAGAAACTGTGCCCTCCTTCATCCCAAAAATCTCCCAGCTTGTTCACATTCTCCTCACAGCACACTTCATCTATATTTTTTAATAATCATAAGACTTTTTTCCAGTAATTTGGAAAATAGAGGTAGTAAGTGCAGACCCACTGGTGTAAATTGGCAACGAGTTTGACATTTGGGTGCTGTTTTCATACTTGGCATAAAGCACAGTGGCTGGCATTGTAGGACTCTCCTCACACAACATCTATCCTGTATTGACTAACTGTTACTACAGCATTTTCCAAACAATTTCCCTTCCTGAAGTGACGCTACAGCAAGAATATTAAAAGGAAGGTTTGTTAACTGCTGGCAGAAATGCCCTCACAGTGAGATGTAACCCGCTGCCTCAAAATCCACCAAATTTGAGCGTCGATGAGACCTCTGGAAGGGATGAAAGCATTTTACTACCTGCTAGTGATTGAACAGTGCATATGTTTTTCATCCTGCATTCCTCTGCCTTGTTCTGACAAAGAAAAAAGATTAGAAGGGGGTCGGAGTAGAGAGGGAACAAGCACACTTTGTCCTGTAATTATAGGTGTGTGTCTGAGTATCTGAGAGAAAAATTAGTCAGATGGGAGGAGGAATAGTCAAGAGAAGGGAAAGGAGCCAACAAAGCCATTTGCAAACCCAGTTTTTATCCCGTCTTTTGTTGTCAAGGCCCAGAAAATCTCTAAAGCAGTAGGCAATGCTTGGCTGACAACTGCTGCGGAGCCTCAAGCTACAATTGTCTTGTACCTCTTATTTTAGTAGCAGCTCCCAGTAGCATTCAACATTATTGCTGCTGTCAAGCATCTGAAGCAATTGTAATTGATGTGCACAACTGCCTGTTTAAATGATTGAGAATTAATAATGCGGTTGCATGAAATCTATGTTGCCACAGAGTGGAACTCCTTTGAGTTCAAGTATACTTGTGTATGCTGTTGTGCAGATGTGTGCTTTTGCGCTGTTTTGTCACCAGTAGCATCTCCACATCTGAGTGGGAGGTGAATTGTAGCTCCGAACATTGAAGAGGTGGAGGGAGGATGAGGTAGTGTCTCCTTCCGGCTCAAGTTGGCTGAAAGGTGATTGGAGAGCCTCCCTGTCCTGGATCCCTGTGTGACAGGAAGGAGTCGTGCTAAGGCTCTGTTTTTGCGCTGATACGTGCAGCGTTGTTTCGTGTTTGCATCATTAGGTTGGGGGGTTTAGCTGAATAAAGTTAGTTTACAGTATGCTGAACATCAGAGTGGCTGTCTTATATCTCTGCCCCCTCACTATCCCACGTCCTAACACCTTACTTCCTCCCTTTTTGTAATTTATTTTCCGTCTTTTTTTTTCTTTTTATTTTTGCAGCTACTATCATTACTGGAGGCTCCACAGGAGCAGAGAGACCTGTCTGTACAGAGCTAATCTGAAATGCATCTCTTGATATATCCGCTCTTTTTTGAATTTCCCAGGAATGCGACCAGGTTCACATTGATGATGTGGCATCAGACGACAACGGGCAGGACCTGAGGTAAAGCTTCCGTTGAACTTAAGGCTCTCCTAAGAGACAGCTCAACTGTGGCTGGTGAACCAGACTTGCCCTCTGGGTTTTAGTGCACAGGAGGAAATAAGCGGGGAGATGAGATGAATACTGTGTGCGTCTGTGTTCATGCATGCAAGCCTGTGCGTGTCTTTTATTTTCCCAATATCCATGGCCATATACTATGTCGCAGGATTATCCAATGCTTTCACTTCCCATCAAAATATCTCTTTTTAATTCCCCTTGTCTCCCTCTGTCCAGACATTTTATGGCATAAAATAGTTGGAGCACTTTGTGCATCTTAAATGAATGATTTGAAAAAGAGCCAGATCTTTTCAAAGTACCTTTATAAGGTATTAATTTTACTGAAATCAGCATTTCTCATTTCATTTTTCATTTTCATAGATATGTACTTAATGATTTCTTACTGACAAAGCTTCTTTGAGGGCTACAGTCACTTCTTGCCCCTGGATTTTTGGTGGTCATATTGGCACATATGCCTAAATTTAAAGAAATCTTACACCGTTGCCTTCTTATTTAGAGCCAGGATAGATTGAATCTTAGATCTAGAAAATGTGGCCAGTTGTACGAACTCTTTGAGTCATAATATGCCCAGGAAAAACAGAGCTTGTGTTATTATGATCTACATTATGTCTGCTTCCTGTATTGTGATCCCGCAGCACTTACAACTTTGGATCGGATGGCTTCCAGAGCCCAGCAGGGGCCGGCTCTCTGTGCCTGGGGTCAGGGGTCCATGGAGGAGTAGACTGGATGAGGAAACTGGCTTTCCGATACCGAAGAGTGAAGGAGATTTACAACACATACAAGAATAATGTTGGAGGTAAGCTGTTTTTTTTATTTACATGCATCACTGTTGTGTAGAGGAAACAGAGGAACAGTAAATATAGTTTTCTGATATTTAAAGATATTTACAAACTTCTCTGAGGTCCGACTTTGGTTATATATGCAACAAAAAAGCTAAATAATATCATGACATTACTAACATTTACAAATAAATATTTGCCTACTGTCTGACCTCAAAAGCTAGAGCTGAAATGGAACAAAATACATTTTCCAACCACAGTTAATGTCGACTTTCTTCAGAAAAAGGGCATTTCATTTTGTATAAACTGCAGTTTGATCGTAAACCAAACCACTGTTGTCAAATATAACCTGAATCATGAAAAGGCTAAAAGGAGCCAGTCATGTTAGTTTATCAACTTTGAGTCAGAAATGATTGTTGAGTCTAAAACCTTGTGCAGTGGGGGAGCGCAGACACTGCAGAGTACATCTGGCTGCTTTATATCTGCTGGAAGCTGTGTGCGTCTGAGGTTTTGGCTGCATGGTGTTGTGTTAGAGTTGTCCATATAGACACTGCAGACAGTCCTGCTGTCAAATTAAGGCTTCATAACATCTTATTTAACATTCTATCTATTATGCATTTGAAGTGTAAGGCCTTGGATGAGTCGTGTTTATTTGCTGGCCATCAAGTTTGTGTTCCTCACCGTTGGGCAGGTTTGCTGGGCAGCCCCAAGCGGGAGGAGTGGTTACAACTAAGGAGAGAGATGGAGGTCCTGACTGACCTGTGGCTTACTCAAGCACTCAAAGCCCTGGCTCTCATCAACTCAAGGTCAGTCTGTGCTGCATCACCTCAAGTTACTCCATACAAATGAGTTTCTTTTGAAATTTAGTTTATTATTATTATTATTATTATTATTATTATTATTATTGATAGCTTTAACATTAATGATAATTGATAGTCACTTTTGCTTATTTGGCACAAACATTCACTCAGTTCAGGATGGAGATATTTTAGCGGTCAAAGGTCAAGATCACTGTGAACTCACATCTATCCCATTACCGAGAACATGATAGATTAGAAACCCATTGTGAATTAGATCTGGTACAAATGACCAGTTGGACTGGAAATTCAAAGCATAACTAGTAAGAATTTGGTGGTGAATGTCCTTATTTTCCATTGTCAATTAAATGTAGTTAATTTAGCTCAGTATATTTCATTCATTCAATTTCACCCAATGTAAAATTTTATTTTATTTGTTTTTGAGTGGATTCCTTAAAAATTTATATTTAATTTTGAATATTTAATAGCTTTAATATTTAAAAAATTTAACAAAATTTTATTTAATTTTAATTAAATTTAATGTAATTCATTTCATTAATTTTAATGTCACTGATTTAATATCACTCTATTTAATATCAGTAATTTCTATATATATATCACCAAAATTGAAATTCACAATTTACTCACTTTATAGTTTGAATTATGTAACAGTTTTAATAACTTTAAGAAAATGTAACTAATTTTTTTTTAATTGAGTGAATTTAATTCAATTAAAATTTTTTTTTAATTCAGTAATTTAATCTAAAAAAAAAATGCATGCACTTATTAAATTCCTTCAAAGTCTTCCCCACCAAGTCTTCTTTTTTTTTCTATAGAGAAAATAATATAAACATGAAATTCAAATACATAATACAACAAAGTAAACAAGCCTTTCTATGATATTTGAGTGCTTGAGTAAATGTTTCCGTTACAGGTCATCATATAGATGGTATGAATGTGTTTGTTTCAGGCCCAACTGTGTAAATGTGTTGGTGACCACCACCCAACTCATCCCTGCACTCTCCAAGGTGTTACTGTACGGTCTGGGCTCAGCTTTCCCCATAGAGAACATTTACAGCGCCACCAAGACAGGTAAGCAGCGAGAAAGAAGGGACCCAGACAACAGAGGGAACCAACATATTAACAACACAGCCAACCTCATTCCACCCTGTATGAGTTCTCATTTAAGAGCTTTCTCTAAATGTCCAATTTTAATATTTTAAATTCAGATTTTCTCTCTCTTCTAAGGCAAAGAGAGCTGCTTTGAGCGAGTGTCTCAGAGATTTGGTCGGAGAGCGGTCTATGTGGTTATAGGAGATGGAGCTGAAGAGGAGACTGTGGCCAAGAAGGTATAATGCAATCAGATTTTTGGGGGACATATTGTGATGTCTAATGATCGGCCATAACAAATCAGTTACCATACAAAAACCTTTTCAACATCTGTGTCTGAATGTGGTTGTCTTGCTTGGATTTGGCAGTTTGACAAATACAGTGTAGGCCAACGTGCTATCCACTTCTTCTTTATCACACACTACAGTCCATATTTCAGCATCTGTCAGATCACTGCAAATTCTGAAAGTATCAATAATTTACCTGAAACTTGTGTTTTTATTTCAACCAAATTTTTGTGTTCTCAGAAGAACATGCCGTTCTGGAGGGTGTCCTGTCGAGCCGACCTGGAAGCTCTGAGCCATGCACTGGAGCTGGACTACCTCTAGAGGGCACCAGCCATCACACTCTGCTCTTCCACCCACGTCATGATATGCTCCACAGCACCCAAGTGCAGCTAGGGGGCCGAGGTGTCCCCACGGACTGATTCAGAGTTGGTATTTGCTATTTCAAGTGAGCACCCAGGTGGACAGTTTCACACCACAGCCAAAAGAACTGCAAAGATTTCTAAGCGAGGCTACAAGGACACCTACAACACTCAAACATGAAGCAAAATGTTGGACCAAAATAAACAGTTTAGAGAAAAAGGGGGGGGTGGCAAAGCTTCAAAACGAACCCTAATAAACTGTGGTTAATTCTGCAAGAATATTTTTTTTTTTTTCCATTTTCCCTAATCTTTTTTAAATGCAGCTCATCTCAACTTAATGAATGGTAACCCAAAAATGTTGCACTGAATGCAAAATCTTACAGTCTGTTTAATGAACACAGTGGGTATGTCTGCATGGATGAAAACTTAAGATTTGTGTTGGACTGTTTGTACTGCTGTGTCTTTTTATAATTGTTTTGAGACTTAACAAATTTTCCACTGGCCAATACTATTTTAAAGTGAAATGTTAGAAACGAGTGGTGATGCTACAAAGGAATAGATTTTGCCTTCACTATTATTTTAGAAATGTTTTATTCATATGTCATCTAGATCGGTCTCAGATAATGTTCTCCTCATAGTTAGAGGCTATTGAAAATAGTCTGTATTGTACTATTAAAATGTGAGCTATTTATTATTCATTCAATTCTACAACACATTGAGGTATATATAATTTGGGAGCTTGGTATTAATGAAAATCCCTTTTGAAGACCAAAAATTTGTTCTTGTAAAAAAAAAAAAAATGTTTTGATAAGAATTGTCATGAATATGCTGTATTATAGGCTTGTGTTCAAATCCATACTTTTGATTCTGGGTTGTATATGTTTCATTGTTTTAATACTCCTTTCTTTTCTGTCCCTGCTCAATTTCCTAATAACCTGTTTGTAATATAGATGAACTGGTCTGGTTGTGCATGTGCTGATTACGCTGCCTGTCAGCTTAGCTATGATTTGTATATAATGCTTTATTGTTGATTTGTTTTGACAGAGTGAAAATAGATTAATAAAGATAAATTAATTGCATTTTGGGGTGCAGAGCTAAGTTTCATTTGACTTCACCCAGATGCACATGAAACATGAGGTCTCACATGACAAATAAATTAATGAACGATGAATAATGGTCTTTTAAATTGCAAATGATTATCAAGAGGTTTGACAAACATTTCTAGCCAATCGGGCTGCTGATTTTCTTTTCTTTTCTTTTTTTTTTTTGGAAGAAAGGTCTCCCTCTTTTGGGCAGAATATAAGTTGTAATAACATAAATGGATGTGTCAGGAGCAGCACGTTGGACCTTTCGGTGTGGAGTCTGCATGTTGTCCTTGTGGCTGTGTGGGTTCCCTCTTGGTACTCCGGCTTCTTCCCACAGCCCTGAAACATGCAGATTAGTTTACTCTGAGCTGAGTCTGAGTGTGAACTGCTGTTTTTATCTCTGTAAGTCTATATATGTTGGTCGTACAGTAGACTGGCGAGCTGTCCAGGGTACAGAGCCATCCCCCAGCATCAGCTGGGATTGGCTCCAGCCCATCAGTGACCTTTTACAAATAAGCTGTACAGACAATAGAAGGATCCGTCAGAGGAAATGTGATATACAATTGTTTTATTTTATTTTCAAAAACATTGAAAAGGTACAGAACACTTTATTCAATTCCAAGTAAATACGTAAATAAATATATAAATACATAAATAAGAGGAATTTACATTCACATTGATATTCATTACACAGAAAATGGAGAACAGGAATTGTTCCTCTGTGTCTACTGCTGCCACCTGGCTGCCATTCTTTTGGTTTCAGAGTTCAGAGTGTGTATAGTTGTTACAACTTAATTGAAAATGTATTTCTGGGGCAAAACAAACCTGATACTGATGGGATAAAAATATCTTTAATAATAAGTGGTGGAAGCTTTTTTGACGACGACCATCTCGAAGCCTGTGATCGTGGTGTCGATGTCGGTCAGGAACAGTCCTGCCTGAAGCATCTTTGCTCCTGCCATGCTGGGGGTGAAAGTGATGTGCTTTACCATGCTTCCTCCGGGAGGCAGTGCAGATATCCTGCAGGAAGACACACAGAAAGATAAGACGTCACAAAATGTTGGCATTGGTAGCAATGTCACCATGGTGATTTTAAATGGCGAAAACTCTCTTGAATGTTGAGAAGTACTCCGACCTGTTTTCAGCTGGTTCACCCTGATTCTTCAGACCAGTTTAGATAATGATAGCTCAGTAAAAACTAGTTTATCTGTTGATGTTAGAACTTTTGTTCGCACTGTGAGGTCAGGGTGTTTCTTTACTCTTTAGCTCATCACACCTTCATCAAATAGCCTTAAATAACCAGTGCTTTCATATTATTATTACTGGCACCGATCTGCAAAGCAAAATAAATTTTCTACATTGTTCTGGCCACGCCTGCCTGAACAGTGAACACTAATAAAGTGAGTCTAAAAGGCTGACATTCCTTCGGCACAGACAGCTGTCACAGCAAGGGACTGCAGAGTGGGAGTGATTTAATCGAGCAATTTTTCATTTCATTTTTCATCATGTAGCCAATTGAGAAGGGAGGTAAATCACTAAGCTATATACAACTTTCAACATGTATACAAAAAATGAAGACAATTAATCATAATTCGTACCTGCAGTGCATCTTTCCCTGAATCAGCCCAGATCCAGATACAGTCAGTACTCCACTAATATTGTGAGTAAACGGGTTAGTGAAGGCCACTATGGCTGCCTGGTCCTCGTGAAGAACAATGGAGGTCTCACGTTTGACCTGAAGGAGAAATGTGTTTTAGTGAACCTTGAATATTCCCTTAAATTAGCTCTTGAATTACTCGCCCCAGTGAGAAATAGTTAGGATGTCTTTGAAGTACCTGGATATACAGCTTTGGGCTGGTAATATTGAACTCGTCTGTGGCCAGGTACCGTTCATGAGTGGCCATGTCTGCTAGGACTACTGCAAGGTTGATCAGGTTGTCTCCCACCACGCTTTCATACTCGTCTGGAAGGATCTGCTGCTGCAAGACTGTGACTGGAAAGAGAGGGGAGCAAAAAAGAAGGGGATGTGTGAAATTTGACAGCAATGTATTTTTTTCAATAAGTTCTACAAAGTGCAGCAGTCCCCCAGAAGTCACTGTTTGAGGAGTAAGGAGAAATAAACCTACCTTCTCTGGGTGCCAGATGTATGATGCCGTGCTTTTCCCAGAAGGTGCCTGAGGGACTGTTGTTGTATTCTTTGGCCTGGGCGTTGACGTGCACATTCATCCTTTTGGCAACACTCTGTTTGTTAGCAATTTTCATTGTGAAGCTGATGGGCTGTCCGGCAAGTGGAGCTTTATCCAGGGTCAGGGAGACTGACACTCCCTTGCGTGAGGCTCCTATATAAACATGGAGATATCCACAGAGTGAGATGACTTGTGTTTAAACAAGTGATCATTCTGACTCATGGATTAAGAATAAAATTTACCTGTAATTAGTGCTGAGTCTTCAGACATTGCGGAGCTGCGTGATCTAAGCGTTGAAGTTGGACCTATTTTAAAAAGATAAATAGAACATGCGAGGAGAGTAAGAATCATATTTTAGAGTGAACAATATGCCACTTCTTTAAATCAGCAAGTGTTAAAATAAATGCTTTTGGATCATACTTTTGGTGTATTTGTAGTTTTCTGTGATGTTCTGGAGTCTGGGGAAGCCAACAGCTTTGGTACAGATGAGGGATCCAACTCTGTCTTTGTCTTTGAGGTAGCTGACCGCTCGGCCCTGGCTTATTATGACTGTGTGGACGTCTGCGTTCACTTCAGCATAGACGAAGGGGATGTCATAAGGCAGGTCGATACGCCGATCTTTGATGGCTTTGACTGGAGCTGGGCCACAGCAGAACACTCCTGAAGAACACATGATGATGATATTTAGAAAAAAGTCGAATCATCAGTAATAAATGAGAAACATCACATGATGGGACCAACATTGTTTCTCACATACCTCCACTCCTCTCTTGAGGTGTTGGGTCCAGAACTTGCCAGCCATCCATTCCAGACCCCAGATCCCTACGATTCATCCAGCACTCAACCCAGACATGGAAGTTCCTGTTAGAGCCGTCAAAATAAATATCACTGAGCTTTTTTTATTTTTTTTTTTAACTTGGGAAAGTTTTTATTTTTGCCATGTAAATAAGATATATTTGCTCCACCACTGACCATATGCTGTCTTTAGAAAGTTTCAGCTTCTGCCCCGTTTCGCTGTAGTACTCTTCAATCACCAAGTTGGCATTGGTGTCATGTGCAGAGTCGAAGTTTGTGACAACACGGCAAGGAATGCCAAGAACTCTCATAACTGAGAAGGCACAATGAGAAGACAGGCACAGGCGTCACATACTGACGATACTGTAATATATGATTATTTCACAATGGAAAAAAGAATACATTTTGTGTGTGTGTTTGAGTCCGCGATGACAGTATTATGTTTTAGAGGTTTAGAGCTGGTTACAATTACAAAGTTTGATCATATCATATCATAATGATATAATTACCTGTACACATGACAGCTGCATAGACCCAACACTGTCCATACTTGACTGGGCTGAAACCAGACTGGGCCCACTGTAACAGGATGTCCCTGCTCCCCGTCCACATGGTAGGGTTAACTCCTTGTTTGAAGTCACCAGACCAGTTCCCTTTCAGGATTCCGTGGTCATCTTCACAGTTGATCTAAAAAGGAGATGAGAGGATAGATATATCTTTTGATCTTTGCCACAAACATCACAGAGCAGGTCTGAGCACCTCACATCCCCTTAGGTGACAGTTTAATGACAAATGTAGTCAAGTCTATTCAACAGTTTGCTGCAGTGATTACAGACACAGATGTTTAAGTGATATAATGTTTTTTCTTTTTAATTTGCAGGTGTGTTCTTGTTTACTAATCTGCATAGCACCCCGTCCCAGTTCAAGCAAGAAGATTTTTCAATAAGGTGCAGCTGAAGGGACGCTTATATTGTGACACAAAGTAAGCATAGACTGGTGAGGTTCAACGCTAACAGTGAGATAATTATCTCTCTGTTTGAAGTTTGTGTTTCGCTCACCATGGCAGACACGACCCGGCTGATGTAGACGGGGTTGTTTCGGTTAAGGTAGTCCACTCTCCTGTTCTTTAGGTGCTGGGAACTGATTTGGAGCAGATTCATGCACGCCTCCAGAACGCCAGGCTCATACTTCACACAGAGAGAGAAAGAAATGAAAGGGTTAAATCAATTTTTCATTCAAATATCATATTCTCATGCACAGCAAGTGGAAAAAATTGAAACTTGCACAATGATGTGTGAGCCAACACAACAGCTCTTATAAATACAGTGGTGTAATCTCATATCTGAATCTGCAAACCATTTCAACAGAATATCATTTTCATACCTGATCGAAGGACCATGGTCTTGACACATAGTTCACAGCCGTCCCCATAAACAGCAACCCAGAGGCGTTCAGGACATATTCCTCTCTCTCGTCCTCGAAGGGAATATACACTGCATCCTCTGCAAGGAAGAAACCTGACATTTAGTTCATCCTAGTGTGTTTGCATTTTAAATTCCTTTGCAGGGTAGACTACAAACATTGTAATTCAGTTCCCAGGCTCATCTTTGTCCTGTATTCCATCTTGAAAAGGTGCAAATAGATGTTTGCATTAGTGTTACGATCCACTGAGCTAGTTACTGAGCACAGTACATCACTTCTAAACTCCTGTATAATTAATTAATTCATCGAGTCGCACAAAACATGAATACAAGTACAGTACAAGTAGCTCTGGGTTGGGTCACAGTACTGAGAGCTACTCTGAGTCTGCAAAGCTGTGCATTAACTGTCGAAAAGCATTTCATTCCATCCTCTTGATTTGTACATTTTTGGATGTTTTTACTCACCACTACACCAGGGGTTACACACCAGGATGAACATGGAAAACCTGCTCCTCCGCCAGCCATTCTTGGAGGACACATACACCGCAAACCTGTAGACTCCCACTGGGGCAGAGGCAGGAGATGAGAGGAAGATGGAGGGGTTCTGGAGGTTCAGATGTTCAGGGTCGAAGCAGGCTTTCCAGGAAGAGGATGAGGAAGAAACAGTGTTGGAGAAAGTGACTGGCACTATCGAATACAGACGGCCTAGGGAGAGAGGAAGGATTGGAAATTTTGTCAAATAAACTTAATCACAAATTGTTACATGGAACGCTGGTTCCATATACATGTATGCACTCAAACAGCCATTTATTCCAAGAACATCTAGGTTAAATATAAATATAGGGTACCAAGCAAAATTTTGATCCTCAGAGAGTCAGTGTAGGGGTTGAAGGCTCGGCCCCCCAGTTGCAGGGTGACTTTGAATGGTGCTCCTCTTCGCAGCACGAGGGCTTTGGAGTCGCTGAAGTCCTCTGTCCTGTGTCTCTCCAGGTTTTCAGATTTCTCCAAGTCAACATTTTGGATTAGCAAGTCTGCAAATGAAAAACAATTAAACTGCTATAGAGAATTGCATTTACCGGTGTCAAATAACAGGGCAATAAAATGGTAAAAGAAAAAAAGAACACATTTCTGAAGAGGAATCTCACCTTCCATTTGTTTGTGTCTTTTTCACGGCAGCAGCTCTGTGATTGTGCCCCTGGTGTCGCTCTCCACACTAATTTAAACCTTTGCCCCACCCTCTACAAGCATGGTGTATTACATCAGTTATATGGCCCTGACATGAGTAATCAGGCAAACCCAGTTTTTTTCTTTGTGCTTTTTTTTTTTTTTTTTTTTTTTAAAGTTGAAAGTTGAGTTTTTGGTATAATTTATTTCAAACATTCCATCAGTTATAATCATTTGTTGGTCACATTTGTGTTATATGTTGGACTGCAGTGAAAGAGCTTATTTAGCTTTCTTTGGAAGATTGGAAGCAAACAGACAATGTTCTGATCTAATATAGATCTGCCTTGAGTGTACTACACAAAAGGTCATAGATTGTACTTGTATGGGATTCATCATTGGTGAGATGGTTATTAAAGATCATTTCAAGTATCCTTTTTTTCTCTCTCTCATACATCTGGTGCTGTTGACCTATCTTTGCAATTTCAGTTTTAATCTTTTCATCTATTCATTTACATTTCTTGCAGTCGTTCAGACTGTTTGTTTGTAAATGGACCCATAATGATTCATTTTGTAAAACTAATTAAATTTTTTAATCTTTTAAATGTCACACATGTGCTTATCATTTAGTTTCTAATGATGACTTATGCGGGTAGGAAAGCCCCTCATAATAAATTAATACACACATTCATGTGAATTCAGTCTGTTTTTCCTGTATCTCTTAATATACACACATCCGTTTAACCAGCCGCCTGTAGCCTTGAAAGTGTTGCTTCTGCCACAGAAAAGATAGGTGGGAGTTGTTTTATGTTTTCAGTTGTCTCAGCAAGCAAAGTAACTTAAAATGTGAATGTGGACCAGGCAGCTGTGAATTCACCTGCTTGTAATACAGTGTCAGCTATGTGAGGTGTATTATGTGGAACGTATTTTGGATGAATAAATGTTGACGTGTCACACCTCTGAATCTAAGAAAAGTGAGAGCAATCTTTGGTTGTTCCCTGGAAGCAAAGTTTTACTTATTTGAGTAATGACTGATAGTGTTATCTGTCTATCTATCAGATGGTCAGTTTTTCTACTTTTGGATACTTAATACTTAATATTTTGCAGAACCCTTTATAGTTCCAAGATGTTGGGGCCTTGGTACTTTGGTGACCCTTCCTGAATCCCTATTGAACCACCATAAAGTTGACACTTGCAATGTGTCGGAAAAGAGTGACAAGAATTATTTGTGACTCTGATGCAGCGTCAAACCAAAGCCAACACCCACTCCCAGGTAAATAAAACTCACGCTTCTTCCCTTTCAGTTACTATTTCCAAGCGTAAGCAACTTTCGTCATTGCTTTTCATTTACGCTTGTTTGTTGATTATCACTGATTGCTTCATTTACATTGATGTGTTCACATTTTTGCAAATCAAGACGTGATTTTTTTTTTTTTTTTTGCCTTAAGTGCTGTTAGTTATTTTAATTCGAGAACACCCAATTGCATATTCTAAGCCGATATCTTTTAAATGGAAAGCATTAATCTTCCAGTACTAAGAAGAGCTTTTAATTCAATGAGCTGATGTAAATATATAACATCTCCCTGTGAAATGCAGTCATATAGAAGCAGAAAAAAAATTTAAATATTTAAGTATTTTTAAACTTTTCTTCACTGGTAATCACATAAAAAGTAAACAAAAAAAAACCATTACAAACTCACAGTTTTGGCATCAAGTCATATTTTTATAATGAATTCTGATCATGACCACTACTATATAATGCAAAACTTGTGCTTAGACAGAGAAATGCATTACAGTTCTACTGCTCCAGGCAAAATTTGCAAAAAACAAAGCACGGTGTTTAAGCAAAAGAAAACTGAAAATGGGTTTGGCCATATCTCATTCATTCTAGCTCTCCTTAAAGATGATGTAAAATGGCACACCTTTAAGCTTTTAAACTGAATAAAAGGACAAAAGCTTCAATAGGCACACCTGGTATTCGTTTTGGAGGTGAGGTCTAACAATTTGAAAAGGACCCAAAATGTGAATCATGTGGTAAACAGCAACAAAATAAATAAACAATAGGTTAAAATGCTAGTGTATTCCTTTAGCTAGAAATTTTAGAGTCAAACAAGGATGAACCAGGACCCACATGAAGAGAAACGGATCAATATTTCAAACCTTAATTAAAAACACTTCTATAGTACAAATTTGCTTAGACAATAATTAAAGAAGGCAATAATCAATAATTAAGATTGAAATATTAATAATTATAAAAAAAAAGTAATTATAGTATGTTAAAGAGCAGGTCCACACAGGAAAAAAAATCTATAAGTTAAGTTCATTTTTGAGCAACTGTCCTTGGCTTATTATAAACAAGGAAGTCTGTTATGTCGTGCCACGAATTGCTGTCATGGTAGAGGTAGTTCATGGAGGACTGTAAGGAGGCCTGCAGAGTGTGAGGGTAATACTCAAACAGCCACAGGACGATGCCCCAGACCAAGGTGGCGAAGAGCGGGAAGGGGTCATGTTTAGGCTGAGGGATGAATCCCTTCTCTACGGCCAACCGAGACAGGGCGAACAAGATCCTCGACAGCAAGTACATGTTGATCTGAAGCAACACAGAAATGTGTTTTAGTAACACGTTTACTAACTGGGTTGTGGTCTGCAGAGTCTTTTCTTTAGACTGCAGGGCTGACATACCTGACTATTGATGCTGTTGTTATCGCCAAACACTAACCATCCTCCTACACAGGCAGCCAGGAAGGAGTGAGACTGCAGACTCTTTCCCTGCATCTTCTGCTGCAGAGCATGAAGTCCTTTATATGTGAACACGAAGCAGGCCAGGTTGCGGGAATGTGTGTAAGTGGCCTTCAAAATGGCTCTGAGCTTTTCCTTCAAGCTACCAGAGGAGAAGAACAAGATCGGACCTTCAGATACAAAATAAAAATAAAAAGCAGAACACAGCTCAAACTCTTACCTGCCACTTTTGAATAGAAATGTCATGACAAGGGCGTGTGGCGCTCTGATTTTGGCCCCATATCTGAGAAATAAACACATTCAGTCAATGTTGTCCAAGTCCCAGATCCACAATACATTTAGCCGGCAAACTCCATTCACATGTTTGCACAACAAACAGACTGGAGCCCGCTTTGGGACAAACCAGGAAAAAACGGTCACATTTTAACTCGCTCGTTTGTTGAATCTTTTCACTCACACGACGCCATTTCTGAATCCTTTCAAAACCGCCAGCGCCGCTTTGTATTTCTGCTGCTGGAGCACATTGTTGACGGTGTACAGGAGAGTTTGTATCAGGTCTGGACCCGCCATGACTTTGGACGGAACCGGAGCCGACAAGACACGAAGAGCTGCTGCACGGCGTCAGGTGTCACCGCGAAACGCGTCCGTGCTGCTGCGCAACATGAAGGGTTCCTCTTACACAAATACAATAAGTGTGCTTCAGTTTTTATTGTGTGTTTGTTTGTTTGTTTGTTTTTTGTGGATCAAGAAAGTTTCAAATAATATGAGGAAATTTTAAGTATTAATTTTTTATTTTCATTTTCCTAAGATTTAACGCTGTTGCACATCACAAAACTTCTTAATACTCACATGTACGTATTGCATTATTTACGTTTTGAGATTTCCACTAAAGGCCAATTCACTTTCTTCTTTGACTTGGTATTTGGTTTAGGGACATATATCAGGTCACACTCACTTTCATTCCTACGTGAAATTTAAAGTCACCAATGAGATGAGATGATAAATCATTGTGCTATATCACAGATCATACATTTAGTCATTGATACAAATAGTTAGACTCACAAAAAGATGGCATGAAACTATCAATGTAATATGATGTAAGATACATAGCATAAAAATATATATTCCAAAAAAATATTGATTTGTATTTTGGGACGATATCGCCAAAACTCAAGATTTAAATAATATAATTACACATCTTTAAGTACACTGGGTAGTTTCTTTCATAAAATATATGAAAATATTTTTTCACATTGTCAGATGACATGAAATATTGAAAACAATGTGCGTATATTTAACCAATTGTGAGAAATGTTGCAATGTAATAAAAATCATCATTACACTTCACAAAAGACCAACATGAGCCCAGTGTTAAAATCATTTTATTACTTTTTTTTCCTCCCCTCAATCAATCCTGTTCATCATTACCTGAAACCCATTTTCCAAATAAATAGTTCTCAACCAATGACTTCCAATTTTTAGAAAAAGTTAGAACTTCAAAAAAAGAAACGGTGATTACACTATCAACATGATTTACAATGTAATCAATACAACTAAAAGACTATTTTGCATATTTCTATACATTTAATTGCCCCATGATCTGGAACACAGCAGTGATTAAACAGTCAAGTGGTTAATTCAGCTAGTTTGGAGTGTCAAGGTGCTATTAGTTGCAATTTTAACGTGTTAACATATTTAACAGTCAACATTTTAATCACAACACTTTAAAAAAAAGGAGAAAATCAAGGATTTATTCTTTTACATTAATAATGTCTTCACAAGTCTGCACACCTGTAGCCACACACTGGGATTTGAAAAGTGTGTGTGGATTCAATTACTGCCAGAGAGGGAGTAAGTGTATGTAAAACATCTGACACAATTAAGTATGAAGCAAGTAAAGCATATTTAGGGTCAATTTATCAGTAAAGGACATCAGTGAGAACAACCAAAAGCTTTTCTGTTTCAGTTGAGTGATGTTTAGGGAATTTAAATTAGAAATCTTATGTGATCTGCAATGCATACATACAAAATGATGCCATGTAATGATGCACAATGCCACTTATGCGCACACTACAGAGCTTGAATTTTACTATTCATTAAAAATGTCTCATTACAACTTATTTATCTGGCTCCAAATCATATCAAGCAACAAGACCTCATATAAACACACAGTCGGAACACAAACTAATACTGTGTACAAATACATATCAATTTGTGATAGGTCGGTTAAGGAAACATTTCAATTCCACAGTGATGAAGGTAAAATATAACCCAGAAAGACTAAGGTTTCCTTAAAACTGCCTTTAAGGGGAACTAGTTCCTTTGTTTAAATTATGTAATATTTGTTAAATTTCTTCTCTGTCCCTATTTTTAAAATCGAGAGCAGCACTACCCCTCTCCTCTCATTTATGTACCTTGCAGTGGTTAACATGGGGAAACTGAAAATTCAATATTGACAACTGAAAAAATGTGTAATTCATTCAGGGGATGTTAACAGATTATAGTTGTTGACTTAAACTTTCTGTCAAATTTTTCACAAATAAAAAGAACAAAAAAACAAAACCTTTGGTAGATTTTCTTAAAATTATAATCTACTTGATACTAAAAAACTAACTATGAGTTCGACATTTGTGAAGCTATTTCTGAAAAAGACATGGAATACTCTATCACAATATAAATCTGAATAATAACACCCTATAAAACTAGGGCCAATTACTTTTACATTATTCATATCTTATTATCAGTTTAAGCAAGCCACTCAAGGGGATCTAGTTCCTGGGTGAATTTTATCTATTAAGATATTAAACACACATTTCTACTTTGTAAATACATTTACGTAAACTACATTAGTCGCTTCACACATTTAAAGGTTAGGGGTTCAGTATCTTCATTACTGATCTAGGAGAATACTTAATTCTGGATATCTACCAGAAAATTGGCTACCATTCAGTGGGGATAGGCCATTATTCAACAAATAATAGTTTTCTGTTACATAATACACCCTAATGCTCCCACTTCATCAGTAACAACTTATATTTATTGAGAGACTTCAGAAATACCTCATACTTATCATCCACACTCATAAGGGAATTGTTTATCAGTGATCAAAAAGGCTGATATTATGAACAGACCCTGTTGGCAAAATTTGTCAAATGAAATCTTAAACTAAGCACTTCCAGTATGTACAGTATAATATTCTCCACTCATATAATGAATTTTAAATCAATAACAAATGCTGAAACCTAAAATTTTGTAAAAGTGATCAAACAAATCAGTTTGGCTCTTACCGACAAAGAGTTTTCTACGAAACTATTGCACATAAAAATACAACCTCTCTTTAAGAACAATCACAGCCTTCTTACTGCTTAAAGAATCATGTTAAAAGCTTAAATTCACTATGAAGTAGAGAGAGCTCAATCCGTCAGCATATGAGAAATTAATATTAAAATTAGCATGATTGTATTTATCAAAGTTATTAAAGAAACTGCATGTGTCCTGTTGGTGTCAGTCAAAAAGCTAAAAATCATCTATTCATTCATCCATCCATTCAACAACAAATAACATAAAATAAAGTTGCGCGTGAAAGACCCAAAATCACCTATGTGGCTTTTATGGTGCTTTTTGATATGAACCTTTTTATTTTAAGCCAAAACACACAAACATGATTCTTTCTTCTAAAATTGTTCATTCTGCAGACCTAAAAGACGGTCATTGAGAGGTCAATCTTGCAAAGTCTCACAGACATACGTACAGAAACTGCTCTTGTGCAATGTAAAGCAAGTGCAGACATGTAAGTGAGAAAGGTGTCTCCCTCTGATCGTCTGAGTCGGGTGGGGATTACGCAGTAAGTGGCCATGTTTGGTAGTTGAAACACGGTAAGGTGGGGTCACTGGTCTCGAGTAGAGTAAATTAAGTCTTTAAATGACTCTGTTAATATGAATCTAACTAACACCTTAAAAACAGTTGCTGCTGCATGTGATAATGTGACAGGAAAAAATAAAGAAAAAGTACTTTCATCTACCAATATGAGCAGCTCCTGGTTGCAAGAAGAATCTGCTGAAAAGTGCTCTTGTCTAAAATGGATATGGGTCCTTCCAGCCCACTGCTCCTCCATCCCATCCTGCAGCTCCTGCTCTTGTTGCATTACTCCTGCCCGAAGCCTTCAGTCTCTTCTATGGCAAATATGAGCTTCTCCTTCAGCTGTTCATAGCTCTTGTATGGAGGGAGGTCCAAACGATTAAAGCTTCATAGAGAAAAGAGACACTATATGACTCTCCACAAAAATATATTTGGTTCAATAGGTAACCTCTTGGGTAGATCCCCATTATAATGAACAAAATACTCCATCTAATTACAGCAGGCAAATACACACAAATTGCATGACAAAAAGCAGTAGGAGACCCAAAGAAATAAATTAGAAAATAGAAAAAGTAGAAAAATCTAAATGAATAACTAAAATTTTGATGATACATTGTACTTAAAATTAAATAGTAATAAAATAAACAAGGCCACTTCATAATATTTTGTACATGGTTAGTACAACATACATCAGTGAAAAGATGTGCTTAGTTGCTTTATTATTATTATTTTCCATTATGTTCAGTGTCAACATGATTAAAGGGCATAAACATTTCTTTTTTTTCTTCCCTTTAAAAAAAAAAAAAAAAAAAAAAAGGGTGTCAACATTTCACTGCCAGAGAAATTTTCCTATGAATTTATTTGCATGATACTGCACAAGAGCATCTACTAAATAAACAACCTTAGGATGGTTGTTTATGCAGTTTAATATTGTGTTACATAACTTCAGATACTAACAATAAAGGAACGCCCTGCATAATCAGAGGGTTAGGTCATGATTGCTTAATCTTTCAATCAGTCATCAATTCAGATGAAGGAGGACTTATATGGAAGTAGAAAGCAGCACAATGCGTCTTACCATGTGTGGCTTCGTGGAAGCCAGTTGTCTTTGCCCACTTTCTCAATGCAGAACTTCTGGGGGCCATTGCTTCCTGTATTAAATCAATAATAGGAAGAAAAAAAATTAAATCAAAGAGGCTAATCTGATGTGATATTTGGTACAGTGTCTGCAGTCATTTTGCATACCCATCAGGTCAGCAAAGCCACCAACGGGAAGCCGACAAGTTCCTGTGACAAACTGCAGCAGTCTCATCCTTTTCTCGTTGTCCATCTCCTTCACAAACTGTCAAAAGAGCATTCTATGTTAAAAACTTTTAACAAATCCAGTATGACACAGTTTTAATTCTATATTTGACTCTGAATTCCTAACTATCTCTTTGAAAGTTTTGAGAATCTCACAACTCTCAATTTGCAAAGGAAAAGAGAAGAAAATATTTTAGGCATTAACTTGACTACTATTGTGTAGAATTAATTGGGAAGGGATTAATCAGAAATTGTGTTGTGATCTTGCAGATTGACTCAACAGTCAGTGTGAAACTGTGATGCAGTAAATATGTACCAACCTGCCAGAACCAGAGTATCTGCTTGCTACTTCGGGCATAATGTCTGTAGATTGTGTTTCTCTGCCAGTCCACAAGGTCTATCTCTTGCATACCACACAGCATCACCTACAGATAAGAATAAAGCAACATTGTTCTTGTATGTAGAGCATGCTTAAAATTGGAAGGTTTTTAGTTTTTTCTTTCTGAATCAATGGAAACCTCAAATGTTCCTGTTTTAGATAAATGTTGGAGAGAATAGTTATTTCATTACCTCTAATTCCTTCGCATCAAAGTACTGAAGGTATTGTTGAGGCAGAACTTCATTGAAGCCCTGGAAGAACGCCTGAGTCTGTTCCTCCACACCTCTGGACAGCCTCCACTCTGCCACCAATCTGAATGCAATGA
This sequence comes from Remorina albescens, assembly GCA_034769265.1. Classification (NCBI taxonomy): domain Eukaryota; kingdom Metazoa; phylum Chordata; class Actinopteri; order Carangiformes; family Echeneidae; genus Remorina; species Remorina albescens. The sequence continues at coordinate 22,025,088 of CM068494.1, forward strand.
TACAAAGACAAACGTAGTAAAATTCACTGAAGACCTAACTTGAAAAGGTTCTGCAATGTTTGGTACTGTTCATCACTATTCTTGAGAGTAAGCCTGGATGCCACTAAGTCAATTAATAAATGTCATATTGAGCGTAAATGAGGTGGAGGAATGCACGATTCAGCTGTACCTGATGTATTCCTCCTTGTTTTCCTCAGTTACTTGGATGTTCCCTCCATCTGGTTTCAGCTCATGGGTAGTGACCTCCCCCAGAATCTCCTTGTCAACTGAGAAGAACATCTCCAGGCCGCACTCCTCTATGTTGTTATCCCTGCAGGCCAGAGAGTCATTATCAGGATTAGCATAGTTAAAATGAGCAAAAAGGGTTCGCCACAACTCATCAATGAGGTTCATAATGTGGTACCTTCACTATAAAGTAATTAGGATACTTATTGATGGTGATGCAATTCAAGCTGTCCATAATAATTATGCACATCTCCATCAGCTGCTCACCCACCAAGACACACATCAAAGGTTTAATCCCCAGACCTACTTGATCCATATGAGTGAGTTGTAAAATTCTGGATCAATGGACTCCAGATCTTTGAGCGCAAGAGGTTTGTTCAGGATACGCTTGTAGAAGGGAAGAGAGAAACCCGTGTCGATGAACTTGCCATGGAACAAGGCCTAGAAAAAAAATAAAGGCAGGGTTGGCAGGTGACACAATCCATCATACCAGCCAAATTAATCATGCCATCACCTTATGCTCATACACTTTTAGGTGTGTTTAAAATAAGTGCAGATACCATTGCAATAAAGCGCCCAATGAACTTGAAGTACTTGAGGTGATCAGGATTGATGTAAGAGGCAGGGTTAATCTGCAGACAGTAGTTGTCTTTGCCAGCATACTCAAACAGACAATACATGGGGTTTAGAACTTCATGGGACAGAAGAAAAAACCACTCCCTGAAAATATAACACAAAAAAACAAAAAGGAACAAGTCATACCATTTCAGTGGAGTGGTTTGCAAAATCTTGAAGATCAGGATTTAATAGAGAAATCAAATCTTTCGCTACTGTTATTACGTTTTGTGTGGAAGGTTGGTGTTTAACTGAAAAAAGTTATCAATATGGACAGAGCACACCTAATGAATCATAAAATGCTATTTGAGAAGTTCAGTTACCTGGCTACACCTCCATAGTCCAAGCCTTCCTCCCCAGGGAATATAACCCACAGTCTTCGCCTCAGATCTTGTGGGTGGAAACTCATGATCTTTGAATGCAGAGAAAGAATTTATCAAAAGTTCCACACCTTGAACAATGACACAACAGTGTCTGTTAAACAGAAAAGAGCAAGAAGACGATGTATTAAGATGATCACCTGTTGAAATGAATCCTCAAACAATGTTTTCCTTGAGACTGTAATCTTAATGTGCTGAGACATCGACATTTGCTAAGAGGGGAAATAAATCATGAAATATATAAATGCTTACATTTTGTTCATCAGAAAGCTGGCATTATGTTTTATCTTTGCATACCAACATATCAGCAGATATAAAGTATCAGTACATTTTTGAAAATGAAGAAATAACTGCTTTATTATGAGAGATAAAGCCTTTCAGCACTTGTGCAGAGATGTTCAATAGCACATACCTGACACCAGAACCTGAAGTACTGCACTTTGGCTTTAAAGTCCCTGACATAGGTTATCTGTGGCCCATTCTCACTGAGGGAAAGATCAGAAAAAATATATCTATGTATATGCAAGTTCAATATTCAAATCACAGTACCTGCCACTTTTTTGATGAAGGTGAAATGTGTATTGTTAGTTCTACGGTTAGTGAGATACCAGCATACAAATCATATTCTTCAGATGCAAATGAACATGTTTGTTTGGCACAAGCCCCAACAAAAAACATCTGTAAAATTATAGCAATATGATTATACATGTTTTGGAGCCTGACACATAATTTAGTTCCTTTGTGTAATGTGAAAGAGATTACTATAGCATATGCACATGAATTACATTAATCGAATTGCAGTACTGTTCAAACTTTTTTCGGCATAATCAAAGAGTAAAAGTTATATTTGAATGTGATATACTTTACAAATACACTTTGACAACTTACAGTGAAGATTTCCCAGTGCGAGGGTCAATGTAGGTTGTGGTTCGCCTGTTGTGGTCTACAAAGTAGGGAATACCATCCACGGTGAACCTCATTTCCCAACCATCAGGCAGGGGTTTATCATTCAGAAGCCTGAACGACACAAACACAAGGGAACATACAAATGTGTGAGAAAATTGTTAAAATGTAAAAAAAAAAAACCAAACAACAAAAAACTTAGTTGAAACACAATGCTCTGTCTGATGATTTTTCATCTTTGCACCCATAACTAGTAGCAGTATGTTAATGATGTTTGGAATCAAATCAATATTCTTTGAAAACCCTTTTTATGTGAAGCTACCTGTTACCTTCAGAACTGACAGATTACTTGAATGTCTGCTTGTGATGAGCAAGTTAGTGGAACATTAGTGCCTCTCATAGGTAATAAAGGTGAAATGTTTTCTGACAATATGACTTGTCAGAAATACGATTTTAACAGGAGAATCATTTATACTTGATATAACAATGTGTGAAAATAGCAACATTCATGGACACACACACACACACACACACACACACACACAAGCATACACTCACCCTTGCCTCCTGGGATCTTCCCACTGTGTTGTCCGGGTTGGATGATGAACAAAATACACTCTGCCATTGGTGTCTGTTCTCTTTTCTGGCCCCCAAAAAATAAATAATAATTATAAAACACACACACACACATATATGTGTGTGTGTGTGTGTGTGTGTGTGCATTATTTTTTTTATTTGTCTAATGCTGTAAATGGTGATATTTACCCCACCCATGTGGCAAAGGTCCCAGTGGGTCAAATTCCTTATTGGCTGTAGCTGCTAGCTGGTCTTGGAGCTGAACAGGATATGTTGATTAAGCAAAAACAAACTTTACACTCCTTGGGACATGACATTAAAAATGTTGAAATCTGAATGAATAACGTTTGTGACAAATCTTAAACCCTCACCCCATAAATGAACCTCTGATTAAACTGCTGCATTGCTCCCTGCAGCTGGCTGCGCTGGTGCTGCCATTCCTCATAGTTACGCACTGACTCCTGCGTGGGACGTTGCCACGTTGTAGTTCGGGTCATATGGTCAACATAGTACACTCTACCCATTGGGTCCACCCGTCGCTCCCACCTACAGAGAATGAAGAGTGAGAGCAAGGTAGTTGCCACTTAATAGGTTTTGTAATTCAATTTAATTATGTAATAAAGTCTTTGACCAAATAGTTTTTTCTAAGATTTTCACAAACTGGGGAGATCAGAAATCTGTATCAGTATTGTTATTTTTATTACTGGTGTTATTAATTAGTGATGTTAGAAATGGATCTGGTCTTTTGATACCCTGCAGGTAGAGGCTCAGGCCTTTCCCAGGTTGTCCTTTTCTCAATGTGATCCACATAGTACACTCGACCATTTTGGTCCACCCTTTGCTCCCACCTGTAAAGCCAATACAAAATGAGCAAGCAAAGACAAAGGAAACAGGTTTAGAACTGGGGGACGACAACAGAGTAAACAATTTGTTACTGAAAATTCTTCAATATACATAGAAATGAGTCAAATAATTTTAGCACACAAATGTTTCCAAGGCTGATATCATAAACTAAAAATTATGAAAACAGAAACAAGCTTTGCTCTTGTACCCTGGTGGTAAGGGACCATTGTTCATGGGTGTGATTCTTGGAGTGGTTGTGCCCACAGCTGTTGAGGTGGAGGCTCCTGGTTTCGGGTCAGATGTTGTCTGTGAGGGCCTTGCAGACACTGCACCTGAGTCATCCTGTTGATCTGAACACCCACTGGCAGACACTTGAGAGGAGCCATCAGAAGGTGGGGCTTCACTCAGCTCACTTGGAGAAGAACTACTAGAAGAAGCTGTGGAGAGAAGCAAGGGCAGAAATTCTGTGAAATAATTTGTATTGTACAAACAAAAATAAAATTTTGTTTTCTTTGTTGCATTTATTTGATTTCATAAATGCAAAAAAAGAAAGCATAAAGGTAAAGAAACAATATATGCAGTGATATCTTCATTTTAGATGTCAAAATAGTTTTGTGGCTCCCTGTGAACTCGTCTGTGGAAAACGGGCCCAAATGGCTCTTTGGGTGTTTAAGGTTGCCGATCCCTGGTATATATGATCCTTGGTGTGTGAAAAGGTGCAATGAATTTGAATTCAATGATGCTTGCTTTTCTTACTTGGTGAGGCTGCTGGTCTGCACGGTGTTGGAGGAGGAGGCCTTGTTGGTCTAGGAGGACGCGAAGCACCGGAGCCTCCCGGAGACCGTGAAGGAGAAATTGCACCATTGACAGAATGACCATTAGGAACAATGACCCACTCCTCTGAGTCACTGGAGGGCGAGGTATCTCTGCTTGACCTGGGGATCAAAATGTAAATATTACTGATATATCATTTAAGGTAAGGTTTGTTCTTTGAGTTATAGAATAGATACGAGATTGATGAGTGATATGTTTTGCATTATCACACCCCTGAACACGATATGCACCGGAAAAAAAAAATCTATTATAATACAATAATCTTGGGTTTACTAAACCTGTTGCCAGTGTCTCCATTTTGTTTCGTATTTCCATTTGGAACAGCTGCTAGAATGACAGAAAAAAAGAAGATAATTGACATAATTAACACAAAATTATTGTGTAAATTGTATGATTCCATATTTGCTATAATTACAGGCAGTTGGCAGGAAAAAGGTTTTTTTTAACTCATGGGCATTTATTTAATATTCAGGAAGTAGAACTCAACAGAGAGTCCCAACTTTTTGGGTGTTTTTAAAAATATATGACAAAAATACATGTTAGCTGATATTTTTTGGTGTAAATATCTAGCTGTTTCTACATTTAATAATGATAATCCTTTGTTAAGAATGATTAAATCTGCATATAAAAAATTTGTAGTCCAAATATTTAAAAGGTCAGCATTTTACGGTGCTCCCTGGGTGAGCTGTTAAATGAAAGTGTGTAACGGAGCCAGTGCTTTTAAATTACCATCTTGACTTATTCACTAGGACCAATTAGTCCATTCATTCATTCACATTCTACCGCTTTTCCGTTTCTGGGTCGCGGGTGGGTGCTGGAGCCAATCCCAGCTCACATTGAGCAAGGGCACTTTATATTGGATTTAATTGTGTGTTTGGTTCCTTACCATATTCTCTCTCTGCCAGGGCAAAGCTTTCGGCATCCACCTGCATGCCATCCAGACAAACTGAAAGGTCACCCACAACATCCTTGGGGTCTCTCTCAGAGCACAGGTGCAGTGTCTGCACCACCTCACACACTGGGATGGGGGACAGAATCATCATGTTGAAGACACTACGTGAGCTTTTAATTCAGAGGATTCAACAACACACATCATATAATTAACCCCATCAACATCATCAAAACAAAACGGAAATATGCTTTGGTTGCCTCTGAGGTGCTCAAAGTCAAAACATGTGTGAACTTGCTGGTAAAATTAAAAGAAACGAAAAAAAAAAAAGCACTTTAGTCACATGAGGTCTAACAAGCAATGTGGCCTTAAGAGGCTGCTAGCAAGGCTTTCAGAATCATGTTTACTGTTGGCAAATTTAGAGCAGGCAGCTTTAACTCAGAATATGGACCAGATGTTTATGTCACATGGTTTGAGCATGGTGACCAGGTCTGAAGAAAACTACTGTGTTTAGTTATAAACACATTCTGGGGACAATAGATCAGAAGCTTTGATAAGACCTTTATTCCAGTGAAAAGAAAGCCTTGTAGAGGAATATCAATGCTAGTTGTTAAGCTTATCGAAGCCCAATAAAGCATTTGCATAACCAACTCAGACACATATGCACTCTTACATAAAAAGCGTCTATAACGTCTAAAGCATGTATGTCTGTCAAATAAGATGTGCTATCAGACAAAGATACACGAATTGAACATAGTGAGTGATATTACAAGGGTTACAATTTATTATCCCAAAACATATAAACAAGATAGTTGTTATGAAGTGTGCAATCAACTATTTTGTTTGATCTCTCAGAAGCAGAAAAAAATAAAACTGGAAACCAAAAGATGAGCCCATAGGAGTAAGACAGTATGGAAGACTCACATTTCAGGTCATTATTCTTAAGGGTCTCACGGATCTCCAGTGTGGCCATTCCCAACAGGATGTCTGCCTTTAGTGTCTGGTGGCTCCAAACGCGGAAAATCAGATTGCTGACTGGAGTCACAATTCTGTAAAAAAGTGAAAGGATGATGAATAGATTTGTAGATTTGTTTGCTCTCCTGTGCTTGGCACCACAGGAGTATATTTTTGGTAAGATCAAATAACTATTTTAAGACATTGCGTATGAGTTCTAAGGTGATAACAACAGTCTCAATTATAGATTTGTTAGAATCTTTGATTTTGACAGACAGTGCTCGGATTATTAATGCTGAAAAAAATGTCATGCCCAAATAACGTTGTAGCAAGTTATATGATTTACTAAACAGGTAGTAAATTATGGGCCGTATTTCAATTGCAAATCCACAAACAACAATCAACAATTATCATGCAACACACTCATTGTTTGACACAATAGCAATTTGGTTTAACTTGTGATTTTCATTCAGATATATCAGATGCTAGGTAGAAAATATCATTTGGAATAATAATATCTATATTATTATCGAGAACTAGATCAAATACTTAAACAGCTATTTGTTGACAAGAGTCATACTTACACTGTGAGAGCCTGCTTCCATTTTGGACTGTGTGTATTGTTGCATTTCTCAGTCCTCTTTGACTGACCGTCCACAACTACTTCAACATAGGGACTGGGGCCAAACCAGTTCTTTTTGTTTTCCTTCAGCCTAGCTGAAAGCACTAGAAGAACGAGAAAATGCCAGATTAATTTTACAAACACCTGTCCCCTTGCTGCATTTGCTTTGACTTCATGTACTTAATACATTTTGTTTAACTTTTAGTAAATATAAGTAAAATTTTTCAGAGTTTGTATTTAGTAGGGATGCTACCATCACACAGGTATGAATATTGATTTACAACTTCTTCCTGTGCCTCCAAAGGCTTATATCGAAAACAGTCAGAGAAAGTTCTCTAAATATGTTTTTAAAAATAGAAACTTAATAACGCCTAGTCAAACAATGCTAAACACGTCAGCAATGACAAGAACTTACCTGTAACTTGTAATTGGGACTTCATGGCTCATCCATAACACTATAACCTTGTTGGGTGCACCAAAAGAACTGCAACAACTGCAAATAGGGAAATCAAACATAAGCAGAGAAGACTTTATGCATGTAAGCCACTCAAAGCAATTGAGTAGGTTGACATAAGAGGAAATTATAGACTGCCTTGAAGTACTAAGGCAAGTATGGATTGAGGAAGATATCTATCTAAAACAAAAGCTATGAGAGTGCTTCTAGTGATGCTGAGTCACACATACAACAAAAGACAAGACTACCACAGAATACTTCTCAAAATATTTCGAGTGAATTTGTTTGAGAACAAGAATTCAGCTGACATAAACTGTACACATATTTTAATTTAATTCCACTTGATTCTGGCCAGGTTCTGTCTATCTCCTTATTTTTGTATAATTTAATGTCACGTCTGCTAAATGGAGCAATGTTAGCCACTGACTTGGTCTAATCTTAGCTATTTCGAGCAACCACCGAGTACCTTCCGTAACAGAAAATCCCATCCTTAAATTGGCTATATTAAGTGTCACTAACACCTACCTAGTTAATCTGTGAAAACATCCTCTAACCAAACAAAAAGGTGGTTAATATCAAATGACATAGGAAAACGGGAGTGGTGTGCCTTAATATAGTTTATGTGATAGAGGTGCAGTGTATCGAGTAGCAGCCTAAACTTGTCAGAGGACCTGCTACCTGCTACAAACAAGAAGCCTAACTCTAGCTTAATAGCTTTAACTATCAGGTTAGCATCAGGGTTAGCCGAGAGTGGCTTTGTTAGCGAGACAGCTTCTAACAGCGCCCTGTTCCGTATTACCGACTACGATTATAGTTAAAATAAGGTGTAATCTCCAGAAGAAACCAAGAGGCTCGACCAACACCTGGAGGAACTTTGCTCCCCGACGTGTTCAACGCCGACGCTTAGCATTTAGTATCGTGAGTAATGCTAACAGCACACGGTTCCTTTAGCAGCTTCGATCAGTCGATCGATAAAAACTCAGCTCCCTCATTCAGTGACCAATTAAATGTCCGTACCTGGTTTAAGCAGACGACAAAGAGACTCCGGGACTTTAGTTTCACTTAAGCCTGTGTTGTTGACAGGTAGCCGCCTGCCATCTGCACAAACCCGTGTTCCGCTAGCTAGACCAAGACCAGCCTTTCCGGTTCGAGTATTTCAAAACAAAAGTTCGCCATACCTAAATACAGATGTTTGATGCAGTATGCTTAACAATATGCAAAAGTACGTACAGAAATTGGAATTGCAAATTGGACCTGGTTTTCATAATTTTATACACAATTTAATTCATTCGATAACACCTAACCATATTTTATTTCAAAGACTAAATTAAGTTCCTTTTTATGCATAAAATCGCCGAATATATAATTCAAGTACAGTCCTGAATAAATATTTGGTGAAGCAAAAGGCACACACTTTCCGGTGATTTATAGTGATTTACAAAGTGCAAAACATAATCAAAAGGTATGTATACAATATACAGGTAAAATGTTGGGAGGAAGGCGGAGCTCATGAAGGACCGGGACTCGAACACGGACACTTCTTGCTGCGAGGAAACGAGGCTAACCACGGTCCCACTGTGAATACATAATATGGCACATATCACTTCACTGAACAGTCAGAAGACATGCAAACAGTTTTGGTTACTTACTGAATATAAACTTTTGTTAAAGAAGGTCATTAAATTGAGCACCTTTACCACATGCGACCTTACAGATTGATGAGGAGATGAACCTTCTTAAGGAATGGTTATTATCAATGGTAAAGATAATAGCAGCGAGTCATTGGTTCTTTTTAGTTCTTTTGTTTTTGGTCTCACATAAAGTGACGTTCAAATGCATTTTGACACAACCAGAAAAAAAACAACAACCCCAAAACAAAACAAAAACGTCCAAATTGAAATGATAAAATAAATCATTTTAAAAGAGGCTGTGTGTTGTTTGTGTGATTCTCACTTTGTTTGTTGCGTTATGGCGTCACACTACAGGAAGCTGGCGTCGGCATTCTAGACACGCCCACCAATTACGTCCTCGAGCTTGGTCTCGTGATAACGACTACGTTAGTCAGCTGTAGCATCTTCCCTTCCTCCGACCGTCAGCGTCATGTTACTCAGTTAACTAAAAGATAACCCATTTACTAAGTTACCCCTACTAACGCGGAGGATGTTGTCTCGTCTGCTGAAGGAGCACCAAGCGAAGCAAAATGAGCGGAAGGAACTTCAGGGTGGGTGTCTGCTTATTAGCGGCTAGCTGCTATGCAAGCCGATGCTAAAAACAAAGCTCCAGACTCCCGTTTTAACTTCCAGCCGTCACTGTTTGTCTGCGTTGGTTTTGTTTCCTCCACAGAGCGACGCAGGCGTGAGGCCATAGCTGCAGCCACATGTCTGACAGAAGCCCTGGTTGACCACCTCAACGTTGGGTATGAAAGCGATGTTTGCTGTTAGCCTTTACAGAAACAGAGGTCCAGTCGCAGCTGAAGAGCTGGTTAAGGATGGCTGAGGATTTGGAAAAGTTGAACCACTCTTATTAAAACTGCCCTGTGGGAAAGTATATTCCACATGACTATGTATATTCATGTCACACCCTGTTCTTTTGCTAGTACAACACACCAGGAGGCATCTGGATCATTTCGCTTGAAAATGACTTTACAACCTATACAGATGGCTTTAATTGCGTTAAAAAATAATTAAAATATAAGCACATGTCAGAAAAATTAGTTGCAAATCTCATTTTAAAGGGGTCAAAATTGAATAACAGCTTTCTTTACAATTGATTGATTAACTATGTTAGTACAATGTTATGTTTAATCGGCCTAGATAATTAATGTTGTTACTGAACAAGTTTTACAGCCTACAGAGTTGAAAGTAAAGTCTGATTAATGTTTAAGGCCAATTTGTCGAAACATGAAATGTGTCCTTTATATACAGTACCAGTCCAAAGTTTGGACACACTTCCCCATTCAAATGAATAAGAAATGGTGTTAAAAATTTTGAATAGTGCTGTATATATTGTCTGTGTACCATAATCGTTTAGCAGATTTGAAGTCAAGCTGACCCCTCCAGGGTACCTGCCACCAACACTTCCTTCTGAACCAATAAAAGAAATCATTTCATTCCTGGCACGATAAGAGTGTTCCACAGTGTGACACAGCCACAAATCGTACATTACGATTGTTAACATTGTGAAAGTTGTGATGAAACCAAGACAATCAGCTTGAACAAGAGTGGGATACAAAGACTATTGTTGTGCTGGTCCTTTATGAAAAAGCTTATGACCAAAATCCTTCTGTGACTTCATAAGATTTAGTCGAGTTTTCATGTAACAGTATGTTTTTGCAATACATCAACAAGGCTATTAATTCCAGATCCCACTTGCATAAATATGTATATCATATATGTTCTAGATTTACCAATACTACTTCTCACTGTTGTTTTTGTTCTTTCTTCAGTGTTGCCCAGGCATATGTGAACCAGCGTAAGCTTGACCATGAGGTGAAGACTCTCCAGGTACAAGCAAGCCAGTTCTCCAAACAAACTGCTCAATGGATCACAATGGTGGAAGGTTTCAACCAGGCCCTAAAGGTAATATACACTTTATCAGCAAGAAATGTCGTAAAATATTAAGAAGTTCTTTATCAAAGAACTTTCCAGTTTATATAAGCCTGTAAATTTACCTGCCAAATCATCTCTTGAGATGGATTGTGACTGGACTCTGACATTATATTGAGTTATATGATTCAGTGGTAATGTTAAAGAAAATTTTAAAAAACGAAATGAAAAATGCAGGTAACTTTACAGTAGTGTGTACAGTAGTGTGCCTTTCCAAATAGAATTATTGCCACAATAGTTGGAATGACTCATGAGATCTTACGATCTTGCTTTATCAGCTTTACCAAAAGGAGATTACTTTCATGGAAGGGCTGTAGGACACAGCTTCTAAGAGATCAAAGCAGATTTGACAGGTGGTAAAAGCAATTCATCAATAAAATTATCCAGCTCTTGTCATCTTCACAGGGTCAAAGGAAACTTGCCTGTTGCTGGGCTTGACAAACGGCCAGACTGATAAATGTACAAAGTAGAAACCATTGACTCACTGTTTTTGTACTCTGTTTGTGGACAGGAAATTGGTGATGTGGAAAACTGGGCCCGCAGTATTGAGATGGATATGAGGACCATCGCCACAGCTTTGGAGTATGTACACAAGGGTCAGCTTCAGTCTGCCTCCTCATAAACTTAATGGGAAGACATGTTGAAAGGTTTACAACTGAAACTAAATACACTGGATTGAAACTAAAATTAAGTTGACTGCTGTTGGCAAAGATGCAAGCAGTGGCCACCGCGTGGGCTAAAGCTGATGATCACATTGTAAAGCTAAATGTCTGTTTGCATTTGGCAGTTAACTGCACAACATGCATCACTTCTTAAGTTCTCGTGCGAGGAACAATATTAAACCATACAATGAAGCTGAAGTTGTTGAAATATCAAGCTTGTGTTAAAATTGAAAAGGTTCTACAATCTCTTTAGTAGTGAATTAAATTGATGAATGAATAGTTGAAAAAATCATGGAAAATGCTATGTCATGCTATGACAGGTGTGAATTAGTTGTATGTAAAAGCTTTGCTCGCCAGTTTGTAGTAGCTTAGAGGGGCCACAAATTCCCACCACTCTTATTGTCTGTGTCCCCTGAAAGAGGAAGGCTTACTTTCATTCAGCGCCTGATACCTAAAACATGTATGTCTATGTAAGTGTCTGTGTACAGTGAGGTTTGTACTGTTTTTGTTAGATAACTTTGATGACGGAACATTGTTTTTAATAAAAGTTAAAAATCCACCAGTCTGTGAAACAAGGCTAAACAAATTTAATTTCCAAATCGGATCCACAGAAGCTTTTTGTATAAGGTATCTATATGTAAGGCTTCACAACAGCTGTTATCCACAAAACCTCAATGAAAAATGAGACAAAATGTGCATGAAGAACCATTTTTTCAAAATTGGAAGTTTGATCAGGTTGATTTTATAGAAAATTCTCTTTTATACCAACAGTAGGTGTCAGTGATAGGCAAGAAAAAAATTTGGTTTTAATTGGGTCAAGGACTTATTTTTTGCATAAACTGTGGCTGTAAGGTCAAATAACAAAGTAACAGTTTTAGTGTTTCAAGGTCTAATATGGGAAAGGTTTTGCAACACCACTGCCATTGAGTCACTAAGTACACTGGATAAATACTTGCTTGGCTGAGCTGATTCAACTGAAAGAATGTGTGACGTGAAGGAAAGTTATGTTATGATGCACATTGCTGTCTGTTTTTCTAATGTCATTTCAGGTGTGGTTCATGACTAACACTTTCCTTCACTGCACACTATTTGGATGGTAACCAGGTAACAGACTCTCAGTCAGTTCATCACATGCTATTGAAATATACATTTTTCTATCAAAAGGAGGTTTGTTACTGAAAATGACTTTATCTAAGCCATTTACACAGAAATTGTGCAAATTTACTTTGATATTATGGAAGGTGCAGCATTATGCAAGTCATGTTTATAAAACACACCTAGCACACTTTATTATTGCACTTAAGTTTTGTTGAAGCATAATATTGATAAACCTCAATACAGTCTACCATATAATACCTATTTGATGCTCATAGTCTCAAAATAGTCACCATAATTACATGAACCACCACATCGAGTATACAGCATATATACTGTTTAGGATTAAAAACTGATATAATAGGTCAGTGAACTGAGCCAAGATTATATGCATGATTTTAAGAGTACACAGTACTCTAACATGTGGGATTATCATACATATGTAAGTATTAAGTATTTTTGTGTGTGGACCAGAGAACCAATCACTATTAAAATCATCAGATTCTGGATTGATTGATTGATAGTATACAAATTGAAAGATGTCATTTTAAATTAACACACTGTGAGACATTGGAAGGTCCAGTATCAAACAAATAGTATAGAAAAATCAGTTTTCTGTCAACCCAATCTTTGACATGCCTGTTTTTTATCATAACACATGCACAAACCAAATGGTTGCGGATTTGGGATTACCAGTTGTGGTACTTGTCTTAAAGGATAAACCACAAGAATAAAGCCTCTGTCTGACCAGCCTCTCTAAGTTAAGACCGAAAAATAACCAGAAAGGGAAAGGGAAGAGGAAGGATAACTTGTGGACATCCATTACTTCTTAAAAAAAGAAAAAGGTAAGACAGTCTAGTCTTTTTATAAATATTTTTCATTATTATGATTTTTCCTGTCATACATGCTCTGGATCTGTTTTGTTTTTTTTACTCTACATTAACCTTTCTAGTCATAGTCAACATCTCACATTGCAATTTAATAAATGTAATTTTATACTTTAAATGTATGTGGAGCAAGCATAAAGAAAAGACTGAGGTTTTAAGTTTGATTTGTGTTCACTGGTCAGATTACAGTATATTGATTATATGCATTTATTTGAAGCATTCCGGTATTTTCTCAGTATGAATTTATTACAGTTGTGAAAGAAAATTTACCTTCTCTACCAGACCTGTATCATTACAGGATTATTATACCCTAATCTAACAGCAATATATTGGTGTTAGATTACACTGTTATACCCTATGTGATTTAAGTGCAGGCAATTTTGATATAACCCACAGCAGTATGTTTTGTTTTTTGTTTTTTTTCCCTCTCAAATAAACCTAAAAACTAATTGGTTTTCAGCATGAGCAGCTTAGCAGCTCTGTCACGGGCATTAAATTTATGCTTGAAAACAATGCACAACCCCCTTTTCAGGTCTCGTTCTCTCACAAATGCCTTTCATTCTTCCTTAAGAGTATTATCCAAAGATTTTTCATGTGCTCAAAGCAGTGCTGTATAACAAGCAACTCTTCTGATAGGGGTCTCAGTGAACAGGTTTAGTGCAGTACTTCAGTAAGACCCTACATCATTATGAAAATCGAGTAGGGTTTTAATTGTAGGCATGTCTGAAATTAGTCTGCATGTTTCTACTTTCTATTCAGTGCCCTGAACATGAAATTTGGAAGTTTGCTGTGTCAGTTCCTATTAACATTTTCTCAAGATGTTTTTTCAGCCCAATTCCAATCCTGAAAGCAACATGGATACAGAGTTTATATACAACCTTTTAGGGTAAGAAATGTTAAAGGTACAGCACTGTACACTTTGACCAACAATCGACAGCTGTAGCCTAACGTTTGAGCCTATAATATCACACTAGTAGAAGATTTTTTTTTTTTTTAAGTCCGCTTTCTTAAAGTCATATCTTTTGTTATAAATTCTATTGTCTTTTCTCTTTCAGGGAAAATGCTTGGCTATACATCGGTGCCACCTTTGTGGTGTTGTGGGTTGTTGTGTGGCTGTACAGAGACAGCCTGGAGATTGAGAACATCACTGACAAGTATGTCTTTGTGACCGGCTGTGACTCTGGATTTGGAAACTTGCTGTGTAAGAAGCTTGATCGAAAAGGTTTCCGTGTGCTGGCTGGCTGTCTCACAGAGAAGGGAGCAGATGATCTGAAGCGGGTGGCAGGACCGTATCTGAAAACTATCCTGCTTGATGTGACTAATCAGGACAGCATTCAGAAAGCCTTGGAGTTTACCCAGAAGGAGGTTGGCGAGAAGGGTGAGGAATGATTTGACTTATATGACTAATATGACATTATTTCAGTTAATGGTATGACACATACTATCCTCTTCCCCTGTTTGTTTTTGATTTCCTTTATAGGGCTTTGGGGTATTGTGAACAATGCTGGACGCTCATTACCCATGGGCCCTTCAGAGTGGATGAAAGTGGAAGACTTCCACAGTACAATGAAAGTCAACATGAATGGAGTAATTGCAATGACAATGACTTTCCTGCCCCTCATCAAAAAGGCTCGTGGCCGTATTGTAAACGTTGCATCAGTACTGGGTAGAGTGGCTGCTAATGGTGGTGGATACTGCATCTCCAAGTTTGCGGTGGAGTCTTTTTCTGACTGCCTCAGGTAAGACTTGCAACCTGATTAGCATTTTACATGCACATACAGTGTGTCCTGCCAACACAAAGAAAGTATTATGTTTCCAGTGATCAAATCTGCCCTTTACCATCCTGTACAAAGGCCTTCAGTGTATTGTGATTATAAGGAAAATCACACACATCACAGTCTTTATTTACATATGAGGGATATTGGTGTACAGGCAGCAAACATTTCATCATACTTTTTATGAGATAGATGCATTTATAGGCTTACAGCTAAATATTTTATTATTTCAGTATGTGTGACCATCACCAGTCCTCCCTGGAAGCCAGTTTGTTGATTTTTATTTAGTGAAATGACATTTGTGTGGCAGGGAGGGCAGTGCCACACCTCGATGAATACAGGGGGGAACAAACGACAGACAAGATGCAGGAGGATGGACAGGGGAAGGGAGGAAGGTGGTGCTGGTAGGAACTAGTGGAGTGAAGGATGCTGTGCTTTTCCTCTCACCTCATCATACAGTTCAACAAAAAAGACAAACACATTTGGATCAATAAAACATTCTTTTCAACAAACTGTATTAAAGCTCATTTTTATAGCAAAATACATGCCAGATGGATACATATTGGCTTAAACACGTTGGTCTTCCTCAGTGCTTTTCGAACATTTAATTCAGCTGAGCTTACTATAAACCAAGGATCACGTTAGGGTTTGCCAGATTGTCCAGTTGTCCCGTTTTTTTTTGTTTTGTTTTTTTGTTTTTGTTTTTTTTTACCCTAACCTGTGAAGAATTTAAACTTAAATTAAATTATTAACTGGTTTTTATAGCATGTGTACTTGTAACTTGATAGCTTATGAACAAAGTTTAAAAGTTATTTATTTACCGCATTACCAACATATATATGCTTCACGGACTTAATCGCAATCTATCAAACCAAGCATGGCACCTAATAATAATAATAATAATAATAATAATTTATTATTAGAAATAAACTAGAATTAAAATAACTGATTGACTATTGATGAGACCATTAAATACAACATAAACTTTTGAAAGGAGACTTGTTTATAAATCAAACTCATTTAAAGCGTTGATAATAGCGTTGATGATATAAAATGTGAACTTGTTTTTTTTTTTATATATATATATATATATATATATGCAGGAGGGATATAAACTACTTTGGAATCAATGTCTGTATCATTGAGCCTGGGTTTTTCAAGACCGCAGTGACGAGTCTTGAACCTCTTGAGAGAGAGTTGGATCGGTTGTGGAACCAGCTCAGCCCTGAAGTTCAAGCCAGCTATGGAGACAAATACCTGGATAAGTGTAAGTGCTGGTAGTCATTGTTCAACTAATTTAAGATCTTTATAAATGTAAAATAGAAATTAGGATTAATCGTCCACAAACTTGTGCCTGTTTCATGAATCAAATTTGAGACTGATTCTTAGCATTCTATTTTTACTGAGTTTTAAATTATAGGATGGGCTTTAGATCACAATTAAATTTGATACAGTTAAGCATATCAGTCCATCTTTTTGTTCATATCATTTGTGCTTTTCAGACATAAAGATCCAGCGGTTAATCATGAATGCTATCTGTGACACTGACCTCACCAAGGTGACCAACTGCATGGAGCACGCACTGATGGCTGCCTACCCACGCACCAGATACAGTGCCGGCTGGGATGCCAAGCTTATTTGGATCCCTCTCTCTTACATGCCTTCCTGTGTGGTTGATATTGGTCTGAGACTGGTGCTGCCTCGTCCTTCAAAGAGTGTGTAACTTTTGATGAGCTTGAAGAAATGTTTTCATCTGCCTTAAAATTTGTGTCATTTACATGACATATATATATATATATACAGCCTTATAATATGCCCACATTCTTCATCTGCACTGGCAATGCAATGATCTGATATGCAGTTATTATATTTATATGTATAAGTTTTTCCTCCTGTGTAATATCTAATCAACACTTAACACAATATAAAGGAAAATGATGAAACTATACAGGAGAAATTACTGTATAAATATTATTTAACAAGAGGCAGTGCCTTGGCCTTTTATTTATGAATGCTGTTAATCAACATAACCTACATTAACAGATTTACAATCAAGAAAGAGTTTGTCAGAATATAACGATCAATTAATAAATAGAAGAAGTTTCAGAGTTACAACAACAGGAATGCCATATATGATTTATATATGTTATATGATTTATTTTTAAAATGTGAACAATCATACATGTGAAAACCTGATGGTGATTTTCATATTTCAGCTATGGCTTATGTTTTGCTCAACCAGTACAACAAACACTAAGCTGTTACACAGTTCTTGAAAATCCATTATATAGAATATCATTCATAAATATACATATTATCAGGAAGTTAAACCGCCCATGTCTAGATTTTTCCTCTGACTTGCTGCTGTTTTATAAGATTAATAAATTGAGAAGATGAAAAAAGGAAGACTTTTAGGCTTAAGTGATGTTACACAACAGGTCAAAGGATTTCTGAGACTTAAATATCGCTGAAGGGTCAGTGGTCAGTGGCAGGTGGGAGCTTTTGGTCCTGCTGACAAAAAGCTGAATTCATTCTCATGTAGGGCACTGTGTGGTTTGCCTCTGGAGCTGTCAGTCAAATGTCAACGACCACATGAGGTGGAGTCTGCAACTTATTACACAGACCCCCCCGAAGCTGCATTCAAGGGCTCCTCGGAAAATTAAACAGTCGATTATCGACATGTTTACAAACGTGTCCAGTTGGACTTCTAATAGTTTTTAGATTTTTCATGAGTTTTTATTTTTTATTTATTTTTTTTGTCAAGTTTTAGAGCTACTTGGAGTAAGGAATATAAACAAATATGAGATATATATATTGAACTTTACGGATGCCAAATCAAATATGTCATGTAGGTGAGAAAGCTTGTCGAAAAGCTAAATTTCAGACCACACGTGAAGGTCACAATAGTTCACCTCGGTTGAAGGTCATTGACCTCTCAGAAACAGCTCCTGAAAAGTTCAAAACATAAATACAACACATCCCCTCCTCTGTTCGCCGCCGTCGGTCAGACCTTTCAGAGCCGGCCCGGGGCTCCGGTCCGCCGCGGACATGCACCGTCTGAGAGCGCTGCGTCTGCCCGGCTCCGGACGGCCGGGCTCCGGACAGCTGAGCTCCGGACAGCCGGTGAGGAGAGTCTTCATCCTCCAACCTGCCTGTCGTTTCACCTCCAAGACAACAAACCCGATCCTGCGCCGGCCGCCTTCACACTCTGATCATTCCTATCTCAAAATGTGAGTATGTGTATTTTACAGCACCTTCCTGATGACCCACATTATCACACACACACACAGTGTTTAAAGTCACTTTCACCTCGGACCAGCAGGGATAACAATGTTTGTATCACGTATTTTTTTGCACGTTCACAACAGCTTCAACATTGTACTGTAAATGTCTGATGGGTGACATGTGAGGAACACAGGAGGAAGCCTGTACAGAGGACAGAATATAAAAGTGTAAACATCTCTAGTAAGATGAGCCAGATCAGAGGAGTGTACTACAAAACGAGATTAGTGTGTTAGCGAGGTATGTTGAGCACAAAGCCAGACTTTTCCGTGTCACGAAGGTGGCTCTCTTTTAAGCTGGCTGTATCACCATGGTAACATGGTGCAAAGATAACCTGGTCCGGACCAGTTTTTGTTGCGAGTTTCAGCTTAAAGTCGGCTATAAAAAGCGCCGCCCTTTCACTGATCATCCTTCTTGAACATGGCCTCACCGTTTTTGGAAAACTCAGTGGATTTAGGTGCCCGAATAGTTAGAGGTGCTCTTCGGAGGGAGACCGGAGTGATCCGTTGGCGTTTCCTGACGATATTCTCTATGAGCGATGCAGATTCTCAGCTGAGGGAATACGGTGCACATGCAATCTTGTTGAACCATATAAGTAATGCGACCAAAACTAAGCCATGCAGTTACAGTAGCGCAGCCATCACGGAGCAGTTGTTCACCCAATAAAAACAAAACAAAACAAAACAAAACAAAACACAACACCAATCACAGGATGTGTTTTATTATTTATTAAAGTTTTGCCTTTTCTGAGAAAAGAAAAAGTTATACAAGTATACAATGTCAATCATGCTTAACAAAAATACTTTAAAGTACCATTACTGCAGTACCTTTTTCTCATACTCCAGTTGCTCGATCTCAAGTTTTAGTTTCTTGATTTCCAGTTCTTTTTTCTGATTATCCAGCTCTAGATGTTTTTTTTATAAAGGGCCCTCACATCGTCTGCTCCAACTTGTATTAATAGGACATTGAAGTGTTCATCAAGCAACAGAGATGAGTGAGATACACTTTTCAGTTATGTTGGTGTACTGTGTTCATCATTCACTTATGCGTTCTTGGTAAGGATTACTTTAAAAAAGTAGACATAGGACTGCTAGAAATTATAAAACCCTTACCCCTTGTTTTTTTTTTTTGTGGGCCTAGAGGTGGAGGCCACAGGCTGAGGGGAGGGTTGCACAATGTCCTCTCCCTGTGACATTAATGAGCAAGAAACTTCATTATCTCTAATTTAAAAACATGAATTTAGATTTTAAATTAAATTCTTATTTAGATTATTAAGATATCTACCCGCAAAGGTACCTCTGAATACACTGAAAGTGTCTCCTCATCATTGATCTCCACCTGTGGAATAGTTTAAGAGAAATGAATAAAGTGGATTCAACACAGCAAACAAAGATAAGAGTACATGACAACTTTGACAGTTACCTCTGTGTGGGGGTCAGCAAGGGTGTGTGCTGGCGGCTTGAGCAACACTACAGTGTCTCCTTCAACTGTAAATTAGATTAAAACAATAAATATGCATTTAGTATTTTACCACCAAAGCACTTATACATACTCTGGACAAAGAATTGCAGCTGGGAGCTGCCAGCACCAGGGTCTGATTGAATACCCCCTTGTATCCCCTCCATGATCGGCCGCCCTTCATTGTTTGCAAGGCGGTCCTCGGAGGCCGTGTAATCTGCTGGATGTTACGCAGTGTATCATCCTCATTACAGTCATCCCTCGCTATATCGCGGTTCACCTTTCACGGTCTCAGGGCATCGCGAATTTTTAATAGTATTCAATGTAAATTAATATCGCGGTTCCCTCGGTACATCGCGGGTTTCTGCGGCCGATCGAAATTTGGCTTCGTCTTCCCAGATGATTTCATACATGCCAAACTATTGACCGATAGAGGAGACACGACCAATGAGAGCATGCTGTTCAGTATCCTGGGCGCTGATTGGCTTACTGACCGCAGCCTCAGCTTTAATATATAAAAATATAAAAAATATACATTACAATACCCTGATGAATCACTTTAGCCAATCCTGTTTCTACTTCGCGGATTTTCACCTGTCGCGGGGGGCTCTGGAGTGTAACACCCACGATAGTCCAGGGATTACTGTACACGAAAAGAGTGATGAATGCACAGCAAATACAGACTACTTTGGATTATATTTTTGTGCTTGGCCCGGATTTGCTGCCAAGACCGTTTTGCACTGCTGGCACTACAACTAATAGAACACCAATTAGAAAATTGCTTAGACTTTATCACAAATAAGACAAATCAAAATAATTTCACTTTGATTTGGCCCTAAACTGAGTGATTTTCGTGTATTCTTCATTGTGAGACAACGTCAGGGAGGGAATTAAAGTTATATAATGATATATAATATATATTATATTATATAGGCTATATTAACTTACGCATTTACACGATCTGCAATTTTTTGCCAGGCTTCCTCTTTTGCCTTGTTTGCAAACAACAGTGTTGCTTTTAGCTGTTATTATTGGTCTGAACTTTTCATAGCCCACCATTATCATAATCTGCTCCTATGGCTGAAATATGCGGCACGTAATCGGTCCATTTTTCTGCGGAAATAGCGTCAAATGACGCCTAAATGCCCCTTTTTATGTGAACGCGCACAGAGGCTGATGAGGCAAGCCTGGGTCGACAAATCAAGCTGATAACCACCGTCGTCATCCTCGTTATCTGTGGTTGGAGCTTTCAGTTTTGTCTAGGCAGCTCACCCAAAGAAAGCCCGGCTCTGTTGACTTTCCTTCGTCGTATACCCCTCTGCTCAACTATCAGTCAGCAACACGTGTCTCATGTGGAAATTAAGCAACCATGCAGCACTTTGATAAGAATCTGTGAAACTTCAGGAGCAGAAAGTATTGAGCTCTCACTTGTTCCATTTTCCACGTTTGCCTGTCAAACTAAATTATAAGAATATCAACCACAAACTCTCCTGTATTTCTGTCATTTGGATCTTATTCATGTAGGCCAGAGAATAATAAACTGCTTATGGTGCTCCAGCAGTATAACAGTGTAGCACTGTGGCCTATTTGTCATTACAACCAGATTGCTTGTATCTGAAGTTTGCAGTACATACAGGTTAAAAACTTTAAAATAATTTTCACTAGATTTCCTTTGTAAGTGAACCA
Source organism: Remorina albescens (assembly GCA_034769265.1). Taxonomy (NCBI): domain Eukaryota; kingdom Metazoa; phylum Chordata; class Actinopteri; order Carangiformes; family Echeneidae; genus Remorina; species Remorina albescens. The sequence continues at coordinate 22,046,833 of CM068494.1, forward strand.
AGACTGGTGGTTTTCTTTCTTTCTTTTTTTTTAAAGTTTCCTCTTCACTTCACCAGGAATGTTCATTCAAAGCCTCCCAGCTCTGGAGTGGAAGACATGCTTTTCTACACCATCACAGAGGGAAAGGAGCAAGTCCCCATCTCATACTTTATCTCAGTGAGCCAATGAAAACATACTGGTCATATACTCTCAATATACGAACCATCTGTCAATAGTTGATTTCGTTGTTGCTGCAGACCCTGAGGAAAACTGGCCTTCATCCATCTGACCCTCGTCTAAAGGAGTGCATGGAAAATCTTCGGCAGGCCGTGAACGACTCTGCTGGCGAGGTGATGATGGACAGGGAGCTTTTCCACAGGTGAACCAGCTTATTACCATCTTATTTCTATAACACATATCAAATCAAAGGGGCAAGTTAAACAGCAATCACTTGGTCTCCGCTACTGGAATCAATTTTGATCAAAAACTAACAAATAAAATTAAAATATGAGAACATAAGCCCCTTTATTCACAAAAAAAAAAACCAACAACAACAACAAAAAAAATTAAAAACCCTTGGGAAAGAACAGGTGCTGACAATAAGTTAAATCAGGGTTGATTTAAAGAGCTGCTCCAGTTCCAGACTCCTGGTACTTTGTATGCTGATTCACTTTCCCACCTGAACACTACAGAGCAATCATTTATGTCATTAGAGACACCTGAGGGAAAATGTCAGCTGTGACAAAGGCCTGCAGGTGATGGCAGCAGCAGAGAGTTCACAATAGCATTTCATTTTTTTCTCTTATCTGTAGTATTTTCTGTCGATCCACAAGCTGCTGGAGGATAGTTTAGTTGTGTTTGTTTCATTTATTATTTTATTACGTTGAACTACATCAATTTCCTAACTATAACTGAATGAAACACCAACAGGCAAAATAACCATAAAAGCACTCCTTTGACGTTTTTGACTGTTTCTGAATAATGCTTCTGTATATTTGCCTTCGAAACTTCACATGTACCTCAGCATGTTGTTTTGTTTTCCATTAAGCTGCCTGTACAGCCACGAGACCAAACTATTTTTAGTCTGACCTTCTAAGAGCGATCCATTTTAATGAAGGAATGTGTTGGAAGCTATTTGCTGCGTGATTCTCTTTCTGCCTGCCCACCCGCAACCCCTCTCTTTGTTATTCCTTCACTTTCCACACATACCTCGCTGATCAGAAGAGACTTAGGACTGTTTGTACACAAGATTAAGAGGCATTTACTACACAAGAAATGACATAATATGGAAAACAAATTTAGAATTAAACACAACATTTTGTGAATCTTAATTCTGTTTCTGATATATATTGAATTCACACCATTTCAACTTGAACTCCAGCCACTGTGTGTGTGAGGGGTTAATTATTACGTGTTCAACAGCTCTGAGAGCACGGATTTGGATTTCATTAGGTTTTTAATACACATAGATAATGTTAATATATTAATAAATGTTAGAGAAATTATTATGGTATTATGATTATACTATTAATATTATAATCTTACAATAGTTAGTCACAATTCCTTGGATCTGTACCTGAAGATAAATGTCAAGCAAAAATGATCTGTGATCTCAGTTCATGGTTGTGTAGGTAGCATAAAGAAGTCATTCAGCAGCTGTCGAATTGCTCAGGCTGTCATGTACTGTACTACATGCTGTGAAATGATACTGGGAATTGATGAAGCTAAACCTGTAGGCAGCCTGTGGTATAAAAAAATGCACACATAAGTGTAATGTTGTGCGCCTCAGGACATGTCATCTTTATTTACTGTCATACTAATGAAAGCAAAGGCCTGTTGCTCTGAGTGATAAGGTGGCAGCCAGCAGCTGCTGCCCACTCACAGTGAGACCTGTACACAAACACAGACACACACATGCACACACACAAACTCGGTGTTATTGCATTAGCAAGGAAAATGTGATATTTTGCTCTGAGTAAGCGCTCTTGGGTAATTCTGTATTATGTTGTTTCATCACAGATGTGTTGGTGGAAACATTGTCCTGCTGATCCAAGCCTTCAGGAAGAAATTTATTATCCCTGAATTTGATGTTTTTGCCCAAAAAATAAATGAAATATATGACAGAGTGCAAAAACAAGATGATGGGATGGTATGTATTTGTTTGTTTGTTCCTTCGAAATAGAAATTTTATTGTAGAATTTCCAGCACGTCTGTATTGAATATAATATAGACAGGCAAAGAAACCTATAGAAACGCTATAGTGCATACATCTGCATACTGATTCTTATTCAGTATCCCACATGCTGTTATATATTGTGTACCCATGAACGATCTGTCAAAGCTTGTCATGGTTTTTTTTTTTTTTCACACTGCTGACAGATAAAGCATAGCAAGTCCTGACAGTGACATTTCGCTTCTTCCTCCTCATTTTCATCCAACATATTTTCTGCTGCAGTGCTTCTAGTTCTGACACTCGCTCTTCAGTCTGAAATAATATGATCAGAATGTAAATGCGTTTCTCTTTCATATCAATTGCTAAAATATTTTCAACAAATAATGTGATTGGACTGTTAATGTATTTGTCATGTGTATGCTGCCGTCAGGTTGCAGACTACATCCCCCAGTTGGCCAAGTTTAGCCCAGAGCTGTGGGGCATGTCTTTGTGTACTGTGGATGGCCAGAGGTAAGAATTACAGACTCGCACTTCTTTAAAATAAAACCACAAGGTCCAGTGAATAGTGGCTCTAAAGCTTTCATCCAAATAAACACATTACTTTTTTTCTTTTAAATTAATGTTATTGTAAAATGTGCAATTCATTTCATTTGATTGTTCCCGAGATACGGTGTTATATGACTGAAAGCTCAAAAAGAGCGAATGGATCTGTTTGATAGATGTTTATGTCAGATACTGTTTCTGAGAGAAAGAAAGAACATTCATTGAAAAGACACTTTCTGTCTGTTAACCTTTGTTAACCTGACCTGCCTTTGCCACAGATTAAATATTATATATATAATGAATGAACGAAATATTGTTATTATATGCAGTTATAATGATACAAGACGAGATGTAATGCACGTTACCTCGGTCTTATAATTGTCCAGATTATTTGCTTCTCAAATGTTATTAACTGTTGTTTTTTTTATTTCCTCCAGACACTCAGTAGGCGACACCAAGCAGCCGTTCTGCCTGCAGTCCTGTGTGAAGCCCCTGCAGTACGCCATTGCCATCCACCAGGCAGGAACAGAGCACATTCACCGTTATATGGGCATGGAGCCCAGCGGACTCAAGTTCAACATGCTCTCACTGGATGATGAAGGTGCGTACGGCCTCGTCACTGCTCAGAAGGACTGAAAAAGCTAACATCGGCCTGCAGTTTGAACCAACAGAACAGGGAAACTGGGATGGAAAATGATGGGATTTTTGATGGGCATTTTTTGAATGCTTTCAACATTTCCTGCAATGTTCACAATTTCTTCATTTCACTGACTAAAAACATTGTTTGATCAAAGAAAATAATCAACAGTGAAAATAAAGTGGAAGTCTTTTGTGTTTTATTTGTTGCTGATTTTCTCTATGGACTTTCAGTAAATATTACACTTTTTTAATAGTGACATAGTCTTTTTTTCATTTTTTCTATATTTTTGTTCAATACATTAACCAGAAAAATGCCTTAGAAGGCATAAAGACTCTGAATTTATCTGCATTCATCAGTATGCGTTTTGCTTAATCATATTTGGTCTGATAACAATGATGAACTGTTTAAAGGAAATTATATCTTTCTTTCTTTTTTATAATTCTTCTATTTAGTACAGAACTCCTCATTAACGTTGTACCTTATCTTGTTGTCCTGTTCTCCAGATAAGCCCCACAACCCAATGGTCAATGCTGGAGCCATAGTGATCAGCTCCCTTATCAAGGTAAACAGATGGACATGTGCGGCCTGGTGTGTGTTCAGCTGATTCAGCAGATCGCAAGTGGCAAATTTATTTTCAAACTTTCAAACTAAAAAATATATATTTTGGCTTAGAACATTGCCAGAAGTTTTAACAGCTTTTTGGAAAAAAACAACATCATTATCATGATTATGATCTTTATAACAAAGTGTGGGGGAGATAGAATAAAAAAGCAGTTACAAATTATTCATCATAATGTCTGGAATAATTTGACAAATCTATACTACATTTGGACTTATATTATTATGACTGTTTTTATGTTTGTTTTTTACAGTTGTCTATAATCCTGTCTTGTGAAACGTTCCTGAACTCTAGCTGAGCTCTGTGGTGTATGATTGCTGCCTATCTTGCTGATAGGCAGCGACAAGCTGATAACAGGCTGTTAGGTTATGCAATAAGTGATACATTCATCTATTTTTTCACCCTGTGTGATTAGTCATACTGAGGTCATATTTAGTTTTCATGAACACTACATGTGGGAATGAATTCGATAATTACAATCAAGGTATTTTGATACAATAACTTTCGCTTTGTTTTCAGCCCTGCTCCAATAAGGCTGAGAAGTTTGACTATGTAAGTGTTGTGACTCAGATTTCCTCCTCTGTTAAGATCATGACTATTTCGCTGCAACTGTGGCATGACAATCTCAACGGGCACAGAGATTCAGTGCTCATTTAATCTGCCTTTTCTTGCTTAGGTTATGGAATTCGTGAAAAAGATGGCTGGCCAAGAATATGTTGGTTTCAGCAATACCACGTGAGTGTTCTGTCAAATGTTTTAGAGGTAAAGTATTTGATTTAACACACCAAAGTTCAAAGACAGTTTTAGGCAGATGGCTTGCCCACCAGCATATTGAATTATTGATACTTCAGCATTGACCCCTGCTTTTTCTGTCTCAGGTTCCAGTCAGAAAAAGAAACAGGCGACAGAAATTTTGCCATTGGATACTACATGAAAGAGAAGAAGGTCAGTTATAAAGCATTTTCTGACTGTACTGAAATATGTGGGGCTATAAATAACTTTCATTTTCTGTTGTATCTGTGTGGGAGAAAGCTTAATGTTATATACCAACTGAGTGCTGGTTGCTTTCAGGAAATGTTCTTTCACAGAGCTGGTACATGAGCTAATATTTGAAAAAAAAAAAAAAAAAAATCTTCTCATTTTTGTTACCGTTTGCTAATGTAATAACCTTTGACGCCAACTAAAATCACTCCTTTGTGCCTTCTCAATATATCTCCCATGTCCCTCCATGTGTCACCACTGACCTTTTGTCACTGGAAACTGTATCATCAGAAGCAATAGCACCTCATTGTCAGGACCAGAAAAAAAGAGCGAGTCCAGTAACCTGAGATATCTTTTATTTTCTGGTTGAAAAATCATATTATATCTATAAGGCCAGAATGTGTCAGTCAATCGTAGTTATAATGATCATATTTCATTCCCCAGTGCTTTCCACCAGGAGCAGATATGATCGATGCCTTAGATTTCTACTTCCAGGTAATTTTCTGTCATGAAAAGAACTTTTTTTTTTTTTTTTTTTGTTCTTTCTGATTTTAAAATGAGTTTTGCTGAAAAGAAAAAGATGCTGGTAGTTTCACTCATAAACCCTCTCCCGCACTCAGCTTTGCTCCATTGAGGTGACCTGTGAATCGGGGAGTATCATAGCAGCCACTCTCGCCAACGGGGGAATATGTCCTATAACAGGCGAGCATGTCCTGAGCGCTGAGGCAGTGCGAAACACGCTGAGTCTCATGCACTCATGCGGCATGCATGACTATTCTGGCCAGATGGCTTTTCATGTGAGTAGCACTAGAAGGCGACTGTAGCTCCAACCGTGTCCTCTTACACAAAAGTGGCATCAATGTGGTTATTCCCTGTGAGGGAAATGCTTGAAACACACTCAGCTTTTATGTTTTCATCTCCCAGGTGGGCTTGCCAGCAAAATCTGGCGTGTCCGGTGCAGTACTGCTGGTGATCCCCAACGTCATGGGAGTCATGTGTTGGTCTCCTCCACTGGACAGAGTTGGAAATAGCGTTCGGGGAATACACTTCTGTCAGGCAAGAACAAGGCAGACAAGGCTTTGTTTTTATGCTGTTTCTGGGGAAAAAAAAAAAAAAAAAAAAAGGTGTGTATTCAAATGTTTTGTGCGGGATTCCAGCATCGAATCCACTTCACCCCCTGAGCCACATCACAGAAAGAAAATTAATATCACTTCAAGATCACAGAAAATATTTCAGAAGTCGTTACTGATCGTGTAAATGAATCTGGAGAGATAGTGACTGGATTATTTACATGTCAGTGATGTCGCAGGACTGAATACATTTTCTGTTCCGATAAAGACTCGGTAATGTTAAAATAACGTATTGTCTGTTTCTGTAACTGTTTCTTATCCTCAGGAGCTTGTGTCAATCTTCAATTTCCACAATTATGACAACTTGAGGCACTTTGTGAAGAAGCAAGACCCTCGCAGGCAGGATGGGGATGATAGGGTGAGCTTTTCTCTCCTGCTGTGGATGGTTAGGTTAAATATATTCAGTGCCTTTATGTTTCTTTTCTGTGTTTGCAGAACAAATCTGTTTTCAACTTGATGTTCGCCGCCTACAGTGGAGATGTGTCGGCCCTGAGAAGGTACTTTACCAAGATGTTATTATCTTTCTTACTGAGGAAAAGACCTTGAATGTTAATATCAGGAAACATCATGAAAAAACCATGCAGGCCAATGAAAACCTGAAATAAAGTATGAAGAACTGCAGAAAACAGCTTCAGTGCTGTTTGTAGAGACTATCAAAGTCTGGAAATCTACTGGGGGTAAAGCCAATTTTTGAAAAAGATATTTTCCACCTGATATTTCTGATGTCTAATACTTTCTTCAACTTTCTTCAGCTTGGTTGAGATTTCATAACAAACCAAGTAAATGGCAGAACTTTTCAGCAAGGTTAATCATACATTTAGAAAGAGACACACAGGTACTACAAAGACATAAAAAAACCAAACTAATTTAGAGATACAAAACATACTCAAAGGATCAAACTGTTGTGGATGTGTTATCATATAACAAGGGCCAAAAGGACTTTTTCATTTGTGTGCCTAAAGGCCCGTTGTTTCAGAATAAATAGATAATAACCCATCCCTGTATAGAGGCATCAGTTAATATTTATCCTTGTTCATAGTTTCTCTTTCATGTGTCACCCATCTGTTGTTCAGCAGCTCCTGTTTCTAACTGTAAACACCCATTTTGTACAGACTGTAATGCAAGCAATAATTAAATGGGGTTTTTTTGTATTACAATCATTAAAACTCTAAAATATGAACTAAAATATCTTATAAACATGAAGTTTGTTTACGTAGCTGAAAATAATCCCTCATACAGGCACAAACAGTGCTAAAACATAGTTTGTAGTTCTTTTTAGATATTCATATTTTGTTTTCTCAATGTATTAAAAACAGTATTTGTGATCTTCCTTCAGGTTTGCTCTCTCATCCATGGACATGGATCTTAAAGACTATGATTCTCGGACAGCACTTCATATCGCGGCAGCAGAGGGTGAGCTCCTCATGCTTTTTCTGTCTGTGGTAGTGAAATTGGATTTAATGAATGAGCCACGCTAAATAAATGTCATAGGCAAATGAAAAAAGGTAGGCGGCAAACCTTCACAGCTGAAGCACAAACAATCATTGTAGCACGAATACTGCACATTCTCTGCTTTTAAAGGTCAAAGGAAGCACTCAGGCTCTGAAAAACATTACCAAAAACAAAGGTAAAAAAAGAAATTATTACTTTGAATAAGCTCTCCCGTTTTGATTTCTTCTAAAAAGAACTTCTTGATCATGTTAGGCCCTTTTAAAGGCCCTGCTCATCTACAGTCCACTCACACATGTGGTTTCACCTGTTCTACCTGATTAGGCCTCCTCTGTGGACTCAGCATATAAATCTCTCTAAACCCTCTTTAGTTGCACCAGAAGAGAAATGTTACACTTTCATCATTCTTTTTCATTCATGTACCCGTAAATTATTGATTCAGCACAGCTGCACTCAACTTCATCCTGAGCAAAGGTCTAATCGGGCAGAACAAGTGAGAGCGCCTGTGCGGGTGTACGTGGCCTTTAACTAATGTGTTATTCAAGCTGAAATTTGTACTTTTTCGAACTCAACTATGGATTTTGTGCAGCAGAGTGTGGTAAAACAATAAACTGGACACACTTGGCCTCGCTGAAAACATGCTAAACTCTGCAGAGACGCATCGATCGCCCTGTCAGGTCTTCTTGTCACAGCCTGTAGATGAAAGAGGTGTGACATTAAAAAGTTTCACTTGGTGCATGGCTCTATACCAGCACAGGTGAGGTGAGACGTATCAACACTAAGAAGACAAACACGTGGAAGGATGGGTTGACATCGCACATCACACATCCCCAGACTGGAAATCAGTAATCACTCAGTCTTTCGGCAGTCGCATAAAAAGAACTTTTCAACTCGTTGCTGTGTCATCTGACCAAAAGTACTTTCAGTCAATCTGTCACTGACAGAAAAATAGTTCAACTTGTAAAATGATATGGCTTAATACTTAAGATGTAATTAGTTTTCACTTCAATTGTTTTGCTGATTAACTACAGAGGTTCACTACCTCTGGCTCACATTATAACAGGCCACTAATGAATCTGATCGCAGGCCCTTACAGAGCACCATATGGTGAATTATTTGTATGTTGCTGTGGTGTAAGTTTGTTCACAGTGCAGATTTAATGCTCCACTGCAGTAACTGCAACAATAACATTTCTCAAAAACAGCCTTGTGAGCAAGTCGTTTTTGAGATTAAAAAAAAAAAAAAATGGGAGTAATAAGTGTTTTCTTCCAAATGAAAAAGGCAATGCTTTGCACTCCTAAATCTGAATCTGAGTTGGATTGTGTCCGGAAGGAATAATCATATTTCTTCTTTATTTTTTATGTAGTTCATATTTTTAGCAGCTCCGTTTGTCTGTCTGAAGGTTGTTTTTTAATTTCTTTTTTAATGCTCACCTTGACATGCCATAAAACTAAATCATGAATAGCTTTCTAGTTTTGGGTTGTTGTGATTTTAATGGTTATGCTGGTGTTCGACAACAGCGTGTTTTTGGATTATCATAATAGAAACCTTTCTCTGTTTGATCCCTTGTGATGGGAAACCATAAACTCTCATGTTTTGCTGTTTATTCTCAGGTCACATCGACGTTGTGAAATTTTTGACTGAGACATGCAAAGTTGATCCATTTGTAGTAGACAGGTGAGATCAGCATCTCCACCTTCACCCTCTCTCCATCCTTTAGCTTCCATTTTCTTCACTGCTATTTACATCCTGAAGTTTCATTTCATGTGCTGTCATTTTGATGAAAATGATCCATATTTAAATGTGTATTCTTTCTTGTCTATCCAGCTGCAGTCGATTTGGGATATAACAAAATGTTTGAATGGTGGAATTACCTCTCAGAGCAGGACATGAAAATGAACAGCTACATAGAAAACATACTTGGACTAAATCAATAATTAATTAACCTTGAGGTTTAAATAAAATCCTGCTTTTGGAAAAGCAAGACTGATTGTGAACTGCTGAGCATTCTCCATCTTGACCTTTACTCCTTGCCGTGCAGGTGGGGAAACCTAGCAGTCGATGATGCTTTGCAGTTTGGGCATGATGAGGTGGTGAAGGTACTGAAAGACTACCAGGAGGTCTACGGGCAGCAGAAGGTGCAGCAGCACACTGAGGGCGGGCATCCCCCGAAGCTGGACGACATCAAAGGCATGGTGTGAGGTTTGATTTTGTAGAACCAAGCTGATGGACGGACCTGTCCTGATCTACTCGGTGCTTTGGTTAGGTATAAATTAATAATGCAAACTGGTTACTGCAGCAGCTCAGGAGTTCACTGATATGGAAAAGGTAAAACTGTAGAACTATGCAAATACAATATAGAGGAGGCAAAAAAAAAAACAATACTAAGAGAATATAAACAGTAAAAATAATAAAACAGCAGAGCAAGAATATGAAAATTCTGGGCTTGTGCTGCTTTTTAAATGAGAAATAAAGCTTTTTATAATGGGAATAATTTCTCCCTCATTGCATATCAGCACTGGTGATATTAACTTGCACAGAATGGAAAAATTGTGATAAGAATAATGCACAGTTAATTGGAGCAGGGCATATCAGTGTTGTTCAAGAGGTATTAAATAAAAATAGATGTTTATAGCTAATGCACTTCTTACAGCTTTCAAAGGTACTTTGCATTCTTATTGTTATATGTTTTTTATTTTACCACCATGGTGTGTTGGAAACCAAAGCAAATGGATCCACTTTAAAATGATCGAGAATGTTTTGGATGGAAAAGCTCACATTTGAGTGCTCTAATGTGGGATTCATTGTATATATGTTTTTCTTCAGCTGTACATCAGTGGACTGGATTTCTGATACGGAAATACTTTGTTATAGAGTGTTATAATATTTATACGCATTTCAGATCTCCATAAACATGAAATTCCCAATGGTAATTTGTTATGAGGAATATTTTGACACTGAAGACATCCATTAAAATGTTTTATTTATCTACCGCCCACAGTTTCACTTTGCAGTTTGTTGTTAAATATTAAGTGACAGCAATTAAATCACCTGAAGGCAGGAATACATGACGAAGGAGAAGCTGGAGGTGGCCGATATTACAGTAGCTGTTTTAAAATCTGTTGTGAGTTCATAATTATGAAACAAAGGCAATCAGTTGAAGCTACAGTACATTAACATGATGTACGATTAGTCATGGCCAGACATTTTATTTTATTATTTTTAGGTGTGAAGTTAATCAGATTTGACAGATTATACCTTTATTGGCACAGCTAAACGTATTACCTCATTTTTTCTTTATCCACTGGATGGCGCTGTGTCCCTACTTCATCATCCGCTGTACTGAGCAGGTCCCAGCAGGAAAGGAACATTACTGAGCAGAATCGACCTTTTACGAGACTGAGCTGACATCCAGAGAGAGACTTCTGCCACTTTAACAGCCTGAGATGGCTCTGACTCGTCCTTCATCTTCTTGCTACAACAGGCAGGAAGAAACCAAACAAATTGTTCACATTGTCTTTCTCCTTCAAATACAGTTTTAATCTGCTTTATGGATGTTACTTCTGCATGGGTAAGACATGTAGAGTATTGGATCTCGTGCCAGTAGCCAACAAATGTTGACCTGATGCTTCGTTGATAATGTCACCGTCTCTTGTGTAGACTGCTCCTCTCAGTTTCCTCAGAACTATTCAATAGAAACCGTTCTCAATTACTATCTTGTGAAAGCTTTGTGCTTCATGCAGGTTTCTCCTTTAAAAAAGAAGCTGGGTGAGGTGTCAGGTTTCGCTTTTTGTTAGGAGACATACCATCTGCAAAAATGACAGCCATGGATCAACAACTCCAGCTGTAAATACACTAAGTCTTTTCATCGCCATGGGAGACGGACAGGTTAGGAAGATGGATAAAAAAAAAAAAAAAAAAAAGACAAGATGACCTTAATACAGCGGAATAGAAATTAATTTAAACTCTACCAACTTATTAACAGTTTGTGAAGCAAAGGGGGGGGGACCTGTCAAGACAAAATTCTGAGTCAGCATGAGTCATGTATAAGTGAATTTCTCTGTTGTTTTAAAGGACCGTTGTGTAGACTGATGGTCAGTGGGTCTTATCATTCTGTTTCAAACTGAACTGTTTTATATATCATCTAGTTTGCCACAAAATTTTGAACAGACATTAAGAGTTGTTAAGGGATGAACCTTAATGACTTTGCTCATCTCTTGACTTTCTCTGCAGCATGAAGATTGACATTTGTGGCATTGACTGAAATCTCTCGACAGCTATTGTTTTCAATGTGGTGATTTCTAATGATACCTGCACCTTCAGACCGGCGGCATCATCACATCGAAATGAGTCCAGTTGCAATTAATGATGCATTGAATAGCTTCTAAACTAATAATCCAGTAAACCTGAGCTGCTGTCTGGGTTAAATCCAATCAGATGTTAAATATTGTATCTGATAAACATCAGCTTATCGTTGTCACTGTGAGCTTATTGCATGCTGACATTAACATTCTACTCATTCAGGCACCGCTCTGCCTGAAAACAGCCTGAAGCAGCTAACATGGCTGCAGTCTCCTGTTAGTCTTGTGAGACTAAAGTAGCTGATGTTTCGTGCCAGATAATGAAATTGTTTGCCCATTTGTACGTTAATGAGAAAAAAACTCTCTAGCTTCCAACAGAAAAAAACATTTACAATAACTTGCCACTTATCTTCCAAAGTGACGGGTAATCAAGCAGCAAAATCTACGAAACAGAGCAAAAAACTCATTAGCATTTGTCTGCTAGTTTGCATTCCCCTCCCACCCTGGAATTGGATAATTAAATCAGCAGCATGGGGGTGTTTACAGCTATTTAGCAGAGGTTAGGAAGTGCCCAAAACATTGGCAGGCAGCCAAGTAGGTTGCTGAGTGTCAGGGTGTCCTCTGGACCAACCTGTAGAGACCCAAACCTAAAGGTATTCTGAGAGTATCAATTGGCTACATTCTATAATATCTTTGTTATCGTATAGAAGCTTACCACTGACTTTGTATTCATAAGAGAGGTGCATATTTTTCACCCCAAAAAATAGGATTAATGAAGCAGAAGAAGTGATTATTAGAATATAATTAGTTCGACAGTTTCTCATTACTGTAGGAACACAACCCCCACACAGAGATAATACAGAAGCGCTGACCTTCGAGTTCAGTTCCGTCAAATGAAAATGTGATATAAACATACTTTATAAGTATATGTATTAGATACAGTACAATCCTTTCTTTAATTCCTGAAAAGGATGTGCTGAGATTATGTAGCTGTTATAAAAGCATGAAGAAGTTCAGTATTTGCAGAGTATTTGAAAATTGTGAGAATTTACGTTGAAGTATAAAAGCATTCCTGGATACTTTTCACTTCTCTACTGCACATATTGAAGTATATAAAGTACTTAAAAAAAAACAAAAAACTCCACCCACAGCTAATAAAACCCGGAGTGTCTCCTACCATCCCCAGATGTCAGTAATCATTCAATGATATTCGAAAAGCCAAATCTTAAATGTTTCCCTCCAGCATCAGTCGATTAAGCCTGAATCTACCTCTGACTTGTTAGAGCAGTTGGTGCTCCACTTAGATTTACCCCAGATCCAAGTTGCACAGCAGGACAATGTGACATGCATTTACCAGAGAGTGTAGGGCCATCATCAGCCACCATATGGCAACCCGTCTGGAGAGACACAACAAAATGTTTCCTACACCCAAAAAAGCAAACAAGCAAAATGGCTGTTTACCGTCTGACCAGTGAGTCTGTTTTGTTCTGTTACAGGGATCTCAGCAGTTCTGCAGGCAGGAGTGGGTCTGTCCCCCTCCATCCATCCATAATATTATTAGTCATGTTTTAGTGCCTGTGCTGAAGACAACAGAATAACTGACTCAGCGTTTAGTTTTTCTTCACCTTCATCTCCTCCATAAATACTTCTGACTGTGCCAAACTAAACCTTGAAGTAGATAATGAGGAATGACATTAACTTAGGTCCCTAAAGCTTACAGAGCTGTCAGCAGTAGCAGACTGCTTTGTACATGTCAGGGCTTGCAGATGACTCTGTCTGTCTTCGTAGATTCAGTATACGTACCTCTTGCTATCAAAGTGTGGGACTTGTGCTGTAGTAAGCAATACAGGCTTTTCTGTTCTTTGTAACACAGATGTTTCCATCTCATGCTTATCAACCACAGTCAAGGCCAGTATTAGTTTGACCTGCTTCTTGTCCTGCTTTTGATACTTTTTATTTGTTTTTCCATCTTGTTGCCTATTGAAGTATATCCCAAGTCTGTGACAGCTATTACATTATGTAACCAAAAGAATGAGTCAACAGCATTTTTATGATTTGCAAATTTGCAATTTTGATTTGATAAGTTCCAAGGCTGTTTTTGTCCATCTGGTTTCACGGTGTAAAAAAACAAAAGAAAACATAAAGAGCATCTGAATGTGAATTCATATATCCATATATAAATTCACATTCAGATGCTCTTGGTGTGTTTGAATACAAGTATGAATGAGACAGCTATTTGCATGCAAGTAAGCATGTCTGAAATATCAACGTCACACAACTGATGTGCTTACTGTTTGTAATTACAATTACTTAATTTAACTCAATTCACCAATCTTATTAGTGTGTTGTTGTTTACTCTGTCAGGCAGATAAATGAATTATTTATATGCTGCTGACATTGTCAGGGAAATACAAGGTTTGCTACCTACTATTGCTATCTTACACAGAATCATCTTAAATTTAGTTTTTCATTGAACCAAATTATCTTTTATTTATTATCTGTTCATTTAGTAACAACTGTTTTAAACTGTTTTAGAGCCAAAGCTCATTTTGATGTCCTTGAAATTCTGGAGTATAGTAGAATAGTTTTACCACATATATTAAAATTAAAATTTTACAACATTTTCACTGGTTCTCTAAAACTACCAAACTACCAAATATTTCAACAGATAAATACTGATAAAAAAAATTTTTTTAGGGAACACGCTTGCATCCAAATGAAATTATCCCTCCCGTTATTTATGCATTTATAAGGTCTCAAGATGACAAGTTCCTTTTGGAAAATAAGGTGAGGCAAAATGTGTAAAACAGGATGTTTTATTCTGATGGAGTTGGACAGCAACAGCTTGAAATCTTCACTGGTATCCATGGAGATTGTTGTTATTCTTAACCCATGATCTGTTAAAGCAAGGACAAATGAATCATTATGTGCTTATTCTCAAGAATGCGACCCATGCACTACATAAATAAGGATGACTGAGTGTGCAAATTACTTAATGAAATGCTGCATGTAGTGGAACTGTTTGGCTATTTATTTTAACATCTGACTCTTTGATTCCTGTTGCTTAGATACTGTTAAATACTGACGCTGTTCATCCAGCTGATGTAGGCAGAGACACGGGTGAAGACGGTGGGCTTCCGGTAGGCGTTGCAGCCAGAGGAAGACACGAAGCTGGTCACACCGTGGACAACCCAACGGCCGTTGACATTGCAGTTCAGGGGGCCACCGGAGTCACCCTGGATTCAGAGAAAACATCAAACAAAGACAGAGACCTCAGAGCCAAATATGTGAAGGCCTCATCTCTCCACAAGAAGAATGCCAAGTTTCTCAACAATCAGTATCTTCCCTTTAGCTTCACATATGCCCTTAAATCTCACACTGCCTTGAGCAAGTTTCCACAGAACACATGTTTGCAAGACTTTGACACTTTGTGCAGTTTAAGCACTAGCTTGGACCTTTGTAACTGACTCTATGCTCCTGCTGACGCAGCAAGTAATCCCATGTGCATCCTCCAAAATATCTTTCTTGACAAGACAGGGTCAGGCCTCAGCTCAGGGGGAGACATTCAGTGTCATTTTATCATCGTGGGGGGTTCTTCCCAGAGTTTGTCCCACTCTGCCTATATCCAGACATTAGCTCTGTGGTCTTAAGCACAGGAGAACCTCCATGTTTTAGGAGACAAATGGACGAGAAAATGAGTTCAAAATCTGAGCTGGGAAGAATCTGTCCTGGTGACATAACAAAAACTGAACAGCTTTGTAAATACTTCTAATGCTCTAAGATTGATTGTAAATATTAATTAGGTATATGATTTGGTTTTTGAGGCTTTGGTCTAAGAATTGGATTCTAAATGTTGATAAATGGATCATGGCTTAAATTCCCCACGTGTATTTTATGTGATTGGAAATATGGTCCAGGAGATTTTCTAATCAGTGGTCTAAAATCAATCCTTAAGCAATAAGCAAATAACTTATTAACCACGAATACTGCAGTAGTACCATTCATAAAGGGTGATGTAGAACTGAAATAGTGTCACCCTTGAGAGATAGTGTCATCAAGTTCTGGCTCAAGATAACAAATGCTAAGATTGTGAGAACGGATTGTGAAGTCCTCTCTCACCTGGCAACCAGAATCGCTGCCACCACCAGCACAGACCATGGAGTCCTTCACAGTGCTGCCCCACCATCCATAGCTGGAGCAGGTCCTGTGGTCGACAACAGGCAAGTAGGCCTGCTTCAGCTGGGCAGACAGCTGACCGCCAGCTGGAGGCAACACAAGAACTTTATCTCACAACTGTCACAAAGCCTGTGAGAGTAGCATCAGGCATCACTGTACTGCAGATTTAACATGCACTGTATCCTTGCAGCCACATACTCTTGGTGCGTCCCCATCCGGTGATGTAGCAGTTGTTGTTGTGGGGCAGGATCTGACCGGAAGGAGGCAGGGCGCCAAGCTGGACGTGATTGTTCAGGGAAGCGTCAGAGGACAGACGCAGGAGAGCAATGTCCCACCTGAGAGTCAGAAGTCAGTGAATTAGAAATCATTTCACTTTGATGGCTTCCTAAAAAGCCATACTCTGTCTTTTCTGCAAGAGTTGCTGAGGGATAAATAATAGTTATCTCACTCTTAATTAATCATCCACTGATTGGTTGGTTTATCACAGTTTCTTTAAGCCCAAAGTTGGTTGGAATTCACTTGTTCTTGTAAAGCAGTTTAATTTTGCATGCAGAGGTGGATCAGACCAGTAATCACTAACCCTCCAGCAACGTTGTTGGAGTTCCACTTGGGGTGGATGTAGACACGGCTCACGCTCATATACTGCTCCTTGCCCTCATGCACATTGATGTTGTGATCTCCGAGAACGACACGCCAAGTCCTGGAGCTGAGGACATGCGAAAAAATAAGAATAAATAATAATTCCTCCACTGTTTTTGTCAGATATCTGTTGAAAATCAATATTTTGGAAAAATACTTGTTACGTTTTTGTGGAAAACTGAAATATAACTAATCAAAAGCACATCTACACCATCTTAGCTCTGCCCCAATGCCAGCAGGAAATATAATGTAATATATTAATGTAGAGATTCAATTCTGTCCAAACACGCATGCTGCTTCTTCATCCATATTCCTGTTAGATTTAGGCTCAGCAGCTGTTCTGCGATGCAGGAAACTCTCACCGGTCCACACAGTGAGCAGCAGTCATGACCCATCCTCTCTTGATCAGGGTTCCTCCGCAGGTGTGGTAGAAGCTGGAACCAGATTTATACTGAAGGGAGATCTGATGAGACAATAAAATAATGTTACGAGGGTGAAATGTATCCGCAATGAGACAGGAAAGAAGACAGACTCAAAATATTATGAATTTCCTTTAACCCAAACAATATCATACGCTTTCCACAGCTATACCGAACCTTAAGGGGCGATTTTCACAGCAGGGGGGTTAATTCTGTCACAACACCAGTGTGACCAGAGTATTCTGACATTATTGTAGTCAAGTCAAAGAAAGCATTGTACTGTACCTGCCAGGGCCAGGAGTTAGGTCGAGCTACCTCTCCTCCCACGACTTTCTCCTCAACACTGTCATCCTCCAGGTACCTGGGCTGGGGCTCCAGCTCAGCCAGCACTGAGGAAAAACACAAACAAGGGAAGTGCATCAATCACACATCATGCTCTTAAGTGTGTTTTAAGCTGTGTTATGTGCAGAAAGTCAAAAGATGGAAGGAATCAGAGAGCTGTTACCGAGGGCTGCGAGAGAGGTCAACACAAGAAACCTGAGCATGTCTGCAGTTTCCTGAAGCTTTCTGCGCTGCACACTTCTGTCCACTACGCTTTTATACCCCAAGGGTCTCCTATCCTGGTTTAGTCTCTGTGCTTGTTCAGTAGCAGCACATGCCCACCTGTGTCGGTCTCACAGTTATCACTACAGTTCATTCCTGGAACAGGTGTGAATCCACTTTTCCACTTTTTTTAGGGGGGGGAGCTTTAACTTTTAGCAGCAGCCGCAGTTTTGACTGGATGCAGTTTATATTTAAAATTTATGCTTTTACTGTGACTTATTTGTCCTCATCAAGTCAAGTCCCAAATGTGCAAATCACAAATTTTCCTCAGGCGTCTTAACTATCTACACATGAAATGTCACCCTGTAGCCTCTACCCTTAAGTCAGTGTTTAGTACTTTAAAAACAGCTTACCACTTGCCAGAGATGGAAAGGCGCTTCCAACAGCAAACACAAATACCTACTGACATTTTCTGCAAGTGCAACCCTGCACTAAAAATCCTCCTTCACATGAATTTTACTCTGTACAGTCAGAGGGTACGGCTTCGTTCTCCTGCTGGTTGTCATCTAGAGGCAATCAGACAGTTTGTATATAGAAAAGCCTCGCAGTCTGTGAGTCATTTTAATTTCCTAGAGGTGTATTTAGACCTACAGAATATATTCATGTTTGCGCTGAGTGTGAGTTTTTACACAAACTGAAGGTGCTTGAAGCAACCTTAATAATATTTTCAAACAATATTAAAGTATGAGTAAGCAAAGGTTATTGCAGGATTAGCTCCATGTGTAATGTGTAGAAAATGCGTTAAATGATTAAATTAGGTTGTGGAGTGTTTACCGAATTTTGCTGTAAGCTTTTAAAAGGCCACAGACTCATGAGACATGAAAAATGAGAATCTGCATTATCAGAGAAATTCACATTCAGGCCAAAGCTGCTGTAAAGTCAACAGCAGACTGTTGTCTGAGAACACACAGCTGAGCTCCACGTACACAAGAGGTAGATGGGAATATCGAAAGGAAGAGGACTCTGAACTGTATATATTCTTCCATGTTAAGGGTTGATGATCAGTATAGAGCAAGATTGTGTTGAAAGTGTAATTAGCCTGAGGCTAAAATGCAGTGTTCCACTTAAGCTTGAGTTTTTGTGAGGCTGTGTGCATCTGATATTATAATCTGCGCATATTGCTGTACAGTAGAGAGAACTGGTGCAGAATGTGGCTTGTGTTGAAGGGCAGACAGGACCTTTTTTCTGGTGAACAAAAATGACCTTTCAGTCTCTTGACGTTAATTAGAAAAAAATACTCATATAGACATTTTAAATTCAAATGTTTTTGGCAACAGGTATAATAATGCTGAGCTTCATATTGAAAGTTCGACCGAGGCCTCTGGACACAGAAACATTTAGACAGAGTTATTCTGTACTACAGACATCCTGGAGCTACTGAACCACACTTAGGCAGCTCATCAATGACATGCTCCAGGCTACAACCTGAGCTCTATTATCTGCTCTTCTCTGACAAGTTAGGATTACTGGGCTCATGTCCCTCAGACGACTGCTTCACAGTCAAACCTACTGGATATATCTGTCACATAATTTTTATCCAGGAAGAAAGTTAAGATCTCCTAAATTAAATGAATAATTTTGCATTTTGAGAAATGTGTTCATTCACTTTAATTTGAGGACTCAACTGATGATGAGACAATCGTCATGTCTGCGTGTTGGCTGGCAGATATGCTAACCTGACTCTGTCCAAGTATACTTTATGAAACTCACAAGATAACATGTTATATCTTCTATTTTTAATCTACACCAAAACTTAAGTGTAAAAATTATAAATCAGTCTTACAGGGAAGTTGGCCCTTTATTCCTGGCCAAGAAATGATCTGACACATAAAAGTTGTTTTTACGCTCAAATTTTTCCTGAACAAAGTGATCCTTTTTTAAAATCTTTATTCCATGATGTTTAACCTCCAATTGAAAAGTCAGTTGCACTGCTTGTCTGATTAACGATAACTGCAAATGCAATCATGCAATAAACAGAGCATTGACCAGGAAGTTGGTCACGTTCAACTGCGAGATATTTTAAATGTCGGCTTTAAAGAATCTGGTTAGAAACATCCATTATTTCAATCCTGTTATAATAAAAGAATAGCTGAAAGCATGTAACAAATACCTGGCGCATTCACATAAATGATATCACCTCCCTTTAGGCTCTGTTCTACCTTTATTTGTTTCGGATACTGAGCTGTTTCAAGGTCAAAACGAAACCTAGAATAAAGTTAAGCTTTTAAGATGAAGCATAAAAAGGCTTTGGGAAATGGAAGTGTGATGAAATGCAGACCAAATTTTATAGACAAACTGTCACATGTTTCTCCTGCTGAGACAGTCATTCAGTCTGATTATACCGCTGTGGCATATGTGTGGTTCTCACTATAGGCAGATACTAATCATGCATGTACTATTCTAGTCTTGCCTCAGAGCTCACTGCAACCTTTTTCTTTTAAAATGTCACAAAACCACCAGAGGCAACAGAAAGGGTAACACAAACCTTCTGTTTTACAAACAGCAACCAGACCAGTTTCTGATGGGAAAATCCAGAACATCAGCCAGTTATGGAGAGAAAATTGGTTAAAACACGGACATTGATGGTAACAGTCGATCAGGTAGAGAACAAATTCTATTCAAGGTCATTTCTGCTGCAGAAATGCTCTCCATTTTCAGTTTTAGGACCTTAAAAAAAGAAAAATCCACATTTCCAGCTTGAAGTTAACTACACCCTCCTTTCATATGATTTGACCTGCTAAACCACAGTAGTTAGTTCATGGTGGTGTGAAAAAAATATTAAGTAATTCAAGTACAAGTTGAGTATTTCTAATGTGTCTTTATTTGATGTACAACAGGTAATAGTAACTGACTGATTTGATCCATGTCTTGTTGGGGCAAACCTGGGTGAAGAGAACGGGCTTCTGGAGATCCTGCATCCCACAATAGACATCTATTTTGCTGTTATCCATACAGGTAAGAGACCTTTTTGATCAATTTACACAATACATTAATATATATATATATATATTTATATATATATGTCAGTTCGTTTTTTTTCCCCA
This sequence comes from Remorina albescens, assembly GCA_034769265.1. Lineage (NCBI taxonomy): Eukaryota > Metazoa > Chordata > Actinopteri > Carangiformes > Echeneidae > Remorina > Remorina albescens. Next base: position 22,067,529 of record CM068494.1, read on the forward strand.
CAGCACTGAGTAATAAGTTTGGGTGGATCTATGACAGTCATTCCATTTTAGATATTTAGATTCTTCCCCACACAATTTCATTTTTCATTTTCATGAGACATCAACCCCAAACAGAAAAGTGACCCAACAATGTTAAAGCATAGCAAACCCAGAATAAATTGAAAGCAGGAATTGCTGTATCAAAAATATATTGTTTATTCAGTCAGCATAAAATATAGAACAAATCCAGAGAGGGCCTAAATGTCAGGCAAAATAATACAGAAATTGAAGGACCTTTGGGTAAGAACACAGGACTATATCAAATTAACAAAGAGGACCAATTTGGCTGTAACTGCTCCTTCAGGGGAGATAGAAGAGAGCAATAGTAGAAAGGTAAATCTGTCACCACATACAAGCAATTTATGAACTGACCTGCACCGCACACCTGTCACACACCACACAGCAAATTGTCAAGTCGTGGCAAGAAGGGGTGGCAGATCACACTAAATGGTTATCCTATAACTCATCCCCCTCTTAAAGCAGAAAAATGATAAATGGCCTGTGTCAACTACAGAGACTTACAGCATGCAAAATCTAACAGTAAGGGAAAAACAGTGGTTGGCTCCTTTAAGGGTGTATTTGCTTGCAGCTTGCAGCCCTGGCATTTGATACCCTCTCCCAGCTGGAGACATGCGGGTGACTCGCATCTCAGTTTTTGGCTGATGTGCCTCAGCAATCCTGCCAAGTTTCAGCCTGTCAAACATAAATCAAATAAACCACTGAGGGCTGATCTCAGTTGCTATCTCAGGTTTTTCAAACCAAGAATAAAAACAAAGACTAGTGTCCCTTGTATCGACTCTATTTCCTCCTTTTTCCTGCCTCAAATTAAAACCATAAAAAGCCGTAGTCAACGTTATTTAACAAATAAAAACTATTAGCAACAATACTTGACAGTTCGGTCCATGTGGAAAATAATATTTTGGATTTTGTTAGCGACCACAAAGCAGGTTTTCTCTCCTAGTCGTGGATTCATATTTAGCAGATATGATGATCATGCTTGTTTTGATTTAACTGAGAAATCCATTTATCTACTAAATATTTTCCCTCATAAAAGCAGACTCCCATTCCATCCTGACTGATTACCTCACCAGCACAGATTATGATGGTCTTTGTGGTGCTACCTTGCCTGCCAGAGCTCTGCAGGTCTGGGGGTCAACAGGAGGATAAGCCTGTCTCATCCTGGCAGACATGTGTTACATACTGAGTCCCTCACTCTCATAGTTTACAGTCAGAATAATAAAGGTGAGGAGTTAGGTCTGACCCAGCGGTGGATACGGACAGAGCAGTGAAATAACAGATGCTGCTATAGGTCAGGATCTCATCAAAAGGCAGCAGAGCAGCTGGACTGATGGAAGGGGTCAGAGAGATCAGCTAGAAATGCTTGAAATTCTCCTACTGCAAATACGATCGCTGGAAACATCTTGACCATGTTACAAATGTCTGGTGACTTTTAAGAAATCAGAATTTTATTCAAAGAGATTCACTTTATCAGACCCGTGAAAGGAAAACTCTGTAAGGTTAAAGCTCTGCAAAGGTAAGCTGCTAAAATAATATCTACAATGTGATTCATGAGCATTCGACAGATACTAAAACCTCAATAACTCCTTGTACAATAACTCCTTGTACAGGTGGGTACAAGTTTTTTAGAGTCGATAGATTGATTTATTTCCACAGTGAGAGCTTATAAGATAGTGAAGGCATTAAGACACCAACTGAACCTACACAGCCTTTGTGTGGGGGAAGTGTAACAAGACAAAACGGCAATGCTTATTTGAAATCAAAATTATTTATGACCCGAGCTAAACAGGTGCATTTGCACAACGTTCCACTAAATACTAGAAAGCTATTACTCTTTTTATAACCCATTTTTTTCTTAAATTGCAATTTGACTTTTTTGAGGGAGCCTCATTCATGTTCTTTTATGGGAAAATTGATGCCAATTGATACCAAAGACTGGAAACAGACATCATCCTATCAGGGAATGATGAAATCCACCTCGCAGCACCTCTACAGTTCAGTGTACATTACAATATATGTTTACATATCACTTTCTTTTGGTGAAGGTTCGTTTTTTCTCACCTTAGGACCGTGTGTCTGAAGCTACTTGGAATAAAAGCCTTGTTTAACATGTTCTGCATGGCTGCGTGTAAGTGAACCTGGCAGAGCCAGGCTTTTCAGATATGGCTCTTCGTCACCTCCCACTAATCTTCCTGCTGTGCTGCTGTTGCTAGACTCCAACTCAGCCAGCACTGAAGCACAGGAGGAACTCATCGAATATGGCTTCTCCTTGTGGCAATTATCTGTGTGTCTTAGCACCAGTGGAAAAAACTGTTTCCATCAGTGCATTCTTTTGCACTGCAGTCTTGACATCTTATACTTGTGGCTTTGAGAGTCTGCAATGTTGCTTCGTTTCTAAATGCACATCTTGTTCTTTCATGCCCTTCAGCTGACTTCATGCGGAGCCTCTGCTGAATTTGGCAGTGGTCAGTCATGCACCTGCTGTCTGTCTCAGGCTTTATTAAAGCTCTGGATAGTGTGCGGAAACATGTTGCAACATCACAGCTGCAGTTGAATAAACTTTCTGATGACAAAAACTGATGAAATTTAAATCGAGTTTATTTTGTAGAACAAAGCCAGACAAGTGAAGATAGTGGAAGAAACCATGGTTGAGTGTGGCCGTATCATGTCTACATATCCAGCCACACGGATGACTCTTCTTTTTACATCATGATCTGGAAAAGAGGAGCACTGATCAGACCTCCTATACAATCTCAGCTCTACTTTATTTATATAGCACTTTAAAAACAACCACAGTTGAAACAAAGTGCTGTACATAAATAGGCAAAACAACATAAAAACAATAAAGCAAATAAAATGAAACAGGAATTAAGACTAAAATAATTGTTTGAAAAAAAAAAACTATTAAAAACAATAAATAAAAGCAAACCATAAAACACTAAAACAAGAGCAGAGTCTCATGCGGAGTTGAAAGCCAAGGAATAAAAATGGGTTTTAAGACGAGTTTTAAAATTGGACAGTGAGTAGGATTGTCTAATGTGCAACAGTAGCTCGTTCCATAATTTAGGAGCCGCAACAGAGAAAGCTCTATCCCCTCTGAATCTAAATTATATCTGAAGAATATTAAATTCCATTAAATGTATACCCATTTTAGCATCCCTCTACCAATTAGGTATTTTACAGGTTTTTTTATATTTTATTCTATCAAATATCTTCCATACTAACCGAGTCCATCCATTCGATGTAGGCAGACACACGGGTGAACACGGTGGGCTTCTTGGGGTAATTGCATCCATAACCAGACACAAAGCTGGCAATACCATGGACGTAGTACTTTCCATTAACCAGGCAGTTCAGAGGGCCACCAGAGTCACCCTGAGAGGAATTGGATTAAAAAAAGCATCTCCAGTATTATGGATATAATGATTCATTGGTGCATGTAAAGTAGTGTAAGTAGTAGTGAGATAACAGAGAGGAGACTACTTTCATTTGGGATTAAAATGCCCTTTTTTCACTAACATCGCTTCACTCTGCCACTGCACTGGTGTAGAAATTAACAGAGTTGAAATAAAAGGTAAGACTATCACTTAATGTTAATGTGGTTTTAGTTTTTACATAAAAGGAGACTCACATTGCACCCAGACTCAGCAGCTCCGCCAGCGCACACCATGGTGGTCTTCACAATGCTGCCCCACCAGGAAGAGCTGGTGCAGGTCTTGTGGTCAATCAGGGGAAGATGGGCCTGCTTAAGGCTGGCAGACAGGCTACCACCAGCTAGACAAGGTGAAATGTGAAATATTAGATACGTTATGGACCCAACCACCTCATTGAAGCTGGCAAGTGCTCAAAGAAATCTGCTGTCGACTCACTGGAGGTGCGGCCCCATCCGGTGATGTAGCAGAAGTTGTTGTGGGGGAGAATCTGGCCAGAGGGGGGCAGAGAGCCCAGCTGGACGTAGGAGTTCAGGTTGGCCTCAGAGGAAAGACGCAGCAGGGCAATGTCATACCTAAGACAGACATTTGTGAATTAAGGAGAGGAAGCAAAATAACAATGTAAAGACGATTCACTACCAGATGGACTTGTTTTCTTTTGGTTAGACCACCACCTCACTGAGGGGACATTTTTACCCTATAATTTAAATCATACGACATACAAATGATTTACCTTTAGACAAAACTGCTTTTAAATCAAAAGGAACCGAAACGAACAAAAGCGCGTTGGCTGATACGTGATTACGTGAAAAGAAAAATGTCCTCCTCACCCCTTAGACACTCTGCCGGAGTCCCATCCAGGGTGGATGTAAACACGGGCAACTGTTATGATCTGCTCTCTGCCACTGTTGCTGTTCAGGTCATGTTCACCAAGAACAACACGCCAAGTCCTGGCACTGTAATATCATTAACAAGATGCTGAGTCACAATAGGTAGAGCTTTTTTGAATACAAATTTTAAAAAAAAAGAAAACAAGTAAAGAAAGGTAAAGGAGCACAATAGACCGTGAACTGACTTCTGGTTTTGTTTTTGTTTGTGGTTTACGGTGGAGACTTTTCTTTTTAATCAAATAAATGACTTCCCTTCAGTCTGACAGTTATAAATTACTCTGTGAAACGTGTCCTGATGCTGGTAACATTTAAAACCTGTGAAATAAATCATCAGCAAGTTTCAAGATAAGAGTAAGCAATGCATTTTGAGCAAGTACCATTATTTTTGTGTTTAAGACAAAACAATTTGGAAAAAACAACAAAAAAAAAAAACAAAAACGTTACGTGTCTACACAGTGAGCAGCAGTCATAACCCAGCCTCTCTCAATCAGGGTTCCTCCACATGTGTGGTAGTATCTGCTGCCAGATTTGTACTGAAGAGAAATCTGAGGGGGAAAAAACACCATTAAGAATGGATGAAAATAGCTTAACTCACACTTCGTGATAATTATTAATGTTTTGTGCTGCAACAGTGCAGGTGTTTAAATATAAATGTAACTTTGTGTCGCAGAGGATTACCTGCCAGGGCCAGGAATTGGGTCTGGCCACCTCACCTCCCACAACCCTCTCAAGGCTGTCCTCCAGGTACCTGGGCTGGGGCTCCAGCTCAGCCAGCGCTGGTGAAAATACAGAAAAACAGGGGTTTGCTTAATTCATGGTGCACCAGAAAGCTAATGTTGTTATTTACTGTCTAACTAGAAGAAAACGGGGAAAGGAATTAGGATGGCCAGATCCGACTTCCTCAAACTGCTGTGTAAACTCCTGTGAGTGACTGATAGACAGACAGGAAAAGGATCAACAAGGAATGATTTTATAACACATTGTGCTGTCATTTTTCTCACCCAAGGCCACGAGACTTGTCAACACCAGAAACCTGAACATGTCTGCAGTATGTCTGAACGTTTTTGCAAAGAGTGAATGCCCCTCTCCTACTTTTATACCTTTACGTGACCTTCAGCAGGTATGGAAAAGTTTGGCTGTTTTTTCCACTTTGACCAAAGCCATGTCTACACCTGTGGCTTTTCTCATACCGTGTAATCACAGTTTCTTATCGCATACTTCCTGCTCTGGCCAGTAGAAAAGCTGATGACAGGTCGACCCACTGAAAGGTATATCTGGACAACGGGAGCCACAGTGATTCAAAGCTTTGAGGAAGTTTTTCAGAATTTTTTCAGCTGATAATATCCCTTCCATCTGTTTTACGCAACTCTTGACCGACTGAACTTGTGGTTTTGTGTAACCACACTAAACAATGACGAACATCAGAGTTTTATTCTTGAACATATAAATAATTTCTACTATTCTAATCCAGAGTGAGGATAATTGAAACGGTCTCTGAAATTTGCACGTTTGCACGCTTAAAATAAGTTTTCTGATGAAATATACTGCAAGTTGTTGTGAATATTTACATCAGAAAATAATCATGTGCCGGTTTAAACCAGCACAAGCTGTGATGTAAGCATGAAAAAACTTGTTGCCATGCCATTTTTTATCCCAAGTGAGGAAGTCAAGAAATTGAAAACAACTATGCTGGCTCACTGATACAGAGCCTGCTCATCCAAGCATTCTGTTATAAAAATACAACTACACACTCTCAAATGTAAAACAAATCTACCTTGGTCCTTCAGTGTCACGTGAAGTCAGCCAGGTTACTATACACTGGATTCTTTTGTACAGTATGTTATTGTACCTTTTTAAGGACTGAAAGTCTGTTCTATAGAAACAAAACTACAAATCAAAATCTCACTAAAATGATTGACTACATTATGGAAATTATAACATATGAATATATTCTACGATATTCCCTGAACACCATATTCTATAATGATCTCAGGTAACTTCTGAATAAAGCAACACATTTGGAGCTGCGGCATTTTTGTTTGAGCCGAAAAAAGGTGTCATTTCAGTCCAATGGTGATGTCACTGGTTATTTCTTCAACTATTGCAATGATGTCAAACAGGAAAGTTACAGCTCAACACTAGAGGGGGCTAAAGACCAGTATACACACACACACACACACACACACTCTTAACTGCATGTCTGACGGTGCAGTGTGCCATCTGCACCTCTCAAGAGACTGACAGGTGGCAGGTAGTCCTGGGAATTCCATCTCAAACGTCATACAAACCATTTCAAATTTGTTTCAGATTCTGGTGTACTACTAAAAGGCGATAAGAAAAACATTTGAAGACAAAGTAAAAATCCATATTCCTCACAGATAAGATTTAAATCCAGTGTGAGAACTAAGTTTCAGAAGATTTCTCTCCTCTACTTTGCTCTGACCTGTCTGATACTGTGCAGCAGAATCACAGATGGATTACTTAGTGATCACACTAAGTCTCTAAGTAATATATATATATATATATATATATAATACTTTTTAAAAGCCATTTAGTAGTTCTCAATGGGTTGCGTTAATATTTCAGACAACAGATTTCTGGACAATGGGAAGGCCTGTGATGTGTCTGTCTTTTATAAAACAGTCTTTAATTAGACAGAAAGTCATTAAGACTGTATGGGTTTTGGATTATTGCCTTATCAGGCCATTATAGAGATAGCTCTGCAGGCTGGTAATTGAGCTGGCCCCATGACACACAGGGAAGCTGTCCTAATGCTGCAAGATGTCCGGGACAACAGGGGCTGCACAATTTTCACAATTTTCTCATAGAGCATCTGTGTCCCCGCCCAACTCCTCCACACCCCCAACCTTTTCTTGCAGAGGCATAAATCAAATAGGGAGATCAAAGACAGGAAGTGCTGGGGATGTGTTAATTAAAGATGTTTGTTCTTGATACAGCTTCCTCTCGTTAATGAACAGTCGATTTGGTTCCCATAAAGATGTCTCATGCATACAGGCAAGAAATTGAGGTTCCAAAAAAAAAAAAAAAAAAAATTATAATGGGATGCGCTGATTGGAGCTGCGATAGAAAGTCAGGCAGGGTTATCGGGAGTAACTGTTGATTATGCCAATGTGACACTATTTGAAAAGTTCAAACTCTTGTCAGAGATGATCTGTGAAATTCTGACTTCACTGAATCACTTTTCCAAGTCATTCATTCCAGTGTGCTCAACATTTAATCACAGTGGAGCTTTTATTCATACTGGCTTGTCATCCTGTCCAGACTACAAATGTAGGACTGTTTCTGGGAAGCGTGACCACAAAGACATGCTGAGGGGATGCTTTGAGAAATACACAAATTATTGCTGGACAGGAAAGGTACGCTCGGTTTTTAGAGCCTTTGCACAGAAAGGAGCTGCTTTCTGTAGCTGGAAATTAGGATGATGAAAGCAGTGAGAGTGAAACATCAACCGCAAAACAATGCAAACAAATACACCCACTCAACACACTCAACGCTTAATCACAGTAGAGTTGAAGGGCAGATCGAGGTGGTAATTCTCTTTGGGTTTATCACCAGGAACAGCAATTCACGTTAATTATGCCATTTAATTTGAGAATATTGACAAATACAGATACGGATGTTTGATGTATTTAGATTATAGTTTGTAGGGGAACATTTTTTTGCATTTAAACTGCTCCATTTTCTGGGTCTCTGAACTGAAAGGAAACTTTGAGTGGTGAGATCTGTTTCTCATTACACCTATGAAGGAATGGTTTTGTAACTTAAAACACAAGCTTTATTTTGCTTTTTTTCCTTCATGAACCAACATCCCATGAAAGAGTCCAGTCCTAAAAGAATAGCATGCTTTGAAACTCCTGACAAGAGACTCTCTGTGAATGTTCATACTCTCCTGCCTTCAATGAGCAATTGGTGGGTAAAACAGGAAGATGGATCAAAGACAAAAAGGCAACATTTTTTATGTTAACATGAAAAAAGAACATACTGTGCTATGATTTAGAGTCCAAATGTGTGTGTGTAGTATAACATCTACCACTTCACCTTTCATCACATTGAGGGTGTGGTGTCATTTTTCAGGGAAATATTTTGTTTGTATGGAGCTACTCCACACTATGGCAGTAATCCACAGATATTAGTCTACAGATAGTTTATAGATAGATCTATAGATAGTCTACAGGGACCAGCACTGTATTAGCACTTTTCCCTGCTGTCTTAGGAAGTGAGTAGGGATGCGTCAATGTTGCCATCCCTCCTGCTGGGTGACAGCAGACAAATTGATCCACTGAGGTGTTTGTAACCTTTAATTGCAATTATATCAGAGTGAAAACAATCAATACGTTCTACTACTACTTCCCACCCCCTACCACCACCTCTCTCTCTGAAGAAGCTACACCAGCTAACTTTCCCTCTTGTGTTTCCTTCCTCTCTCTTGTTTCAGTCTATCTCTGTCTATATGAAGGCGCTATATAGGCAGTGGGGTCATGTGGTTTTGGGGGAAGGGGGAGCAAAGACGAAGTGGTGTAGCAGCAGTAACATGCTCCTGGAGAAAGATGATCTGCTGTGCTATCTGTGCCTGATTGATTCCTGCAGAGCACTGTTCATCCATCTCCATCCTCCAGTGGCTGCGGCTGCTTTCACCTCTAGTTGCTTGCCTTTTCTCTACTCCCTGTTCCCCCTCTGCCTTGGTCTCAGCTGCCGCCATGCTGCCGGGAACCAGCCTTTGGCTACTGCAGTGATAGGGTCTACTGGAGTGGAAAAGGAGGATGCTGCTCCAAGCCTCCCTCACTGAGTGATAAGGGAGTTGCAAAGTTGTTTAAAAACTGGCCTGCCACGTTGCTTCATCGTCCTCACTCTATAAGTGCCAGTTGTTGGTTGTTAGTTGGCCTTGAAAATTCAATATCTACTCTTCAACTGGAAATGTTCATTAGAATTCCTAAGTGAGAAGTCTCATCCATCAATATTAGCTTTGGTATGGACATTTAACACCATATTACAAAATAGTACAATGCAGTTAGTTAAAATTGGCACTTATTGTGACATTAATGTTGCATGGAATTTTAATTCGAGCATCTCCATACAAGAGTGAGTGGAGGCGGTGCAGCTGTTGTGTAAAGCATGTTTTGTTTTTTTCATTGTAGTGCACATTCATACCTGTCACTGGCTGTCAAGATAATTATTCCCTGAAGGAGAAGGAGAAAATAGCAATATGTCAATTAGCACTATTTAACAGAGGGAGTGTCAGTCAGTTTGACTAAGTATGCTATGATAACAGTATACTTGTTAATTTGCAGACTAACTTGTCACTGTATGAACCGTTAAATTCTTTCATACAAAATTCATAAATTCTTTCACAACGTGATAAACCATCAAAGCCAAAATAAAGTCATATGTGTAACAGTAATGGATTAATGTGGAAAATTGTACTGTTGGATATTTTAAGATGATATGAGTGTAACAACAAAGTTCCGACATTAAAAAAATTTTTGATTTCCAAATCTTTTGTGTATTCTGTCAGTCACTTCCTACTTCTGACAATTGTAAGCACAGAGAGACAGAGAATGCAATCAGTGGTCTGTGCAATATTACTTTCATGCATGACTACTGTCTGCATTATGAAAGGAGAAAATTAACTTGGACCTCAGTAATTTTGAATAGTCAGAGGAAATGAAGTTAGAATTGAACGAAAATGGATGGCCACAGTGTTGCTCTTGTTATATAACACATACAATCAAAACATGCTGTCAATGGCTTGTATGAACATCATTGAAATAAAAAGAAAAAAATCTCATGCAAGTGCATGACGTAAAAAAAAAAAAAAAAAAATTGGATTTATAAATTGGTATCAAATCTGTTTCCACCGAGAGGAGACCAATTATGTGTTATTTAAACTTGTTGTAATGTAATGAACCTGCACCAAAACTTAAACAAACTGATAATGTTTGCTAAGATTGCATTCAACATTTTTTGGTGTAGTATGCAATGGGTTTGCCTCTTCTGCCCCCCTTCACTGGTGCACTCAGTTAATCCGTCTGGTGTCAGTGAAAATACATGCTGATCCATCCTTAATAGCAGTGCAGGGCTTTACTCATGTCTTGCCTCTGTATTTCATTCTGTCCAACAGAGCTAACAATGTGAGTTAAAGCTATTGATTGGGGCCCATGTGGCCAGCCAACTGCTTGGTAAATCATAGACATGTCTATATCACATTCTCTGTGTCCCTCTTCTCTCAAAACCACTGTTGAGCAACAAACACATTTCTTTCATAATTTTATTTCGAATAATTTATACATTTATTCGCATTTCATACATGAAATTTTAATATAGTTCTTGACAATCCTGTATTTCAAATTTTATTCAAAATCAATGTGAACTCGTTCACAATAAGTACGAATATAAGTACCATTCATGGTCAGCAGTGAAAAGTAATTGCAGGCGATTTAATTTTCAATTATCGCTTCAATGAAAACTAATTCTTTTCATGTCATATTATTGACTAGGTGCTCATTTAGCTGAATCCATATCTCACAGATGCAGTGCACAATGCAATTACTTTTGCTTTTCCGAAGTTAAGCAGAGTACTGTGCAGCAGACCACAAATGAAATACACAGACAAAAAGGTGATGTTGGGGGGCAGGAATAAGGCCTGCATGTGAATATTTAATTACTTGTTAATGAATAGAAGTCATTAGGATTAATTCCTCCTTAAGGCTAATTTAAATGTTCTTTAGCACCCCTCAGGACAGCTGAGGTTGGTGTGCAAAGGACTGACGTTGAGATTCTATGCTGTCCCTTAATGAGGCTTCAGCTGTGGACAGTAGCCAATCACTCAAAACCGTGCAGCAGTAATGAGCTCACAAGTCATCACCAAATATGCACCAATTCAGAGCAGTTTGTTTTGCTCCTAAGAAACATAAGGAAGAAGTACAATCATCAACTTACCTTCTGGAATATAAAACCTAATTGAAGCCGTGTTGTTCTAGATGTCAGTGGTGAAATGGGATCTGCCTGTGAGCCAAAATTCATTCAACAGCACATTAACTGCAACATTCCACTGGTTTTGCTCAATGCCTCAATCTGTTAAAATGTCAAAAGACAAAGTGTAAAATAAGTGCAAAGGTGTCAAATTACCAGCTCTCCAAATATCTCATGATGCTCATCTTGGATCAAGCCTGAGGCTGTGACTGCTCAAAGTTTGTTTTTGATCATGATTCTAAAACTTTTCTTCCACAACCAGAGAATCAGTCTTGCAGTGGAGAGACGTGATGCTGTATTGAACTTGTGACACAGATGAATAACCCATGTTCAGACACAGTCAACCACTCTAACAGGAATGATGACGACAATGCCTGCTCATCCAAAAATTGCATCTACAATGACCTTCATCTGCGCTGGCCAGACGCTGATATCAAGGTAATTTGAGACATAATGGCTAGGCCTTTCAATGATAACTCCAAATTCCAACAATAGAGTCACCTTACAGATGGATGTCAAACTGAAGAACCAAAGTAGGATTAATCATATTCTACTTAAGTTACAGTGACTCTATAAATTGATGTGTGAATTATTTCTATAGGCAATTTCCTCAAGGGCCCGATTTAGCAATTGCCTACATGAAAAATAGGTGCAGAGAGGGTTGTAAACTTTCTCCAGAACATTAGCCTGGCAGGATTTGGATGATAATCTGAAAACAAGTAGTAGGAGCATAATAATAGGCTACAGGATCTGGAAAATCCTCCATGAATAAGCATAATGTCAAGTGAGGAAGGATATTGGTCATCACAAAGAGTGCCACATGGTAACAAGTTTTTCTGTTGATGGATTCCATGGCTTTCAATAAAATCGTCCTTGACTGTTAATGATCATTACCCAGTAGAGGAGTGCGCATTTGTCTGGGATGGACCCTGCACATACTCATTATTAGATCCTACAACCATCTGTCTATGAGGACCTTGTTCCTCACCCTTTTGATGACAGATCAGTGCCAAAACAACATTTGCTTGGAATCAGATTCTGAGTGTGCTTCTGAAACTGATTCAAATCATAAGGGTCAAGAGCCTCATGCCCCTTCTGTGTCCTCTTTGCCCAATGATAACTAAAGAGACTTGTGAATGGGACCCCAGAGGATATTCACAATTCCTGCCAGCTCCATCTGAGTTGCTTGGCACACCACATAGACTTGGCCACAGTAAAAGCCAGTCTGCATGGAGCGCACTGAAATGAAGGAGGACACAACAGAGAGGAGAGCCCAGACTAGATCATCTTCCCATAAGTAGCTTTCTCTCACCATTAGTTTAATCCAAATGAAATATTAAAAGGAAACTTGAACGAACAAGGCATTATGTGGACAAATCTTGAGTTTCCCTAGTACCAATATGAGCCAGCTTTCCATACAAAAGCTCTACTATACTCATGAACACAATCTGCAATAGATCTAAAAACACACAGAGCAGTATTATTTATCTGTTAACTAAAATGTATTGAGGAGAGGGTAATGGTATGTTTTGTCATTCACTGATACATGCAGTATCTATAGTAATGATAACCTCTTATCGTATTATCTTAGCCTATGGTGACCATATTTTCTAATTCTGACCGTGGTTCTGTTCTTATACGTTCATGCAGAGAATGCAGGCAGTTATTTTGATGTTTATTTCAGTGTTTAGCACATCTACTGAGCACATCTTTCACTGAAGCAATGCACAAAGTACATTGCTAGGTATCTTGGAAAAGACGAAGTAATCCTTCGGGAGCTTTTCAGAAATACAAATTGTCCCCAGTACAAGTACTTAACATTAGTATCTGGACAGGTTTGGTTAGAAGGAGCCTTTAGCTTCATATATGACACCTGCGCTGGTTATGAGTCACAGACTCACAACAGCCTTGACAATGACATTTTTATTTATTTACATTCAGAGATGACCCATTGCTGAAGTCAAGCACTTGGTGTTGTCCATGTTTTGTAAAAAAAGGTTAAGCACTAATGAGTGAAACAGAACACAATAACCTTCTAGGTTTAGTTATTGTTGCTATTGTGTACATTCATATTGATGGCGGTAGCAGATTTAAAACTCAGTACATGTAAATTTTTTAAGCAATCTTTAGGTTAGGTTTGTTGCACTGAACCTAAGAGCTACCTCAATTTCGTTGTACTTGCTACAATGACAATAAGGAGATTCTGATTCTGATTCTGAAATCAGGAAAAGAAGGAATTTCAATTCTACCCAGAGGCTCTTGCTTTTGTTGGCTGAAATTTAGACTGTCCCAAGCAGATTTCTACCATCTGTAGCTAGTTGACTAATTAACTGAACATATCCCGAACAGAAACTGATGAGATGTAACCAGAGGAGCTGGTGGCACAGACAAAGTGGCAGAATGACAAGATCCCAACAGAAAAATGACATCAATGTTCATGTTTCAGACATCAGAAAGGCTTTTAGAATAAGGGCCCCAAGAGTTATTGACAGGAGAAAAGTGGGAACCAGAATTTCTCACCGTTTATATTCATATGTTTATGTTGAACCATACAAAAGAGCTTAGCTGTAGAGGTTATCATTTTACTAAAAAGCATTCAAGAACTATACTGCTAATTTAGGAATGATGGCATTCAGTTCTGTACTTTCTATGAAAGGGATTCATCGTGTTAAAATGTCATGATCAAATATACACACCCTAATCTTACTGGGGTACTACTATTCAGAGTGATTGGGCATGAAGAGTGGTTTCATTTTTACACTATCTTTTACTTGATAATCTGGTGGTGCAATCATGTCGTCCTGTTTTCAGGGAGCACCAGAAGTGCTACCAATAAATCTAACATTCTTTTCAACTACCGGGTTGTCAAAATGTCCTTTATAAAGAAGACCCACTTTTATATTGACAAAGGGTGGAAAAATATTCATGAGGAGGGCCAGACAGCCGGGAAGTCTATGCTTAGCTGAACAACAGAACAGCCTGCACCAAAAAAATGAAAGGCCTATTCATGCAGGTATCTCTGAGGGGCATTATGCTATCATAGTCCTCAGAATAATGTAAGTGGACTCAAGTTTCCTATCAGTAAGATACTCTGGCATCACTGTGGCATAGACAACTATCCTAAAAGGTAAATTTGGGTAAGTGTACAGCCCAGTACCTGCTATCAAAATTCACCTCAGTAATTTAATATCAACTATAATATCAAACCCATGTGTGGCACTGCTGTACGGCGCCTACCCAGAATTCACACCACCACACTGGAACGGCGCATGGCTCATTTTCCGAGCACTGCACTCATCAATATAAGATGCAGGCTTTATAGATGACTACCACATTGTCACAGTCAATACTATGGCAAATGGCAATTATGGATGCATTATGAACAATTTCATGGGTGAGCTACCCCTTGCCTCTTGGCAATATGGTTTCTATGACAGATTTGGCATTGGCAGACTTGCGACACATCTGCCTTATTGCCTGTGTTTGGCTCACTCACTCATGCTGACATATTTGGATGTTCCATTCAGTTGACTACATGGAATTGGTCAGGGGAGAAAATACATTTCTTCAGGGATTTTCGTGAGCTGTGAACTGTGCATATTCATACATCCACGCGTACAGCAAAAAATGTATTAATGCTTGGCAACATATCTGCAAGTACTTTATGTGTGCAGCATTCTGTGTAGATGTTTGCATATTTGCATGTTTGTAAATTATGGAAATCATTGCTTCTGAAATCAGTTTTTGTGCATTTATGTTCATATACGTCTGACTGTGTTTCCATATGTCGGACGCAACCTTGAACGGTTGGTTAATGAACCTGAAACAGTAATTTTCTTTCTGCGCTTTCACACTCTTTGTTGTCTTTGTTGTGTATTTTTAATTGAAAACAACTGTCTAATGTTTGCATTATTTCTAATGCTAGAATAATGTCATTTATCTTTTTCAAATTGGTTATGATTGCTTCTGAGTCAAATGTACTGGTAAAAAAAACAACAAACTGTATCTTAGCCTACTGACTAGAGGGGCCCTCTGTCAGCTTTTAGTGGAAGTGACCGATATGGCAATCTGTCTATCTTGGAATACTGAACAATTGTGCAAAACTCTGGATGGTAATTATACGCGTCTTCGATTTTAAATTTTTAATCCTGCTCCATAGAGAATACTAATACCCTAAATGTTTACTGTTTTAAATTTACCAGTGCAGTGTGTTGATGAGGTACGAGGTATATCAGATGTTCAGCTTTTCCTTTCATAAATTACACGAGCACATTACAAAGCCATGTTTGAGACTATTTTAGCTACCAATTCTACACAACATATATCCCTGATCTTAGCTGAAGTTAAATTCAGGAGACATTCATGAATAAAAATGTTTGTGAATCATACTTTAGCCTACTTATGTAAGATTTTTATTTGTATCTGTTGAAAAAACCCCTGACCCCTTAACCCTAACCAAGGTAAATTGACAGTTTACCATTCCCGTAAATAAGTTAATATTTACTTACCAATTTGCTATAAAACATTTAAATTGTTTATTATGCTTAATGCTAATATTAACATTTTCTAATTCAGCTAATCTAATTTAAAGTACCTCATCACCAGTTGGTTTACTATACGATTTTGTCAGCATTTTAGTCACAAAATCAAACATTAGACAACACCAGTACAAAACCAAACTTCAAACTCAGAACTGATTGGAATTGTAATTATATATATACATATATATATGAAAAAACAACCATTTTGTTCAACCTTTACATTGACGATTTTTATTTTTTTTTTTTGTATTGCCTTCCGAGATGTAAATGAATTTTGCCCTAAAAAGCTTCCATACAGAGCTGCACACCGGACAAGATGATTGAACGTTTCGTAACTTTCCTAATACCGGAGCAATTTTAATTTAAAAACAAAACAAAAAACAAACAACTACGACTAAATTAACAAACTATACAAGTCCTTTAAATTACATTTTTTTTTTATTGAAACAAAAACAGCAGTTGTATAGAAAGTCAAAACTTCGCGCAAGCTGGTTTTGTTGTTATGCTAGCTAGCTGGGCTATCGCCATGGAAACACCGGAGCGAGTGAACGGCCAGCGGTCAAGGTAATGGCTAATTTCGCAGTCATTTTATATCACCATCGTTTAAACTGTGTGCTCAGTACAGTGTCTCGCTTCTGCCTGCAGTGTGGGCTTATTTTCTGGCATGACAGCGACGTTGGACTTCGTCACCCCGGTGTAAAACACACGCCGCCCTCTCCTTGCTCTCTCCTGTTTGGGGCGATTTTAATTGATCCGGGCTAAACCGTGTCCGCCTCTGAGGTGGCCTCCCTTCAGTTCACTAAGCTAAGCAATTTGGCTGGGATCCGCTTTTTTTTCTTTTTTTTTAACCCAGTTCACCATATTTTTTTTTTTTTGGCGGGGGAGGGTTGTTTTAATTTTTACAACCAGGAATTTGTTTGTGAAGGATAAAACGAGAGGGAATCTAAATGAGACTGGAGTAATTGTCCCCGCATTGTTGTGGAGGCAGCTCGGAGGAGGGAATGGATGCAGACAAGAGGAGGAGGAGAGGCGCACCGAGGCAGCTATCTGACAGATCCGGCTCCTCTGTGATGCAGCTGTTTACCCTGGCTGTGGGAAACACAGGACATCCGGACGACCGCTTTTAAAACACAAGACGAGACATCAGAAATCAGCCGCTGGTTGTTTTCCTGCACGTGTTGGGATTTTGCGTTTGCGGAGCAGGAGAAAAAGCCATGTAGCCAGTCTACTCTCTCTGTCTTACACACAGAATAAACCACCGCTTTATTTTATTATTATTATTATTATTCTGTGGATTTGTTTGCTTTTTTTTTTTTTCCAAATCACACATTTTTCCCTCGCCGATGTGATAAATCTGTTTCTTTTTTCAGTCGCGATCAGTGTTTTTGTTTTTTTCTCGCCACCCACTGACCGACCCAGTGGTTGTACATTTTGTTAAGAGCTTGGAAGCCAAATATCAACTCGGTAATATCCCAGAAGTGAGCGAAGAGGAGAGGACAGCGTTGGCATCTGTCATGCGCGCTCCCCACCGGGCCGTGTATTATGGAGCTGTGATCCAGCCAAGCAACAGCACATGCTTTCCTTACATACACTTTTTCCAAGTGTTTTCATGTAAGCACGGGGTATTTTGAGGATACCTTGGGTAAAATGCGCTGACTGCCGGATTGCCTGTCAGTGACGCAACACCTCACATAGACTGCATGAGAAACACATGCGTATAAGGGCGTGAACTTGCAGACACTAACCTCCTTCCCATTAATAAAGCATCTACTTATCTATAAAGGCATTTTTTGGTGCGACCTTGACTCATCCAAACTCATCCCGAGGACATAATGGATCTCAAAGCGGACTCCGAGGATATGGACTACAAGACACCAGCTCCCATTGAAGTTTTTGCCAGCAGGTCCACGCTGCATGGCATTTCGCACATGTTCACTTATGAGCGGATGTGTATCAAGCGTAGCCTGTGGATTTTGTTCTTCCTGGGCTCCGTAGGAGTGCTGGTCATGGTGTGCGCGGACCGGGTGCAGTTCTACTTTCAGTACCCCCATGTCACCAAACTGGACGAGGTGGCGGCTCCGAAGATGACGTTCCCTGCGGTCACCTTCTGCAACCTTAACTCCTTC
This sequence comes from Remorina albescens, assembly GCA_034769265.1. Classification (NCBI taxonomy): domain Eukaryota; kingdom Metazoa; phylum Chordata; class Actinopteri; order Carangiformes; family Echeneidae; genus Remorina; species Remorina albescens. Next base: position 22,085,564 of record CM068494.1, read on the forward strand.
CGCTTCAGCCGGGTGACGCGCAACGACCTGTACCACGCCGGGGAGCTCCTTGCCCTGCTCAACGGCAGGTGTGTGATTCATATGTATGTCACCTGTGTATTTAAGTACTGCCTGCACCATAGCAGACAGCAGGCCCTACCTGTTGGTATGCATGATGTCAGAGGCAAGTCTGACAGTGAAAAGAAAAAAAAAACAACTTTTATGGCAGATATCTCCTAATCTTTGATTTCCTGTCATTCAGTAATCATCCCTATTTCTGATAGCCACTTTCTTCTATCATATAGGATAAAACAAACCAGCCCTCGGCAAACCAAACTGAAGCATCAGCTGTTGAGAGAAATTCATCTGTGGGACTTAGTAGTTGCTGATTCAGGATTTGATTGTGATATCAAATAATGAAATAACTGAAACATTTGGCTGAAACCATACATTTTTAATGTGATTACTTTCACCAGTTATTATGAACCTGAAATAAACCTTACTCAAAGAAAATTAATTGAGGACCATTAAGTCACCAAATCCCTGAACTAACTGTCTAAACAACGCAACTCCCTCTTTAGATGTTCTCTATAAGGAAGCATGGGGGATGCTGCCATGACCCAGCAGATGGGATCTGTACTAATAGTGAATGTTGACATTAGATTAGAAGTTATGATAATGATTTAAAATGGTCTCAGCCTGATGGAAATTAAACCTGATTTTTTTTAAATGTCTAGATTGTGAAATATTGTATGTTTAACAGCTGGTTTAGTGTTTATTGATTTAGCCATTTTGAAATGTTGAAACAACATGGACAAGTGTGTTAAATCATTCAAGGGTCTTGGGAACGTGAACTTGGAATGGCCTTAGCCTGAGGTAATTGAGAAAGAAGAGATAAGGATTAAAAGGTGGTTTTCCTGAAAAGAGGGAAAGCAGCACTAGGATTGGTTATTTAATAATGTATAGACCTTACAGATCATGTCAGGCGAAATTATAAAATGTCCATAAGCTGCTTTATGTATTGTTACTTATGGAACATCATGAATATGCTGAACATAAATCTGTTAATGTATGTGACAGTTTCTGATTAAAAAAAAAAATATATATATATATATATAAAGAAGATATTCCATTGCAGATCATTTGAGTCCCCCAGGTAACAGGTAATAGATGAGCTATTTCTAAATGGTTAATATGAAATGATGAAGGGAAAAATGCCGCAAGTGCAATTCCTTGCTCCATCATTTTACATTTCCTGTGATATGAATATCTCAATATTGGATAAGTAGAGGAGTAGATTTTTAAATCCCCCTACTGACAAAGTGCGGATGGGTGTGTGTCTGTGTGTGTCTGTGTGTGTGTGTGTGTGTGTGTGTGTGTGTGTGTGTGTGTGTGTGTGCATGTGTGCAAGTCACAGCTACCATCCCCTCCCTTAACGCTCATTGTTTTCTGCTCAGCTTTGATCATTTAGTCTTTCACTAGCTATGACGAGTTTGCTGTTGATGTTGAATTTTTGGGATTAAAATTTCATCACTTTTTCTTTCCTGTGCCACCCAGTGTATTCTGGTCACATGTGGCAGCACAATGCTGATGACCATCTTCCAGTTTGTACTCAGAGATGAAGCGGTAGAAATTAAACACTCACAGCTTTCTGCTCTTTTGTAAAAATATAAGATCGAATACACACGAACATCTATGTGAAGGCCGTTTTTGAACACATTCCTCTGGGCATTTTTAGCGTATTGATCCACACAACTCTGCAGCCCAAGGCATAGTAGGAGAGTGGTATATGCTACAATGACATAAATTCAATTCTCTGTTTTCATAAAGAATATCTTTGCTTCATGACCTCTATACCTGATATTACAGGTGATAACCTTACAGGAAAGCACTCGATTCCATTGCTGGTTGTAGTTCTTGGATGGTATAGATTTTAAAACAGAATACCGATGTCCTATACATAGATTTGTCTCTCTGTGTTTGTGCTGTCAGCTGTAATGGAAAATCATTAAAATATCAACAAAAAGGCTTAATGCATTTGATTTGTTTGTGCAGGTTTAGCCAGATTTCCTGGAAGAAGTTAAATGTGGAAACAAGAGGAGCAAGAGGAAACAGAAAAGTGAAAGTAGTGGCACTTGTTCCAAGTGACTTTGGAACAAGCTGACTTTTGATGGAGGGAAGGGAGTACATGCAGAGGCAATTAACTTGTGTCTCGTAAGCTGTATGATGAACAAGTCTTTATCCCGTGTAATTAGTGCTGTTTGTTAAGCTACAGAGTTGTCTTGCTGATTAACACTCTCTCAGGCACTCGCTTACTTCTTAGAGATTAGTACAGTAGTTGCATCTTTTTCTTAAAATCAGGAAAGGCTTTGTTGTTGGGTCAGTCTCTGAGGTAATGTTACTCTAATATATAGAATGTTCTTGTTGAGACTATTTTTAAAATAAACATTGACTGGAGCTGAAGCTTGTTATTGGTATACTTTTTTATTGGTAAAGGGCAGCAGAAAAAGAAAAGTGTTATGTTACTCTAAGTTTGTGTGCATCATAGTATGAAGTAGGTCGCAGTAATGACACTGATGCTAGATTGTCTTAGCTGCTAGGAAATTCATTACTGAGCTGCAATGACTTCACTTGAACTTGCTGCACTCAAGAAGCTTCTGCTGAAAAAAAAACAAAACCCAACAACAATCAGTGCTGTGCAGCAGTGCAGAACATTACAACTAAATTGCTCAGTTTTATTTTTATTATGTTGCAGATGCAATTATATGATAATTAACAGAAGAAAGGTCATTTTGGAATAGGTATTGGTAATATAGTGTATGCTGCCAAAAACTCTGAATAAGCTCATGAAAGTCAGAGAAGCGAGTCCACTGCTTACACAGATGTCAAGCTTTAACATGTCTCCTGAGACTACACTGAACAAAGTCACGTACGTGGCGTGTGAAATGTCACAAAATGTAATGCTCTATAGCCGTGACTGTTATCTGGCTCAGCAACATCACTGGTCTTAATCAGGATTTGAAAAAGTGCTTAAGTAAGGACAGGAGGTCATTAGGTAGGAAACAAAATCAAAGAGTTGCCTTGTTGCCTTTAAAGCTTATTTTCCAGTTTTGTATTGAATTTGTATTGTTTTTCTCGTGAGTGTCTACCAAAGAGAGGATTACCACTGGGATACACAAGTAGGCAATATAGGATTATTTTAGTTTTTTAACAGATCAAATGTGATCAATATACTTTCCTTCTTTTGTTTATGTGATTGCTCGTCAGTATGATAGTCAGTATGATAGAGAAATATCTCTGTTCACTTTGCTTCTCTGTCGTCCTTGTTTGCAATTTCATAATCTTGACCAAAATTGCACGATAAGTGCATGCTGCAGGTGTACAATCATTAAGATGTTATTGTCAAAACTCTGGTGCCAGGAAAATCAATTTACTCATTCCCTTTAAAGGACACCACACAAAAACCAACACTGTCCTCTGTGGTGTGTGAGTTCAATTATTTGTAATGGGATAATTACCTGTTATTATATCAAGACGCAGTGTTACCCATACACAATAATAACATTGACTGCCGCTTATTGATTTTCTATTCTTTTTTCAAATGAGTAAAATCTTATTTAATTGTAGAGCTGTGCACAGCACATTGATTTGCTCAACCCCTCGTCTTTCTTGCTCTCTCTCTCTCTCGCTCACACACACACAAATACATTGATCACAGATCCATTTCTCTGAGTCACTTTGGCCATTGGGAGCTTCAGGAGAGATACAGTTTTTACTGTTCCTGTCTGTCTCTTAACTGTCCATCTCTGCTGTGTCTATGCACCTAAGAGCGTGCTCTGTGTATGTTGACCAGAACTGGCCTTGGTATCCAATACCATTTTGCTACTTGTTTGACATAATGTGTAGCAGTGGAGTCGCATATATTGCTCAATAGTTTATTTGTCCCCAAGTTAGTAAAATATTTGCTTTGGAGCAGGATGTGATAAAGTTGCCGTTCAAGTTAATATTTAGACCGCCACCCACCAAATTCTTAAATTTCTGTGTTCATTGTTGCCTTAGGTATGAGCAGCTGTAGACCAAGATGTCGTTTTTTCATATAACTGTACATGTGACCTGAGAAGGTACAGCTTTGTATGTTTGAAAGTTCATTTTGAAAATCAGTGGTTACTTCTATTTACTCACTCCTCTCATGAAGTGGCAAAATGATGCAGATGCTCCTTCATTCGTTTTAGTCCCCACAAGAAAATTAAAGTGCTTGTGGCCCATAATCCAATTTTGTCTCCCCACCCCAATGTAGAGAGTTTGCTGTGATTGCTTTAGGGAGCAGTGGCAGGGCAATATTAAAAATCTACCCATATGATTGTGATTGTATGCGCTTCAGCTAATGCCTCCTGACTCGGGGTTCTGAGCACAACGTCTTAAGTGCTCTCCTGGCAGCTTTGTGTTGCTTATAAGACACAGGCTCATGATAAAATTCAATTAATTTAAGAATATAGCACAAAAGACTGTATCTTCTTTTTAGAACAAAGCATGACAGTATTGTGATGTAGTTCCCTTGTGGGTGTGGATACTGAAGTAATTTTCAGGTGGGATTTGGCTGGTCTGTGCAATTTAACCTGTCACTTTCAGGGCTTCAGATGAGCTTTTTCCAACAATTACAATTACTGTCAGTTAAAAATTGTATAAGAGATGTACTACAAGGCTACAAGTTTAAGTTCTGGAGCTCAATCTTGCATGAACGTCAAAGCAAACCTCTCTACTCCACCTACCCTCCCCTCTCCCTGCTCTTAGCCTCTAGCCCATTGTTATGTAACTATTTGTTGACATTTTTCTGCTACAGTGACTTCATTTTACAACATAAACATGCTGTTTCTCTATATAAGGCTGGATGGCAGATCTTACCATTTGATTTGATGTTGAAATCCAGCTGTTACATTAAATAAATACCAATCACATTAACAAGAAACAACTTCTCAGAATTCATCCTGGGAATGAAAATTTTGTGTATATTCAGGTTAAAGTATAAATGTTATAAAACTTTGGACAAGAGATTGATTTCCTTTTGTAAACGCTAAATAACAGCAAGACATGTTTATATTTTTAGGTCTACATGTGCAGAACAATAGAACAAAAATATATCGTTATGTATATTTTAAAAAAGTAAAAAAAAAAAAGCAAAACATCCATTGCAGCTACACATGGCCTGCCAACAAGTGCTTCATCTATATGCAAGCATCCACGTTTAATTATCAAATTGTGCACAGTAGGGGTAAAAACTGAATGCTTGCCAACTAATTTATCGGTACTGTTTGTGTTGACAAGCCATCAGCCTGATATCTGCAGACAGCCGCTAGCCAGTGTTAGCCATAAATTAATGACCTACCAGAGAAGTTGGGATCCAAACAGTGTTAAGACAGCCTCAACTCTCAGCCAGCGATAACGTGTCCTCAGCAAACACAAAGATAGATGTTCTGGGTTTTTTTTTTAGCCTATCTGTCTTGTAGATGCAATCTGTAGACCTGCTATGAGATATGACCCAGAGACACCTAACCACCCTGAGTCATAACAGCCCCCAAAACTGTAGCAAATTCACAGACCGTAACCATTCACATTCACAATTTATTGGACTACAAGGACCGAATGTAGCTCATACGGGAGCTATCACCGCTTACTGTTTGACTTATAACTTCTTTTTTGTTACAAGTTTATTAATTCTATTTTAACAAATCAGCCATTGTAGAAACAATACAGCCAAATGAAATGAAATCAAACTAAAATATTAGAAACAATATAGACAAATACATGTAAATAAATATAAGGATTAGTGGCAGGATTTTAAAAATTTATATAAATAAATTTCACAATTAATTCAGAAACTCAATATTTAAACTAACTATATTATTCTCTAACATACAGGGTGATTTATGTTATGCCTCATGTGATCTGTCTGGCCCCTGTTGCAATAATGTAAACAAGAAAAAATAAAGTGTGTATTCCCAAAAAATGTGGGTCGTTAGTGATTTAGGTTAGCCTGTGTCCAAATGTGACTGGCAAATCTACTCGAGCTCTGTTTAAAGCTGCTGTCACTCTTCCTGAATCCCAAGCATCTCCCTTGGCAATGTAATTTGTTAAAAATGATGCAATGAATACCCTGGAGTCAGCTGGGTCACACATTTACAGTCTATGATCTGTTCACCCATTCATACACAGCTGCAGTTGCTCATTAACCTTACATAACCTTAATTTGCTTTTGATATAGTTTCAACAACAGCCAGATGTATTAAGGACAAAGCAGCAGCTAATGAATGGCCTCAGTTAGGTTCATCATTAATATATGAGTAAAGTGCTCTTCTGCACCAGTTTTTTTTCCCTTTAGTCTTTTATATTATATAGTTTCTACTGGTTGTTAATTCCTCTTACATTCTGAGAGAACTAAAAAGATGACAGCTGTTACTCTTAATGAAATTGTAAATAACGACACAATATTCAGCTAGGCTTCATTTATAGTTCATGTATTATAACTTGAAAGCAGATTGAAAACACTGACTTTTACTCTCTGATGATATTGTTTCAAAGGTGTGATAGTGACTGTTGAGGTAGTTGTCAGATAAATTGCGATGGTAATCAATTGGTGAAATAACAATTCTTATTCTGCCAGCTTTTATTGGTCGTAGGTGTTACACCAGATTTTGAATGTAGAGTATGGTGACAATATTTCATGGCCTTCTTTTTAACATGAAACGTGACAGTTTCCACAGTCAGTTCAGAGAGTGAGGTACAGAAAAACATAATTTCAAATTACAGCACATGCTGTCTCATGTGAATATTTTATTTCATTCTGTTGGTGGCAGGTAAACACTGCACTGTGGCTACAGTGGAACATATTACATATCTTGCAATTTGCTTGGAACATGAGTTGAAAATTTATCGCCAGTTGAATATTAAGGCAGTGCTCACAAAAGAAATAGTGCAATATTTCATTTTTTATTCATGGATCAAATTACATTATTCCCATCGTCAAGAGACAAAATTGTGTTCGTGAACACTGACAAAGCTTGACCTTGTGGAATTAAGTTTAAAAAAAAAAAAACCATCAAGATTTAACACCAACTGTGGTTTGAAATAGTGCCTATATGCATGAGAAATAACTCTGCTGTCAACATCCACAAAGTCATTCTCAGATTTATTGTCAGAGGAGAAGGGTATGCCTTTGTGTCACTGTTTCTCATTGTTTTCAATTTTAAATCTGGTTTCGCCACCATGGGACAGACATCCAAAATTTTTACAATAACCCAATACATGAACTGTGTTATAGAGTGGCTGCTACTTTCTCACATTACACACAAATGCGAGAAGTACCATTAAAAACTGTTCAATTCTGCAATACTGTTATTGTGAGGAAATGGAAGGAATGATGTACCTTATTAGTTAATTCCAAAAATCGTATGCATTATTTTACTGTGCAGCTCCCTCTGATAGACTGTGTCCTAACATATTATTCTCATAAGTGTCTGTCTGTAGTGCTTAATCGTAGCACTCCATAATTTGGATGCTTGTCCCACTGATGGCACGCCGCACAGCAGTAGCCATCAATGGGCCATCCTTTCTCGGAGCAGGGCCACATTAGTTAATTGAGGTTAATTTGTACCTCCAAATGACTGTGAGCAGGTGCTGGAGGTTGATGGTAGTTGTCAAGCAGAGGCACGCCATAAATGACTTCCCCAGCGTTTTCCTTCTGTGAATGTGGTGCTTGAATTTTATTTGCACTTGAATTTCAGCTTGGCAAATTGGTACAGACAAATTAATGGTAATTCAGTGTGTTTTATGTGTTTGTGAGGAGAAGAGACGGACGGCACAAGACAGAGTCAGCGTGATACACCTGATTACATTTTGCACTTCGGGGAACAAAACATAAAGGAGCTGTTAGTTGAAGTGTCTTCCCTTTGATTTAAGTTTTATATTATAGTGGTGTGTTGTCCCAGAGTGTTCAGGATTCTCAGCCTGCACCACAGAGGATTGTTAAGCACAATGTTTAAACTGTCTGCCGTCACAGATGATTCTAATTATTTATCAGATTGATTAATGTGATATCTTGAGAAGAAATACTCCCATTCCTTTAAATTAGTTATTTTCTCCCACTTAGCACCACTTAGCTGCTGGTTTTGGACAGCATGTGTTTAATGTCGTGAATTTTCTAACTGCAAGTCTGCACACGTTTCTTTAGTTAAGTTTTAGGGTGAAAATATTATTTTTGCTACTTCTCTATTTAATTTTTACATGCTAATCCCCATTGTCCTGCCAAAGAGGCTTGTTTTCCTCCCAGGCCAATTGAGGTACAGCTAATTTTGTATAATGCTCTGTTGTCTGTGGGAATTTCTATTTCTTGCTTTGATAGCTTCTATTTTTACAGTTTCATGTGTAGCTTAACGTACTGTGGTTGATGAATTCTCTGAGAATTGCAATCTGTGAAAATTGTTTCTGCTTTTTTGATGTCTTCTGTTATTTAGTATTCATGTCTGAGCATTCTGTTGTAAGTAAGTTTTGTTATAATTTAAAAACTGACCAGATGAGTTGCATGTGATTTTGCGACATTTTTAGATGTGTTTCTTTGAAAAAATGCAAAAAATTCCCAGTCATGCAAAACTAGGCTAAATAAGTGAGATGACAATTATGATGGTGTAATGTGGGGTTTATGTCTAAACAAAATTATTTAAGAGATTGGACAATAGTACTTTATCAGTAGATATATGTGTATTTACAAATGTGTTTCCTTGTGTTGACATGAAGTAAGCCAATAATCTTTTTCTCCAGGTATGAGATCAGGGACCCACATCTGGTGGAGGAACATGTCCTGCAGGTGCTAAAGGAGAGGGCCGACTTTGATAACTACAAGCCCCGCCCCTTCAACATGCGCGAATTCTACGACCGAACGGGCCATGACATCAAGGATATGCTGCTTTCCTGCTTCTATCGAGGCATGGAATGCAGCGCTGAAAACTTCAAAGTGGTGAGTCAGGCATGTCTACAGCTAAATGGCCTCTGAAGGGCCAGCTCAGGTCTGACAAGACCACAGTTTGTAATACAAGGTCAGTGCTGATATAGTTTATTATAGCATGTTTATAATAGGATCTCCGTTGAGCAATGATTGCTGAAGGTTGCTTTTGAGAGATGAAACATTAGGATATAGAAAGCGGTGTATTTTACTGGCCAGTTTTTATCCTTTATTCACGCTGGAGCTACATCAAGCCAGAACCCCCTGTTCCCCCTCAGGATGGATTTGAGAATCATGTGTGTACACTGAGACTGACTCCTTGGCCAGAGTACATCTTAGTATGGTAAAAGTCCCAGTGTACCTGGTCTACTGCAGCGCCCTGTGTGCTAGCCTTGGTGTGATTGTTTGGACTCTGAAAGGTTGAGCAAAGCTCTCATAAAAGATTGAAACCTGGTGTTATTCTGAACTCCGGGTCAGTGCCATTACATTGGCTTTATGTGTAGGAAGTTAAAAATGTTTCGCTCTGGGAATTTTTTTGATAGTGTTTGTTTTCTCATCTATGGAGTGGTTACAGAGATCTGGTCATTACCTGGAACTTATGTGACCTTTGTATCTGCTGCTTTATATCAGTATATGGATTTATCAGATATCGCTGCAATAAGAACCACCAGGCTGCCTGAAGCATATGACATTTGGCCTGTCATTGTAGCTGTGGTTGAGACCAGCTAGTGTACATCCAGTCCTGTCTGTCTAATAATTACCAGAATACCTCTCTATAGGGATGATGACTGCATTGTTTCAGGAAGTTGTTTGGTAAAGTCTATTTTCTTGTATGAAAATGAGCGATACTTCTTCTTGTAAAATGTGAAAAGCACAGCAGAGGAAAAAAATGTTATTAGATTTTCTAAATGTTTTGACTGCTTTCACTAACTACTCACAACTTTAGCAGTTTAAAGCTGGTCAGGTAGCATATTTCCCCTACAGTTGTACATGATAGATTGGCTACCAAGCCAACAAGCACCCCCAACAGGCCTAAACTATGTATTCCTAATGTAATGCAAATTAACGCTAATCCAGAAATCAATAATCATTTGTGTTTTTGAGTACTGCATTATATTGATCATAGCTTGTTGGCTGACAACTGCTACTCAAAGTTACTCTTGGAAATTGAGCTAATAAATGCGCTCACTCTCAACCATATTTTAGGGTGACAACTGTCCATCTTTGATTTTAGAGGGATTTATACCACTTGTAGGAAGGCTTTTAGCACTTAACATAATGAGTTTTCCAGCCTGTCTCCCCACTGCTCCACTCTGCCGTGTGTCTGGGGAGGGGCTCAGAAATGCATATGCTATCACAACAAATTCGTGAACATAAATTAAGTAAAGATATTATTTTTTGACTATTATTTCTTAATTTTGCGATAAGGGAAGCAATGGAATTCATTTGTATTTGTGACTTTAAGAGCTGTATTTCACATTTCAAAGCCTTTTAATGGGGGTTTTCTTAATTTCCAAATGTCTGAGTAAAGGCAGCTGTTAAGTGACTGCAATTTTGACAATAGCAAAGTCAGTATCTTGTTGCATTTTTGTCGGTGAATTGTAAATGATGTCATGAAAAGTTCTGCGTTGTTTGAAGCCAGAAGAAACCATATTTGGAGAGGAAAGTAAAGCTGAACAGGACTAAGAGATGAATCAGACCGGCTCTGTTCTCTATCCTGATTAGCAGGTTGTTGTGTGTGGTACAGTCTGTCAATCACACAGTAACCACACCCTCATATGTACCCTGCCTTATTTTATTATTTTCTGCTAAATTAAACTATAATTTAAAAAAAATGTATATTGTGTACCTAAAGGAGACTTGAAACTAGCTAGTCAGTGGGAAAACTTTTACTAACCTAATAAATCAAGGGAGAAGTTGGGCCATTTCCTCATAGACATCAACCCAAACTGAGTTCCTGTTTCAACCAGTAGAGTTGGAGAATGCAGGATCAAGGCACTTCAGCTTTGGGGTCGATTATCAGTCTTAGTGTTAATGTTCTATTTATATATACAGTCCATTGTCTTTACCAGTAAATTAAAATGCTTAAATGGATCCAACGCCAACAAAAATGACTGTAGGAATAGGTGTCACAAAATTCTTAGATAAAAAGATAAATGAATAAACAAAAAAGACACCATAATACAAATTGACACACAAAATGAAAATTGTCTCATAAAAAATGTTAAATAGCAACCGGTGACAGACTGTGTCGAAATATGATCCAGTAGTTGCTCCTGGCAGAGCCGAAGGCAGTGATGGTGACACTGTACTGACACACTTGATGTCTCCTAAAAATCCCATATTTATTGCAAATTGAAAGTTTTAGTCTCATAATGAGTCTTTTTGCTACAGATCACTGAATATCTGCTGCTCAGTGCATTTATCAACAGAAACTACATTCTTGTTTCTGAGAAAGTGGTACTTTTTATTTCTTTTTATTTACTTGGTTCTTCTCATTTGCAAAATATTGTAAAACCAGCCATACCTGCCACAGCCATCGTCAAATGGCTGGAGCTTTTCATAATGGGTTGATTTATTTCTACATAAGTCAAGTGCATAGCTATTCACAATAGAAATTTACAACTTTCCTTTTTTTCACTCATTATACTACAAGTATCCTTCATGTAACAAGTGACCAGTGCTACTGTGTAATAAATAGCATTCATGTCTGCAGGCAAAGAATATGTATAACAGTGTGTTCAAGTAAATGTACTGTTGTGTCTGTCTGAGTCTTACACTCTCTCCTGCAGGGACAAATCTCATGCTTTGAGCAAAATTCCCCCTTAATACCCAGTAAAATCACGTAGCACAGGAATGGGCTACAGCACGACACATGGTGCATGGTGCTCCTCTAATGTGCTGATGTGTCCACATTTACTGTAGTTAGTTGTCCCTGTGGCAGATGGTGCCACACAGGGCTCTGCTGTATTGTACAGTAGTGAACCTGGATGGGATAGCTCAGCAGAGAGAGTACTAATGCTGTGGACAGCATCTTCAGTGTGATAGACAAAAGGTAGTTGAACACTCCCACCAGCCACTGCCTCCACCGCTCAGAGCATGGAAGCAGTAAAACTGTGATTAACACTGTCGGAAGCTTCTGCTTGTTTACCCCAGCATCGGCACTGTGCCTTGCTAGCTGCTCGCTGTGGAAGACAGCCAGAAACAAATGGTCTCAGCTGCATATGGCCTTGAAGCTTCCAGTTGCAACGTATCATCTTCAGTGTGCTGTTAATGATAGAAAATAAAACAGTCAGACCACAGCAATGGAAAAAATTAAGTGCAGGTTGTGTCCGATGGGAAGAATTACATTCCAGACAATCCAGATGAGATAGTATTTCATATACCCACTGCCATGAAATTTTACAACTTCTTAACTACTGTATTAGAAGATAAGATACCAGACAGCAGACTTTACCTTAGGGATTAATAACCTATTTCTGATTCATTCTGGATTCTCTAGAATGTAATACTACCTGATCTCCCAATGAACCCAGGGACTTTATTGTTTCTACTGTGTAAGAACTGATTTAACAGTTTTCAGGTTCAAATTCAATGATTAAAGAGTATGTTAGAGGTCAATAGTGCCATCACTTAATGATGAGTGGTTCCAATACCCAACGGGACATAGTATCCTGTAACCACTTTTCTGTAATTAATGCTCAAAGTGTTACAGATTAGTTAGTCTTTCTGTCCCAGTTCCACTCGTTAAATCCCTGCCTCCTCTTTCTTCTTGGAAAGAATTTTGCTAATTAGGCATGCAAAAGACTGGCCTGTCATCTTTTAGCCAACTGATATTAAAGAACAGTGGGAGAGAAAAATTAACTTCAATTAATATTAATAGTTGGGCCACAGCTTCTGAACCATAGCTGCAGGAGACTTTAAGAAAACACTAAAAAAGGGAGTGAAATTCAAAGACCATAATTTCAATTTTTTTCTTTTACAACTTCGTGTTGAATTAAGGAGACATGTACATCGACACATGGAGAAATAATAAATGGTTATGGGAGAGAAAATTGTTGAATACATGTCTTTTACTGCATCCCTGAGCGATCCATCTCTAAGGGATCCTCTGGAGATAATCTGTTGATGGGTGATTGATGTCACATTGTCTATGTTATTCTATGTTGAACACTTCCAGACACTCACGTATAACTTCAGTCACCAGGGGAAACTCTGACAAGACTTAAAACTTTGCAAGACTCAAAACTAAAACCCATGGGGCTAACAGAGAGCATATGAAAGAGAGGATGATGATACATGACAAAATAAGAACAACCAAAAAAGAGAAAGGGGGACAAAAAGACATAGACCAAAGCCCCGGTAAGTCCATGGAATGAAACTGAACAATGTGGCCAAGTGTGGCAGAGAGGCACAAAATAGCAGCTGCCACAGCAGCAGCAATAGGAGTACTATCAGGAGGCATACCAGGTTGTGCTTATTTAACCTCTTTGAGACAGGAGAGCTGTACTGTATCTCCCTTTTCCAGCTGTCCAGTTCGTTGCCAAGACACAATGAAGTATGGCAGCTCAAAAGGTTCCTCCTCCTTATGTTTTTGTTAAAAACTAAATGTCTATCGGAATGCACACTAAGTAATAATCTTTTAAATAATGTAGGTAATAGTTTTGTTGAGACAAAATCTCAGGCTCTCTTGAATGAATAGGATTGATGATGGTAGTGGTTGTTTTTTCTGTGCCCCTGACAAGAGCCAGTTCACTCAATGTTTGTACAGTCTACCTGTGCAAGACATGGATTAAACTTTTATCCAGCTCCTACGATGTTCTGTTTAGTCATTAGCAGCATAATTTGTCCTGCTTTCATCTAAAAGATTAAGAACCGCCAGTCACCAAGTAGTGACTAAATATCAACCAAGACATTATGACAAGACTTTAAATGTCTCTCGCACAATAATATCCCTGTACAATACCTGGGTTAGGGTTAGGGCCACAAAACACAAAAGCACAATGGAAATACCTTCATTATTTATCTCTTGCTGCATCATATGATACTGTGACAATTATTAATGTTTGCCTGTTGTGCAGATAAATTAATTAAGTTACTAATTAATTTACCGGACAGCTTGGTTGATGGACTTTATTGATGATTGATTTCAGGTCGTGCTATTGGCATGTTAGACCACATTGTCTTTTGGTAGCTCCCATCAGCCCATTTAGCCAAGTCACCCCATCAATTCAAAGTTCACCACAAGTACTCCCATCTTACACCTTTGTGCTACCAGGGCTTTTGTATAATTACCATGATCAATGTATTGATGTATTGCCTCCTTCTCAGCTGTCCCTTGACCCTCAGAGTCCCACCTTGGTGGTAGAGGGAAATGCTATTAATGAGATGTGATCAATAGAGAAAACGTCTTTTAGAGACACCTGCTCATGGATCATATTTCAAAAACACCCTTTGAATCAATGTAGATTTTCAAATCTTTCTTAATTAATCCCTCTCTATACATAAAGACCATTTCTTCTTTTACCTCTGAAGTTCCCTCCTCTGTGTTTATAGAGGCTTTATATCATTGCTGAGCCTTACTGGAAGGATACTTTTGTAGGTTTCTAGCTGGGGCAGCTTGGCTTCTGATTTCCTTGCTTTAAAAAATGATGTGATCTAATTTAATTATAGGGGCTATAAAATATGATGACTACTGAGAATGAGAGTCTTTTCAGATACCTGCCATTTGTGATACGAGATAGTCAAACATACTTTAATCTCCCATTTATCATCAACTGTTTTTGACACGCCTCATCTTTGTTCCCCCATTTTTTTATTCATTGCTATTCCAGTCTCATCCATCAGTTCAAAGCCAATGATTCTGCCCTTCTTTTTGGCTGCACAATTCCCACCAATTCCCCCTCTTGAGGATAAATCAATCATTTGGCTATTACTGTAGCACCCAGACACGTGGATCAATTAGGTTGTTGCTGAGTAATGGATGCATCCTTAATGAAAACAATTTCTCCCTTGAGTGTAATGAGGCTATTGGCTGTCTCTGACAAAGTCTTCAGTTTTGTTGGATAATCGGCCGAATGTTTATTGACTTGAAAGTTCTCCAGTTTTTTTATGTCATTTTTTGAATCATGAAAACCTAAAAGGAGAAAACCCACGGTATCCATAGCTAAAATAAAATGGAAAGATGTCTGTGATATGATAATTTTTTTCTTACGTAATTTATAAATATGTAATTATGTACATAAACAATATGTTTTTCAGCTGTTTTACAGCATCTTGCCTCACTGTAGTTTTTGTTGTCTAGTCCAACAAGTAGGGAAGGATGTGATACAACGCTTCGGTGTTCTGTCACCCTGCTTTTGAGAGACCCAAGTATATACCTTAAGCAGGGCTCAAGATTGGGAGGGATGGCATCCCCCCTGAAATAAAGATGGTCAAAATCATCCCCCTTCTGAAATGGCCACCCCCCCTTCCCATCCCCCGTGTTAATTTATCAATGAATGTGGAAATATTACTTAAACTTTTTGTTTTTGCACAGATTGAGTAAAATACGATGGGTGAGGAACACGCGCACTTACAAAGATACAACGATTTTTTTTTTTAAATTGACGTCACATCGCATAGCAGCGCAGTTCTCTTAATACATCCATAGCGCAGGTTATACAGTAATCACACAGACAGGAGGAGAAGAAGAAGGAGAATGGCCAAGCGACAGCTTTTTATATGTCCCTAAAGATGGAATTTCTGGACAGGGGTGATAACAACACAGTTAACGTGGAGCTTACGTTTTAGTTTTTGTTTTTTTTCTTGTTAACTAGCGCTAGCTAGCTAACTAACGTCAGGTTAGACTTTACATTCACAAAGTTAATGTTAGAATTGATTTAAAAACGGGTGACTGCTTTGGGAATAAATCTAACCTAATAACAATCTGTATTTGGCCACTGCTGTTTTCGCCATAGATGATAGCCAGGACCAACCTTGCGCTGAGAGATTTGAAGGTTTAATAACTAAATTTTAAGATAATTTTACTCTTTCCCTGCCAGCATGTACCTTAAAAGTTGCTAGCCAGTGCAAGCAATTTTGACATTTCTATGGGTCTCTGAAAACTCTCGTGGTATTCTGTTATATGTTTAAACAGTGGTATTAAAAGGAAGGTGAGAAATCTATTTTCAGCAATAAAGCTGTTTTATTTTATATTCAGTTATTCTCTGAATGTTGCGCATTTTCATTAAAATATGTAGTTTCCTAACTACTGGAAGAACAAGCTGCTGTGCTTTTAATAATTTGTAAAATATATTTATGATGCTGTCTTTTTTTGGTTAAAATAAGTGTTAAAAGGTTCTCTATCCTTACAGCAATAACATTACAGTGTTTGGTCAGTAACATGTTACATTTCTTGTAAACATTTCTCTAATTGAATATGAGGCTAGATGACTGCCCTGTTATTTTAACCAAATCCACCATCCCCCCTGATTTTTTTTTTTTTTTTTACAACTCGAGTACTGACCTTAAGCCCCTGCACACATACACAGAAAAGCTACTTTCACATGAGCTCTTTGTTGTATTTTTTTACTGTAGAGGTAATGGAGACACTTTTGACAAAATATTTTTCTGGATGTGCGGTGTAGGGTGGACAGTTGGTGAGAAGAGAAGAGAGACGCAAATCAAGCAAGATTCAGAGCATGAAGAGATCTGAAAATCCATTTCTTCCATGTGACCTTGTCACTGCTCAGCCCTTGCCAAAAACGATTTCTGGTAACGAATTAGGTAGGGGAGATCCAGAACGGGGTAAAGGGGGAAGAAAGACAGAGAACTTATCCCTTTAAAGAATCAATTATAAACACTTTGGCTGAGATCAGAGGCAAAGGATGGCTGCACAGGGCTTTGGAGGGAGAGAGAAGAAGAAAAGGCAGAGGGGGGCAGGAAACTGTCCTGATACAGTATGAGAGTGTCTGTGTTTACCAGTTGGGGAGGCTCTGTTTGACTCTTGGTCAGTGGTGCTGGGCTACAAGCGGGAATAGAAGGAAGGAGGAAAAAGGTGGGGATTGACAAACAATGAGGGAGCCCAGCAGCACACTAGCTGAATGAGAAGCAGGGAATTCTGAGCTCCCTGTGCTGAGGTACTCCCTGGATTCACGCCGTGTGTAAAGCTCTCGGTTTGTTCCACTCCACTGCACAAACAGCGGATGTATGGTTCAGATTCTGCTGACAGTCTGAGTGATTATTCACATGGCACTGGCAGGTGGCACTCTGCTGCGTTAGCCAACTAATTAGCATCCCGAGTCATATGAGCAGGGCAGACTGTTTGCACCTCCTCTCCCTTTTTTTTTCCCAAACATTTTTGTAATTTACCACTGTTCCATAAGAAACCTGTTAAATCTTCTTAGATACATTACATTTGGTACATTTTACTCTTGCCTCTAGTCCATTAAAACCTTTGACATCATGAAAGAAAATTGACTGGAAACATGATTAATGGTTGTGGCATTTAAAATTGACTTTGGTAATTACAGCAGCTGATTGATGACTGGCAGTATGCATATGTGCTGTGAAGGAAGGATGGAGGTTCTGTCGTAACAATTTTATCAAATGTGGTTGTTGAGAAGGTGAGCAACAGACAGGTGAAAAAGATGTTTCTTCATGTCACAGATGACAGGGAACAGGTACTGTCATCTTCTTCTCCAGCAACCAGGGATAGATGGAGCAGATTTGGATCACAACTACTTCCCCTTGGGATGCTGAAAATTCATCTTACCAGCTATAGTCTTGATTTTTATTTTTTTCTCCTTTCACTGTTGGGCACATCCAGTAACTCAAAAGTACCCTGTAAACTTCCTTTTGACTGCAGTGCTTTTTTTTTTTTGTTTTTGTAGTTTATAGGGATTCAAAGTAAGGTACAGCAATCGTTAGTTATGTTCTTGTTACAAAGTAGATGAACATGTTATTTACTCCGATGTTGCTTTTAATAAATTGTCAAAGCACTTGGTAATCTTTGTTTTACACGTGCCATTTAAAATGAAGATGCCATTATTTTCACAATGTTCTGTTTTTAGTGATGTTGATTTAATGTTTTAATCAGATTTAAAATGGTTGCCATAGCACCTGTGGTGGGAGATTTGTGTATTTAGAATGACATTAATAAGCTGTAGTGACTTGGAAAATTGATGAACTTTCCAAAGAGAGCAATGAAATGAGAAGCCTCCTTTTGCCCCATAACTTTTAATGAACGAGATGTAATCAATGATTAGCCTCTTTAACTTGTGGAAGAACCTTGGGTCATAATGTCTTGAAAAACAGGTATAATCTTTTTAGTATATAAATGAATAAAGCATTAATTTACATGATGTGAACGGAAATGTGACGGAGCAGACAAAAATGAGACTGAGAACAAACTCCTGTAGCATTAAGTCCTTTTGGTTGATGTTTTGACACTCTTTGTTTAATACAATTTCATGCCCAGAAGTGATGTGATGATCTGGTTTTGATGCGTTTGACATACCTGCACTCACATTTCTTCGCTGTCCCAGTTTGTCAGCGAGTCAGTCAGTTAGTTAGTCAGTCAACAGTTGCTGGCTGAATTAATAAAAGATGTCTGTGATTCCTTCCTGGTAGAAAATAGAGACTTGTCACTCAAGACTCAAGCAACCTCAATTTGTCCTTGTTATGCCAGCTCGCTCACCAAGGCCTGAAGGCAACAGCTCATCCATTGTTTATCACATTTGTTTTCAGTATTTTGATATAAAATTTTGGAGATGTGACTGTCAAAACAGGGCATTTGGAATATAACTGAAGGCAAAGACAAGTTTCATGAAGAGACAAAATTCAGAAATTGTCTGGAAATGAAACAAAAATGGTTCTAAATTTCAGGAACATTTTTGTTTGTAGCTAAAGGCATAGTTTTTGTCTTTTTTGTATTTCAAATAATTAACTTATTAACACAAGATCATATCGACCTCTGCTGGTATAATTTCAGGGTGACTGAGTACCCATGTCTTAAGTATTGGCCAACATAATGCACCACCTTGATCAAACAACTTTGAGTAGTTATCTGTATTGGCCCAAAAGGCAAAATCAGAGTATCAGTGTCCTACATGCAGCAGCAAACAAACAAAAAACACTTCTTTTGTGTTGCACTTGGACTTAGTGGACCCCACAGAGTAACGCCGTTAAGGACTAGAGAGCTGCTGTAGGGCCTAGTGTTCTGCAAGAAAAAATACCTTCATTATTGGGACAGCTTTTACATCAGATGTGTCCTGAGTGAAGACCTGGCTCAGTATGCCACAGAGTGTGAGCTGGACAGGGGCATGTAGCTGCTGGATCAGAGCAAATCTGCATGCCTTCCAGGAGTGTTTGAATATTCAGCCTCCGTCTGCAGGATCCAAAGTCTCATTCTAATCTTCATTTCTGCACTGTCTCAATGTCACCCCTTGATGTTTAATTAACCATATTGTGTAATTGATTATATAAATATATTCAACCACTGTAACCCTGGGACTATACCGTCCTCTTTCCTAACCCTTTCTTCTTTGCTATAGACTGTCAGTCATCATCGTCTCATGTCAGGTTTCCTCTGTTCACAGTCTCTTTATCTCACTATTCCCTTGCGAAGGATTTTTCTTTTCTTTCATTCCTCTTCTTTTTTTAACAGCAGTAGAGAATGCTGATGGAATTTAAAAGCATCAGAAATCACTTACAGATTGCTGAGTGTACAGTTTGCACCAGCCCAGTCCAGTGTGTGCAGATTGCAAGAGGTGCTGGCAGCATGTTCATACAGTTCATCTAATTTATAGCCCTATTCAGTATTAAATGTGTGTTTAAGGTTGTCTTTGTGTGTGTGAGTGCATGTGCACATGCTAACAGGTTACACACTCTAAAAGCTGCAAATTAAATTTCCAGATTTGAGAGTTCCCGCTCTACAGTAAGATGCTGACCTGCAACTTTGGTTGAATCTCCGGAAAGTGAAGTTCGTGTTTTTGGGTTGTTTTTTTTTTTTTTTAAATCTGGTTAGGCCTTTGGTACAGTTATCAAAAAAGTTTCTCAGGTTGTAATTTACGAAAGAGGGACAGGTTCACCTCGGCTGCTGTAGTATATGTGTTTTTGGTTTTGAATTATTATAAAACATATGTTTATGCAGACACTGTCCTTTTACTTACTGATATTTTTGAGCTGGTTGTATTTGCTGCATGTGGGAAAGGAAAATGCATTTATGTAAGCTACAACTGTGGCTGCTGCAGCATTTCTTTTTTAATACGGGAAAGTAATTTTGTTCTAATACCAGACTGACAGTTACAATGCATGTGCCAAGCCTTGGTAACAAATCAGTAGTTGGGAGGCTGTTGCAATGGACCCAGCTAATATACTGCTGCTGCACTCTTATTTTATCTCTGATTTTATGCCCCTGCTTACCTGAGAGGCAAACAGCTGGCCAGATAAGCACTGAGATTATTGTTTATGGACGGCAGAAGAAAGGTGATAAGTGGAGCTATGACTGCCACATGCAGCAACAGAGATGGGGTCTAACAAGGTCTCACTCCACTCATGCAGCCTCGGGGTGGGGTCTTTTTCTATTGGCTTGGTAACAGATGATTTTACCAGCTTGTTCGAGCTTGTGTTCATTTTCTCGCGCTCCTTTGTTTTGCTTTCATTTTACCCTGTTACCCCTCTCCTTTGTTTTGGTCACCTGAACACACCAGGCAGCCATTGTGACTTTTAGCATAGGGATATTTCATTTGCTCTCTGTGACTGTTTGAAACTCCAAGGCTATTTGTTGCACAGTCCAACAAGTGTTGTACCCTAGCTTCAGCAAGCAATTATTTCCTGGCAATTGGTATAAAAGTTTAACTTTAAGCGTTCAGTGAGATAACAGCTTTATAATGACAGGTCAGAACTTCCAATTTGAAGACAAATGTTGCATGTTGTAATAGATGAAGCCAGTGTTGTTTTCGGCAGCTTTCAAAACAGTGTCATGTTGGCATGTATGCAGATGTTATTAAAAATAATGACTATGTAATAGTTTTTATCATAACAAGCATGCACATTAATTGAGTTAATTCCTTTTTCCAATTCAACAGAAGCTCTTCTAATAAACCCTGACTTCATGCTCTTTGTAAAAGACTATTGGTGGATTGGAGTTTGACCATATATAAAAATTCTCAATATGCATATAGTATAGTATTAGGAATCATTTCCCAAGTCGGCCGTATATGTACGGCAGTATATGTCTGATCTGATCATGTGTATTATTTTCACTCAGTTGGCACTGGGTTTATAGAGCTTGAATCATGTTTGGTCCTCTGTGTGTATAAACCGATTGTGCTCCTGGTGCACAGTAACTTTTGGAAAGGAAAAAGAAACCAAACCAAAAAACAACAACATCCAGTTGTGTTGATTACAATCCAAAGTGTCAGTGAGTGTCAGCTTGAAAATAGAGTAGAATTCCTTGGGGTGTATGAAAATCATTGTCAGGGGAGAGCAGGCTTTTTAGCTTCAATAACAGGTCAAATCAACTAAAAGACAGATTATGCCATGTCAATGTGAGCTCAACCAACTAGAATTCTACAATTTGTTTTTGCAACATTTCCTTGATAGCTTTTTGCCCAAGGTTCCTAAAACCAGCATGTCAATTGACATTAGTATCAACACTTAACCTACACAGCTGACACCAAAGCCTCTGTGTTTTTCTTAGTTCAAGATACTTTACACAGTCTTTGTCCAGCAGGCTTTAAGAAATTAATGCTCAGTACTAAGAGAAGCCTCTTTATTTACTTATTTATTTGTTTGTTTTTATTCCCACTCTTGTCATGTCTGGGTTTGATGGTTTCTTTTTTGTGAGGCACAAAATGTAGACAGCCTTAGTTTTCTGGTTCAAAGCCTGGTTTAGTCGGGGAGCAGAGCATCACTTTACGCGTCAAAGAAATAAAAAGCTTCTGTTTAACACTGGTGTGCATGACTTCATTGTATAGCTTATGGTCAACTGACTGAAAGACGGGTCAGTGTTTGGATGAGATGGGTGAGCTCGTCTTCGCATCCGTTTGTCGAAATGTGTTCACTCCCTGATCATGTCACAGACCCATGAACGTGTTTATCATCAACCAAGCAAAACATCAGCAAAAATGAAGATTTTTATTTTTAACATAATTAATTTATCTGTGTGTTGGGCAGTTGTTTTCATGTCAGAGGCTTGGGATCTGTGATTTGTAATGTTATATGTTGTTATTATATAGTCCTACTGGACTCTGTTTTCACCTGGATTGTTGAGTTATCTGGAACTGTAGGTTTAGTTTGGATGTATATAGTGCCAGCTAGTAACTAGTAGAAAAATCACTTAAATTGTTGTCAATAGCATGCAAGCAAACAAACAAGCAAAAAGAGAAACAAAGGAATGTCACACTGCTATCACACACATTGAGATGGTGTTTATGCTGTACTGGTCACCCTGAGCGTGCATGGTTGAGTAGATATGAGAATGATTGTGTGAATGTAAAATGTGTGTGCACTCATATGCATGATTCCATGCATGCTTATTCGGAAAGCTGTCGGTAAGAGCGACACAGGGCAGTTCACTTTAACCTGAGGTGAGCCTCAGATTTTCTAGAAGAGACAAAATCGAGCACATTAATCAGGAGTGAAGAGAGCAGCAGTAAACAGCTATTAATATGCACCCTCACATTCTGGACCAGCGTTACAATTACCGCCTGTCTTGTGGTCCAAGCAGATCTGCTTGGCCATTAGTGTCATTTAATAAAATGTGAGATACCAAAAAGGCTTAGTTTTCTTGCAGTTAAACAGGTCTTAATGAACCATTTGTGTAATGAGGTGGCAAGCAATGAAGTAGAGAGGAACAATAGCAAACATGGGAAATGGCAGTGCTTGGTGAGCCCACTTTGTCACTAACCCATCCTTGTCTGTCACTGCAAAAAGGCTTAATTTCCTGGTATTAAAGCTAATATTACTCCTTCCTTCTTATCTCTCACATGAGTATTGCATACGGTGGCCAAACTCACGAGAGGCACATATTATATTTCACTTGCCAAAAGACTTAATCCAGCACAAATGAGCCCCCAGTACACTAGAGTCTTTCCCCAACTGGCATCCAAAAGTGTTCAAATGCATGAATTACTGTATAAAGCTACATAATTGCTCATTGCTATGGTTTAAGCCATTAGGAACAGCATGTGCAACTAAAAGAATTAATCATTGACCATAATGAGATACAGTGACATGCATTAGATACATGTATCATTCATGTCTACCCATCAATTTAGCAGGCAATATGACACACTGTCTTTCACATCAGCTGAAAAAGATGGAAGCTTTCTCTATTTCATCTCACTAACACTCCAGTGGAATATATAAACCATTACACTCGCTTCCTGTCAGATATTTGGTCTTTAACCAGGCATTAAATAGGGGTTGCTGGACTGAAGGTTAGAGAAGTGAGCTAGTGGGTGAAAGACTGGCTTAGTAAGTGGCTGGGAAAATTTGGTTAGTGAAAACGAATGTGAAACAAACATCTTCTCCTGAAATACCTTTAAGGAAGACCTAAATCCAAAAAAAGGGGAACAAACAAGTTGATGAATCAGATGATGAAAAGGTTTTATCATTTGCATTGAGAACGTAATCAGTGATGGCAGGATGGCATCACCCTCAGACTATTTTAAAATGCATATTTTTGCCTCAAGTAAGGGTTCAAATGGAAATGAAATTTTCTGTTTTTGTG
Organism: Remorina albescens; assembly: GCA_034769265.1. Lineage (NCBI taxonomy): Eukaryota > Metazoa > Chordata > Actinopteri > Carangiformes > Echeneidae > Remorina > Remorina albescens. Next base: position 22,109,254 of record CM068494.1, read on the forward strand.
TTTTATTTCCAGTACTTTTTAATAACGATGCAGTCACTTGTCTGATTGTTATCAATGCGGTGGATTTTCAATATAGTGCTATATACACGACTGCTCCCTGAGTCACACACATATCTACCTTGTTGTGTTCAGGCCATTAATATTTTCTTTTGCACATGGAATTGTTACAAAAGATCTTAATTTTTTTGAGTTTTTGCACTGATTGGTTGAGCAGAGGCTCAACACACCAAAGATACGAAGTGAGCTAATTTAACACCAAATACCTTGTGACATGTCTCAATTCATGTACTTGCTTTATAATTCAAGCCAGACAAATGTTGCGTTGTAAGACTAACCAGATTTTCAAACCAAAAATACTATCAATACTACGGCTGTGAGGCCTGTGTTAATGGACTTGTAAAGTAAATGTTCTTTTGCCAATTAAGACCAGGATGACTTTGTCAGTATCTAATTACATCTGAGGCTATGAGCAATCTAGGTAAGTAAATTCAAGTTTTACCTAAATCAGTGTTCTCTCCAAGGTGATCTATATTTCTAAAAGCTCCAAGCAACTTTACTCAAAATTCACTAGATATTTAAGAGCTCAATGTAGCCATTGTCTCGCACAGCATTAGCAATCAAATGATAATTGTGAATTTGTAATAACAGACAAGTGTTATCTCTGAAACAGCAAATCACACACAGTCCTCTCTGGAATAGTTCTGCCTAAGACCCTCACGGGCATCACAACTCGTTTTGCCAGTCGAGGGCTTCTATTTTCATGACACATTTGTTTCAAACATGAATTTGTTCACTTTACACCTGCTTCAAATGCATCTCTTGATCTTTTTTCCAATCTTTTGAAAGACTTAAAGACTGTGTAGTTACACCGCCCAGTGGTTGCATATACAGTATCATTGTGGTTCAACATTTTGTATAAAGCTAAAACCACAACAGTCTTTTTCCCATATAAAAGTACTGTGCTGGCATTCTCATTTTGTTTGATAAATGACCTCTGTTTACTTCAGGTCATCTTTGATTTGACTTTGAGGAAGAGGAATAATGAAAAGAGATCAACACTGGCAGAAATTCATTATCATTTTCTTCAGAGGAGACACCAGATATGTATCTGGAAGAACCCACACAGGAGAATAACAAAGAATAAGCAAATATTTGGTTGTGAGCAGCTGCGAAGTGTTGGTGAAATGAAATGAACTGTGGAAACAGGATGAGTAAAAAAGAGATGTAGTTGTGCTGTCAAAAGAGGGTGGAGATCCAGATGCATATCACTGACTCTGCATCTTACTGTACTCCACTATACCAAGTAAAACTGTGAGAGACCCACCTTCATCCGATTTTGCATCAGCAATATATGGTTTGTTAGTTTTTTTTTAATTTGGAGAGTGTAATGGGTTATTTTTTACCCAGTGAAAGCACTCAGGATAGAATAGAATAAAATAGATTACTTTATACTTTTATATATTAATTATAAACCTTTTGTGTAGCCATTCAACATTTTGTAGATATTGTCATATAAGGGAAGGATTTATTTTCTTGCTGAATATACAATCTAATGCAAATAGTGACATACTGATGTTAAGCATAGAGTGTTTTCAATATATTTCTTTTATCATTTGTGCTGTTAAGAAAGTGCTACGAGGTTCTAAAGACTTTTTCTGTTCTCACAGTGTCAGAAATGTGGTGATGCTTTCTGAGGAGTAAGAAATTTTGGTGGGACTCTGAAACTAAGTGAGCAGAATGAATGGATCTGTCTGGCATCGAAGGGAAAAGAGACTGAATATTCTCTCTTCAGCTGCCGATGATATGCATACAATGTTGAATTGTGTTCTCTTATTGGTGCTCCAATGTTTAATTACCAAAAGAAGATAGCTTTTTGCCCATATTTGGCTGTGGATCAGTTTATAGCCCTTGACTTAATTTCCTTCCAATGCTTACTGTTGTTGTTTTTGAAAAAAACACACACATATGAAAACAACCTATGGTCTTTTAACTACAATGATTGCTCAACACAGACAGTTGCTGAAGTATGTGTCTGCGTTGAGCATAGGATAATAGGTACAGGGAGACGTGCTGCAGGGATGCATCAGTTCTCATTCCATTGTTTCTACCCAGCGTCCATAAAGACCACAGGCCACGACTGCGGGAAGCATGTGTGAGATAGCACGGCACACATGGGTGTCATTAATATCCCAGCATCTGCTGCAAATGGGGTGGGGAAAATGTGATCCAGCACTCTCACACCCAATGTGCACATCAATAGCACTTCACCCAATACACTTGGGGGGAAATATGAGCCACCCATTTTCGGAAAAGACACCATAATAGGCAATTAAACACCTAATCTGGTCAAAGCAAAACAAGGTTGGTGAAAAGGAATGGTGCATTTATGGGTCAGCTTATTAACACTCGATCTGGAATGGAGCCAATGTCATGTTTCTCCAACTTGTGTATTGAACTCTGGTAGCTGACAAGCGGTCGTATGGATGGTAAACTGGAGCTGGGAAAAAGTGGCTTGTATCAGATTTCATTGAACCCTCTTCCACTGTTGTTGTTAATCCTGTTGTGTTTGAGCAGGTAATGAAGTATCTGGGGCTGAAGAGTGCAGTGATCTATCCTAATAATAGTGTTCTTGGTGTGCTTTACATGTTATTGTCTCTCACTTGCAGGAAATAGGTTTCCCAATAGGTCAGGTCAAACAAGCTCAAGGCCTCATGCAATGGTGTGAGTTAGTGCGAGTCTTTTTCCGTGTATTTAGAAAGGCTGCGTGTGACATAAGCAGTATAAGACATCTATATAAGATTTGAGTTAACCCTAACTCGGGAACAGGTTGCAAACATTACAAAATTTTAAAAAAAGAAAAAACTTTACTACACAAACAACACAGGATAGCGCCCTACATTCTTTTACACAGGGTGAGATAAATCACCAAGCTTTAAACAAACCTGAAATATAGGGACATTTTCTTCTTCAGCCCACACACACTAAGTCAACCTACATACAGTGTAGAACTGGCCACTCCAGGGTCAGGTCACATTAATTAGAGTAAAAAACAAATCTGTTGCAGGTTGATTTCTGGGTGCAATGGCTCTTGACATTCTGCAGTGTAATGAAGATGTAAGGTTGCTCCTAAAAAGAAATTAACACTTTATTTTCTCAGAATGAGGATCCTCAGGACTAAAACACTGCAGAGTCCACAGTGTTAAAGGTGATCGAGTGCAAGATGAAGCAGGCTGGGTTGTGTTTTCTGCCGAGAAGCAGTTTTTAAACCAGGTATGACAAGTGATTGCTCAATGGTCAGACAAATCTAGTTTCAAAATTAAATTTTTCCCCTTCTCATTTAAAAATAGAAGTTTTTCAAAGGAAGTCATGTCTACATTCTTTATTTCAGCTTTTGAGAACTGTAAACTTATAATCATCATTTTCAAGTATTATTACATTTAGAAAGTTATGTAATAGCACATAAAAAATCTCCTTTAGCTTATTTAAAAAACTGACAGCTCTTTTTATTTCAAATCTTTATATGTGGTGCTTTTAATTCATTATTAATGGCATTAGTATATCTAAACCACACCTCTCTACGCATTACTTTCTTTTATACCCTGTTCCTTACTTCTTTCTCCTTTTTATCCCTCATTACCAGAGTTGAAGCATCACTTCTTCCATCTGTTGTTTCATTGTATTCTTCTTCCCTTTGCAGTGCTTAATTTCTCGTCCTCCCAGTTTTCACCCCTTTCTACTTTCATCTTTGGATGTTCCACTTGCTTCCTTCTGTAATTGTTTCAAACATTTATTAAATTTTTTCTTACAATGTATGTGTGTAAACAGTCTTCTTATAGGTTACACTCCTTCAGCTGCTCTTTCTGTTTCCTACTTTTCTGCAGAAAATTATCTTTCTAGTTTATTTTCACATTTTCTGACTCTTTTTGTGATAATTATTTGGCACACTGTAGCACACTTACTGTCACAGATAATGGGATATTGCAGTATTAGTGTTCCATTAACTGTATCTTTCATAGCTCTTATTTCAGCTCCATTATTTTACCAAAACTACCACTATTGTACAATGTTTCTACCTTAAATGCTTCTGAAAACCTTTTTGTGAATGGGACTGTGACACATGAAATGTACTATTTTATTTTTGAACAGATTATGGATGAGTACAAAAGCATCATTAGATCGGCGTATATGTGCAATTTCGTCTACATCATTTCCATCACATGCTGTAATTGAAAGGAGCAGCAGGACAAACATAAATAAAACAAAAATAAATGATAATCCCTCCTTTTTTTGCAGGGATTATGACTTTTGCTTGGACAAATAGCTTTTCTTCTATTTTCCACATTACAGTTAACGCAGTATGTTGCAAATTGAACAAATAATGAACACAGGCCAAACAATAAGCCTATTGTAAGAATCTGTTAATTCTCCACTCTGCTCCAATTCTAGATTTGTGTCCCACAGCATCTTACATGTAGTACAATTTATTTTCTGTTTTCACCATTTATCACTCAAACACACTGAAGCCTATGGATACTAGCTGGATGATTATATCTCTACAGCCACTATGCAGGGATTAGAGAGGGATGTTGCTCCAACTTTTCTATATGTATATCAGCTGTCAAAAAAAGAAAAATAATTTTTGTTGGAAGAGCCTATACTGTATATACATGCAGGGGATTATGGTGATGCATTGGGTTTGCCTGTAGCTCTTGCTGGGATAATTATGATGATGAGGTACAAATCTAAAAGCCATTACACCTCCCTATGAGTTCTATTATCACTGCTGACTGATAATTCCGTTGGGCTGTGGTGTTACAGAGGCGACAGCCGGGTGCTGGTGCCTCTCTTTATGGTGCAGCCTGATATGATCTTCGAAACGCGCTGGTGCGAGCACTCTGGACTTTTTATAGTGTCCTTTTGTGCCATGTGGGCCAGACAGAGCTGAGACTGTGAGATAGGAATAGGAAGAAAAGGGAGAAGAAGTTAATGTTAATTAACAGAGAAGAATGAGGGAAGGGGAGAGCAAAATCAAATCTCATTTATGAGAATATTTACTGGCCCTTTGCGCTCATTTTTATTCATCCTTTTCTTTCAGAAAAAGAGAATGATGAGGCTGGTTTTACTATTAAAAGGATGATGAGTCATGCAAGGACAGCTGAATGAGGAAAGGTGAACAGAAATGACATGTCTCTCATACCATCACTAATTTAATGCTGTTATTACTGGTGTAAGTGGATTTTCATCTCCTTCCAACATTCAGTCACTGATATTTAACTTTGGTTGAGCCTGCATATAAAGAATCCCTTTGGAAAAATCTGTTAGTTTCAATGGGGAAGTTCATTTTTTTAACAGAGATAACAAGCCAACAGTAGCCAAGAGGTGCAGATAGGCTATGGTGTCTTGGGAGATGTTTTAGTCTGGCTGAGAAAGTTGCACTCTCCATTTGTTGATCAGCTACCACTGTGATGCCTCAAGGCAGTAAACTTCATTAATCCAACAGAGCTGCCCACTAGCATAAGGCTGTTGTTGCATTAGCGAGTTCCTGAGTGTGCATATGTGTTACTGCATAAAACAGAAGGTTTTGCAAAAAGGAATATGCATCCTCAGTCAACTTTTTCTGTTCTCTCAAACAGAAACACAGAAGAGCCTTAGCATATTCAGATCCATTGTCTTTCGAATATGTTGAGCAGTGCAAGATGCATCTATTTCAGTCATTTATTGCTTAAGAGGCATTATAACCTGAACATGTTTCCCACATGTTCCCAGTAGCATCATCATGCACATTTATATGGAAGCAGTGAAGCATTCAGAAGGCTGCTCATTTCCCACTTTCTTGAGCTTTAAAAAAGGATGCGTCTGCAATTATTTCCTTTCATTCCTGACTAATCATTTCCATAGAGATCACTCCCCCTATCTCTCTCTTGTTTCATCTTGGTTGTCCATCAAGAGCTCTGCTTTGAAATTCATGTAACAGCATGATTGAGATGCAAAAGAGATAGTTGCAAGGTCCGAGGTCATCTTTCTCTGCTTTTCTGTTTCTTTCTCACCTCTAGCACATTCCTCTCCTGTCCTGATTCAATCTATGCTGCTTCTTTGAGCTTACATTCCTGCATCAAAGCATCATTTTAGTTTGAGTCACATAAAATCACAAATTTTGACCCCATGGCTCTCGCTGGTAAGCTTCAGTTTGATGGAGAAAGGAAAAACAGAAGAAAAGAAAGAAGAAATGAGGGAAATATGGGAAGAAAAGTCAACTTATTCTTTTACTTTTACACACTTTGCATTCATGGTGTAACATCCCACTGAGTATAACATATAGGTACCATCCAGACACATTCCTGCTCTGTGGTCAGTTTCTGTTGGGCTAGTTCAAAGCTCTTTCACTGGTCAGGTTATGAAAAAATTCTGGCTATTAGCCTGCAGCCACTACTAATTGGGTGTAAAGAGTTGGTAATTCCGCTGTCAGGATGAGTTAAAGCTACTTCTAATTCCTGAAGTTGTGTGAAGCTGGAAGAAAGTTTTAACCCTCTGAGAGGGTTAAAGAACTGGGACGAAGCCACTTGATCCGGCTTTTCCGTGGATTTGTTATTTTTTTCCTGCAGACTGAACTAAATTGAACCTTCACCCTCTTTTGCTTCTTTGTGTCACTAAGGGGATAATGTAAAATGCCCCTTTTGTTCCATTTCTCAAATATTTGTTTTAATGACAGTAAAAAAGACAGTGATAAATCAAAAATGTTTGAAAAATGTGGTTTAATTCCTGTCTCAAACTGTTAACCCTATAATGCCTTGCGTATCATATTTGATACATACATTTATGAGACCATCCCCTTGGCAAAATAAAAGAAAAAGAGATTGAAAAAGGCAGCTGTTTGGAAAAAATAAAGATACAGATGTTATAGATGACCAAGGAGAAAAGTTTTTGTTATTGCCTGAATTGGGTGTAATGCCCGATGTAATAAATATGATATAAACAAAAAGGCAAATATGCCTTTTTTTTTTTTTTTTCATTTCGTTAAAGGGCCGAATAAAGACGTCAGATTGAAAAAAATTTGAATTTTCTGTCCATAATTTCTCTGGTCAGGCTTCATAGGGTTAAGTTTACACTCACGCTGCCAGGATTACATCCCACACACAAACATGGCCATTCATCTTTTCATACTCAAGCAGATATTCACATTATGCCATGCTCATTAAGTACAATTCAACTGTGGCCTTTTGATCCCAAGGTCCTTATATTTGTAGGAGGACAAGCAGTACATACCTCTGAAACGTGTTAGCCCCCTACGGCCAAAACACAGTACAGCATTTGCATCACTGACCTTTTCAGGTAGGCACACTTGCTCTCAGCCACGTTTGTAAAGCCAATATCAAGTGATTTATTTCATTTGGCTGCTCGGGTACATCCTATCGGTTGAACCGTGCTGCCCAAGGCAAAGATAAAGCTGGAGGACTTAGCCCTGGAGGGATGCTGTGGACGTCCCCTCTCATCGGTTCTGAGCCACTGTCACATCCCCAGCATGAGCAGAGAAACACCGCAGATACAACAGCACTGGACAGAGATCAGCATTAAGAACTTACTTGTGGCTTGTACCATGTTTCTGCTTCACGTTAGAGCTCTGGAATACAGTCAGACACAGCCACTTAAAATGGTAAAACGGAAGAGCAGCACAGTGGTCAGTTGGCTGTTATTCGACAAGAAGGCTGTATCTTGTGGGCTGAAACCCTGCTGTCTTTGTGTTACAGCTAACAGGACTGGCAGGGGAAGGAAGCAGGGGGTAGAAGGGGGTGGGAATGGGTTTTGGAGAATGTGGACCTATGGCACTTTGCCCACAGCGCACCCACCGAGGGTTGTGCCAACACACTCTGAGGTCAGCAGGAGAAAATGCATCCCTCGCGCAAACTCCTACTCACTGAGATTGGATAAATATCCCAGAGTTTTTCAAAGGGAAGGCTTTGGAGTGTCATGTTTACACATAAATATTTATGTGCGTTTATGTATTGAAGTGCAACAACTGGTTTCATCGTGTTTTAAATGAGACTTCTGGTATAAAGTGAAAGTGCTCTCAAGCTCTCGTTGCTTCTGCCATCTGGGATACTCATAAACGCTGATTTCAACATCACCTGCAAAGAGTTGAACTCCTTCACTTATTTATTTATGTCAGGAAATCTGGAAAGATAAAAAAAAACTTCCGTATTTTTGGTCAGTTGCTGGTTGCTGACAATTCAGTGGTGTATTTTCTGTTAGTCATCTGGTTTTGCCCTCCCCAAACTGAAGGAACAAAAGAAGAAAGCTGTCACCTGCCATCAACAACACAAATATCCACTGAGGTTCATAAAAATTAGAAATGAAATTGTCATTTAATTGCTTGTCCTCAATAGCCCCAAATTAATGTGTCACTACATAACATGTTTTAGTATTTTGAGCAGTGGTTGAATCTGCTTTAAAACTCCTAAAATGCTGGTGTAGTGGTATTATAGATTATGTCCTGCCATCTCTTGCTGTATGTAATGACATTGTTCTAATAGATAGTAGATGCCTCTGACTGGAGGAGAGAGAAGCTCAACAGCTATCTGTAACCAGGCTCAACCTCTGCATTTAGTCCCTAGAGCAAAGCTGAAGCCATATTCCCCTGTAATGCAATCTGTAACATTTCAATACAATGTAATAAATTAAAAAAATATATATATATATTTTTTTAATCATACCTGAATGATTTTTGTCTTTTTGTCTTTTTCGTTACTTTATGTACTCAGGTCTGCCTCAGGGCAGCAGATAGACACTCGAGAAATGGCAGGGAGTTGCTGCTGCTGCTGCTGCTGCTGCTGCCACCACTGATAGTGTAAAGATTTTCTTTCTACTCTTCTCTCTTCTCTTAGCATTCCCCCACACCCCCTGTTTTTTCTCCTATCTGACATTACATCCTACCTCTTTTTCCTCTCTTTATTCTCGCTATCTTTCCCTACAATTTTTTAACCAAACAGATGAAAGCTGAAAGGAATTCCATTAGATCTCGTACACTCTCACATGTTTTTATTTTTTGCATTGCAACAAAAAGGAAAAAAGAGGTGGTAAGGGTTAGGTGCACTGTACCATCTTTCCAAATGTGTCTGTGAAAGCCAAGTGATAACCGCAGAGGGATACAGTATGTGTTTGGAGCACAAGAAACTCTTCACGTTTTTTATTCCAACAAATGGTTGTTGAAGGATTTCAGTCCACCATTGTAGTAAAGATTGAAAAGATTTATTGAGAAAGCAGCATGATCACATCTGACTGTTAAGTAGATGCTCCAAATCATTTTTTGTAAAATGTCCCATGCATGATACTGCCTTGATAAATCCTTGTAGGCATTTCTCCAGATGGTGTGTATGTGTGTGTGTCTGAAAATCTCTCTTGCCAAATATAACCCAGAGGATTATTTTAGCATTAGCATCCAGTCATCCTGAAAAACCCTGTCCGTGTGGACCATCACACACATGCGCTTACATGAACACATTGTCTCGCTGTATTAAGGTTGTGAGTTTTGTTTTGTTTTTTTTTTTAACTTGACTTTGAGCAAATCATTTGCACAAACACATACTTTGCTTCAAGCATACAAGTCAGTGCAAACATACCCGTGTGTTCACTCATGCTAATTTATTCTTAATTTAAAACATATCAATGCACAGTAAATACTGGCCACTTGCTTTTCACAGACAGTAAATATTGACAGTTATTCTGGTGTCTTTGTGTTCTCAATGAGAGGACAGACATTATTTCAATTGGCTGATGAAATGTGGTCAAGTGGTCAGCAAATTTTTATTGAATATGATAAAATTTTTGTTCCTATATGTTGATGAAACAAGGATTCAGGGTTGTTCTTCATAAGCCATATTTTAGAACTGGGATAAAGCATGAAGGGACACACCAGAGTTGTGTGACAGTTATTTTCCGTCCAGTGCCAAACATGGATTCTTCTTGAGCTTTTCATGAAGAGCAAGACTCTACAACCAAACAGTTCCTTGCACACACATGCACACAAACTATGCATACTGTAATCGAGATGTATGGATACATGGACCTCTAACAACAAGAACAGAAGTTTGTTTGTTGTATTTTGATGGCAAAATTGAGAATAGTTGTCAGGATGGTGCAAGTACAGTCGGTGCTCCTGTAGTTAACAGGTGGAGACCATGAATTGGATTTGAGGTCGTACTTAAGCACAGAAGTGCTTTGAGCTAAAGCTAATGCCAGAATTGCTAATCTTAACCTGCTGAGTTTAACTAGGCCCATAACCCGAAGCTGGCTCGTTGCAGTCAGGACTTTTTCTTCATGGTGAGCTGTAGTGCTTTTTGTGTGGTTTGTTGGATACACACCCTTAAACTCTGTGGTTATTATTTGCTGTGCATTTGTGTATTTGGTTGTGTTGTCAGATTAGATTTTGAACATCATCAACTTGATGATGTTCAAAAACGATGTTTTCTGAATTTTGTTGTGTTTTGCTTATTTAGATGCGTTTTCCTATGTTGCATTGCGTGGAGCTCTGAGAGCAACTATAGATGATGTTAAAGGAGGTGAAATACAGGAGTTTACCAAGTTATTACATTTCATGACACTGAAGAGTGTTGTTTTCCCAGAGTCTTAATATAACAAACTTTCATCTAATTTGGTCAAAATGGTAATGTGTCAGAAAGGTTTGAGAAGAACAAAGCCCCCATAGGTCAGCCAAATTTTAAAGTATAAAGGTAATTATGACATATTCTTTCTTCTCTGAACAGATTCACCTTGTAAAGCTTGTTCATAAATTGAAATTTCATCAAAAGTCAGCTCATTCATTGCTCCTTGTAAATACAGCCATTGGTCAATTTTAATTTAGTTAAAAGACTGTTTCTAGTGCTGTTGGTCTTCATGAATATTTTACAAATAATCAGTGCAGTATCGCTCCTTTGAAAAATAAATAAATAAAATAACAATCCCAATTTACAGTCCAAGCAGATAAAAAGGAAGTCACATTAATACATTAAATTCACTGAGATCTACTTTGGATTAATAGGGCTAAAAATATACAGAATGATATGACCACAGAAAAAAAGTATGGGGTATAACTTGATGGAAGAGACATACTCTGGGAACTTTTTAAAGCTCCAGTCTAGCTAGAGTCGGGGGGGTATTAAAAACCAATGAGCCACTACAGTGTCATAGATGTTTGAAACTACAGATAAAAAAGGATTTTGATTTCAATATTTTGGTGGATGGTATTTATGAATGCTGGCTTGAAAATTTTCACATGCACTATAAGTGATGAAATCCATTTACTTCCTTTCAGGAGATCAGTGCAGCCAAAAAAGCACAATTTATAGTTGATCTATAAATACAACAAATAAAGCGTTCTACTCATACAGATATTTCAAAGATACAGCTGCCTAAGTTGAACTTTTTTTTATTTGACAGGCTCCAGTAGCAACAAATAGAGTGATGAGGACACAGCATAGCAATCCAGCAGGTCTCTAGTGAGTTGAGTTACAGTTCTGATATTTTGTCATAGAAAATACTGCGGCAGACAAGAAACTGTTCAACTACAACAGATGTACCTTAAGACCGTGATTAATTATTTGGATTTGTTTGTGTTCGGCTCTAAGAAAATTCCCGCCTTTGGAGACAAACTGTGTTTGATTACATAAAAAAACATGAAACAAGTCGACTCTCTTTCATGTATGTAAAGTTGGAACCTTTCAAAGGCGTGAGGCACTGACTCCATCGAGCCATCAATGGAGCTGTTCGTTTATTATGTGTTCCTCTGTCTCGCAGATGGGCGATGATCGCTTTAGGGCCCGCGACCACAGTGCGTACAGAGATTGGACTTCATTAGAGCGCAGAAGATTGCACCGGACAGGGATCACTGAGCCCCTTCTCTCCTTGACGCTGTTTCACTCGACAGACTGAACTGGTGTCCGGACGGCAGAGATTAAATATAAAATCAAAAAAATGCGAGCAGGGAAAGTGGTGAGAGTTTCTTGTTAAAAAGACAGATGCAGAAGAGGAGGAGGTTCTGAAGACAAGAGCTGGGGATTATATCCAGCTGAACTCCTAGTTGGCCGGATTGTGTGTGTGTGTGTGTGTGTATCTGTTCATCATAGTTTTGGGATGACGTGTACTCATGTATACCCTTATTGTTTTGTGCCCCCTGAATCTCAGATATAAATCAAACAACCTGTTTTCTTGTAACTCAAGACATTTCTTGACTTTGTTTGATCACAAGCGTTTTTTTTTTTATCTCAAAGCAAACGTACAAATGTGACTTTTACCAAATATATACTTGAACTTGTACTCTTGGCCATACAGAGATTTGTTTAAGAAAATGTTAAAACTAACAGGCTGGACAAACATTAACTTTTAAATCATTTAATAAATGACATTGATTGATGTACAACCAAAGATTTTGTAAAATACTGAGAAATGAAAGGGAAATGAAAACACAAAATGCCTAAACAGCCTAAACAGCACCAATTTAATGGGGGAAAAAAACACAACATTTGAATGTTTATTAACCTTAATGCCACATTTGGGAGTCTGCAGATCCAACTGGTTTCTGCTTGAGGACGAGAAAAAAAATAAGAGCTGCCTCATTACTCTAATTTGAAACTCCTAATTTGAAAGAAATATTTGTTAAGAGAAAGAATTCAATCTATTTAAACCAATTTTAAAGTTAGGTAGCTATTTCTGTTAGTTTTACCTTTATTGCAGCCCGTGGAGAAAAACATGTGATGACCTTCTCAATTCATTTATTTATGCTCCATTAACCAGGAGATTGTTTCTCACCTTGTGGAACTGTAGACCGAGGCTAGGCGGCTCTTCCTATTTGGAGTGTTTGTGTATGGTTGTGTGGAAATTCATGTCAGCACCCCAGCATGCTGAATTTTTGATATTTCCATGCAAATGAGCTATGGTAGACTGAAGAGGCCATGAATAAACAAGCCCTGGACAGAGCAGAGGAGATCACCAAGATAAAATATGCAAGAACTGGGTGTTTTCCAACAGGATACCTTTTATTTCTTTCACTCAGATGTGGATAGATTTGAGAATACAAAAGATAGGAAAGAGTGAAAGAATCTGTCTTGTTTTTTGGCACTGCCTTGTCTTTATCAGTCAAGGTGAGCAGTGGCGTGTGTGTGTTGTGGATGGTTTGAACACACTATACTGACAGTCGGATCCAACTGTTTTCTGGGGACATGGGGAAATTTAAATTTAAACTAATGGTTAAGGGCTAAGAAATGCATTATGCCCATAATAGGTCTGAAAAATATAAGAGGACAAGGATGTGTGTGTGTGTGTGTGTGTGTGTGTGTGGTCAACCTGAACAACTGCAATGGCTGAGAAAGGAAATTACAAATTTTACTGTTGCCATGGTTTCTGTCTGTCAATGAATTTGGGTCCCAATATAGGCCATGATCTCCTGAAGAGCTGTCTTGAGAGTAATTGCAAGCCAAATACAAGGTCAGCCATCAAATTTCTCATCTTCCTTAGAAAAATCTCTGTTGTTCACCTAATAACAATATTATTTGGGGGGATTTCAACTCATGCAGATCAGTCTTTTTTCCGCTTGGGGAAAAGCCTGATTCCGGCCCTGAACAAAAGAACTTGCTGAACAGGTTAGAGTTTGGACTTGCTTGCTCGTCTTTTATTGCATACCAAACATCTGCTTTTGTTCTTGTTGGGTTTTTGTGTCTTTTCTTGTTGATGATGTACATTAAATGGAGACGATGCTGTGAAAAAGAATTTCCCCAAGGGGACAGTCTAAGTCTAAGTCATTTCTGTATTGGAAAAAAGAGCGGAAATCATTCCACTATTTGACTGCAGTGTAATTTGGAGAGTTGATGCACTCAATGTTTTTTCATATCTAAATGGACACTGATCTCCCAAAAATTTCTTTCACATCACTGGCATTTTTACCACCTCCCGTCTTTGCTTTAATGGAGCTGAGTGTTTTTGACAGTTTGAGTTCTTATATTTCCTTACTAAGACAGACACAGATGCTGCTGACAGAAACCGTTTCAGTTGTTTATGAACCATGTTGACTCCACAGTTCATCGACACATCTTATTCTGTATATTTACAGCTTCTCAGTTCATGAAAACATTTTTCAAACTTCTTAATTAAATCACTGTTATCTCTGAAAAGCAAAAATAGTATAACACAGCATGTAAACACCTTGGGGACTTCAGGTAGTTAGTTTGGTGTTCAGTGCTCAGAGAGAGCTCTTTGTCTAGGGGGGGTATTAGTATTATCTGCCCAACCCTTGGGCAGATAATACTAGTTCTCTTACATTTCTAAAGATCTCCAAACCTTAAAGTTAGTGGTGGTGTCAGGATTATGTTTGCAATAGCAGCTAAATCTTGAGTCAACTTTTTAATAGTTATATTAATCAACATTTAACTAAATGCTAGATTTTTCCAAACTTATTTTTTCCATTTCTTGTGTCAAATTACCACTCCTGTCACCTCCGAACAACTAGCACACAAAAGCCCACATATTCTATAAGTGGCACTTTTCAACTGTAGAGAAACAGATTATCCAGGCGTATTTTGTTATGAAGAATAACACAAATTACTATTAAGTAAATGTTTCCAGGAGCAAACTTTACCAAATCAGAAATGAGTAATTTTGGTAAGCTTCAACCAACAACACAGCACTGCTATTTAGTTCAGACTTTAGTTACAGTTCTCAATCTTTCACGATCCAGACTCAAATGAAAATAGAAACACCTTGAAAGCGCTATGCTGTTTTTGTGATCTTTACCCCTGCTCTTGTTAGTATGCATAAGGCATGCGAAGCGTTCTCTAGCCTGGGGTGAAATGTTAACGAGGACAAGAGACATCAGAGAAAAGTAAAATAAAGGAAAACCTAATATATTTGAAGAAATGGTTTTAAAGGAAGTGCTCCATGCTGGGGCGAGCGACCCAGCTACTCAGACAAACAGACAGAGTTATCAGTACAGCATTCCTATTTTACTTTCCATCTGAATGTCTGGCAATAGGCAGACGGACAACCTCACTTAACCTCGGGTATGATAAATAGATACTTGGAAGAAAGACATCTCGCTACCAAATGTAATTGTATTGTAGAAGCTTTCCAATAGAAAGCACAGGATACTGCTTTAGATTTGATACTTAACATCAGAGTGAGGATACACTTGCCCACTATGTTTTACTGCAGGGACTTTAATTTTAATTTGTGCTTAGTTTGTAGAGCTGCCTTCCCCATCCTTGGAGGTGTCTCTTCAACATCCATATACATAATGAATTGGTTATTTGAAATCCTGAATGTCCCAGTTAAGTTTGTGTCGGTTTAATTCATGAATAATTTCCACATTTTTCTTTCCTTAGGCCCATAACACCTTCTCTCCTTACAGATCCTCTCTGTTTTCTCTTTTATGTGTGTGTGCCTCGCCTCCTCTGGAATTCTCTGTTTATGATAAAACAGCAGCATATGTATCCCTCTTCAACCTTACTCTAAACAAAAATGCTTAGTTTATGTTAAACTCAACCTCCCATTGTGTCACTGATAGCCTCCAGCATTGTTTTTCTCTGAGAACAACCTGCTGTAGCTGTGATCCAATGGCAAATCCTAGATGGTGAAACTTGATGCAGTGTTAACAGTACAGTGCAGAAGGTTCCTCCGCAGGGTTGGTCAATCAGTCACACTGACAGGCTAATAAAGGCTCTCTGTGTAAGTAAAGCAGTAATAGTAGCCCACAGGTGGTAGATTCTTCATCTGCTTCACCGTCTTGCTCGCTCTCTTACCCCTTACGCTTTTAACAGGCACTTTGATTTTGTTGAGTTGTGTGTCCAATTTTGTGTTAATCTTGGCTGGCCTGCAACAGCTCCATTAAATCTGGCCCATTTTCCATGCCTCCTAGACTGAACACCAAATTTTGGGGCAGAGAGAGGTGACTGTGAGGCCGGATGAAACCAAAGTAACAGAGGAATGGTGAATGATATAAAGTCAAAGTGCCTGTTGGCTCAGCAGGGCTGGTAATAGACAGCATATCTCAGTTCCACCTTGGTGAGAAGAAATTGTCTCTCCATACGTGTTTGTCTTTATGCTCATGTAAGATGGGGAGTGGGCACGGGGAGTGTAATAGCCTTTCTTTTTTTGCTGTCTCCACCCCTCTTTCTAACACTGTTTACTTCTTCTGTGTCGATCTCTTTCCCTCTGAAATGCACTTCCTTTCCCTCCTTCTTCCACTTCCTATTGTCCATATTTTGCTCTCTCTCTCTCTCTCTCCTTTCTTCTTCCTGTCTCTTTCTCTGCCCTTCTTCAATATGCTTTTCTCTCCTTCTACCTTTCATTATCCCTCTCTTACTCCTCCTTAAATGCACTTCCTGTTCCTTTTGTCTTCTGCTTTTACTCCCTCATTTTCTCCCTCTCACTTTCTCTATCTCAGTCTCCCCTCCTCATCCTTCTCTCTCTCCTCCAAAAAATGCACATTTTTACCTCCTCTTATACGTTCCATTGTGTCTTTCTTTGAGTCTTAAGGCCATCTTGCACCATTCCCAGACCCAACAGTCATTCAGCTGTCCGCTCAGGTGTCTCCTGCAGAGGGAAATTGGAGCGATACATCACCATAGAGTGAGGATGGAGGAATTCCATTACAGTCTGTCACATGTCTCTGGGGAGATGTCCCTAAGGTAGAAAGTGAAATAAGCCAGAGAACAAAAGGAGGAGGGAGTAAGAATGTTTAAGGAGAGACAGAGAACAAGGGAGTATTTTGAAAAAGCACGCCCAGCTAGGGGACAGAGCACAGAAAAGGATAATGGTTAGCAAGCATCACCATTACAATGTATCAGTGTCATAACATCAGGACCCGAGCAGCAATGGGACTATTTGAAACGGCTCAGCTGCGTTTTCCAAGGAGCTGTGATGCCGGCACTGTCAGCCACATCTAGAGATGGCAGTTATCCACAGTTAATGGAAATGTTTACAGCAAGCAGAGTTCAACCTATTTTAATGATGAGCATTTGTCCTTTATAAGTTCCCTCAAGCTCCAGGAATGTTACTGTGGCTCCCGGCCTCCCTTAAGATTTGGCCAATACATAAATGAAACAAATTTATAGTTTTAAAATTAATAACTAAGACTTTAAGTAAAACTGACATACAAATGCCAGCCAGTTACACAAAGGCAACTGAATGACATGATCAAGAGGTTTAGTAGTTTAGGTTACAGGTTACAGTCAAAAAGCTGGTGTGAAAGCTGTCAACTGCATCCTGCTGGAGAATAAGCAGCTCTGAATGTCCTCAGTTATGATTTTTACAGGACACCTCTGAGATTAAGAAGCCTTGTAAAAGGCCATCAAATTCTTTCAGGGCTCAGAACGAAACTGTGTAATTTTTATCCAGACTAAATGCACAGGTGTGAAAGTGAACCACTGAAGCTGTTGCTATAGACCCCAACTTTACCTGCCATAGGGGTTCATGCTGTATGGACTCAAATAAGCACATTTTACTACAATAGTATTGCATAATAATATTTCACCATGTATTAGAATCAATTTACCATGTTTCCAGCGCTTTACTGATTCCATGTCAGAAATATGTTTTTTTTCCTATCAGAAGTAGACTGGATGCAGTCCTCCAAAGTTGGAGCCATAGCAATACTAGGGATATCGCTCATGCTGTCAAAATGATACACAATCCTAGACGAAGCAGAGATATAGGGTTTTTGATTGGTACTTAGGCAGAAGAGATAATCATCTGTTGCAATTATGTGTGAAAGGTAAGAGCACTGTCTAGTTGTTTAGTCTTGTGAAGAGAACCTTTGATTTTTCAGTCACATGAATTGAGTGATTTCCCAAAAGGCTTTTACTTTGATCTGCTGTTGCACAAAACTTTCAAAGCTTTATCTTAATTGGAAGAGAGCCTGTTCTTCTGTTGTACCATTTTGTATTATTGCAAATGCTTTGCACAGTTCCCACCAGTATGAGCTAACTGAAGCTGGGAATGTTTGTGCCAGTAATCATGTTTTTCAAGGTTTTACAAGTTTCATGGTAATTTAAGTTGAGCTGTTAAAATGCCAAACAAACACCATATAAATGAAACACATTTAAGATGAAGAATCTGGAGTTCCTGCTTTTTGAAACATTTTACAACTGTACAATTACACAGAATTTTTTTTTTTTCACACTACTTGCGTATCAGTCAAAATTACAGTAGAATAGGATTGAAGGATAGATGCAGACTGAGCTGATCTTTCACTTTCTCATATGCGTTACCTTCTAAATTGTAGACTAGGGACAGCCGGAGATGGGACTTTACAGATGTTCTGCTGTGACTTCTGTTTCCAAAGCTGCGTTGAACCGATAAGATTTTACTGACACCAACATCAGCCAGCTGACCCTCATCTCTCATTCACTGTCACAGGAAGACAGACGTAAGAGACAGCACAGAGAAATGGATGAAAAGGAGGAGAAAACACTTCAGATTAGGTAGACAGGGAAGGAGTTACTGGTGAGATGAACTGACCAGGAAGGATTGAAATAAAAGACAAGAGGCAGAGAGACAGCCCTGTGTGAAAAAGTGGAAGCTGACAAATGAGGGGAACACAACATCTACGTGAAGCCAAAAGAGGGTCAACAGTCCTCAGCTGATTTTGAATATTGTAATTGGAGGCTGAAAAAAACTCAGCTGCATATGCAATATGTTCTGTAATTGTAGCAAATATCAACATTCAATATGATCCTATATTTTACATTCAAAATCTGCTCTCAAATTAAGTGTTTATAGATCCAAATTAAAATATATTGCAAACTGAAAGATTTAAATGAAAATGATTATAATTTTGAATTCTAATCTTAGAGCTACATGAAGTATTAATTTTCATATTAATAAATGATGTAAATGCATTAATATTTTTTATGAGTGGCAGTAGATTCATGTACATCTATGAAATTATACAAAATTCATGACTGCTCTTTTCAGTTTTCGGTAAAAAAAAATAATGGCAGCCACTGTAATGTTCACGCTTGCGGAAATCTTCTGATTTTGTGGTCAAAATGTCAAATTTTGTTAATTTCATCCTTTTGTCAGTTTTTGCCAACAAAACTTTGATCTTGTTTTAGTGTACCAGAGTTCTGCACATTTCTGCTCACATTGAGTTACCGTCAATCAGCTTTATTCCCTATAAAAAAAAGTTTGTCTAGCCCAAGTTTCACCCAAGCAACAGCTTTAAAAATGATCCAAGATATTTAACGTGGTGTTGCATGAGATATTGCTCTAAAGTCAGTGTATTACCTACATTAGATTCAGGTTGAGCTCAGCAGTTAGGAAAAGCAGCTGGTTGGATTGCTGCTATAGTGTTGTGGAGGATGCTACTTAAAAAATGCCCAAAGAAAATTGACAGTATCAGCCTTACTGCAGCCTGTGTTCTGTATAGTTCCACAGTTTTAGATTGCCGTTTCCTTTGGAATGATGGTATGTGAACTGTCAAAATATCATCTTGCCACACGGATAAACTGCCATTAGCGTTTTTACGGATGTAAAACAGTATTACAGTTGTTATTGTCTGCTTCTCTGCCAGCTCACTGATCTGAATCTACTGCAGGTAATACACAGATCATAGATGATTATCTCACACAACCGTGCATGAAACTTTAAATACCACTTGACATTAGACCATGTAATACTAATCTATGGTAAAGAGTACTGTTCTATCAAAATGATGTGTGGTCATGTTCTGTCAAAGGAATTACAAATTCACTGAGACATGGGACCATCTGATCTGCTTTTTCAAGTCCTGAGACCACTAGCCACTTGTGCATATTTAAGACTGGCTTAAATCCAGCTCAGTAGAGTAAAATCTGTCTAGTGCTGCACGCCAACCGCTTAAAGGAACAGAATTACTATTCATGATATTGATCACTGAATGATTTTGCAAGCTATGCTGTATTCATCATTTACAATTAGTGGATCTCTCCCAAAACTGTGAGTGTTATAGTAAAATAGCTTTTTACTTTTGGCTCCTCTTTGGCATCCGCTGTGACTCTGTCACTGTCATCCTGTCATGTTTCTGAGATAGGCAACATGTTCTTGCTCTGTTGTTTCAAAATAAAGTACCACAGCCAATTCATCAGGAGGGGAACAGTCAGAAGAGAACAAGCTGGGTTTGTGGCACTGATACTCGTCTCAACAGTAGTTTCAGTCCCTTTTATCTGAGGAAAGACAAAGACATCTCACCCCTAGACTGTATGTTTTCATATCTCTCTCAGCACTACAGGAGCTTTTAAGCCTGATGATGAAGCAGATGACTTCTGAACAACAGAAAATTTAGGAGGACTAATGGCCTTATGAACAGCCAGGGCCAGCATGTGAGAAATAACACGGCAGACCAACAGAAATGACAGCTGTTAGGACAGGGAAGCAGGAGAAAAGGCAGCAAAGGAAATAGGAAAATAAGATAGGGGGGCAAGGAAAGAAAATAAAATGACTGTAGAGAGAAAGGGTAGGAGCCAAGCATGGAGACAGACAGAAGAGAGAGATGAACAGATTGATGTCAAGGGAGACCCACAACCAGCCAATCTGTTGTTCATTTCCATTAGTATCCAACTATATGTAACATGTAGTTTAAATAGATCATCTTGGGACCGAGGAGGATGGGATCAGGTCAGCATTCAAAAACTCACAAACCATTCTTTCCTTTAATTTTAAGCAGACTAGGAGGAAAAGCAAGCGATAGATTAGAGAAGATGGGAGGTGTAATTTACTCCTATGGTGTAGAAAGATTTGGTGTGCAAGACAGAAAGAGGGTTGAAAGAGTACAGTTAGTTAAGTCTAGACGCCAAAAAGAAATGGAGAAATTAGTTAAGGAAAGAAGACAACTAAGAAAGCAGTGGAAAAAAGCTACAGAGGAAGAGAGGGAGGGAATTAATGTGTTGCAAGAAGAATTGAGAAGCAGGTTAGCAGTGCTCAGAAGGGCTGAATATCTTAGGAAAAAGAGAAAGAAGAAAGAATATGTCAGGACAGCATTTTACAGGGACCCATTTAAGTTTGTTAAAGGGTTGTTTAACCAGGAAAAGGGAGGGCAGCTTAAAGCAACAAAGTTAGAAGTAGAAAAGTATCTAAGAAATACATATTCAGATTTTGAGCAAAATAGAGTAGTAGGCCTTCCACCTGACATGCCACCATTAGGGGAGATAGATCATGAGATGGATGTTAGACCACCTAGGTGGAAGGAGGTTGAGGAGGTACTCAGGCGTGCAAAGGCTTCTTTGGCCCCAGGGCCAAATGGAGTCCCCTACCGGGTTTATAAAAGCGCACCTGATATCCTAAGGTTTTTGTGGAGGCAATTAAGAATAGTTTGGGAGAAACAGTTTATTCCCAGAGCATGGCGTAGGGCAGGAGGTGTTCTTATTCCAAAGGAAAAGGAGTCTTCAGATCTGAGTCAGTTTCGGATGATCTCTCTCCTAAATGTAGAGGGGAAGATTTTCTTTAGTGTAGTCACACTGATTGATTAGCTAGTTACCTAGAAAGGAATAGCTTAATAGACACTGCAGTACAGAAGGCAGGAATACCGGGTTTCGCGGGGTGTTTCGAGCACACTTGCATGATTTGGCATCAGATTCAGGCAGCCAAGAGTGGGAAAAGAGACTTGCACGTAATATTTTTGGACTTTTTGGTTTTGGTTCAGTGCCACATAGCCTTATTTGGGAGGCATTTGATTATTTTAGAGTGCCTGGAGTAGTTGTCAATTTAGTAAGAGCATATTTCCAGGACATCAGACTATGTTTAAGTGCAGCAGGCTTTACAACAGGTTGGCAGAGGCTAGAAATAGGCATTATGGCAGGGTGTACGATTTCTCCATTAGCATTCACAATTATTAGAGCTTCTAAGTGGGTTGTAGGTGGAGAGAGGCGACAGGGTGGGATGCGCCTCATGCCAATTAGGGAATACATGGATGATATGACGTTGGTAACTACAATGGTGCCATGTATGAAAAGAGTACTTGAGAGACTTAATAAAAACTTAAAGTGGGCTAGTATGAAAATCAAGCCTAGTAAGTTTAGAAGCATCTCAATAAGTAGAGGGAGATTAAGTGATCGAAAGTTTATAATAGACGAAGAGGAAATTCCAATAATTAGGTAAAAATCAGTAAAGAGTCTAGGTAGGTGGTACAAGGCAGACTTGCACGATGGAGAGCAAGTAAGGCAGTTTAGGAAGGATGTTGCTGAGGGACTGGGTAGAATAGATAAATCAGGGCTTCCAGGAAAGTTGAAGCTGTGGTGTTTGCAGTTCGGATTATTTCCCAGGTTGATGTGGCCACTGTCTGTATATGAGATTCCATTATCTGCTGCAGAGAAAATGGAAAGATTAGTTAGCTTTTTAATTAGGAAGTGGCTAGGTGTTCCTAGATGTTTAAGTACTGTGGCACTGTATGGCAAAGGCATACTTCAGCTCCAAGTATCTAGTCTAGTGGAGGAGTTTAAATGTACCAAGGTTAGGACAGAGCTCCTGTTATCTGGGAGTAAAGATGTGGTTGTTAGTAAGGTGGTTCCAAACCCAACCAAGGGGAGAAAATGGAATCCTAGAATGGCAGTGCAGGAAGCGAAAGCAACCCTTAGGCATAAAGAGATTGTGGGTAATGTACAAATAGGCCGGGGAGGCTTGGGGCTTGGCTCAGGCAAACCGGTGTGGAGTAGAGCAGGTCCCAAAGAGAAGAGGAAGCTAGTTGTGGAGCAGGTTCGTAGACAGGAGGAAATATTAAGGAGTGCAAAGGCAGTGGCTCAGGCTAAGCAGGGACAGTGGTTGAACTGGGAAGGTATAGAGAAGAAAAAGCTTAGTTGGAAAGAGCAGTGGAATATGGAGGAAAGTAGTAGTAGATTTTTGATAGGGGCAACATATGATGTATTGCCAACTCCCCAGAACCTAAAACTCTGGGTAAATGGAGACCCGCTATGTTCATTGTGTTCAAGTACTGCAACTTTAAAGCACATCTTGTCAGGTTGTAAGGTTAGTCTGTCACAAGGACGATATACGTGGCGACATAACCAAGTTTTAAAAAGCTTAGCTGCAGGCATTGAAGATATACAGAGGCAGGCAAATTTAGGAGGGTCTAAGTTAGAGAGAGTTGCAATCCAGTTTGTTCAAGAGGGAGGGAAAGTTAATAAGACAGCAAGGAGGCAAGGTAGCTTAGAAGATGCCAGTGACTGGGAGATGCAAGTGGATTTAGGAAGAAAGCTTGTTGTTCCCCAGGAAGTAGCCTGTACAAAACAAAGGCCTGATATAATGTTGTGGTCTAGGAGTAGAATGAGAGTATATTTCATTGAGCTGACTGTTCTGTGGGAGGATTCAGTTGTAGAAGCGTATGAAAGGAAAAAACTTAGGTATGCAGACTTAGGGGCTGAAGCTGAGCAGCAAGGATGGAAAGTTAAGATTTGTCCAGTGGAAGTAGGATGTAGAGGGTTTGTAGCAAGGTCTGTTGTCTCTTTGTTGAGGGAGTTGGGAGGAAGGGGACAGAGTGTGAGGAAAATAGTGAAGGAAATGTCAGATGAGGCAGTAAGATCCAGTCAGTGGATTTGGATTAGAAGAAGTAATAGTAGCTGGGGGCCCAGCAGGGGGAGCACTTAGGATAGACAGACTCTTGAGAGAAGCAAGGAAGAAATGCAGGAAGAGGAAGTGTATTTAAGTGGAAGGTGTGGCCTGTGTGAGCCTCTTTGACACCATGTGGTTAGTCCAGGTGAGTTGGTTTGTATTGGTTTGACTTAGCTTGTGTCTTTCTTTGATTACAGGACAATTTAGGTGAATCTGTTTGCTGAATCTGCTAGTGTAGCTTGTTGTGTGTATCTTGTGTATCTTGTCCTCCACCTCCTGCACCCTCTATACTTTCATTACCCCTACCCGAACCAGGGTCTGTATCCCCACCCCGCTTTTACTGGTGCAGTTGGTGAGAGGTCGGTGTAGTTGACGGTAGTGCTGTTTCAGATAGTTGTCTTGGTGTGAGGAGCTGTGATAGCTGGCATTAGGGGAGTGACTCTGGGACGCCAGTGATCACTGTCTAGCCTCCTGGAGGTTTCGTGGGACCAACTAGACGAAACACCAGTGAAAGGAGGTTCCCACCTGATGACCCCAAAGACATGTTAGTTATCACTCCTCACCGGGCTAGTTAGATATAGTTATCTTTAGGGCACGTAGGGCAGGTCGCAAGGTCGCTGTTCAGGCTAGGGAGTTAGTCACCGATTCTGGTCCTTTTTGTAGCACAAATTTGTGTTTACTCTGAAATTTCCAAACACTGACTCTGTGCAGAAGTCTCAGAGGAAGACGGCTACACACATTTAGACATAAACAGGCTAAGGGCGAGCAGGGCAATGAGGAGAGGGAAAGATACAGACAGTTTGAAAGTAATCAGACAAGAAAGTACGAGGACAGACATGGGGGCAGACAGAAGAAATCAGATGGGCAAGACAGAGGAAACCAGAGGGACTGGTGGGCAGACAAAGAGGCGTTAGGGGCATTCCACCTGCTGAGGTTCTATGTGAAGGACGTCTCCTGTGTGTATGTGTGTGATTACGTGTGTGTCCGTGTACCTATATGTTAATGATTGTATTGATGTACAGTGTCCCCCGCTGTGTCCATGTTCTAGCGTTTGTTTATCTGTGCTTGTGGGTGTCTTGCGATGTCTCCAAGTAGTAGCGGTGTGTATGCAGGTGTGTTTTCTGCTGTGTGTCTCAGCTTATCTGCAGTTACTGCTGTAAGCTTTCTCACAGCGATGCAAATGTAGTTTTAGCATCTTTTTCATTCCACCTAATCACCAACATGTTTATGTCAGTATGTGACAATGAAAATTAGTGCTATCGTCACATCTGATAAAAAAAAATTAGCAGATGTGGTTGATATCATTCCAAAGACAATATATTTTTCTTGTGTGTTAATTGCTTGCATATCTTTTTTGCAGTATGAGCTTCACATGAGCATGGTAAGTGTCTTTGTTTAAGTAAGAGCAGATACCTATAATAGATTTTTGGTTTAATATGCATTTTAATAGCAAAGTAAACAGGTTACAGAATGTGTAACATAAAAATTGGGAAATGTACCCGTTCTTTGCTTTATGTTTGGGACGCAAAATTGTACGACATCAAAGCGATACTATTGTTTCTTGTCTTTTTGTCTTCTTGGCTGTGTAGATCTGATCCAATCTGGGTTAGAGAGACAACACTTGCATAACACTACAAGTAGAGATGTTTATGCATGAAATACCAATGCACACTGTTTTGTTTAGAAAGACAACTACATAACATGTAACATAAAGAAAATGAATGAACTTTGTGTCAATGTGTAAAAAGTCTAAAGAGCACTACTTTTATTCAGAGACTAACTGCTTTTAATCTCAAATGTTCAGAGATGTCTGTGATAATGTGAGTAGGGAAAGGAAAGGACCTCACAAGAAATTGCACTTCTGGAATATAT
This sequence comes from Remorina albescens, assembly GCA_034769265.1. Lineage (NCBI taxonomy): Eukaryota > Metazoa > Chordata > Actinopteri > Carangiformes > Echeneidae > Remorina > Remorina albescens. The sequence goes on from CM068494.1 coordinate 22,134,685, forward strand.
AGTCAATTCCCTATTACCCTGCAGTAAGTCTATCGACAATTCACTACTGGGTTGTTGTGAAACACCAATCTTGTCCCAAGACTCTGTTAGTGGTGGAGTAATATGTCAGGATGCCAGTGGCTCTGCTCAAGCAAACGTCCAAAGGTCTTTATTGACTGAACGGGAAGACGAGCAAGGCCTTGCACACCTGCACACATATTTCAAATTATTCTGGCTGATTAAACCTCAGCTTGAAATTGGGTGAATCTCTACTGTGTATTACCTAAGGCCACTAAACTTGTGATTAAAAACAATGATAAAGCTCTAAGTTGTTTGATGCTGACAGGTGCAATGTAGATAAGAGGAGAGTCAGTCAACTTCTTTGTTTTTTTTTTACTGAATTCTTGCAAGTTGAAGACATGACCAAAGGCATATGCAGTGATTAACACATAACAGGCACCATCCTCTAATCAAGTTTGTGATTAGTGAAATGTGATCATGTTACACATCTTGACAGGTCGCCTTGCCTTCATGTTACTGGCTCTAACTGAACTTGCAGGCTGCACTGTTGTTTATAAAATTAGTAGAAGTTGTACATTGTGTACACAGGCAGCTAAGGCACAAGGTACAATTTTCACATCACACTTTTCCACATCTACAGCAGCAGTCCCTGCAAGATTTACTTCAACAGTCTTAGCATCAGAACCGAAAAGTTGAAAATTGTCCAAATGCGGCACAGTTTTTTTTTTTTTTTTTTTTATGGGGGGGGGGGGATAAGGCTTGGCATATGAGTTACAATTTTTGTTGATTTTTTGAAGCGCTGCTAGAAGGTAGTTGAATATGAAGACATTTTGAATTTAGATTTTACATTTGCACATTAGGCCCAACTTCCATAATTTGATATTCCCAGTGCTGTCTACTTTGACAGGGATTTACTGTTGTCGCACTTTTTTTTGTCGCTGCTAACACTGTGAAACGTCCACATAAACAGCACATAAAATCTAACAGCTCTTTTCACTAGCAGCGCAGAGTTGTCTGCCCCCCCTGCCTTCAGCCACACTGGCTGCATGGTGGCCCACTGGTGGGTATTATCTCCATCACTGCCATGTGCCTGACAGCCGCGCCATCTCTGGACTGTTTGTCAGCTTCTGCCTGCAGTTCTGCCTCAGTGTCTTACTGATTACCTGATTCGTATATCCTCCCCTCCTCTCTTTTTGTTCCATCCTCAGTCTGTCCTTCTACCTCTCTTTCAGACACACATACAAACATGGCCTGGTGACAACACACTCTACACTCTAACCCTAATCCACACGCAGTTATCTTTCTCTCTGCCTCTTTATCATCCTCCGTCTGAAACATTCATGTGCAGGGTAACAACATGTGGCACAGTGGTTTCCTTTAATGGAATTGTAAACTAGATATTTAACAACAACAATTTTCTTTGTACAGATATGGTGGAGTAATGTGTCGTGAGCAGAGAACAAACCTCCTCTGTGTGGTTTGTTATCTTGAGTTTTTTGCTTGGGAATCTGTACATGTTATTGCATATGGATGTGGGTGCTAGTTCCTCCTGTTAACACCTTCGCCCTCACCATGTTTTACCATGTAAAAAAGTTTAAGATACTACTGACTGCTAGGCAGCATTCAGGTGAAAGTGCACTCCCAGAAGGTCCCTCTCTGGAGGAACCATGTTTTCCTCTAAATAAGGCCTCTGAGACCAAAGCACAGGGAAACTCTGTCAGTCTGGGTCAGCCATTCATGCTGTGAAACCAATACCAGTCTGGCTTTACTGAGATGTAGAAGCCGCTTGATTCAGATGTGGCTTTTGCTTTGTTTCAACAAATAAAAGACTTGATAGAGGCATTGATATAAGCTTTTTGCTTCTGCTGAACCCTGTTCAGTCACTGCTTTATACACAGACAAAGGATTCTTTGTAAATTCACTATGTTGTTTGCTTGTTTGTGCATAATGTATAATGCATGACGACAAAAAAAAATTTCAATAATAGTAATGATTGTAGTTGTGTCAGAACTGCTGTGGATGTCACAGCAATCCTAACAAGAACTAATTGTAGTGGTCTGCGATACTTTGATCAAGTGCAACACTTAGGGGCAGTGATGGTCATTTACATAACCCTTAATAATTCCTCTTAGTTGGGAAAACATGTACACCACTTTGGGCCTGGTTTGTGGGATCATTAAAAAACTACTGGTGGAGTTTTGAAAACTCTGTCCAAAAAAAAAAAAACAAAACCCCAAAAGCCAGCAATGAATTGATCTTACTACACAACCATTATTGTTTCGCCAAAGTCTGCTATACCTTATCCCTTTGTGCCATAGAGCTGCACCACTGTCCAAAAAACCATTAGAAACACGTCAGTAAGCGAAAGGAGATAACATGTTCCTTTATTAGTGAACATGTGTACTTTAATTTGCTTTGCTACCCTGATGCTGTGAGTAAAGCTAAATCTGCTAAAATGTACACTGTTTACTCCTTTTTGAGAAACCAACCAGGCGCAGCTGTTTTAGGACATTGGTTATCCTTTTTAAAACTAAAACAAAATATGAGTCCTGAAGAAAATAAAAAGTTTAGTAGAAAACAACAAGGCTGAATCTAAAACTTTTCTCTACCTTGTATATGCCAAATTAGAAAGAATTTGGAGGAAAGGCAGACTAGGTTCGTATCTTCTGCCCTGCTCGATAAGTCCTGAGATGTCCATGTGTTCTACAGGTGATCTCTGGACAGGTCGTCAGCCGTTGCCTGGGATGGTCTTCCCTCAGGCTGTCCCTCTGCCTTTCTGTCCTGTTCTTTCAACGCTGTAGGGAGGTGTTTGAGCGGTTGGCAAATATGCCCGAAATATGGGGTCTCAGCTTTGTGCGTGTCTCTTTAGTGTTTTAGTGTTATCTGTGTGTTTAGAGTATGACTGTGTCACAGGACAGCTGTGATCGATGTGCTGCCTCTCTAGCTAGTCTGATTAATTACACTCCAGGTCGATGTCATGAGGTACACGCCAGCTGAATACATATTTGCTAACATAGGCATTGAATGACTCAACCATAGGCCTGTAAAAATATGAACCAGCTCATCTCACCATTGCTAACGCATGCAGTGCTGACGAACGTTAAGGTAACACACTTATGCATTTTTATGTACAAAACCTCACAGTAATAACTGCAATAATAAGCTATGAGCATAGTGTTGTCGTTCATGGTAGTCATTGCCTCAATTTGGTGGCTTGCTTTCCTCCCACTCGCCCTCTCTTTCTCACATCAGCAACACAGCTACCCTTAGTGATAAATAGGCTTCAATTAAGGCCCTGCTTTGGAGACTGTAATTTGTCATCTCTGCCTTGATCCCCCTAACATTTATTCAATAAGGATTCGGCAGCGCGCAAGAGAGAGGGAGAAAAGACAAATGCATCTGAAGGATTCCAGGTCATGTTTGTCTGATATCTGGGAAAGAGCTCCCCAATGATCATTGCAATGGCATCGCCAAGACAGTTTAGCGTCGGTATTGTATAAATCACAACAGGCTTGAAGGCAGCTGAATGTGATTAGGTTATTCATTGGCTAACTAATGACTATTATTCTGTATGACAGGCGAATTCACTGTGTTTGTTTACTTGGTAAACATCCTCAGGCTCCTTCCGGGATGAGAGCTTTGATGCTTTTACTCTGGACCACATATGAACAGGAAGAAGAAACTTGCGGGTTTGGTGCTTTTGATATTTCACAGTTATATCATTTTCCACTATTAGCCTATTATGGAATAACTAACAGGAATTAAGTTGAATATATTTGCGGATAAAGATTGACTTGATTATTTCCAATTTGGTGTCTAGAGTAAGATGAATGTTGTGTTGGTAAATGATGCAGAGCTGAAGGGTAGAACTAGGGTTACCTGTTTTTGTTCTTGTCTTTAAAATGCTCATTACTGTGGCTGTGTGCAAAGCAATGCAGGTCACCTTGGAGAGAATTGCTTTTCTGTAACATTTGATTAAGGACCCACTATGTCTTTTGCCATTTTGAATACCATGAAACTGTGTATCAACCAAGTCCAAGCTGACATTTCAGGAGAGAAAGCATTGTTATATATTTATGGTGTTTTAAGTACTGAGAGAAATCACAAGGACTTTTATCAGACAGTGTTCACCAGGCTTTTGTGATAGTGAAATGGCATCATATATTAATTGCTGTACAAACTGAAGAATATACACTACCAGTCAAAAGTTTGGCCACACTTTCCTATTCATTTGAATGAGAAAGTGTGTCCAAACTTTTGACTGGTAGTGTAGCTTCAGTCAAGAAAAATTTAATTTTGATGAGTTAATGCTTACTGATTTTCTGATGTGTGTGTGTGTGTGTGTGTGTGTGTGTGTGTGTGTGTGTTTGAGAGAGAGACAGTGTGTGTCTGTGAGAGTGAGTATCCCTTTGATAGATTCATTAGATGAGACCCTTGGTAGATTGCATCCTGCCAACATACAGTAACAACTGAACTGCTCTCTGTGGAGAACTCTGTGGGAAGGGGAGCTTGGGGGAGATGAGGGGAGGGGGCTGGCTGCAGGATCAGGTAGTAGAGGAAAGTTGAGGAATGGATCAGTAACAAGGCACGGTGGGGAATCAAAATGAGAGTGGATGGTAAGAGAGGAAGAGAAGATGTGATGGAGATGGAGGGGGGGAAATTAACTGAGACTCTTTTCCAGAGAAAGCTTTGGTTGGTTAATTTTGTAGTATCCCTCATTCACTTTAACCGGTACTCCTTTTCCTTGAAGTTGGCAGAGTTGAGTTTTGAGGTCTGCAATATTTATACGGATAGAGAGGGATGGTATTGAGAGCTCTGTAGTAGTGATAGTATTTGATTGTGTGTTTGTGTGTGTCTGCATGCACGTGCATGCATAGACACACTTGAAATTATGCAGCCTGAGTTCCCCCTGCCCATCTGTTCTCTGCATGTTGCACTTGCATCTCAGCTTGGCTTATTTTTTGGTTTCATGTCCCCCTGCAGGCAGTCATTTAAAGACATGCATCCATTTGTCTCTAGCTCACCTTTGCTGGATCTACTGTACTGGTTCGGCTCTGTAAGTGAATTGACCTATGAACCCCCTCTGTGTGGGCGTATTTCCCATTTCACTGGGCGCCTCATTATGTCGGAAGAGGTGACTCCGGGGAGGAAGACAGGTTTTTGGGAGCAACATCCCTTCCGGCTGTGTTTCGTAGAGTTTTCTTGGCAGATAAATTAGTTTTTTTTTTCATAGTGTTTGTTTTTTCTCTCCTCTCACTCTCAACTGCATTGTCCCATCACAATAAATTAAACCGCTGCACTGAATACAAATGTTGCACTTTAATCTAGGGTTGTGCCTCTATGGCACGCATTACCCAATTTTAACTGATTTGTTAGGCAAGCCTGATGTCTGAGCTCATTGTTCATTATCTAAACAATTAAAGAGCAGTGTGTCGTATTAGTGCCTCATTCAGAACTAGCATTAACAACCATTATGAGTGATACGATCTCAAGTGGGCTCCACCTTGGTAACATATGGCTATTTCCCTTTAGCAGAAGGACCATCTACTAACCTGACCTCCTCTGCCACAGTCTAATTAGTCCCACCACAGTTTTATAATTAACCAAGAAGACATAATTTTGCTATTTCAAATAGCTAAAACCTTATTTAATTGTAAAGCTGTGTACAGTGCATTTATTTTCCCAATCCCACTGTACCCAGCATACTGACAATGAAACAGGCGCCTCTGTCGGACTGACAACACTTGACAGGTCTTGCTTTGCATATTAAGTGGGGAAGTGAGCTCTGATCTGAAGAAGAACTTACATTTTAAACGTTGGGAAAAAAATTACAAAGTGTGAATTGACGCCTTACAACCGGAGCACTGACAATGCAAGTTTTAATACCAGGTCTGAGCTGAACCTTATTGTAAACATCTAAATATCTTATCACTCCCCCCCTTCCTTTCCAAGCTTGTAGGACAACCTACAGTGGCTTTTAGTAATATGAAAAAAAACAAAAAACAAACCTCAATTTATTGCCATGTTCTGATTCCACTAATTGATCCCCATAAATCCTGCACACAGTTCCTTAAAATAAATACATTTCTAGTGCTGCGTATTTAGCAGAGGACAGGGTGAGGACAGGCCTTCTACCATCTTTGGGAGACTTTGTAAAGCACTTTATACTACTATGAGACAAAATCTTTTAGAAGTTGCTTAAGTTGCAGAAATGATCCCAGTCCTGATAAAAAGAAATTGTGATTGATGTTTTAACAGCTGCACAAGTTAGTAGCTGTTAAATATATGTGCATTTTAGACAGCCACTCATTCATTATCCATGCTGCTTAACTTTTTAGGGTATGGGAGGGCCTGGGCTGTGCTTGCAATCTCTCAAGGGTCCATGGGGGCTTAAAGTTATTCAAGCAAGCAATTGTGTAACATGATTATTCATGTGTTTATCTTACTTATGACTGCACTGTGTAGTTATATGACATATGCAAATAGCACTGTTGATGAGTCTGTCCTCTTGTACAAGTTTTTCCCATTTCAATTTCAGAGATCACATAGAAGAAGTAGGCAACACACAAGCCCAGCAGAGAAGTGCTTTATAATTCATAGCAGCTCTTCAGTTGTCAATGTCAAGTACTGTGAGTTAAGGTGCCCTGTCTTCCTGTTTGCCATCTTAAAAAAAATAAAATAGAATAAAAAAAAGATATCATATATGTATATCAACATACACACACGTACAACATTTTTTTGTAGTGATAACCAGATATGGTTTGTCATCTGTGATGTATGTTACCGTTTTTCTTCACAAAATCATTGTCAGTATTGAACAGTGACAAAGGCCAGAAAGACTTTACCAGCTGAAACCGCGATTCATCACAACCTTTACACTTTACTAGACACTACCATGTCTGATATTGAGCAAGTGGCAGGTCTGTCAGTAGTCAGTGTCTGACCATGGTGGGCAAAGTATCACTGAACCCAAAGGAAACAAGATCATGAAAAAAAAAAAAAACTTCAGAGAGTATGCAATACTTCCAGGCACCATATTCTCCCCACATGCATGTTGTTTCTGTTGTTAGGATTTTTTATGAATCAAAAACTGGACAATGTGGTTCTGTGTAAAATGTCTCTTTTTCCTTGAGAGAGAGAGAGAGAGAGAGAGAGAGAGATGTCTGGTAATAATTTTTAGACATCTGCACAGTGTTCAGCTCTGGCTTTGTTGCAACATAACTTGAATTCCAATTCATCAAGTGTTTCGCCAACATTCCCCAACTGCAGAATTGTGTGGCAGAAATTCTTTCTATGTGTGTTTTCACGCTCTATCCAGTGTGGCAATATGCTGCTGTTACAGACATACTGCTCCTATTCTTTCTGGCTGCGTTTGTGACCTTTTTAAACTTCTAAACATGCCTCTAGCCGTTTGTCATGACCACAGGAGCATGATAAACTAACATCCTACTGAGCTGTTGGTGGCCTTTGGGTAAACAAGACCTGATACCGCTTTTATAAATGTGTAAAACAGCAGAGTTAGTGATCACTCGTGTTCGTACCCAACGTTTTTTTTTGTGTTTTTTTTTTTCACGCTTTGACCGCATAAAGTTTCTGAGAAGAGAAAATTGGTGGAAAAGGTTTTTTTATGTCTCGTACTTCGACATCAATAAAAGTGGGAGGCGCTGCAACCCTGTCTCATAGAAGTGAGATTGATATACATGACATGTTTTTAATCAATTTGATTGGTTTTTATTGATCTCCCAATTACTTAGTAGAAACAAAGTGTTACACTGACAGCTACAGAATAGTTGGAAAGTGTTTGAGAGTCAGCCAAACTCCATAAGGTCAGCATTGCTGGTTATTATCTTCATGGTCATGATGTTTATTCTCTGGTACTTCAATCAGAACCATGATCAGGTAAAATTTAAATTTATTCACTGCTTTGACAACACTGGGACACTTTCATCATCCTCAACAACAAATTATGAGATCTAAGAATGCTAACATTTAGAAAGAAGACTTGAAGCAGACGTCATCATCACTAGTAGCCCTGCTGATGTATAAAACTTTAATTGTTTGATAGCTTTGCATTCTCAAAACAATCCAAAGTCAGATGCTGATCTCTTATATATTCTCACATAGAGCCAGTGATGCGTCTGTTTCTGTCTTGTTTAGAATTCAGAGAGGGATGCCGATAAAAGTTAACCTCACATTTAAAGCAAACAAGCAGTTTCACAAAGCAAAGTCTTTTCATCAAAGAGAAAATAAAAGCTTATTTTTTCCTTCTGTAACAAACTCTTTGAAAGCTCATGTTGGAAGAATCTGGACTCAGCGAAGCTGTCAGATGCATTCACATGGACTGTTTGCCCTACTTGTTTAAGGCATCTGTAGAATGTAAAATAGAAGGTATCATCTCTGCAGGCATGTGACTGTGTGTGTGTGAGTGTGTACGTATTTAAAACCATACAGAATATGTGAAAGTTATGCATTTTATTTTGAGTTCCACTGGAAAACACTCAAATGTCTGACTTCCTCTCAGCACAGCTACTGAGTTGTATTTATAGCTATATTGACTATATTTATTTGGTCTCTTTATTCATGTTATAGCACTCATTTCCTTGTCCAACTTCACTGCTTGCACTTATTTTAATTGAAATGCCAGCGCGAATAAAGCCAAATGGCTGTTGTAGAGGGATATTTGGCTCACCTCACATGTGAATGTCCTCAAAAGAATGAATGGCAGCTGCGAAGATCAGATGGTTATGTATTGATGATGATGGCAAGTGTCTTAGAATCAGTGTTTGCCCTGAAAAAGGCAGTGCTGGCAGCAGATTTTGTAAGAGGGGGCTGAGACACATTTGGAGTAGCAGGGGAGGAGGGCATAGTGGGGCTGGATAGCTTCCACTTCAGATGCCTCCTCAATGCAATTTTTTTTTTCTAAGTTTGATTCAGTCTGGTGTGATCCAAACAGGCCATTTAGCTGGAGTCGAATACACATTCCCTTCCCCTTCAGTCTGCTCATTAATCTGGGTGTATTTGTTTCTTTTAACAGTGTTTAGAGACCACTTGTTTGGAGGATACTTCCTTATTTTGGTGGAATAAGGCATTTCCAGGGAAGCAAAGCTCTCTCATCTAAGGAAATGTGGAAAAACATGAACTGCTTCATAGTACAAACACAGACATGCACAGTCTTATCAGAGAGAATCACTTGGTCACAGATCAGCCAGGCTTAGCAAGGTTTGTTTTTTTATTATTTCTACTGTGATTTTATCTGTAAAGATGTGCAGCCACCGGAGAGTCACTTTGGCAAACCAGTTACTGTAAGGCTTTATGAGCAGCACATACATCAGGTTACTAAAACAAAGTCAATTAGTCTTGTGTCTTCTAAACCAGACAGGCATCAAACCAGAAGGCTCACTAAGATTGTCTAATTTACTAAGATGAGAAAAGGCACACAAAAAGTTTGAACAAATGAGAAACTACACGTATTACAATCAAGAAAACAGGCCGAACATAAATGAGTTTTATATTGACATTGTTCCATTCAGTCATGGCGGCTAAGCACCAAGCTAGTCGGTGATTTCAAATTTGTCATTATGATCATTTTACGAGGCAGGCATGTGTTTTTAACAGGCGGCAAAAAAAATCTCACCTACTTTTTTCATCTGGTTTCAATGGCTGTATGGGCTACCTGCTCATGTTGTAATAACAGAGTAAATAATTTCTTGGCTGTTATCAAAGCATACCTCCCAGACACACACGCACTCCCAGACACACACACACACACACACACACACACACACACACACACACACACACACACACACAAGCACTGTTTGTGCTCATTCACTGTAATTTAACACATCGATCTATGAGCTTGTCTTTTGTAATTAGCTGTCACAGCCGCTCCATTTGACTGAGCGGGCTGGAGATGCTTCAGTTAGCTGTTCGCAGATATTAGGTTGATGTCCAGTGAGAAATCACAGATGAAAGGAGAATTATTTGTGGTTTATTATTAGAGGACACTGCTCTATTTAGTTGAAACTCTGTAGCTGTGTGGAATATATGTACTTTGTTCTTTTAAAGTTGTTTTACTGGGGTACTTTTACGACTTATGTATGACAGCAGCAGTGACAACAGAGTCAAAGGCCAGCGAGAGAGTAGGGGAATGACATGCAGTTAAAGGCCTGGACAGAGAGTCATATGGGCACCTGCTGCTCAGGGCGTTTACCCTCACGTGGTACACACCCATACTTCTACTAAGCTATCAGGTCACCCAGCATAGCCTGTAGTTTTTCTTACATGCATAACTTTACAGCGCATTACTGCTTTTGCTTTTATGACTCTAGCCAAATTGTAATATTGTGTCCTGTACCACACATTAGACTTTTGAGGGGAAGAAAACAATTAAAATCTATTAAAAGTCAACTAACACTGAACACCCACAGAGGAATGAGAACAGTCAAAGTGTTTGCAAGGAGATGCTTACAAATTATAGTATTTACCATGATGATATACATTTTCTCTATTTTACTGTATCATATCTAACGACTAGCTACCCCACAAAAAGCTGTATTAAGAATAATGTAAAAAAAATAAAAATAATGATAAGCTGAATTGTTAATGTAATCTGTTTGTAATCTTATTTCAGCATGGATGGTGATGGTGTGGAGAGTTAGTGATAATACAGATACATACAGATAAATACAGATAATGCAAATACAAATACAGAGAGTTAGATGGTAAAGAAAAAATGATTTCTTCACCATCCCCCTGACACTCATGCAGATTTTGACGGATTCACACGTTGTTATGCATGGACCTAAATATATGTGATGGCTTAAACACAGTCAGATACACACACACACACAAATGCACACACTGACATACAAATGCAAGCATTCATTAGCTGCTCTCACATCATTGTTTATCCTGTGCAGAGGCAGAGATGCACCACTGCTTTTCACATCAATTTGCCACAGCATTAGCATCACACTCCCTGCCTCTCCTCCTCTCTTTCATACACATTCAGAGCAGCGCGTGCTTTATTCATTTTCACTGTGTGTTGCATCATCTTAAATTCCCACTTCAGTGCCAGCAGGAGAGCTCACACAGTATACAAATAAAAGTGACTAAAGCAACCCTTTCTCTCCATTTCTTTACCCACAGCAGAGATGGCCTTACACACCGACACACTCTGACACACACACTCAAGCAAAATGCCCTTAACCATGCCAGCCTGTTTGTGGCAGATGGTGGTAGACCCACAGCTTCTGGCGCCACTCTGATCTTGCTGGGAAGGAAGAACCAGATAAATGAACAGGTGATGAAAGGAAGAACCAGAGTAGAGAACCAGATGCCGATAGAGCAGAGGCCTAAAATGTGGGATGAGGAAAAAAATGTTAACAATGAAACAAAGAAAAAGAAACTCTTCACTTGACAGCATGCAGTTGGAAATTTCCTTTTATTATAGATTTTTTGGATTTCAGATTTTTTTGGCCTCCTCTATTCCCACCCACATTTCAACATCCCGCCTGTAATATTCAACACTGGTGTGTTCAGTGAAACCAATTAGAAGGTGGTGCAAACAAACTATAAGTGTTGTAAATTGTACAACATTTTTGATTGCTCAAATATTTTTATACATCAAAACTCTTTTGGAAAGTCTTTCCTAAATTATGCTAGTGTATGCAAGCAAAACCAATCAAGCTGTTCACAATTATGGACAGATAGTTCAGATTTTTTTTTTTAAATACAGAACGATTCAGAAGCTCTGGTTTGTTCCATTAATTAACTAATCAAAGTCTTTCCAGACATTTATTCTTTTCCATTAATTTGTGTCTTTTTTGAAATAGAATTACTGTACTATACAAATGCAAAAACAAAAGTTAATTATTGCACTTAATAAATGTTCTCTCTCTGTCTCCATTTATATACAGTATATATGGAGACAGTGAGAGAGAGAGAGAACAGGGTCACATTTTAACTTGTGGTCATCAGTTTTAACATGATCGTACTCATAATAGCCTGTGATGCTCACATATAGTGAGTGATATTGTGCTGTTGAGTGGAGACACCCACATTTGAATTTAGAGGGTATTAATGTGATGAGACACATCTTTCAAAGCTAATCCCAGGGTTGACCTTATGAAATGGAGATGTCGATGGGGAAAAATTATCTTTATTTGTTTGTGAAAAGGGCAACTGGAGAGCAGCAATAATAGCTCTCATCGTGCTTCAATGATGATAGAACAACACATCTGTAAAAGTCAGGGTGCTCTGCCCAGGTGAGGAGTTACAAAGCTCATGAACTGTGACTAACATGCTGTTTTCATTTTTATCACACGAAGGGATTTGCTTGGTGATATTTAAATAGCATCCACTCTTCCATGCAACATCTCATTATCTGGATATACCAAAAACCAAAAAGAGGATTCAGTGATCTGAAAGTGAGAGCAGCTGGTTTGATTTCATAGACTACAAGATGCTTTGAGCAGAAAATATGTAGGACTAATGCACTCTGATCCCCAAGCAATGAGGGCATAGTTGCCCTTGAGCAAGGCAATTAGATTTACATTTCCTCACTGAAGGTATTTACAAGGCAGCAACAGAGGATTACAGTTCCTAGCCTACAGCATGTGTGAGTTTGTGGAACATGGTGAATGTGAAGTATATACTGACAAGTAAATAATTAATTTAACTTTTTGTCTATTACCCTCTTCAGAACAGTAGCTGCTTGTTGACTTATAAAAGGGTGAAATGAAGGAGAGACCAAATAAAAAAGAGTGGTTCTAAATGAGCTTCTCTGAGAAGAGGTTTCAAAGTCAACAAGCAAAAACACAACAAGAGCTAATCACAAGCAGTCATTATTTATAATATAAATGTTATGTACAGATTTGTCATCTGCTTTCCACTGCCATAATTAAGGCATAAATATATATCCAGGGTTACAGTCCATAGCATCTGTACTCATTATACCATCAAGCCCTGTGCGTTTACATATTCAGCAGTGAGAAGATTCAGAAACAATGCAGATGCAGAGCTTGTACTGAGCTAAGTTATTCATAGCATGGATTTGGGCATTTTGCCAAAAAGTAATCAGCAGAAAAAGCAGCAGTGTTCCTTTTTTATTTGTTCATTTATTTATTTGTTTTCTAATTCGAATATAAAATATACAACCTACATTTGAGAGGTAACGCCATTAAATATGCTGTTGGAGGCCAAATGAGGTACCTCTGTCAGTATTTGGGCTGTAGCCCTGCAAAATGACCCGCATCTAAGAAAAAAATAATAAGCCATGATTTAAAGACATCAACACAATGCAGCAATAGAGGTGTGTAATTGTTGTTTTAAGGGGGCATAATAGTGACAAGAATATAGAAGAATAAGTTCAATGCATATTGTAAAACCTCATCACTCGACGAATCATCGACCATTTACCAAGAATGCTGTATGTATTTCTACCTTTACATTATGATTTACAATGAATATTTCTATCGCAGCTAGGACACACCCACCACCCTGTCACTGTCACGCTGCACACCATGATTCTTATATTAGTACTCAGTGCAGTAGGTGATGTCAGCCAAACCAATAAGTCAAGCAGCTCTGCTGTTATGGTTGTAGTCTGACGCGTTGTTCTCTGACCCCTCCGCTGTGTCTGCTCATGCTTAGCCCTCATATATCATTGATTCTGCGCTAATATTGCTGTGTATGAGGACTCGGCTTTAGATCACACTAGTCTCGGACACTGCGCTGACAGCAAGGAGGAATGACCTGACTCCATCTTTGCACACTGCAGCATGGTTAAAAGGTATTAGTTGCAGCACAACTTAAGAAAAAGCTAATATACACTGTGATCTAGCAGGTTGTTGGATGAAAATTTCTTTTTTTATATCTGTATATCAGACTGCATCTTTTTGTCTATAATGATATGCATGTTCACCATTAAACTGTAGTTACTGTCACTCACAAGAGACAAGTGCACAAACTTGTTATCTAGGGCCACCATTAGGTTGACATTTGTGGCTGAGAGTGCAACTCCTGCTTTGATTGTACAGATAGCAGCAACAAATTTCCAAAAGCCAAAACATTCCAGACTGAAGCTTCCTACAAATATTCAGGGACTGCAGAGCACAGGACTTCATCTGTGTCCGATCCTACCAGTACAGGATCCAAGACCAGCACCTGGATCTGGCACTTTCTTTTTGACTCTGGAAAATCTGTAAATAATCTTTTTGTAATGTTTAATCTTAGCTGTTCTGCTATTATTTTATTTCCTGTTGAAGTTACAATTGAAGTCACTCTGCCAAAAAAAAAAAAGAAAAGAAAAAGAAAGTGGACCAACAGACAATCCGGAAGAAACGCAAATTGATGTGTTCCTGCCCCTGATGATTTTGATACAAGGCATATATTTTTGACATCACTTGACATCTTACCGCTAACTGGGAACATGCTCACCTCCGGAACCATTATTTCTTTACTTCTAGTCTTTTATTTATCCTGTATAACCCTCCTGTGTGTCATTGAAGGATAATACACGCATACATACAGCACTATTTAAGTGTTACGATCCTTTTGACGATGTCTATGTAAAAGACGAACAGGCTCCCAGTGTCAACTGTGAACTTTCCAATGTTCCCAGTCTCAATAGCACACAGGTGAACACAAATAAATCAGTAAATCTTTACATAAAATGATTGCTGATTTGTCCGTGCTGCGTTCTCACGGAAGCTATTTGTGTTGAATTTCTGTTTTCAGTCAGTCTGGTGGAGACAATTTGTCCTGCAGCTGTGTGCTGCTGCGCTGGTTGCGCTGCTGAGAAATGCCGAATGGAGGTTGAAGTCAGTGTAAATTGAATGCACTGAATGCTTCAATAGTGCCTACTCATCTCACAAGTCTGGCTACAGTGTGGATTCCCAGTCAGACTTTTCATTAATCTTATATTCATTTGCTGCAACAGCTGCATAACGTTGATAGTCCTTCTCTATGGTTCAATTTCAATGTAGCCTAGACTTTCGTGCCATCAATGAGGAAATTTAAACTCTTCTGTGATGGATGCTGTATGGAGTATGCTCTATAGCCTTAAAGCAATGAGAAAGCTCTTTCCTCAACAGCTTGAGTGGTATATAAGTGCATTGTAGAGGGAAAAACTCCCTTTCTGCTTTAATAGTTGCCCTTTTATGACAGGAGTTTGAATCCTCTCTGGAAAGATTCTTGGAGCTCCCTTCTCAATGAAAAAGATGCTTTATGTTTCATTATAGAGTTGCAAAGAAAATCTTTTCATTGCTATGAGCTGTGTAATTTCCCTTTGTCTCCAATATTACTGTAGTACTGTAGCAGCCCACTCCATTTTAGAAAGCCTCCTCATTTTTTAGAAAAATTAATAACCACAGCAGCTACCGGCATTCTGGATATGATTGACAACGCAGCATATCACAGCTTTGCACTAAAACAATATCTGTCACACACCTTAGAGTTGCAGCAGTGAGACAGACACCAGATGACTAACCACAGTCACAGGCTGTCAGCTCAGCTCAGCTTAACATTTTGAAAAAAAAAAAAAATCTCAACAGCAGGGTTTTCCCCGCTGGCTACACTATTGATGCTGGCATACAAGAACCTTTGTTCTTGTGCATTGTTTTTGATATTTTCACACAGCCAGAGTATGCAGATATACTTTAGTTAAGTTTTTGGCACGTCAAGAAACTGAACATTACTTGAAGGGCCTATTTTCAAAAGGGCACACTAAAAATGCATTATATATTTATAATCATTGATATAAAAATGATTTGATTTGATCAAATTAATCAAACTTGTGAGATGTCAGAAGAGTGACATCAATACTCAAATAGGCCCACAACACTTCAATAGGCCCAGAGGACAATTGCTAATGATGTTGCCACACTGAATTAGCTCACTTACAACTGTTGCATTCTGAAATTGTCTTTCCATTATTAACATCGGAGCTTTCATAGTCACAATGGCGCTGGTTATCCAGCTAATCATTGCAACGCAAGTCAGAGACGAAAAGAGAAAAGTTGGTGAAGTAGGATGGAAAGATGTTTGATCAGACTGTTGAGTAACTGTTGCCAAATGAGAGGGAAAAATGCCAAATGAAGCTAGACTTTTTTTTTTGTTTGTTTGTAAAATTAAGCAAGAACTATGTCTTTGACTTTGAACGCCCCTGGTGTCTGGTACTTAAATGATATTTTAGATACTTAGCTACGAACTAAATATCTTGGCCTTAGCTGTTCTTTGTATTTTCATTTTGGCTCAAACAACTGCTGTGGCGCCACGGCAGACGAGTATTGGCACGTCGTTAAATGCTGTAAGTCGATCAGTCCTCTTTGGTCCATTTGAAAATCAGCCACTTTCCTCAATCAATAAAGATCAGTTGGTCAAAGTTTTCACTTATTTGGTGAAATATCTCGACATCTCTCTAGATAGATTGCTGTTGGATTTTCTGCAGACATTCATGTTTCCTTTTTGCTCATCATCCTTCCGTCTCTTTTAAAAAATTTGGTCCTTTGAGCATAGGTTTGCATTACAGGTTATCCATAGTGAAACATGTCAGTGTAATTTGTCTTTTGCAATGGAAAGGTCACTCTTGGATCAGTGCAATGATTTACAGCTCAAGCAATGGACTGAACTGATTACATGCAAATTAATTTGTCAAATAAAACCTCCCAACTGCTCGATGAAAAACAGGTTTGTCATTTCCCACAGAGCCGGGTTATGATTAATAGTGTCACTTCTGCTGATAAACGAGACATTCTATTTTTGAAGATAATTGAAAATTGAAGCAAGGCAGTGAGATGCAGCATTGAATACACAGGTGTTGACGCCATGCATAAATAAGATTTAGAGAAAAAACTTAATTTTAATTTAATAGCTATTGAGTAAAGTAGGTTGATTTGTTGCAGCAGCTTACCTTAAGATAAATTTAATGACTTCAGCATGGCATTTCATTGAAAGCCGCTTTGGTTTGCCTCAATTTATAAGGTATTTTTTTCACTATTATGGATGGTGCTGTTGGCTGACAGTAAGTGTATTAATTTTGTTTAATGGTTTGGAGATTTATTAAAAATCAAGTACTTTGCATGGAGTGAAGTTTGCCTTAAAGACTAACATCATAGAACTAATGATATTATTCAAGGTGAAAAGGGAGAAAATGGTGAAAATGCACTAAATCTTTGATAGCACTAACTTGGTGCTTTGTCTCCCATTTCAGGAGCATAAGACACTTTAAAACTGAAAATAGCAAAATCCATCATTGGAAAGTACATATTTTCATTCTGTTTAATGACTAACGTAACAGCGAGCTGAAGTCAACTGTGTTTGTCCTTTTCACACCAAAACAAGGGAGATTTTGAGATGCGCTTACAGACTTCAGCCAAGTACAAATTGAAAGCTGGCAAGGTTTGTGCTACTTTTAAATGCGAGTATAGTAACTCATAATATTGCTTTGTCACATCAACACCAGAAAAAGTAAAAATATGGTCGCTATCTTCTCAGTGCGCATCAGTTCTACTGTATGTCTCTCACACCTTTAACTCTTCTTGGCATCCATCACCTTTTTTGTTGGCCCCAGAATGCATTAAAAGTAGAAATGACTCACACTTTTGTGAATGGTGTAATTGCCGAGACGTTTTATCCCGATAGAGTATCTGGATAGTGTGAGTGCACTGATAACGCATTTCCTTATGCTGATAACAACTGTGTGAAGCCTCAATATCAGTTGAACATTGGGTCGTTACAAGTTGACAATATTGGGTGAAAGAAGATATATCATGAGAATAAAGTGAAAATGGTCAGCATAGTGCGTGAAGATGATGTTTTCAAACGATTACCTATAGAACAGACACTTTGAAATTCAAGCAGCCGCGTGTGCTCTGATATTATACAGAGAAAGGCAGCAAATCCTCACTTTAGAACATTAATTAGATAATTGTGAGTTGTTCATAGTTTGTCTGTCAGTAGGCTAAATGATTAATCTGCATGTCCTTGCAGATCTATTTTGAATCCTCTTCGTGTAATCAGTGCAGATATAACTACCCTTAATTAAGTGCATCAATGAGCTGTTATTATTGTTATTTTTATCAATGAGAACATCAGACTGGCTATGACAGCGGCCTTATTAGATACAAATCAAGAAATCCAACCAACTAAAACAAGGACATTGCTGTGGGTTTTTTTAAATGAACTGTTTTGGCATAAATGCTCATGTTCACAAAACTAGTGTTGCCAGTGTGTCTTCGGTCAAATTTGAGCTGATGATAATGACACTGTTGACGTTTTGCCAATGTACTTGATGGATGCATTTCCAACAAGTTCCACCATGTGCTCAACAACTTAATATGACGATCAGAGCTCTACACTTTACTGAACTCACCATGTTATGGCACCACCACACCATAAAAATGCATTATATCTGACATGAAATAAAATTACATTTCCCTAATTGTTATGCCGATAGTGTGTAAATTTGAAAGACATGTATGATGATAGATGTATCATATTAGTGATGGTCTGTGGAGAATTTCCAATTACTATCATCTTGCAGCCTGCAACAAGCTCTCAGCTGCTCTTAATTTCACATTTCTTTCCCTCCGAAAATGCATCAGTGTTGCAAGAAAGCACACAGTCCATACTGTCGGGAACTATTTTAGTCTTTGGAATACTGTAATACCTATTCCCTTCTGTATTCAGAGGGATTGTTTTGATGGTTAAGTTTGTTCAAGTAAACATGTTTTCTACATCATAATTGACCACTTAGCGTTCTCTCAGTCAGATGATGGCACCTTTCTAATTCTGTGTGTAAAAACAAATCAAACCCTGTGTTTACCCCAATTATAATTTGAGTGTTCATGCTCAAATTATTAGAATAGCAGTTAGTTGTACATTAATGCAAAGATATAGCCGCTTTTGATTCTAATAAAATTCATTGTGTGGTTTTGATTTATTTACAATTTCTCTTAGCGTTTTTTAAGTAGACAGGTTTACAGACTGTGTATAAACTCTGCTAATCGGTTTTAAGTGAGTTACCCTACTCAAAAAACAATTTTCCTGCAATTAATCAAATTACATGTCTATATTCTAACCTGGTGTCGTAAACCTAGAATATTATCACTTGTATCAATACTCTACTGTGCAACCTGCATTGGTATTTTTGTGTATATTTATGCGTAGAATTAACTCATAAGGGAAGGAATGAGGGGTAGGAGCAGATCCTCTCTTGATATGACAGCAGCTGAATCTCAAGAACTGTGCTGCAGACAGGACAGCTGGTTCTGTCAGCTGTAGTGGTGTCCAGAGTCAGTGTGGATCAGATGGATGGATGCTTATGCGCCACTGATGTGTCACCTCTAGTGTACACTCACTGGGCACTTAATTAGGAACAGCATACTGATACAGACGAGGGCCTCCCTTTTCCTTTCAAAACAGCCTCAATGCTGTGTCACATTATTTCTGCAGATTCATGAGCTGCACAGTCTCCCGCTCTACCACATCCCAAAGGTGCATTATCATGTTGGTGGGGTCCTGCTTTAGCAGGATTCAACATAAGGCAGTGCGTCCTGAGGGTCTTTCCTGCTCACCACAATTGTAAGGAGCGATTTTTATTCCGACTTGTCTCATCAACAAAATGTTTCTGTCTGCAGAGCAGCCCATCACTAGATGCTGTTTGTTTTTCCATACGATTTGGAGTGAAATGTAGACTGGTGTGTGAAACCCACAGGAGATCAGAAGTTGCAGAGAAACAATCACTTTATGGTCAAGATTACTGATATCATATTTTTACATTATTCTGATGTTTGATGCGACGGGACACTCCCTGTCTGTATCTGCGTGATTTTACACATATTCTCCGGCCAGGTGATTGGCTGAGTTGTATTCAAGGAATAAGCAGATGCATAGATGTCCTCAATAGAAAAAGTGCAAATTATTATACAAGGATTATTATTGCAGAAAACTAGCAGAAAAAAAGTCATTTTTCTTTCACACTCTCCTGTTTTTCTTAATCGTTTTTTCTCAGTGCATTTCGTCCCAGTAAAAAGTGAATATCATGCTCATCTAATTATCTAAGGAGTTGTCATTATTGAGAGGTTTTCACACAGCACCTTGTGTGTGATGAAAGCAAGCGGATGAACTCAACCACACAAAAACAAATAGCAGAGGAACAAACACAAAATCACGATGCTAGAAAAGCATCATTTAGTTATTCCATCTTCCATATTTAGGCGCTGTGCATCAGCACACAGACATAAGAAAAAAACAAAACTAAGGATACCCCTGGGATTTGGATATATACATGGTGTGGTTTGATAGTGTGTGTGCGTTTGTGTATTTTGTATCTGTGCGTATTGTCTGTGGACATCCATGAGCAAATGAGCAAAGAAACAGAGAATAGCATATTGCTGCCAAATACCAACTGAGATGTGCAATAAAGAGAGCAAATTCCAACTATGCCACCAAACTAGAACCAAGAACCAATCTCAACTGAAGACACATATCATCTGGAAATATATCCAAAACATGACAAACTACAAAAAGAAACCCACCCCCACTCCTGATAACGATAATCAGCTGCCTGACACACTAAATGTGGAAGTTCAAGGAGGACTAGACGCCGGCACAGGGGCAGCACGCATAGTGGTTAGCGCTGTTGCCCCACAATAAGTAAGTTGCGGGTTTGGCTCCCGGGACCTTTCTGTGTGGAGTTTGCATGTTCTCCCCGTGCCTGCGCGGGTTTCCTCCCAACGTCCAAAGACATCATGTTTGGGTTAATTGGTGACTCTAAATTGTCCGTAGGTCTGAGTGTGAGTGTGAGTGGTTGTTCGTTTCTGTCTGTCTCAGTATCTTGGCCCCGTGATGGGTGTGCCCCGCCCTCGCCCTATGTCAGCTGGCATTGGCCCCGGCACCCCCCGCGACCCGGTGACAGATAAACGATAGAAGATGAGTGAGTGAGTGAGTGCATGGTACATTCACCAACAGGAAGTCACCTTTCACCCTGTGTAACAACAAAATATATGCCCACAGACCTAACTGATTGGAATGTAGTTCCTGTGCTCGTGACTGTATGTCATTTCCCCCCTTTTGAGTCGAAGACATTTGAGCATACATTACACTACTACTCAAGAATACACATAGCATGTTCAAATAGCTAGAGACTAATCAGTAAACTCAGTAAACTCAGTAAATTCCAGGTCACACAAAGTCACAACACACTTTCTATGGAGGGTTTGAGCAGACACCGGCCCCACCACCATCTCTCCCTGACCCCCCCACCCCCTCCTTTCACCATGTACTGTATGAGGAGGAGGTAGGGAGCACCTTCAGGGTACTTAAGGGGAATAAAGCAGCTGGCCCTCATAATATCACCCCCACCACCCTCCACCGCTGTGCTGCAGAGCTGGCTGGCCTTTTCACCAACATCTTCAACATCCCCCTCTGTTTTTGCTCAGTACCCAAATGCTTTAAAGAGTCCATTATCATCCCAGCTCCCAAGACCAAGAACATCTCCTGCCTAAATGACTACAGACCCATTGCCATTGACATCTGCAGCCATGAAATAATTTGAGCACATGATACTCAAGCACCTGAAAACTGTCACCTCCCCCCGATGGACCCATACCAATACAGATACAGAGCCAATCCAGCACACACTGAACCACCTGGACACTGCAAACACATATGCCCGTATTCTGTTCATGGATTTCAGCTCTGCATTTAACACAATAAACCTGGCCAAACTGTTCAATAAATTACTGGACATGACCAGTATTGACCCATGCATCTTTCCCTGGATCTGCAGTTTTCTTTGGAACGGGCAACAGAAGGTGAAGATCAACAATAACACATCCTCCCATCTGTTCCTCAGTACAGACGCGCCCCAGGGCCGTGTTCTGTCACCCTGGCTATTCTCCCTCTACACAAACCAGCGCACATCCCACCACAGTTCTGTCAACCTGTACAAGTACGCAGACGATACAAACATCATAGGATTCATCACCAACAACCAAGAAACAGACTACCGTGCACAGATCAACCAAGTACTGACCTTGTGCACAGATAATCATCTACAGCTCAGCACATCAAAAGGAAAAAAACTCATCGTCAACTTAAGACACCAGCCATCCCCCTAAACTTTTGTGCTGATCAAAGGTGAATCCATCTCCATCACTGACACATTCAAACTCTTTGGAACTCACAATCAGCAACAACCTCAAATGGAAAATACACACAGACCGCATCTACAAAAAAGCCCAGCAAAGATTTTTCCATTTTCGATAGCTCAAGAAGTTCAGAGTAAAATTTAATCTCCTGCTCTGCTTCTACACAGCCATCGTTGAAAACATTCTCACCACATCCATTACAGTCTGGCACGGCAGTCTAGACACTCTCTCCCCGAAGAAATTACAACGCATCATTAACAGAGCATCCAAAATTATTGTCTCGCACCAAACATCCCCTCGAGTCCCTTCACCGCAAACAGACACTGAACAGAGCCCGCAAAATTATCTCTGACCCCACTCACCCTGCACATTATGCCTTCCAGTTACTGCCCTTTGGGAGGCGCAGAACAACCCGCTTCAGAAACAGTTTCATTCCCAATGCAATAGGCATCCTGAATGCTGGACGGTGCCCATTACACTGAGAGTTCAGCAAAACCTTATGTATTTGGAGATGTGTTTGTCTGTATGTGTGTTTATGTTGTATGTTCAGTGTTGTTTAAGTTGGAACCTGTACCAATGAGCTGTACTGGAAACAAATTCCACCAGCCTGGCTGTGTGGTCATTAAAGAAAGAGAGAAAAGAAAGGCTCATTTAAACAATTGTGAAGGGGTGGAGCGATCAATAGAGAGGCAGAGGGCCAAAGGCCTAGGAGTCATCCTCCCGCTCTAATCACCGTCTTAACCTTCAGCATACCTACCGGCCTGACAAGCTCACCTGGATATCTGACAGGCTGCTAACTCCAACTTGTATGCTGGTCTTGGTGCTGCAAAGGGCTCCACACATGACACCTTCAGAAGCATTCAAAACAGTTTGAGGGCATGTAGGTTGCGTGGAGAAAAAAGTAAAGTTGTAAAGTTAAAAGAAAAATGAGCTGAAGTCTGTATGCTGGAGAAGGAGAGCTCTTTGCTAATTTTTACTAACTGAAGGCTGTTGTGAAAGATTCATGTTTGCCTTTTAGGTACAATTTTTGTAGCCCTTGTAAAAATAGTCATGAATTCTTGGTACAGACTGGAAAAAATTCAATCAATAATAAAAGAGCAGCAGATGGGAGCAGCAGCATTGTCTGCCTCTTGTACGGGTGGAATCCATCAGCTCGTGGACACATTGTTGTGTGGTGTAGCTGATGACGGAGACAGGGAAAAACGTGTGCTTTTGGTCACACTGATTTTAAAGAACATTCACTTTGGCTCTCTCCTTTCGTAAAGGTTTTCCTTCCATCCTCAGCCCTTCTTCTTTTTGAGGGTGAGGGAATTACATTCACTCGGCTGTGTTTCTCTTTGCACCACATTCTCCATTCGTCTCTTTTCTCTCTCGTTGTCTGTTTCTTTTACCATCGTTCTCCTTCACAGAAGAGATCAGTGCCATTGGGTTCTTCCTGCACCACATTGTCTTCCTGCTCAGAAAAATCAGTCTGTTCTTAATGGGCTTTGTGTCTGTGGCTCTCAGCTTCAGGCTGTCCACTGCTGACCTGTTGGCATTTGCTTATCTCTTCCTTCTCCTGTCTCTCTCCCCCTCATCATCCTCCTCTGCACTCTTTCTCTCTATCTATAAAGCTCATTTTTTCTTTTAAATGAAAAATTAAAAGATGGAGTTGATGTTTTGGTGTTCAGTCCACTTAAGCATCTCCTACTGGACACTTTAACTGGAAGCTCTTACTTACTGATTGTGTTGGTAGCAGTGCAGCACCTACTGGAAGTATAGTCTTACAAATAGCTCTTTAATACCTGCAGACAGACCTTTTCCCCAGACACACACACCAACACATCTCTTTATAGCTGGACTGACTCTTTAAAAAATAGTTCCAATCTTTCATATGATACATCATCAGTTTATCGCCTCACTAAATAACGGCAAACAGCTCACACCAATCTATACACCTTTCAGGTAGCGTTTTTAGCCCAATAAGAAGCGCTACGCCATTGAGGATTAGAACAGCCACCCCAACAGTCAGACATTTGATCTTTAGGCTGCACTCCATCAAACTGGGAGGCAGTGGGCAGTTGATGAGTATAATGACCTTTAGCAGCATATCTGCCAGAGCTGCCTTCAATCACTGCTGGGAGACGAGGCTCGGTCCCCGGCTGGACTGGAGTCGGTCTACTGCTGCATGACTGGATCTTACAAGTGTTCATTTCTTTGATCTCGTCTGCAATGCTCTGCAAATTACACACACACTGCATTTGTTTTTGGGGTTGTTGTTTTTTTTGTCTGTATTTGTCCTCATAGTTTACCACCACAAGGCGTCTCAACTTTTTCTGAGATTGATGCACTTGACAGCATTTGGAATCCAGACATCAAACTCACATCCTTACAGGCCACCTGTCTGAAACCCATTCCTCAAGCGATACTCTTTTTTTGGTTTCTTTCTTCTTTTTACTGTGTGTCATGTTGTCCTTCGTGTATTTCTTTCAATTCTTACATGTTTCACTGCCTTTTTCTCTCCTTTGCAAAGAAAAAAACCCAAAACAAAAAATAAAACACCCAGATCTACTATTTAGGTGGAAGTGCATTTTCAACTTTCTAGCCTGCTTCACCCATTTTCAGCTTCAAACGATTGCCTCTGCTATTTCAGAGAAATACATTTCTTGCATTTTTGTCATTGTTTTGCTGAAAACCTGTTAAAAAAGACTGAAGAATGACATGCTGAATCTTTTCATCTTATGCTTTGCAAAAGCTCCTCTATAGGTGTCAATTTTACTAACTGAAGCCCGCTGAATACAGAGGATATGCACAAATGTCACCATAGATATTATTCATTTACAATAACTGCAGAGTCCACTTCCTTGTGTGAGTTGATGTGTGTAGCAGCTCTTTGATTTGGTACAAAGAGGAAAAGTCGCAGTAGCATGTTGTTAAACTTGTGTGTTTTTATCAGCATCACATTTTGACAGAGTGATAGAGCACCGTATGTTGCGGCAGTGTGTCGCTCCCTCCATATCTCTGCGCAACACAAGCCGCCCACAGAATCAACCACCATCTCTGCTCCTCCTCCTTTCATATGCTGGATCCCTTTTATCCCATGTCACACCAGCTCCCACTCCCTGGCAGCTTCACATGCTTTGAAAGAGCAACACATAGACAGATACATAAATATAAAATACTAAACCACATGTGCAAAATGATTTATGTACACATGTGTGCAGACATGCCACAGACAGGGAATTGTTCTAGTGCCTCCGATCGTCTGCCACAACAATTGAACACTTGAGTCATGTAGCATAATATGTAAACATATACTTTTGCAAAGCAGGTGCTGGCATCATTGTTATTTACATTTGGTGTAGGTGTGTCCAGCATGAGACCCCACAAGTCATTTAAAATCAATTTCAAAGAGAAGGTTATTTGTCCATGTGCGCCAGACCAGCAAATATGAGCTTTTTCAGATGTTACCTGTGCACTTTCTCTGTTTGCTTTGAAAAATGAACCTGCTTTGTGATGTGACAATGCCATGGTCAAGGATTTTCTCAGGTCACAAACGACACTGGTTTAGTTTCAGGAAAAATTCTGGTCTTCATTGAAAAAGATGATGTCACAGTTAAGGTAACATACTCAGACTTGGATTAAATGATTTTTCTGTGAAGGACTGGGGACCTTCATTGTCACAATTACAATTTCTTTGACGTATCAAGAAAATAAACCCTGTTGAACAACCTTCTCCCGTATTAAAGTGTGATGGTTAGTTGATCCCTCCATTGGCCCCAGCCAGCTACCAAAGCAGCGTCATCCCTCTATTTTCATCCCCTGATTTTTCTATTTTGCTTCTGTCATATTTAATAAAACCACTTTGGGCTTTGACACTTAAACACCATTTTTGAGCCCTACCTCAAATAACTGACAGTTTCATTCTTCTTAAGAAGAAAGTCTCCCAAGACCGTATTTGGGTTTTTAGATTAACTTTTATATTCTGCACAACATGCACTGTGATATCACAGTTAATAGCTTAATTAGCTAATTATTCTCTTGTGTTCTCTCCATTAAGTTATATATAAATATATGTACAAAATCCAGTATCCAAGATACTCTTGGCCCTTTATTTATGCAAACAGCAGACAATTTGACATTTGAATATATCACATTCTTTGATTATTTTAGTTAGATTATTTTGAGTTGTGCCCCTAATTTAAATGTGTTTAGTTACCTAAAATGGAAAAAAAAATTTCATTCACCAATCACATTTTCAATGGATTTTATTTAAATATATCTTAGAATGATCAATTATTATATCATTTACCAAATTAATGTCCTTGTTTGTGCAAATCTAATTGAATTGAGACTTCTGTTATTGTTTCATAACATTTCATATAAACATGTCAAAACTAAGTACATAAACAGTTATATATAGCTATATAGTCTTAAAAAGCAGGGAGTTATTGAGGTGACAGACAGTTTCACCCTTAATGTAAAATCTCTGCTGTATGAAGTAATTGATTATATCCGTTTGCGTAAATGACAGCCCATAACTGAGAGAAAGTTATCTCCACATTCACTAATTGTGCATTCATTGAGTGTAGTCCTCAGAGATGCCACTGGAGCTGCTCCTGCTTATGCTCCATCTCTGTAAAATTCATATGAAATTAAAGATCTGGGGAGAATTTTTCAAAGTGAAGTCATTAACGTCTCCTTCATGACCACCTGTGCTCCCACGTGAGGTTTACCATTTAAATCACAGCATATTCTCACCATTGTATTCTGAAATTGAGTTGTGAAGTTGCTGTTAAGAGACATGCTGGTCAAGGTAATGAATTTCCACTCACCCTGTTCAGAGAGATAGTTATGTGCTGTGGTTTGCATAACCTACAAGCCTTACAGGACTCTTAAGCCATTTTCACGGACAGAATGCAGCTTCCCAAATAGGAGGTTTGGGGCTTTAGGGAAGCTTATATTAGCAAAAGGATTTGAGCCTTCCTCCTGCTCACAGTAATACTCCTGAGGTTGTATTTTTTTTGTCTCCAAACATAGTCACACGTAAGACATTTACATGAAATGAATGCTGCGTTTTCGTAGTTCAAGGTGATGATCACATTGAGAATACACAAGAGTAGGACACAAATTGAAACCAGCATAAAAAAGCCGTTGATGCAGGTTTTAAACATAGAGGTGTATTTTTTCTGACCCCTTTCCTCTTCCAGTCATCCTCTCCTAATTCCCTCACTCTCTTTCTCTCCCTCTCACTCTGATGCTATCTCCCCAGGAGGTTTGGTTACCAAGGGCATATGCTGGATCAGCGTTTATTTCATTTTTTTCCCCTTTCTTTTTTTTTTTAATATGAAATATTTTGGCAGTCACTGGTGGCTCTGCTCTCAGTATTTAGTCGATAAGGACATGCAATGTGAAGCCCTTCAGGATAAGTCAAGTAGTACAGTAAGCGGGCAGACGGCGGGGTGTTTCTCTTTGCTGTTTAATTGGCCTTAGCTGAGCAATAAATCTGTCTTTTCCGAATCGCACCGCATTTCACTAATGTCACTGATGCAGTGTGCAGACAGGAAACCTGTGTTCAATAGGATTAGATGAAGCATATTAACCTGATCCAGTACTTCTGGAATATGTGGAGAAGGTGATTAAGGACTGTTAGCTCTCTACATTTTACCCCATGAAAAGGAAAATTTGTCTCACCCACAAATCATCCTGCCATAATGAAAACATGTTGAAATGTGCTACGAGTTCCCCTCTGAGAAGGCATGAAGGGACACACGAACACGTAATGCTTAACAGCGCCCAAGAAAGACTTCATCTGAGCATATTCCTCCATCACTCCCTCCCCTCTGCTCGCTTTGTAATAAAACACAGTCAGACTTGTTTGTGATATCACATCAAAGACTGAGTGGGTAAAGTAGCACAGGGACTTATTTACATATTCTTCTGCACCTATTGTAACAGTCATCATTAGAGCAATACAAAGTTGGGAATGAGTCAATGCTCTGGAGCTTCTTTAGAGCTCGATTTGATTAATGGTTAAAGAAGTTGATTGTTTCACGTAATGCATTGGGAGACTGAGAACGGCAAATGAAACAACTTTTGTCTCCGTTAATATTGGAGTTGTGATGTTCATCCAAAGAGCTCAAAATGCCTTCAGCTTGTTAGTTAATGCTTTACTCTGTAAAACTTGAAATATGACCTGTGAAAAATGTCTAAATGTTTGGAAGTAACTTCCCCACACCTTCAACACAATCAAATTAAATCAAGGATTCATAAACACCACATGCACCACTTGCTGCTGTTTGAATAGTCCTGCTACAATGATCAGACAGGCAGTGTCATTTGTGTCTTTTAAATCCTTTAAGACATTCTTTTATCTGATAGCTTTTATAAATGTTTGAAATGTAGTTTTGTTTTACAATTATTTACTATAATGAATTTATAATTTATATTTTCATCCAACCTTATTTCATTGTTCTGTTTTTCTTTCTATGATGCGCCCTTTTAATATTGTTAAAAATAAGTGGTGATATGAATAAAAATTATTGTAATTATTATTATTACTATTATAAAGAAAGGGAGCAAATGCAGCAGCAAAATTATATTTATACATAGAATCTGTTTGTCCATAGTGATATCTTCAGAAACCAGAATTGCAATGACACAGAGAACAGAGAAATGAGAAAAACAAAAAATTCACACTTGCACGCTGGAGATTAATTTTCTGGCAATCAGCAATTTTACTGGCTGACAATGGTGTCAGCTCCAGACAAAAGAAAGTTGTTCATGGCTTGTGAAGTCAAAAATAGTCTGTTCTCACTTTAACTTAATCAGTTGTGTTTATATTATCCAATGATATAAAACGAGGTTAAGCAACTCCCCAGGAACCTCTAGATGCTCCTTCAACACTACTCTGTGCATGTGCAAAGTTTGTGATTTCTGCCTTGACTTGTTCACATTAATCAGATGGGCAAAGACTGTCTGTTATAAAAGGTTCAGTCTCTTATTTCAGACATGCAATATAACTGAAACAACTGCTATTTGAGATTTATTTCTATTCTGTTCATTTAGGCTGTCAAACTAATGGTGTAGAGCAGTGGGGAGCATTACTGTACTTGCCTTGAATCAACCTCATGTCGACTTTGGGCCCCACATAAAAAAAACAAAAAGTAACAATAAAGTGGATGCCTATTAATATCTTTTCCACGGTGCACTGTTCTGTTAACAAGCTCGTCAACCCCTCTATTGGAGGCAGATGGACTTTTTGCGACCTTTGGTTTACAGTATAAACATGGAGAACATTTATCGTGCTCTCTGGTGAACCATCAGGTATCCCGTTAAAAGTACATCTGCACATTTTGATTAGTAACCTGCTCGTGTCACTATCGCAGAGCAGAGCCATATAGTAAGTTTAAAGCATGAAACGCATCAGCTGCTTTTTGGCTGAGCAGTTTATTTATATATATAAATATATATATTTTTTGTATATTTGACATATTTTGAATTTCCCTTCGGGGATTAATAAAGTATCTATCTATCTATCTATCTATCTATCTATCTATCTATCTATATATATATATATATATATATATTTATCCATGTGTGTTTTGTTTTGTGTATACATTTTGCCGGCTAGCGAAAGTGAACAAAACATACCTGTGGTTATTGAAGTGAAACAGACTGATGGGTTAGCTCCAAGGCTCACAGGCATCAAAGGAGCTAAATGGAGACATATTGGTGCAGGTATAGTTCTGCTGCGCTACTCCACAGGATGGCTAATGAGGAAGTTTAGCCACAGGGGTATTTCTATTAAAAACAACAAGTGCAACGGGTGGAAAGGGAGGAAAAAAAACAGATCTAATCACAATCTCTGCAAAGAAAAAAAACCCACCTTGAACGGCTAGTTCTCAATCAGATTGGACAGATCCCTCCCTGGGGTGTGTTCGAAAATAGAAGTAGGAGTGTAATGGGGAAGACAAGAGGGAAGCGTAGTTGGATGGAAAGAAAAATGGGAGGGGAGAAACAGCTGTGGAGGCTGGTGGTGTAGGTGAGGTAGGAAGGAGTTGTAATAGGAAGTGAAATAAGGAAAAGGAATGAATACAGACATAAGAGTCAAAGAATAGTGAGAAGGGGAAAAAAGGAGAGGGGGGGCAGAAAAGAAAGAATGAAAGATTTCCTTCCAGGAGCATTTCCTCTGAAGATTTCCAGAAGCCAGGCTGCACTCTGGTTGAAATTATTAGAGGCTTGGTGGGAAAAAAAAAACAAAAAAAAGCAATACTACAGCTCAATCTTTACTTGGTGTCAATTCCTATATATCAAGGCCACCTAAAGCTTTGGTGTCAGTGTTGTAGAAAACAGTCATTTTTTTCTCCACATCTCTACAATGTTTTGCTTCAGCTTGTCTTTTATATAAAGCTACACCAAAGAGAGTTTTGTTTCTAAAATCAGAATTACTTGAGTCAATTCCCATGAGATCAGTAAGTAAGCAGTAAGTAATCTTTTTTTAAATATTA
Source organism: Remorina albescens (assembly GCA_034769265.1). NCBI lineage: Eukaryota > Metazoa > Chordata > Actinopteri > Carangiformes > Echeneidae > Remorina > Remorina albescens. Next base: position 22,165,331 of record CM068494.1, read on the forward strand.
CAGTTATGCTTTGTTGAATTTGGCACATATACAAGTGCAAAAGGAAACAAATAACAAATCTGAAATATTTGGGGGGGGTTTGTATATTAGTAATACCAGCCTCTGGCAGAAATATGAGACTTAACAGGAAAAATGTGTTAGATAAAGCCAAGGCAATCACATTAGGGGAGTTTCAAAGACAAAAACAAGTCTTAAAATGTTGCCTCAGGATTAAAATCGATGTCGAGAATGAAATTGCTTCTGTGTCTTGGAAAGATGTTTCAGATTAAGACTTTATAGCTGTTATTGTCAGATAAAAAAACTTGAATATATACTATATATTGTCTCTCCATCTCTCTGCTATTTCCGCTTGGCTTCTCCCTCTAATTTTCTCACTTATAGGTTTCTTTCTCAGCAACAGTTTATGATTAATCCAAAGATGTTAGTTGCATTTAACATTTTGTAGAAATTTTCGAAGTGATGTGTTGGCCTGCTTTCTGGATCACTGTGTTGTTTAAAACACAAGTGTGGTGTGAAAACTGCAGCTGCTCACTGGAGGGGTTTAACAACAGTGACACTTCAAGCTGTTCAGAGGAGTAACTTAATACATTGAAGCTGTTTTACACCAAGAGGCTTTTACTGTTAAACATTATCATACACAAAATGCAGTTTGTTTATCTCTTTGTCGGTCTGCACATCCACACTGTCAACTAATCAACTAATATAAAACAACTGAGTCAGTGAATTTACCTTTAAACATCATTATCATTAAATGTGTTGAATGGTGCCAAGAAGTAAATAAGATGTAGATGTAGCTGGCAGCATCTGAGTAGGCAGCAGTATCGCCAACAAACAGTGAAAACACTACAGATAACTCCAGAGAGCCCATGAGCTAGTTCGGCAGCATGCAAAACTATCTCCATACCTGACATGCAGGTATTTCACATATAATGTTTCTGATGAAGCTCAAGCAATCTGGCAGTCTGTTGGAGCCAGTCACTGGTTCACTTTAGTTATTTGTTCACTGCGGCTCTCCTAACGCTGCTCCAGAAACATGATGCTTGCAAAATCTGTTTCTTGGCGACTTGTCGCAACAGCTGTCAACCTCATATAAGTATTTCATGTCGGAAACTGATTTATTTTTTTTTCTCTCTCTCTCTCTCTCTCTCCTCTGTCTTGCTGTTGGCATTATTTCATCTATGGCATTTCTTCCCTGAGGAGTTATTCTCCACTGAGAAGTCTGAAATCACTGTGTCACTCCACTAAAGCTGCATTCTGTCTGCATTTGTGTTCTGACCAGTGGAACAAGTGGAAAAAAGAAATTCCTAGGATGTCAATTTGCCCCCAAAACAATCCCTGCTAGTACTAAAGTTTCTAAAGGCCCAGGGGCGCAGTCTGTGGGCCTTAACACTGCGGATTGGTCGAGTAACTGCAGCATTTTATTTTACCCGCCATGTTAAAGTTAGTTTTAGGGCCACTTTGTGGGGAAAATTTATTTTTGAGACTTCTTGTATCTTGAGTTGTATCTTTACAAGAAAAAAAGTTGTATTATTACAAGAGTAAAGTTGGGATTTTAAAAGAAAAAAGATTCATGTGGTAGTTTCCTTTTTCTTTTCCCTTTTTAAATATCTTTGACGGTAGTAAATAAACACAGAGCACAGACAGCCTCCTCGGCCACCCTCTCTGGTGTGGAGCTGCCAGTCAGTCAAGTCTGCATATTCTTTTTAAAGTCCTGATACTGATTATAATGTGGTTGCTGATGTGTCTAAAGATGAAATACTTCATCATTCCTGAAAGCTATACTGAATTCCAGGTTAAAAAAAGTGCTCCACAAGCCTCATTTTAAACCAAGTGACTGCTCGTCTGATACCTCTCCTCTTAAACAAACCACTAAAATTATTAACTTTATTAATTATGGACAGAAAAAGAATATTCTCATATTGTTCAATTTCAATATTTTTATCTTATTATATTATGAGTCTTTTGTAATATAATGAATTGTAGCAAAACACGTCATGAGTTGGTGGCACTGTTGAGTTGGGGTGGGTGCCTGGCAGGACCATTGTCATTAGTGTCATTGCTGTTATCTTCTAATTCATCTTATGCTGTTGCCATCTATTGTACATAAGCAGATGGTCCTGTGCTAATCAGAAAATTGATTAGCGTCAGGACAGATGGATGTTTGCAGCTCTCCTGTAAATGAGCCATTGCTAAATGAGGTTGTAATGCATAAACATATAATTTGGGATATTTTGAAATTCCAGTGTCAATCATCAAAGTGAACAAACCTAATTTCCTTACGATTTTTGAAAATTCAGACAGTTGCAGTTCCAAGCTTTTTGGAAAAACCAAAGTCCTCAGTCACAATGTTGTCTGCATGGCAGCCTCATCGATTAGGAAAGAAAGAAAGAGCAGAAAAGACAATTAAAATGTTGACAATTTTACTATTTTCTCAAACAATCAACTATTTGAGTCAGTTTTGAAACAAGACATTTTTAATTATAATGGATTTCTTTCATTATTTAATGACATTTTTATGACTTTATCTAGCAGATGGCAGAATTAAAAGATTCATATGTAGCTGTCATCATCAAATATAGAGCTGCCACTAATGGTTGTCATGGATTCTCCTGCAGATTCATGATTTATCAGCCTCCATAAAAATCGCATCAAACATCACAATTTTAACAATCATAAGAGATCTTAAAGACAAAAATGGATCAATTAATTTAGAAAACATTCATTAGTTGCATCAGGAATGGAATTCATTAGTTTTAGTTAGTTTATCCAATAGGTGCTGTGTGCTGCGCTGCATGGACATTTCTTTGTTTTCTTATGTGGATTGAGACTAAGTCACAGTGGTCATTAACTCCATTGATCTTTTTTTTAAGTCAGCTAATCAATATTGATTTGCTGCTGGTCACCTGATTGTCTCCACTGACATCAGTGAGGGTGGTCTGTCCCAGCTGGTGTTTCCTGTTTGATAAAGGTGAGTCTTAGTATCCTCACGCAGTTTGACTACTATTGGATCTGTCTGGATGTGTGACACTATTATAAGGCAAAGAAATGACCTGTTGAATTTTAGTATATCAGTAAGTTAGGTTTTAAGACTTTTAAAACTGAGTGCATTGAACATCAGTTATCTAAAGAAATCTTATGCTCAGACGTGTCAGTACTTGAAAGTGAGTTATGATATAACACCAGTAGACACCCTGCAGTTCAGCATTGTGTAAGCCAGCGACTTTCCCCCTCTTTTCCCCACTTCTTCTGCTCCTCCACCCCTTCCTTCATTTCTCATGCACTCCATTCAACCTTCCCCCTTATAGCAGTGCCTGATTCATTTTCCCAGTAACAGCCTCAGTTCTCTGTGATTTATATGTTTATGGTCATTACTGACGTTGAGTAATACATTTCCGTTTTTTCCCTTCGTCTCAGTCTTCCCCCATCTCTGTTTTGGCAGAGCCCTAGCTCTGTTTCCTGCGAGGAATATCAATTATTTTATTCCTGTTTAATCACAGTTTTTCACTTCCTCTCCCGACACCACTTTTAGGCAGGCAGAGAGAAGTTTTGTTGTTGAGGTGTTTGTTGTTTTATTTCGTTTCTTGTCAAAACCACTGTTAAACCAGACAAAACCAAAGGGCTTTCATAGCCATTTTGTGAAGAGTAGTCGTGCAAGTAATGATAAATTGTCTGTTTGATTTGTTAAGCACTGTAACCAGCTGAGCAGTCTTTAAAATATTTACTGTCACAATTGCTATGTGTTACAGAAGCTGCATTCACTTTGGAGACTTTCATGACTTTCATGCTCAATTCTGAGCTGCTGCTCATGTTTGCCTGTCTTTTTCTTCTTTTAGATGACTGACTGTACCTATTCTAGGATGTGACCCATATTTTGTGCCATTTAAACTGACATAAAGTCTAAAAAAAATTTGAAAATAGAAAATAAAAGCAGAGTGACCATAAGAGATATATCACAGTCTGTTTTGTGAGCCTTTTGTGCTTCCTCCATTTGTCTCCAATCAAACATATTTGAGTAACAGAGCATGTTCTTTTTTGTTTTGAGTTCAGGAATCTCAGCTAAAATCAAATGTGCTGTTCCTCTTCTTTTTCCCATTGCTGTGTCTCATTGTCTTCACTGCAAAGCCGACTCCGTCAAACTGCCATGGCAACCAAAACGGAGAAAATGAAAGATTTAGATAGTTTCATTCCAGTGCAGATAAATTATCAATGCAAATCTGAAAATGAGATCAGAAGGTTTTTGCTGTTTTGCATTTATTAAAAGATATAAATATAAGGTTAAAAATCTTTTTATCAAGCCCTTTACGATGTGGAAGTAGTAGAGCTGAAACAATTAGCGGATTAATTGGTGAGTTGCTTGACAGCAAATGACAGCCATTAGCAATGACAGCAATTATTCTAATAATGAATGAATAATTTAAGTCTTATGTATTCAAAGAAAGCACGACATGATCCAGTTCCGGCTTCTCTGCTGTGAGGATTTACATCTTTTCTCACTTTTACATCATTGTTAATATTTGCTTTGAGGCTGTTGACCAGTCTAATCAGGCAACGGGAAGACGTCACAATTGGATCCGGGGAAAATTGTGAGGAATATTCTTCAGATTATTATAACCTGCAGAACAAAATTCACATATTAATAGAAAAAATAATGAGCAGATTAATTGATTATAAAAATAATCCTTAGTTGCAGTCCAAGGAACTGATTAAAGATAGAGCTACAGGCATGTGTGGCATTTTTTTCAGTCTAAAAAGTACACTGAAACATAATCCATTCCCCAACATCTGAGCAGCAGGAGCAGCACAAGGTTAAGTGCTCAGCCCAAGAGATGGGTGAAGTACAGTGCTTGGATGGTGTTTATATTGAAGAGTGGGTCATTTCTTATATACTTTCACTGCATGCATTCAGCCCAGAGCATCAGAAGGCTGCTGTGACCCCCCAGTTCAAACATTGGCAGGTGGTATTTGGTGGGGGGAGAGCAGTATCAACGAATGGACAGACGTGCATTATCAGCATACAGACTTGCAGTCATATCATTTGAAAATAAAGAGTTTGGGTAGGTTGGCTCCATTGAAGAGAAAAGTCACCCTCCTCATTACTGGCCCCTTGTCAGCTACATCAAAGTAGCTTTAAAGAATCATTCACTTGAAAATTCCTGGTTAGCTATACGCTGTCTGATGGAAAACATGCTTGGGTTTTCATTTGGGTGACTTTATATTTCAGCCAGCTGCAGTTAGCTTTTCTCTATGATATTCAGCTTTCTCAGTACAGAGCCCTAATGAACCAAAACTCTCAGTACAGTACGGCCCTTTTTTCTCTTTGAATTTAAATCATCCAGCCAGGTTTGCTTGCAGCATTTATCAAAAAGGACTGAGGCCATCTCTTCAAGGCAGGAATTCGTTCCCTTAAGTGAAGTGTCGTAAAGTTACTTGAGAAGGAAGAGTGCAACGAGTTCACTTCCTTACATAAGTAATATAGTGTAGAAAGGTATTCAAGAATAGTTAAAACAAACCTTCCCAGGATAAATTCAAAGCTACCTAATGCCTGAATCAGTTAAATCAATGAAATAAAGCACTGGCACATAACCAGTTTTAGCTCTCCGGGTCCATTATTTGGTGAACATACTGTATAACGTGCTTACTGTAGAGGCAGAAGGAATACTCCCAAAACATTAAATAAGTAAGATAACAAAGATGTAAGCAGTGCTGTCCTTATCAGTCAGATAACAGAAGATGCTTTGGATCCCTAAGCTGTGTTTTCACTGAGCAGTTTCTCTGCCTCTGATGCAAATATCATCTGGCTTGTAAATTGGGCATGGTGGTATAATAGCAAACTACTTGATGCTGCCACTGTACCTCCTCGGGACATGGTTTAATGACTGCTGTGTGTTGATGTAGATGCCATGTGGGTTTAATCTGCAAGTGCTGCTGTTATGAAAACACAAATTTGATTGTATTCCTTCTTTCCAATGCAAATCCTAACATATCATGATTTTTCTTTCATCTTTTTATCTTCCTCAAGATGCTGCAAATCCACAAATGTGAAAAGGAAAGTTCTATGTTTGGATAAAATTAAATCATCGAACACTGGATAAGAAAATGTAGCAAAAATCCAAACAAATAATTATAATTCTGAGCTGCTGCCAGGAAAAACAAATTAAATATAAGTAAAGAAAAAAATATAAGTGACCCCTGTCTCCTGAGCTGTTTTATCAAGCTGACTTAACTTTCTGGATCATTCTCACACTTCTGATGTGAACGGTATTCATGCAACAACACAACCCCACAGCCTCATGTTTATTAATTTCCTTCAGTGAGAGTTGCGCTAAATTGACCCTCTTTTGGTGCCTCATTCTCCAACTGAGCATGAGAATGAGCAGGCTGTATTGATTTTGCCCCTTCTCATCAGCAGCCAGGCCCTTATTTAGGATAAGGAAATGGTAAAGCTCATATAGTGAGCTTCTGTCAGGACCTGTCCAGATGCTAATCTTCACTAGTTGATGGCGCTCTAATCTCGCTGCGATCTACTCATTAGAGGCTGAGAAAGTAAATGTAAAGTGTTAAACATCACATTAATTCTTAGGACATTCTCAGGAACTTAATAAAAGAAACCTTTGATCACAGGGTATGACACAGTCGGAAGGCCCCATGCTTTCTAAGAAGTTCCTGCACACAGCCAAGTGGACAGCTAGTCCTATTTTCCACCCGGCCGTCTGATGGGCTTGTTGCTATTGGTGTTGGATTGACATGGTTTTTGCACTACCTCATTAGTATTATCTTTAGTCCAGGAACTTAAGTAGCAGATGGGGGGTGGGCAGCACAGACCGTACCATGTGTCTGTCAGAACAGAGGGGTAGCTCTGGTTGTGAGGCATAAATTCTCTTGCAGGGTGCACAGGTTGTTTTTCTTTTGTTAATGTGAAATGATATCTTATAATAGTTGTAAAACTTTTGTGGTTAAAATTTTTTTTTTCTCTCAGAGTTTCACACAAACTTAATTAGACACTAATGCACTTTGCACCTGATATAAATAAAAAGCACCAGAAAAGAGATATTTCCATCTTTTTCCCCCACTGGACCAAATCTTACACAGCTATTAGTATGATGCCTCATTTGATCCTCAACATTTTTTTTCTGATGAAATTACTGCATTAGGTGTTAACACAAACTCAACGTTCTTTCTTAACAGGTCTTCTATCACCGTGCTGGTTTAACATTCCTTCACCTGCTTTAGAGATAATGGTACATGTAATATATGCACTTTATTCACCATAATGGACATACATCTCTAGATTCTAGCAGTTCTCCAGCAGCCAGGTCAAGCCATGTTCTGGGTTTATACTTAGTCTTGTTATGTGAAGAGAATAAAGTGCAATGACCCCTTTTAATGTGTCTAAAAATTGTGTAGAATATCGTACCCTATATTTTCTTTTCTTCACTTGTAGTTTCTGGTTGAAGATCACACTGTATGTGAATTTCACGATCACATTTCTTTATCACTTTTCGCTTTGTGTCTGAGTCAGACCAGGTGGGTACATATTAAGGAACAAACAGTCACACTGGGACCGGCTCATTATGAACTTATTGGATGCAGAGGTTTTGCTGAGTGAAGTGTGACTTAAACCTTCCTCAGACCTGTAACACAATAGGTAAGTGTGTAAAATGTGGCAGACCGACATGTGACATCAATACATGGATGGATGGATGGATGAATAGCTGCGGGACTGAAGGCATGCTTTATAAAAACCTTAAGGTCTTAGGTTGTTAAGCAGCCATCACAGTGAAATTGGGAGATCAACAACCATGGCTGATGTTTCCCTAATTACCCAAACTATCCACATCTCTGAAAAATCTTTAGTGTTACTTTAAGATACGCTATAATCCAGTTAGCAAATGACCAAAATCTAATCTCGTTTTAAAAAGTGATGAGTGTGTCAGGCTCCTGTGAGAGTTGGCTCTCTTAGTCCTGCAAATAAATCGAGGCGCTCTCAGTAATCTAGTTTTAAGCTCCCCTTTGGAGTGCTTGTCATATTACCTGACATGACAAATAGACCCCAACTCAGTTATCTGTGGCTCCCACCCTCCTTCCTTTCCACCTTTTTTGGTCCCTCCAGTCTTTTTACCACCTCTTCTCCCCCCCAACCCCTCCTTCCACCTTTTCTCTTTCCTTCATTTTCCCTTCCCCCGCCAACTCTCTTGAGGGTTGTTTGGAGGTAGCACTGTTGAATACTGAAGCGGGAACACACGTGTACCAGGTGCTCTTGCTCTGACATTTGTGTGAGATCACTCGTGCTGAGTCTGGTAAACCTGGCTCAGTCAACCATCCGCTGTATGTTGAGGAATGGCAGCCTGGGGACTAGAAAAATGGTTTGTTTGTCACCTGAAAGGGTTATGTGCACCTGTGGGCATGAGTTTAGGTGTTTACAAATGACTGGAGGACTAAGGGACAAAAAAACATACATCGTATACGGTTCACCTCTGATGTATCCCACAGTGCTAGTTTCCCACCCTGTTAGGCCTATGGTCTCAGGTCAAACAGCAATCTGTCTCATATCTTATAATTGATTAAAGCAGTTGCAGATATGAGTCTGTCCCTGCTGAGCTCAGATTCATCCTGTCATGATCATATCAGCGGCTGGCATAATGGTGCTTCTTTGTAATCATTAGTCAGCAGTCAGTCCTGTCTCCTACAAATTTCTTTACATATTACTAATTTGCAATAGGATATGTATGTTTGAAGGGTTGCTTTTTAATCAGTGTCAAAGACATTGTGAATGTTCATCACTGACAACACTTTCAGTTATTCTAAAATATAAAATACGGATAATTATCCACTTGTAGTGACTACACTATTATTGAAGTTTCACCTCCCACAGTTCTTAGTTTAGGACGAACATGCCATTCAATTTCGGCAGCTATAATGAAAATTATAGTTTGCAGCAGACTTTATAACAATGTATTTAAGAGACAAAATAAAATTGGGTATCTGCCAGAAGGAACAAAACAGCAATTGTCATGATTGTCGCATAATTCCTTTGTGTTTTTTGCATTGGTGTCAGACAGAAATAATGACAAGAGAAAAACACTTCAGCCTCTCTGTGTATTTTAATGTTTACGCGAGATGACTATTAAAACCTGCGGAAAATAAGCTTCATTGTCAACTTTAAGGCTTTGGACTGAATAAGCGGCTGCATATTGACTGAGTGTTCTGAGCATTTATTGGTATGTATGAAATGATGCAGATGGAGGTTCTGAAAGCAGACACAGTAATCACTGATATTAGTGTTGAGATCCCCAAGCTGAATAACTCCAGACTCGCCCTGATGAATTGGCTTTATGAAAATGCCACCCAATGACATATTTAAACTATGCAGCTTGATACCCGTGTCCCTCTTGGCTCTCCTGTTAAAAGCCAACCCCCTGGCCAAGTAATATTCCTTTTAGCCAAAGAGGGAAGGGATGGAGAATAAGAGGAGAGTACTATCGAGAGATAAAGTCAGAGTGAATCAAACAGAGACTTGACAAGCGAAAGCAGATTTGAAAAAGGTGAAAAGGAAGATGGGAGACAGAGGGGACCTCGCAATGGAGGTAATAGGTTGGACTCAGTCACAATCCCATTGAGAGGAGAGTCGCTGCCGCTATGTAACGCAGCATGACAGAGAGCCAATCTAAGAGCAGCCATCATTGCTCTCTGACTCAGCTGTGTTCACATTTCACATGTCAATCAGAGCAAGAGAAAGGGAGAGACACTAATGTTCCTGACTCTGATCCGAAGACGCGAGTGTTTCAGTGGATTCCAATGATTTTAAAATTAGTCATGAAATCTCTGTTGATTGCAGTTATCTTAAGCTGCTTTAATGCCCCTCTCCAGTCTAAATGCAGTGCTAATTACACTGACTTTAACAGCACTGCCTTGTGTCTGTATCAGTCCAGACATTTATTGTTTTTTTTTTCCTGGTCTTACGCTCAAAGCATTTGCTGGCCTGACCGCCACCAGCTGCATATCATCATTAGACACCCATCACTACATAGTGTGAATTTCAAGCGTGTCATAAATATTATAACCACTTGATATGCAGCGTATTTGCTTGCTTCCTGTAGCACTCTCTCATATGGACAAATATTTGTCACAGCCTTGTTTTCAGTCTGCATCACAATGAAGTCGTTCTGAAAGCCATTTCCTGTCCACTGAGCTGATTCCACCATTTTGGTGTTGTCACCTGCTGCCATATTGTTGCATTTTGCCACGTACAGATTCTGCAGTCAGCATAGAGCAAAAACACAGAGAAGAGAATACCTCTCAGAGATCTTCCTTTAAAGGCCCTAGTCAGCGGTGGCAGTGTGTTGAGATCGAGATCTGCTCCATACTGTTTAACATCCAGTGACATGAACCAGCTGCTTCAGGGAGTCGTTTTCCACCATTTGGCGGTTGCCTTTTTATAATAAACCAGCCGTATTCTGTTTGACATTATGCTTGATTACCATGATCAGTAGTTTTTATAATGATGAGTAATCTTTGGTTTGTTCTCAAGATTTTTTTCTGTTATTTTAGCCCCCCCCCCTTTTTTTTTTTGAGCAGAGTGGAGTGAAGAGGGCCAACTCAGTGAGTGGGGGTAAAATAAGCAGTTTTGGGCCAGGCTTCAACTTATGACTTTGCTGCTCTGTTCTGTCATGCGCAGCTGAGAAGTCTACAGTGAATCAAACCACAACAACCAAATACTTCAACAAGCATTTTTTTCAGTGGTCACTGGATTCTGGCTCAAGCAAATCTAACCGAAATGATTATAAAAACATGGTTTCACCACAGAGGAGAGAGTAGAGCTGAAAAAAAAAAAAAAAAAAAAAACAATTCTTGAATTTTGTTGAAAATTAATCCGCAGTAGCTGGTATTTAACATTTCATGTGATACTTAGCTGGATATTTCTGGGTTATTGGGACATAATAACGATAATAATGACGAGAAAGTACTGAGCAGATTATCAATACTGACTAGTTAGTTGCACCCCCTAAAGACCTGCAATACAAGTATGTTTGGGAGTTTCTCTTGTTCATCCTTGAACCGCTCCATCCTTCATTGATTTTTTGCTAAAGAAGCAGGGAGGGAAGATGGTGTTAAGGGAAATAACCATATCCAAGCATCAAAATATTTTAAGGATCTGTGGATGGCGTCATGAATGGCTAAAGACAATCCCATCTGACATTGGGTAAGGGCAGGGTACACTTGGATGGGTCACCAGTCTGTGACATTTAGGCACAAACAGCTATTTACTGTTGAAAACACATCTAAACTAATGTACACAGGGAACTGAAATAGTGATAACACTTACTTAAAAGAGAGGAATGCTTTGAACCAAACAGTCAAATGGTCCTCTCGATTGATCGGTAGTCTCAGCTTTTCCCAGCATCCCTGTAATCCAGACACCTACAGAAGATTGCTTCTTCTATTTTAAATGATGACTCCCATCCTTTGAATTGTGAATAATGCACTGCAAAACAAATCTACCTATGGGCACGAATAAAGTAACATGACCTGACCTGAGTCATTTACTGATATCATACTCACCATAACTATGTGACAGTAAGATTGATTTTCAGCAATACCTCTATGTGCCGAATGCACAACCGGGTCCTGTGGTGAGCAGACTTGAGGGATGAAAGCTTTATGAGCCAACACACAACTGTGAGCCCATCAGCAAACCTGCTGCAGCCAGTCTGTCATTTTGTCATTGTCCCAGAATCTATTAGACAAGGTCAGGTCTAAAGGAGATGCTCTGATGCTGCTGCTTTTTCTCCGTATAACCTCTTAACTCCTTGCAGAGCTATACTTTAAACCTCTCACTTAGTGCTTTTAGTGTGTTCATTTTGACTTTTATTTTGCCTGTGATAACAATATCTGCTAAACTGCATTCCATTTGTGTCCACATTTTAATTTACATAATGGGAAAAGTTTGAAACTATCTTCACAGATAGTATTGCTCAATTATCTCTCTTAAGAGCACTACTCAGATTAATGATTAATTTTGAAAAAATGGAAAGAAGATGTCAAATCAAACCAAAATCGAAAAGTCACTTGACAACCATCCCTCATCAACCTCTCTTGACACTAATAGCAAGAGATATGACAGAGTATTAAGTGAAGAAGCTTTTCCTGCTGGCAGACAAGCAAGTTAGTTCTTTTGTAGTCAACGGGAGAAACCAAACATGTTGCAAGGCTCTAATATCAATCATGATAATTGGTTTTTCTTTGTCACAGTCTAAGCATGCATGTTATGATTACAGTGTGGCCAGATGTTTGACTACCAGCCTAAGGAGCCCCTCGAGAAGTTTAAAAACTTCTTTTCCTAAAACACAATTCAGCAGCCATCTATTACCAGAGAAAGCTCTCTCTCTCTTGTAATCACAAGAGTGACTTTCTTCTTATGGACCACATTGTTGCATCAGTCATGAAGGTCTGCGTCTCCTTCGCGCTCTTTTAAATGAGAAATGTGTTGCTTGGCCACAACAGCTCACTTAAAAAAAATAAGGTGAGTGTACTCTCCATATTGTTTGTTCCCAGCAGGGGAGCTCCTGCGTCTAATGCTGTGCATCCAATAACACTGGCCCCTGTTGAAAGGTGAAGGCAGACATATTGTGTTTTGGAGAACGGTATCAGTGCCTTTGGCCTCTGCCTCAGGCCTCTGCCTCATTCTGCCAACGTATCTTCGGGGGAATGGATTGAGCTTGTTGCTTGTTTACTCACTTTTTGTTTTTGCTGCACAGGCAGGATCCATTGCATCCCACAATATCCCAAGAATTTGAATGCAAGACTACTGATTACGTTTTGCCTTTGAGAAAGTAATATCATTGTCTCAGTGCCAGCTCTTCCTTGTGATATCTTTATCTTGTCATCTTATTTCCCTCTGTCCTCCCTTCACATTTTGACTAAAATCTGATTTATGAGGAGCGCATAAATTATCTGGAAGCATCAAGTGTCCTTTCACTCTGTGAATGTGTGTGTGTGTGTGTGCGGGTGTTAATGTGCAAGAGAAAGCAGTACTGCGACATTTTTGCTGTTTCTAAGTGTTTGCAAGTCTGTCTGTTTGTACACATATGTGTGTGCATGTGTGACTATATGCATGTTCTGAGTAATGGGCTTTGTGCATCCTCTCTTGCTGACGGCCAGGAAGTATCCATGGCAACGCCAGGTCGATCCTAGCTGAAAGCGGAGCTGGTAAGAGGGACTTGAAAGGGAGCGTTAAATCTCTCCTCACATCTGCCCCGTGCTCTGCTCAGCCTGACCATGGCAAAATGCATGGCCTTGTTGAAATCCCTGCCCCAGGGGTATATACCCCTGTGGACTGTGGACCCTCATGTCTCAACACTGCCACACTTTGACCCCATGCAAAACATTTCCAAACAAAACATTGTCATATTGTTTTATATTTCCTGTTTTTCTCAGAAGTACACATTTTCCCTGAAATCTTTTATTTTTTTTCCAGGATGATGGGGTTTTTTTTTCTGTTAGAGAGTAATGATGGCAGGAAATGAATGCAGAAGGAGATGGTGAGAAGCAACAAATGTCCCCAGCAGATTTAAATCACTTAAATTAGGGATCGATTACCCAACTGGTTGAACAGTTGCATTCATGTTTAGATGAAAAGTGTTCTTTGGAAAAATATACTGTTATTTTTACAGCTCTAAGCTATTTTGTCCGTAAAAAAAAAAAAAAAAAAATCAATATCTGTTTCATCGTAAACTGCAGCTCTTCTCGCCCTTTTCTCTGCAGTTAAAAAGCTGTTTCATCAAGCAGCATTTTGGTGTTTGCCTCTGGTTACTCCTTCTGTTACAGAATCAAATTGCCATGATAGATGAGAAACAGATGCTTGACACATGTAACAAGTAGAAGACAAGTAGAAAGTACTCACATCGTCATAGTTTGCCCTCTATCTAAAGAATGCCTATCAAGTTTTGTTTTATGACAGTTACAGGCCTGAGGAGAGGCAGGAGGATTAGATGAGCTGCTGCTGCCCCCTAGTGGCCGTCAGCTGGCATGCTGAGGCACTGTGAACATGGCTGTAAGATGAGTGATGGCAAAGGATGAATAGAAAGAGATAAATAGGGAAGAATTCAGCGAGACAATCACATTTGGTTTTTCATTTATCACTTCTAGAAAAATAACATAGATGCCAAAACAAGAGCAGATTTATTGCAGTCCGGTGTGCATAAATAACTTCAGCGCTGACATTGCAATTAAGATATTTTGGCAGAAAGGACCTGAACCTAATCGTCTGATTTTAGTCTGAGGGTCAATGAACTACTTTGTACAGTTTAATTTCCTCAACAGCAGTTTCACAACCTGCCATCTTGTACCAAATCTGCAATGTTAGCATCCCTGAATATTCATAGGGCAGTACCCTCAGAAGGCCTCAGGACTGCAGCTGAGGGAGCTCTATGACCTTCTTGTTAGGTCAGGCTGATTGCCGGAGGCTATCTAGCGATCACTAATACATATTCATGAACCACGGGCGCTATCAGGCTTCCCTGGTAAGCAGGCTCCAAGATTAAACTCGATCAAGGCCAAACCACAACTCCTCTGCTTGCTCACTTATCATCATGAAACAGACATTGACCAAATACGCTGCCTTTCTCATCTTGTTTTCATGAAATTAGAGTTATCACCTGATGACAACACAGGCTTTTATGGCTTCAGGGTAATGTGCCCACTATTGGTTTGCAGGTATAATGTGGCTGATTCTTAGAGGTATTTGTGATATCATTAGCTGGAGAATTTTATTGTAAAGAGTGCTTTCATGCCCCTAAATGCATCTCATGTTTCATTTTCTGGCACCATCATGTTTCTGAAAATCATCCCAGCAGTCTAATGGAGGTGGATCGATACAGATAGATTGGCTTCTTACATTTCCTTTTCGTAACAACCAACACCACCTCTGGGAATCTGAATTTATCTCCATATTCAATCATGAGAGGATAAATTTAAGACATTGTTCTCTCTCTCTCGCTCTCACTCTCTCTCTATCTATCTATCTATTTATCTCTTCACTACTTGTACATATTTGCTTTCAGTTAATCTCCCATCCATGTAAATGATCGCCGTTTTGTGGGGGTTTGTAATTTCAAAGAATGTTTTTGGTAAAATGATCCATTAGATTGAAATAACAATGACATAATGGAAGTGTTGATTCAATTTCTTCACTTCGCCACCGCTACAGCTTGTTTCGTGATAAGACATCACAATTGCACTTAAAGATTCCTTTCCTCTAATCCCTGAAAATGACTCTGTGTTGTGCCTCTTTTTCCAAAACTCCATATGCCATATCAGATCTTACAAAGAGTGTAATGTTGAATCATATATTCCAGTGTGAGAATATTTGTCCCTGTCATTTCAGTCGCAGTATTATTTGCATTTGATTACACAACGGTGCTGAGATCATTCTGTTTCAGGAGAGGTCACCATAAACGGTGAAATCAGCAGAAATAGGCAGTCTGTTTAGTGCTTTTGTTTTTTCCTGTAAACGGCGACATTCGGCCCCTCCACAGTCACCTGGGGCTGGGCCCTGTGGGAGTATTCTCTTTCCTATCCTCTTCATGGCCTCACTTTCTTTCCCCCTCTTCCCCCTCCTACTCCTTATCTTCTTCTCTTTTTCCTCCTCCTTCTTCCCTCTTTCAAATTTGCACCAAGGGGTGGATCTGCCCCTGAGGCGCCGGGACAAACCCAGGCAAAGCATCTCAGTTCAGTAGACATTAATGGAGGCTCTCTGGTTAGTTTGATCTGGTGTTCTACACTTCAGAAGAGTCTGTCTTCACTGCGTCTGGGACAGTTCATGTTTGATTTGTTCTACAGTTGAGTGACATTTCTCTTTCAGAGTCAGGAGAACACTTTTTTGGTCTTTATTCATAGTTTTTCTTGGTGAATTCCGGGATTTCTTCAACTGATGGTTTTGTGTTACTACCTTTCCATCACCTGAATGATTTCATTGCCTCATCTTTGGACCTTTTAATGAGTGTACATCTGATTTGTTTTAGTTTTTTTATTTACAAGCATTATTAACTTATTCATTCTGCCACCATGCCGGTCCGTATCATGTGCACCATCTCCTTTTCTGCTGATGACGAGCCCAGCAGAGTATATGGCAAAGACGGTTTTGATGACCACTACAGGCGTGTGAAGAAGAGTTACGGTGACGGGGACTCGCAGGACTTCTTTGACAGGTGTAGTCAGGTAGATGATTACAATGATGAGGAAGAAGACCTCAGCGAGGTGGACGACCTGGCCACTTTCTTCAGTGGTTGCTCGCTGCACGGTGCCAACCATGTGTTTGTGGAGAACAAGAAGTTCGGTTTTCGTCAGGGTTTGTGGGCGCTGGTCTTCACCATGGCCCTGACCGCTTTCTTGTTCCAGGTAGTTGACAGGGTCATATACTATTTCCAATACGACCACATCACCCTGCTGGATGAAAAAGTGGCCAAAAACATGACCTTTCCAGCTGTCACCATGTGTAACTACAACTTTGTTAGGAAATCTCAGATTAGCTACAGTGACTTGATTTTTATGGGCCCCCTGCTGGGCTTCGAAGAAGGCATGGCACCGGGGTTCCCGCTCGCCACAGAGCCCGACCGCCCTCCGGGCTCTCGTTTCTCCCTGGATGAGTTCTACAACCGCACAAGGCACCGCATAGAGGACATGCTACTGGAGTGTAACTTCAAAGGGTTAGAGTGTGGCCCTGAGAACTTCAGAGAGGTAAGTCATACCAAAACCTCGCAGAAATTAATAATAATAAAAAAAAAAAAAAACAATCATCAGGGTAAGTTTCCGCTTCATATATTGAAGAGGTAGTTTATATGCATCTGGTAGGCTTGATGGTTATGATTCATCAGTAATATTTTATGCGGGGATCTAAAATTTGAATGGGGTCCAAATCAGGCAGTGAGGATGGCTGCTTGGATTTCTCCAAGTGCTTCGGTCAGTTTCCATTATAATAAAATGAAAATATGCTGTAAAGCTGGCTAAAGCTGAAATTGTAATCCCAATAAGAAAAATAGATGAAAAGGACTTTGCAGAAAAATCACTGATACTGTAGAAAATTGTAGTTTATGGCTGTGAGGTAATTCGGTTCAATTCAGTGTCTTACAATCCTGAGTCACCGCTGTAAATAAAAATGTCTCTCTAAGTCAGTGTATCTGCATTAATGAAGCCTCATTGTAAATAAAAAGGAGCAGACAATAAAAGCAGCTTCCATTACTTAAAGTGGCAAACTTGGCATACAACTGTTGCATTGAATTAAACAGCTTGGATCAAAATTAAGGGAGGCCTCTTGCGAGATTCACATTCCTTGATTGTGAACTCCAGACAGCATTCAAGAGGAATACTGAATTACCAAGCTGTGTTGACAATATCCAGCTATCGGTCTATTGATTTGCTTGACCTTTGGACAGTTACAGATAGGTATGGGTTGACTGCTAATGGATGTACTAGAGTTACTATGAGCTACAATTATATCTGCGTAAATGCATCTACATGAGACACTATTCCCATTTTAGACGTGATAACATGATATTTGTTTTGTTTTTTTCTGTATTGATGTATGTTTCTTGTTTATTGCCGTTTTGGTAGTACAGCAATTAAAATAGCGCTAGTGGAAGGAAGTTGTAAGCGCTCCGGCTGAATGATAAGTTAATCCATTTGTTAGTCAATCAACAGCTCAACAGTTTTTTGAGAAACTGTTAATCATTTTTTAGCATAAATTCACTGGTTACAGCTTCTTAAATGTGATTATTTGCTAGGTTTGACTGTTGATTGAACATTTTGGAGGTTTGGAGCTAAGTGAGTAAGTAAGTGAGTAATCGATTGAGAAAAGATAATACAGGTCAACCAACGATGAGTAACTTTGTTACATTACTACATTCAGAATTTTGTCTGTAACAACAAATTTATTTGCATGTCATTGGGAAGATGAAAAAGCAAACAAGCAGAGTGGCATTACATTAAACGCTGAAAGCAGATCTTGAGAGCTATACAGGGCTGCATCTTGTCAGTTTTAACACAAACCTTTGAGGCAGGGGAATACTAAAGAGCCAATGTGAAATGAAGGTCTGGGGTTTAATGTAAACGAGGTGTGAGAATGTTTTATTGGCCAATGGCAGACCCTCAAAAAGAAAAAACTATTAAAGCCAGTCCCTGTATTTGTGCAGCACAGTGTGTGCAAGCCAGATGAAATTGACGATCCTGCAGTGACTCAGAGTCATTGCCGCAGTGAAGGATGTGATTTAGAATAGGGCAAAAAGAGCTTTAAAATAGCGTTAAAAATAGTCTCTTCAACACAAAGATTTTTTTCCTTGAAGGAATTCTTTTGCAAACTTACAGAGTTTACGAATTTACATGTCCTGTGAGGGCATATACACACAGACAGGCAGCATGACTTCGTAT